>JAEIFV010000042.1:0-600000 GCA_018904265.1 Lordiphosa collinella | reverse complement strand
GGCGATTAAAGGGATTAAACTTGATTCGCATAGCACTCTGGTGGCAATACCAGAATGTGTCTATTTAGCTCAAGGATTTGGAATGAGTTTATGACCAGGGCAAATTAATTTTTTTCAAGCCTGACTCTGATCATAACTGAACTAAAACTTGCCCATACTAGATAGCAGGAGTCGATCACTAAATTTAAAAATATGTTGAAATATTTTAAATTTACCAAGGATTAAAAAACATTATGCTAAATATCTGATTTTTCGCTTTTTCTATTGAAACACCATAGGAGTATGCCTACGCACAGTGATCGGTCCCATATCTTCGATCTTTACCATTCCTTTGGCGGATCGATAAATAAACCTAGTAATAATCAATATGTCCAATATGGACGAACCTTCTATCTAAACTGTGGGAGATATTTTTCCAAATTGCGGGGGCGGAAGAGGGCGTGGCCAAAATAGAAAATAAACTTGATCTGCCTGCAATTTTAAGAAGTTTTTGTCCCATAGACGTCAAACCTCT
The DNA here is from genome assembly GCA_018904265.1 of Lordiphosa collinella. Taxonomy (NCBI): domain Eukaryota; kingdom Metazoa; phylum Arthropoda; class Insecta; order Diptera; family Drosophilidae; genus Lordiphosa; species Lordiphosa collinella. The sequence continues at coordinate 599,486 of JAEIFV010000042.1, read as the reverse complement.
ATCTCTAACCATCTCTGAGATCTCTGCGTTTAAACGGACAGACAGACAGACGGACATGGCTATATCGACTCGGCTGTTGATGCTGATCCAGAATATATACTTTATGGGGTCGGAAATGCTTTCTTCTGGCTGTTACATACTTTTGCACAAACTTATTATACTCTGTGTACCTCTGGTACAGAGAATACAAATTTTTTTGAGAGAAAAATTTTAAGTTTTTTTTCATTCTTTATACATATTCTGATCTTATTAATAGGTAGCAGGTTAGAATTTATAGTAAATAAGCTTTTGAGTAACATATCCACACGCGCTCGTTTTATTTCACCGCGACACGCGATTTTTTTCGAGGTTAGGTTAGTTTTATTGACGTAAATTCCGCTGGAGCAGACTAAGGCAGCTAGTTTAACACAATATATGTAGATAATTGACTACTCTAGGCAATATAATAAATAAATCCCGTCACTTTTTGACACTTTTTTAGTAGGAATCTACCAAAGTTGAAAAATGTGTCAAATATGGAGTATTTTCCAAACAATGCAGTTTAAATAAGTAAACCACCGTTAAAAATTGTGTTTATATTCTTTTGATTAAGAACAAACATACTTATCATATCTTCTTCTTATTTGGCCCTATATTTCTATCACAACCGTTGGACGGTCTCGGCCGCTGCTATTAATGGCCGCCACTCGCCTCTGTCTTGTGCGAGCTGGCACCAGTTGGTCAGTTTAAGTGCCTTATTGCAGGACTGGGATATTAATCGAGAGAGGGCTCTGCTCTTGAACTCCTTACTGAGCCCGTAGTAACATCGGTTTGCAAGAGTTATTCTTCTTCGGATCTCCAGACTGATATTGTTGTCGCTGGTAATCATCGTTACGAGGTGGACAAAGTCCTTTACAACGTTAAAGTTGTACTCTCTCATTGCAACAGATTGTCCAAGACGCGTAGGCTCCCTGCTCGCTGAGTCTAGGAACTTTGTCTTTTCCTCATTTACCGCTAAGCCCATGTGTTTTGACTGCTTCTCAGTCTCTGAAAACGCCTTGCTTACCGCCCGTTCGGATTTGCCGATAATGTCAATGTCATCGGCATATGCAAGTAGCATTACATCTTTATAAAAGATGGTGCCCGATCTGTTAGCATTTGGGCACTGGCGCAGTATACGAGGTGTGTTCAAAAAGTATCGCGAATTTTGAATTTTCGCGGGTTACGTATATTCGAATTTCGATTTTTTTGTGGCGTTATGTTGCTACATGTCTCTCACTTATACCGACAAGCTCGGCCATTTTGAATGTTCCCTTAATTGTTGACAGCTGCTTCGCTTGCCGTGTTTCGGATCGTCTTCGATTTTTACCTCAATTGCGACCAAAAACAGCATCGCATGAACATTGCTAAGAGATGTTACTCTGTCCGCGACGACCCAAATTTGCTCCAGAGGGTCATAACTGGTGACGAATCGTGGGTTTATGGTTATGACGTGGAAACCAAAGCTCAATCATCTTAATGGAAGCTGCCGCACGAACAAGACCGAAAAGCCGCAAGCGGTCGAAGTGAAATATTCCGATGGTGGTCACATGTCCAGAAGAACGGTCAAGGAATTACCGCGTACGCAATTTCGGAAGCAATCCGCCAGAAACGCCCGGATTTGTGGAAGAACAAAAAGGCTTGCACAGTAACGCCCGCACAACCTGCGCGACGGCCAAAAACAACACAAAATCGCACGTCACACGCCGGATTTTTTAAACGAAGAGGACCATAAAAACGACGTACAGCTACGAGATAAAGACGGCATCGAGGAGGAGCGACAAGATAAAAAAGATTTTTGAGTGCTTCGATTAAAACCGTCAAAAATATCGGGGATTACTGAAGGGGACAAAATAGATATTCAGAATAAATAATAATTTTTGAAAAACACAAAATTCCAACTTTTGAACACACCTCGTATACTCTATCAGTAGATTAAAGAAGTTACACGATAAGGAGTGGTAGGTTTAGATTTTCGTCGCATGGGTTTTCTCCAGTATATGTCTCAATGTGAATATTTGGTCTATGGTGGATTTACCAGGTTCGATCAGTTCGCTCATTCTCGGGCCTTAGACGTTCACATAAGATAAATGACAGAACCTTATATGCAATGGGTAAGAGAATGATCCCGCGGTAATCGGCGCAGTTTGCAGGGTCTCCTTTTTTAAGTATTGGGCAGAGAACACTTAGAATCCAGTCTTCGGGCATACTCTCGTCGGTCCATATTCTGCATAGGAGTTGGTGCTTACACCTTACCAGCTCCTCGCCGCCAGCCTTGAACAATTCAGCGGGCAGCTCGTCGGCTTCAGCTGATTTGTTTTTTTTAGCCTTTTTACGGCTAACCAAACTTCGTATGGTCCGGTGGGTCTATTTCTTTGTCATCGATTGGTGATTCCACTATTTCTCCATCATCGTACCAGCTCTCATCATCGTACCATGGCTGTTTTCGGGAGTGCTCGGCATATCCGAGATTCTCCTTGGCAGCCGTACTCATGAAGTGTGAAATATGTTTCCTGAAGGGAAAGGTGAGCAAATGGGTGAGTTTTGCTGTGTAGGCTTCGGAGGTCCGTTGTGATTGCAGCTTCTCGACGTTAAGCTTTCGACGTGTAAGAAACGTACGTCAAGCACACTCGATGAATGCCTTCCTTCTATCACAACGTGATCAATCTGGTTTTCCGTGTTATTTTCAGGGGACCTCCAGGTCGCCATGTGGTTGTCGCGGTGCTTAAACGTGCTACTAACGACCATATTCCTGCCCGTAGTAAAATCTTTTAGCCTCTCTCCATTACTAAAGGTTTTATCGTGCAGTCTAATTCGCCGATTGTCGGAAAAACGGCTTCTCTCCCGATTTTTGCGTGACCAGCCGCAGCGCTGGTATGTACATTCCAGGCGGTCCTAGAATTCGTCTTTCGTCGCGGCGTCCTTGTCTTCGGATGGGGCGTGAGCAGAGATAAGGCTAATATTAAAATATTTTGCCTTAAGTCTGAGTACGGCTAGTCGCTTGTTAACAGGTGTGAAGCTGATGACAGAGCGACGCAGTCTTCCGCACCCAAACTTATGCTTTGTAGCATGTCCGGTATAGTAGATCTCCCAGGTGGCATTGGTTGATGATGTTTTTTACGTATTCCCTTGTCCAGTCCATCGCATTGCCTGGAGTGCGGTAACGTCTGATGAATATTTTTCAAGGGCTTTCTCCTTTATCCTCAAATCGAGGTCCTTAAAACGTTTGCGTGGGTCGTCATCGATGGTGGTCCGTATCCGAGGCATTTTTATAGTTTTCATTGGCGGATGAATTAGACGAGAATCGGGTGCCAATCCCGAAGTAACGCCTCCTATTTGTCCCATGGGAGGATCGCCGCTCACGTTAGCCAGCAGCTTGCGTATGCATCGCTCTGTTACCAGGAGTTACCACGGAGAGGTGTGAGTCGACCTGAGACGCAGTAAGCCAGGATCGCGCAGGGCTTACCATGTTAAACCGGTCAGCAACTTTATCTCACTACGTACGCCCCCATAACCACAGGAAAGTTCCTGCCTTCCAAAGAAGCGGCGACCTCTTCCCGGCCCTCCAAAAAGTCCTGGTGCCACCAAAACACATCACTTCTTGCTAAAGAAACATCTGGGTAAGCCTGATTGATCTTATCAAACGTCTCTGTCGCAGATTTACCGAGTTTCACACAGAATTTCATCGCGTAACTCTGCTCTTACGAATGCTGCATTTTCGGCTTGCACCACTCACAGAATCACATCGCGCGAAATAAGTTTGTCCTGACTCTCCAGGTGCTCGGAGACAGCTGACCAGCCGCTCGTTCGTTAGGAAACCTAGGAATGCCCTCTACCGAATCCAGTCGGTGAACTCAGGCTCCGAAGTACAGTCGCGGCAGAAGAAAATCAGTCCTGTTACTTTCCGGACAAACCCTAGCAATTGCCTTGGAGCAACATTTACCATTTAGGGCAAACCAAGCTTCTCCAAAATTATGCAAATAAACTTAGGACTAGCACTAATTGGGTTTGACATGATAAGGCAGTTGCGTCACGCAGTTGTTGGGAAAAGACTACAGATGACAGAACGGCGAACTAGCCTTCTTTTTCGTGTGTGTGCCCTGTTTAATAGTTATGTGAAACCGTAATTAAAGTGTCTTCGAGGAGGCTAAAAGTCGTCCCGACTATAATATACTCTGTACCTGTGAAGTGCTGCCCATCACCGTTGCGACCAGTGCTGCCCATAATTGTTTGATTTCCTTTTAACTCGATTATCGTTCATCCGATCTTTACCATTCCTTTGGCGGATCGATAAAGAATCCCGATTACTAAATACGTCCAGAAGGTACGAGCCTTCAATTTGCGGGGACAGGAGGGTGCGTGGCCAAAATTGAAAATTAACTTAACCTGCCTACAAGTATAAGAAGCATGTCAAATCTCTATCTCTTACCATCTCTGAGATCTGTTTGTTCATACCGACGGACGGACAAACGGATTAACCAGTTCTTTCGAGAAATGAATCTCATTAATTTGGTTTCAAGATTTTGAATTTCATATTTTTGATTTTTGGCCTCTGACGAATCCACTGTGCACTCTTGGGATGGCAGATCCCCAAATCGTTAGGGGCATGTTCGGAAAATCATTCCTATATTTCACTTAAATGTGTGGTTCGCCATTCGCCTCCAAACAGTGTCACAAATGATAGCCGCTTAATTACAATTTGGTTTTGCATTCGCCAGTGTTTTCTCCTTAAAATTAACTAACACATGTCGGGTAAATATTTGCTGACTGACGTTGCGTCGTGGACCAAATGGCATGACATGCATGGTTTCGGTTTGGCCTGGGGGGTTGTCCCTGCGTGCGCCGAGTGTCACATTTCCAGGGCCATAGCAAAATGCGCAATTATTGCATCAGCAGGCGCTTGGCAGGCTACAAAATTTATGTGGTCTCATTTGGCGAGCGGAGGACACAGCTCGGAATTGTGACACTTGTGAGTGCGCGTAAAATAATTTGCAGTTGGTTTTTGTTGCAAACTCTCTTCTAAGCGGAGGCAACAAATAAAGCGGTGGCCATTAGAGCGCAATTATTTAAACAATTAATTAGTAATGCTCGAGCAACGCACTTACACTATGAAGAACAATGAAGATGTTTGGAGGGGAAAAAATAGATGAAGTGGCAAACACTAGAAGCTGCACACAATGGGCAAACCTCTCGAAAGCGACTTCTGTTTCTCTTCAACAAAAAAAGTTAAAAACAAAAAAATTCTAAAATAAAATGTTACCGTCTGCGGCAAGTCTGCGGTTTGTCTCTCTAATTGTCTGTACATAATTTAGGCAAACATTTTTAATTAAGTACCAGACGCTTCCTTAAGTACAATGGCCATGCTTGTTTTTTAATTTCCTCATTAATCTGCTACAGATTTGCTCAACTTTGGCTGGGTGTTGGTTGGTGCGTTCCGAGGGGCATAACATAAGTTGTTCAACAATCAAGCCATTATCTTAACAGTTGTAGGCCATGGTGTTTGCTTTACTTGACGAGCCGGCAAACAAACAAACAATCCACACCCGGCACATCCGCCACACTTGCCGCACTTAATCCCAACACATTTCGGAGCGACCCTTGCAACGCACAACTTTATTTACTTAACTGCGGCTTTGGCTGTTATTTTTGCTGTTTTGCTGGTTTTGTGGCTTGTATGGTATACCCTCGCAGAGGATATAGGAATTTTATCATACAGCTTAGAGCTAGGCAGGAAAACTCTGAAATTCTCGAAAGCTTCGATCCGGAGTTTTACAATGCTTTGAAGATCGGTTGTTTGGTGGCTTAGTACCCTTAGATTTTTTAGTCTTTGACTAATTGTGTCTTAAAAATTAATTTCCCAAAACAGTAAGACTGTAAATAATTAAGAAGAAAATAAATCTTAATTGTTATAGTAAATATCGACAATCTGACACAAAAGTATCAAGTTATCCGTTTGTGTTAACCTGTTGAGTCAAACTACAGAAAACTTTCACACTTCAAAGAAATAGTTGTATTTTCTTACTGAATATTTATTCTTGTGGGTTTTTGCTTTTTATTTTGTTTTGCTGCTCTCAGTGGCACTCTTAACTTTGCGCCGCAAAATGGCTTGTTTCCGTTTCCGCCTACTCGACCCTTGGCGCCCACTGATAGATGCCATTATGACCCACACTTGGGCACAAGTTTTCCCCATTGGCCCGTCGACGACGTCGCTGGCAGCAATTAAAGCCAATTATGCTGAAATAATTGTTTTAAGCAGATTTCTTTTGCAACTTCAGACCAGAGAAGACTTTGTTTTGGTCTTGTGTCTGAGGATTGAGGGCTTATTTTGGCTTTGGGAGGATGACACTCCAATTGGTTTATTTACATTTGGTTATAATGCGGCAAAAGAGAAAAGCTCGTTAAAACAATTTGTCACTGGCGGGTGTTTAATTAAAAAGTTTCAAATGAATGTGTGATGCTATTAAATGATTCTCTCTGGCTGCGTGCGAGTGTGTGTATGTTTTTGCATGCCTAGAAAACAATTAACGCAGCTGCAATATACATAAACTCATAGATCTACATACTTTTACATATACTGGTATACAATGTACTATACATGTTGTATGTGTGTAAGGCAGGCCATTCTAGTGAAGAAGTCATCAGCTAAAGTTTTAAGTAAAACAAGTAAGGGAGCTGCAGTCGAGTGCCCCGACTACAAAATACCCTGTTCCCTTGATTTCGTGTGTTTTTTCTTTACATACACACACACTCACGCATACACACACTCCAACATACACACAAACGCATGGCATGCGGCCGCGCGCGATAACTGACAATGCAAGACCCCCTCTCTCCCACAAGTAAAATTGATTCGTAAATAACTTCGGTGATTATTGTCTGATCTTAGTGATCTTTTCAGAATAGAAAGATATTGGGCTTTACTTGATATATTTAAAGTTTGGAAGGTCTATCTTAAAAATTGTGGCTCTGACAGTTTTTTGCGCTTAAAGGGGGGAGGGGGAGGAATTTTCCAAATCTGAAACAAATTCGTTTTGAATCGGGTATACAACTATCTACATGCAAAAATTTGTGGCTCTAGCTCTTAGAGTCTTGCGTTCATACGGTCAGACGACTAGATCTGGCATAAAAAAATTCGAATTCGTTTGAGTAGCTGAAACCGACTGCTCAATGCCAAGTGATTTCAATTCGAGAGAAAATTACGACAAGATCTAGTAACCACAGATTGTCTTGTTACTTACATACAAATTAATACAACTTAAATGCGAAACAATACCGCTTACACGAATATCGAGTCGAAAACCGGAACAGACTCGAAGGAGGTTTTAAACGGACTGCTCAAGACAAAGTAGATTTGATGCGTATAGTTTTCCTTCCCTAAAATCTAGTAGCCGACATTTTTCTTGTCATATAAAGTCCTCCTAGTTAAATTAAAAATCTCATTGTTTATACGAAAATCTCGCGAGATTTCTGTGATAACCCCGATAATGTAGTCTTAGAATGTTTTGCAACTTTACAAAAAATAATTAAATATGGTACACCGTGCTACAGTGGCAAAAAAAACTGGGGAATGACCTAGTTAGCGTTCGCTCATACTTGGTTTTCCTCGGGGACCCCCAAAATCTGAAGATGAGGCCCAAAAGCCGTTTAGTGCTGATTCTGTTGACTTTGCTTGAAAAAACTCGCGAATGGACCATCTGATTTTAGATAGTCATGTTAGCATGTCTTGACGATAGCTTCAAGAAGATTCTAGCATGTTATAATCAATGGTTTCTGAGATGTCATGCGATGACTGATAAAAGCGGGTTACAGATCTGGTATGTTTATACTCTTTAAAAGTGTATTCTAATTTTGATAAAAAAGGATATATATTCTTGATCAGCATGACGAGCTGAGTCAATTGAGCTTTGTCCGTCCATCTGTCTGTCCGTCCGTCCATCTGTCCGTCTGTCAGTTTCTACGCAAACTAGTCCCTTAGTTTTGAAGCTATCGAGCTGAAATTTTGCATAGAGATATCTTTTAGCTGCACACTGCACATATGTCGGAACCGCAAAAATCGGATGGTCTCTTCTTGTAGCTGCCATACAAATTTTTTTTTAGTTTTTATGTAATTCATTGCAGTTGTCTAAAAAAACCGGGTTCGTGCGGCACTTTGACAAGGAGGGACGGAAGCAACCTTTAACTACGCTCTCTGATAGTGTTCGGTTGAGTGAGGAGAGAAACACATTTGTTGTTTTTTTGTTTTTTCGCTGTTGGTCTTTTGCCAACCTATTTGCAGAGACCGCTTGCTGAAAATGTCTTTTTTGAGTGTATACTATCAGTGTGTGCTTCTTAGGCTGCAAACTTTCCGTCGACGATTTTGTGACTGTCGTCGACCCAACCTTATACCCCTTACAATGTGTTCGACTGACGTATTTTGCAAGACGATGTCCGCTCAATACGTTCACGTCTCTCCAGGCACGCTAGGTCGACGTAATGCCATGCAGGAACCGACATGAGCGACGCTCGATAGACGAAATGCCATGCAGAGAAGCGACATAAGCCTCAATCGTTGTCGTCACTACGCATCACCGTATAAAGAGCAACGCTGGGTTGACGCAAAAACTGTGACTGACCCCAGCCGTACTAGAGGGTACCGATATCAACGCACGTTTGCATGTATGCGACAAACTATGTGCGCTCTCTCATTCTCTCTCGAAATGTTACGCTCTGCTCTACTTGACTTTGTTCACAGCAAACTTTTTGAAATAACATTTTGGTCTCTCGGTCTTCAAATAACTCACACTTTGACTGAAATGGGCCTGTTATTGGGTTGATGTCAGACCGACCAGCCTGAGTTAACAACAACAGCCGCTTAACAGCAAGCGCGAGAGCAGCACACAATCGGTTGAGTGAAGACCAAGCCAGTTTTATTTGAATTTTTTCGGTTGCGGTCGTGAGCAGAGCAGACCGAAAAAATGGGTTTTTAAACTTCTGCACAGACGAAGTTAGATTTGCTTTTTCGTTTCAACTGTTTTTGGGAAATTTCTGCTGCAAGTTAAGTAAACAAAATGAGCACTAAACGGCTTTTGGGCCTTATCTTCGGATTTTGGGGGTCCCCCAAGGACCCCTATTACCAAGGTTTTTTCGCACTGTAGCACAGCGTAATTAATTAATTTTTGGAAAGTTGCAAGCATTCTAAAACTTCTTCGTCTTATCTTCCGCTAAGCTCATGACCGCTAAGCTCATGAGTTTTGATTGCTTCTCTATCCTTCCGTATAAACAAACAGATATCAGAGATGGTAAGAGATAGTGTTTTGACATGTATAGGACATATGCTTCTTATAGTTACTTGCAGGCAGATCAAGTTTAATTCTTCGTTAGAAAAATGTTGTTTAGATACATTTTGTTACTTTTGAGTTAACATAAATGCCCCAAAAAATTATACATTCAGAATGTTAGGTGTGAAATTTACCCACTCGACAATCGACCTCGAGGACTGATCCGTTTTCGACATTTTCCAGAAACTTTTTAATCTGTGTTTTTATTGAAATAAGATCATAAGATAAGGATAATTTACGACGAAGTAAGTATAAAAGTATGATCGATTGACAAACGTATTACTAATTTTAAAAATTTTACTTACGAGAATGCTGGCTTTCATCCCTAGATTTAGATACACCAAACTCTTTTACAATTGTCTGATACCTATTAACATTTGTATGAGTGTGCCATTTGCATGCAACATAACAAAAACAAAACATTTTTGACCAAACAAAATTCGCAACGGGAATGTTGAATGTCTCCATATATTTTGTACATGCATTCAAACTCGTGCATATGTAAGTACATATATATTTACATGCATATGTGGGTACAGGGCACTATAAAATTTATTGTTGTAGTTGCAATTGTTGTAAGTTTTTGTGTGTCGCTCACAATGTCCATCAGGGGTTTCATTGTTGAGCCACATAATTAATTGTCGCAGTTTTTTGGGGGTGTGTTAAATAATTAGAAAACAAGTTTTTAAGCTATTAATCACATTGGGCGTGGAATTTTAGTCGCTTACCAAAAGAATGCTGCGCAATTTAAATGACTAAAGCGCTTGTGCACACCGAACATGCATTAACATTAACACCTTATCAAATGGTTTAAGCAGGAAGGACGCCTTTAATATGCCCCATAAGCCAATTGTAAGCGATGCTAAATCACAACTTAATCCCATAATTTACATAAAATAGCACCGAAAGGCAGGGACAAGCATATCAAAAAGGTTGCTGCCCCAGCTATCACAATTTGCCCCACTCAAACATCATTATGCCATAAATGGATGCTGAATCCTTGTTCATTTATGAAATTTTCCCTTCCTTCGAGTGTATAGTGTGTGGTGTGGGTGCCAGTGAAGCTGCCATGCGTTGTCGGAGTGTTTGTGTGCCACTAACATCATCATCGTCATCTTGAGCTGACCTTTTTAATTGCCAAGGTAACTGCAAACTGCGTTCCATAGACCGAGAGCTATTTGCATGGTAATGCTCTTTTATAAATCCTGCTAATGAAACGTCAATTAGGTGCGCCCGTCCTAGGCCCTGGAAGGAAAAAAAGTGAAGCACGTGACCAACTTGTCAACGCCTGAAGCATATCCAATTTAACCCTCAAATTGCTGTCATTATGACAGCAACAACAGCGCCGGCACCGTAGTCGCTGAGTTATTAGCGGGGCGTGATTGGCATAAATCAATGCAGAGGCCATCCCAGGACTCAGGAGAATGCACCTGGCCGAGACACTTTCTGAACTCTGATGATGGTAATATTTATGACCCACTTGTAATCCCTTCCAACATCAAGAAAGATGACGTTGATGTGGCATTTATGTTGAAATCGAAAGCATATTGATTTGTTGGTTGCATTAACATAACAAAAATGGATTCTTTGTCCGTTTACCGCATTGCGGACAGCGAAAACGACCATCTGATTTGCATAGATCGAAAACTGCAGCTTTGGAAATTATTCATTCGTGGTATTTGGTGGTGGATACTTATTAACTGCTGAGCATTGGTATAGGTATTGGAAGCAACGAACATTCCGAGGACACAAAAAATTGAAGCACAGCAAAAATTTTTCATTATTCGTTGGGTCATTGAATTGAATTTATAAATGTTGAAAATTAATGGTTTAGGTTGTCAGCAAAAAAATTAATGTAAGACATTTTGATTGTATATTTTGAAAGAAACAAAGACTAAATTACATTTTAAAAATACTTTTATCAGACCGCACAAACTGTATTACACTGTGGATTAAGAAGGGTCCTTATATCGCGAAAAGAAACCATCGACTGTGGCTTAAGAATTTTTCGTTGAAATGTCGTAGAAAGTCTTTGTCAAGTTCAGCATATCCATATCTAATTCTCGATGTCACAGAAATCTCTTTCGGTTGGTTTCAAAGCTCTCCTCTTTTGGGAAGAGACTTAGCTAAATTCATCACACAAACAATTTTAATAGACCAAATTAATTTTGAAACTCACCCAGCTGCTCAGGGAAACCCCACCTGGCCCTTCTGGTGTAGACGAACAGCTGCCAAGGAGATTCTCGGATTTGCCGAAAACTCCCGAAAACAGTCATGGTACGATGATGAGTGCCGCCGCGCTACTGCAGAGAAAGACGCTGCCTACAGGAGAACTCTGCAGTCTGGAGCAACGCGGGCTGTTAAGGAGCGATACCGGGAGAAAAGGAGAGAGGAGAAGCGCCTTTTCAGAAGGAAGAAAAATGAGCAGGAAAAGCGCATGAGGGAGGAAGTCGAAGTGCTGTTCGGAAGGAGTGATCCGAAGGTTTTAAGCCCAGAGTCACACTATTGAAGGACGAGCTCGGAAATCTGGTCAGAAATCCGGAAGTGGCACTAGACAAATGGAGAAACTATTTCTCTAACCTGCTGGGAGGTGATGACGAACACAATGCCGCCTCTGGGGAAGTAGCTACACCACCTATCGATAACATAGAGATGGATCCGCCGGACCATAATGAAGTCTTGTTAGCCATAAAAAGGCTAAAAAATAACAAATCTGCTGGCGCTGATGAGCTGCCTGCTGAATTGTTCAAGGCTGGCGGTGAGGAGCTGGTTAGGTGCATGCACCAACTCCTATGCAGAGTATGGTCCGAAGAAAGCAAGCCCGAAGATTGAAATCTAAGTGTACTCTGTCCAATATTTAAAAAAGGAGACCCTGCGGCTTGCGCCTATTACCGCGGGATCAGTCTCCTTCCCATCGCATATAAGGTTCTATCATGCATCCTATGTGAACGTCAAAAGCCGAGAATAAGTGAACTGATTGAACCTTATCAGTGTGGCTTTAGACCTGGCAAATCCACCACGGACCAGATATTCACATTGCGACAAATCCTGGAGAAGACCCGAGAAAGAAATATCGACACCCACCACCTTTTTGTTGACTACAAAGCCGCCTTTGACACGCCGATAAGGTCAAAGTTCTTTGAAGCCCTGTCTACCTTTGGTATTCCAGCAAAGTACGTTCGACTTTGCATGATGACGTTGAGAAGCACACAAAGCTTCGTCAAAATAGAAAAAGACCGCTCCGACCATTTCGATACCAAAATAGGTTTTAGGCAGGGTGATACCTTATCGTGCGACTTCTTTAATCTGCTGATGGAGTACATACTGCGCCAGTGCCCAAATGCTAACAGAACGGGCACCATCTTTACCAGAGATAACATGCAACTTGCATATGCCGATGATATTGGTATCATCGGCAAAAGAGAATCTGTGGTAAAACGGGCGTTCTCAGAGATAGAGAAGCAGTCAAAACTTATGGGCTTAGCGGTAAATGAGGAAAAGACGAAATACCTAAAATCAACGCACAGTAAGTCACCGCTTGGACAATCTGTTGCAACTTCAAGGTTGTTAAGGAATTTGTCTACCTCGGAACGACGATAACCAACGACAACAACACCAGTCTGGAAATCCGAAGAAGAATTACTCTTGCAAACCGATGTTATTACGGGCTCAATAAGGAGTTCCCTCTCTCGGAAAACGAAAATTGCGCTATACAAGTCGCTTATCATCCCAGTCCTGCTATACGGCGCAGAAGCATGGACAATGTCAAAAGAGGATGAGGCGGCAATTGGCGTGTTCGAGAGAAAAGTTCTTCGGAGGATTTATGGACCTCTAAACGTTGGCGGCGAATTTCGCATCCGAATGAATCGCGAACTGTATGAGCTCTATGGGGACACTGACCTAGTCAAGCGCATAAAACAACAGCGGCTGCGCTGGATAGGACATGTTACCCGTATGGATGATAACGCTCCAGCAAAACGGGTGTTCAATCGGCATGCGAACGAGTTGGGAGGCATTCCCCCGCAGGGTCGACCGAAGCGGAGATGGCGCGACCAGGTGCAGGGAGATATTGCGAAGCTGGGAGTGTCCTCCTGGTGGAATGTCGCTCGGGACAGAGGCGAGTGGCGGGCATTAGTGGCAGCGGCCGAGACCGTAAAACGGTTGTGATGGCCAAAGAAGAAGAAGAAATTAATTTTGGGAGTGTAAACAACTTTATTATTTTGGATGGGTTGCATCAAATGAATTACATATTTAATTTGCTTATTGAAATTTGCTTTTCAGTAATCATTCACAAAGCTCAGCCAAACGCTGCCTTACCAACCAATCCCAATTTGCTGCTCTATTCGCTGCAGACTTGAAAGTTGACAATTTGAAAGTTGACAATTATAATTATGAGAATAAAAGAAAACAATCAGGGAAATCAAAAACGAAACTAAAAAGGTAATTTGGAACCCTGTTTGAGACGGACATAAAAAGTATTAAATGTTGTGCTCAGGAGTTCGAGGTTATCAAAAACGACTGAGACCAAAGTCTTAAGATTTCAGGAAACCCCAAAATTTGTTCGAGATTAGTTCATAGAACAAAGAGGAAGACGAGAGCAAGCTAGTGCGTTTTTATTCCCTAAAACAAACAGCTACAAGAAGTAGTCATCCGCTCCCATTTCGCATTAACATGCTCCCATTTTCGCTTTCGCAAAAATTTTGTGATTTGGAGAGCAAATGCGAAAATGGGAGCATGGCTGATTACACTAGGCAACAAGGTCCAGTATATTGAGGTGATTCAATATGATTTTTATGTGCTGAACACGAATCTGTTTTCGAAAATCGTCCATCACGTCGAGATTTTTGTTAATCAGGTCCCAAAAATTAGCTCGATGCACCACCAACCTTTCGATATACTGGAAAAAGTGTAATTTTATTCCGTTGTGTTATCAGTGCGCAGCTTAAAGATCAATCTGAGAAAAATTTCAGCTTAATAGCTTCAAAACTGAGGGATAAGTAACTGCGATTTGCTGCAATTCAATACGCGTGCCCCGATGGCGCTATTGGCTAAGATGCTGACGTTGTTTTCAGTGCCGTCGTCCTGAGTTCAAGTCCCAGTCACGGTAAGTTAAACAAAAAAAAATAAAAATTCTGATTTTCGACACTACCCCTCCCCTACTCCCCTACCCCAAGCCATGTACGTCTGTCTGTATGAACGTGTCGATCTCAGAGACTATGAGGGATAGAGCCACACATTTTTTTTATGTAGGTTGCTGTTTACCATACCCATATCAAGTTGGTTTTCGATTTGGAAAATTTAACTCGGACCAAAAACACCGAAACTATTCATGAAACAATTTTGCTCCAGGGAGCGAGAGGTACAGCATCGTCAGCTGTCTTGGAGTCGGGGCACTTGACTTCAGCTCCCTCTCTTGTTTCGATCTCATTGCTGCCCTTCAAACGAACTGATCAAGTGAATGTTACTCAGTGTTTGGACTCGAGTTCAAGCGATTCGGTAAATTCTATAAAAGTGTGTTATGTATGACCAATGCCATACTCCTACAATCGTGGCGCTTTATATGACAAAATGTGCAGCACAAAGGATTTAATTAGTTTTTCTTTCATTTGCCATGAGCTCTGTGTAATTGCTTTTAACGGTTATCAAGAGAATTCCGTATCCCAAAATAGCACAAAGCTAAATCGTAATGAAAGGAGCCCCATTAGAGGAAACATAGTTGCGAGTGACGAGTGGCCAACTGGCATCCGATGGCGTCCAACGGATGCGGATGCTTCCTCTAATGAAATACTTGTGTCGTGCGCCTGTCGACATTATTAACAGTTTCCGAACTTTTGAATTTACGAACGCCAAAGAAGAAAAAAAAAACGAAAGAGCGGATTAAAAATTGCAACTGCCAGCCAAAAATAGAATGTGAAAAGTGTGCTAATTTCCATTGAGAGTGCAGAAACAGCGGCAACAGCAGGAACAGAAGCAGCACAAATACTCACCCCGGCACAAACACAAAGGCATCGCGTGAAAAGTGTTTAATTCAAATTGTGGCTCAAAAGCAACTAACTGCCATGGCCATGGCCGGAAAAGTAGTTGGCGGTACAGTCAAGTGCAGCAGCGGGAGTCAGTTTATTTATTTCCATTTCCTTTTTCTTCCATTGCCAGAGGGGCAAAGGGGGCGTGCGCTGCTGCTGTTGCATCGTCTAAGCCGCTGCCTTGGCGACAGAAAGCCAATTTATGTGCTTTGTGTGCATTTTGTTTGAGTTTGCTATATTTTTTATTGGCAGCGCAATTTATACGCCAATATTCTGTGCGACTGTGTGTGCAATTGTTATATGCAAATAAAGTATTAAAATTTATATCACATCATTAGACTCTATGATTAGTGATGTATGCAGTTGCAACTCAATGTTCTTCGAAAACATCTTGAAATAGTTCTGCATTATTTATTAATTAGTTGTCAAGCATCTGATTACGAAGAAAGAGCACAAATTGGATTCTTCAAAGTTCAATCAACTGCTCAGAAAATGCAAGTATTAATACTTGCCATCATGGATTTTAATCACTTAATGCAGCTTGAAGGAAACAATTTTATAGAAATCAACCATCCACAATAACTCATGCCAGGTCTTGTAATGTAACGGCTTAGTTTTGCAAATTTCGCTGTTTTGGAACCATTTCATACCTTTGGTACAGGATATAAAAATAGTCACTATTGCTTAGTGCTATTGGATTCGCTCAACTAATATTTCTTGGGTAACATTATTCGGAGGATGCTAATCTTGGTCCAAAAATTGTGCAACACATACGTAAATGTAAATTTATTTTGTAGGTATTTGTCAACAATTATTTAAATTTTCCGCCAAACAAATCATATTATACTTTTGGGGGCACACATGTTAAAACACATACTTATATGTAAACACACTAAAAAAAAATACTGGATTGTCGATGTGTACTCAGAAAAACGGGAATAACTTCGTCAAACGGAATCCAAATTCATTGGGCCAACGTTTGTTCAACGAAGAATTAAATGGGCTTATATAATAAAACTTAGCAAAAAATCGCATAGAATAAAATAGTGAAACCAGTGGGGGTAAAATTTTGGGTAAAAAGGAGAAAATGCCGTATCTTTTTTGGGCCATAGCTTCAGATTTTGGGGGTGTTAGGACGAAATCGAGTATGAGGAAAAGTTATGGTCGGACTGCCCGACAATATGTACTGGGTCTCCGGAAAAGTATGCTTAGATTTTTTTTTGTAACACTGTGTTTTTTTTAAACTTGTGTTATCAAAGTCAGCTGTTGAGTTAAGTGATTGTGGCGATAAAATTGGCTTTAATTATTTGGTAACTTTGTGGACTTGCACATCATCTAAATTTGCACAAAAAGTTATTGCAAAGTAAGGATATTGAAGGCCAGGGTATGTAGAATGTATAAATGTAAACATTTTTTGATAATGTTCAATGGGAAAGATGTTCAATACATTTTATTAACGTGTATTGTTTTGTGTTGTCCCGTATACAGACAGAGAAAACTTAACCAAAGTGCTCGACTTCTGTGGAGTAAAAACAAACCTTGTGCGTGTTTGTGCGTTATGTGGTATATTTTAAAATAAAGTAGAAAGTGTTTACTAAAAGCTTATATTAATCCTGTTTGCTAGTTTTTGGGGGTCTTGTCGTTCTTTTAACTTTTATATGAGCTTAAATTGATGTAAGGCCTATAAAGTAAGAATTTTGTTATAATAATCATCCATTGTCCAACAACTTGTTATACATTTTAATGTTTAACACTATTTACTTAAGAAATCGCGGGGCGCGGGGTGCGGCTGGTCGTGGGTCGTCGGCTGAGTTTTTTGAATAAACTAACCCTCTTGCTGTTGGCGCCGCATTGCGTAATTAGCATGGCTCTCAACTGCCGTTCGTTCGCGTTCTGTGGTCCTTTCTCTGTGCTAAATTAGAAGCGCAACCAAGAGTGGAGAGGCTCGGCTGGCCCCTCGGGGCTGTTGTCATCTTGACAAGCCGATTTTACTACTTTAACTTAAGGAAAAATTCAAGCAATTCCCTTTCAAATTTTAGCTTTTTTATTCACAGCTCTCAAGTCTTTGGCTTGAGGTCACCTATACGCTACGTTGCCATATATGGGCGGCCGGGGTAGGCGTGGTCAAATTAACTTAAAATTTTGTTTAAATATTTAGAGTGTTATATTTAGCAAATATATATTTCAATTTGGTGCAGTCGCTTTTAGGTTTTAAGCACATTAACAAACCACGATTCTTTTTGATATATTGATACATATACATAGATAGATAGTCGGTTTAGTGACCTGTTTTGACTTGAGCCAAAATAGTTTGTTTTTATTTGTTTTACTTGATGGCCCGGCGAACTGTCCCCTAACAATAAATAATGTAGTGAGTTAATTTAAAGTCTAGACTTCTAAAGACGACATAGAAGAACCTTGTGATATTCAACATTTTTTGTTTTATCAGGAGCAAAAATAAATAAAGCAGAGGGTTTTCCGACACGTGAACATGACACGTACAATTGACCATGAGAAAAACATACATTTTTCAAATTCTGACCACAAACATTTAAGGGCTGGCCTTGTGATTTGTTAATCGTCATGGCGAATCGGAAATTGAATTCGTCCTCGGAATGAGAGCTTCTTCACCTTTAAATTGTTTTTTGATTATCGCCGTGTAAATCACATTGGTCATCAATTTTTTTTTATCACCAAACGCGTTCCATTGCATAGTTTTGGTGGGTTTAGATTTCCAAGCATGATGACTTCCGTGCCAACCTTTAGTTGCAAATTGTGCAAATTGTCCAGGTACATCCAAGTCGTATAAACTTCTGTTGCATAGTTGGTGGCATCGTCCTCGTTTGTTACACAGTCGATAGATTTGAATGAATGCAGAGTACCAATTATCTGATTCTAAACTACAAAATTTAAGTCATCCACATCTTTATTATTAGCCGCTAAAATTGCTCGCCCATTCAACCATTCAATATTTTTGTGGTTAGCAATGATGTTCGGAAATACTTTTTTGATGAGCTCGTCTTTCGATGAGACGAAATTGCAAAAATTCGGAGGAAATGAAATCAATCCGCTCGATTCATCGACAGGGACACGACCATTAACTTTATTCAGCAATTGCTTGGAAAAATCTTGATCAGATGGGCCGTTCTGCAATGCAACTCTCATGTTAGCTGACAGCTGAAGTTTCTTTACATAGCTTCACAGATAAGATGATTTGAGGCAAGAGTTTATTTGATCGGCTGGAGTCGATCTTGGAAAGACTGGCAGTGTTTGGCGGAAATCGCCAGGCTGTAAAACTATTGCGCCTCCAAAACATCTCGAGTCATTGCGCAGATCTTTTAATGTTCGTCCAATTGCTTCCAATGCGCGCTTGTGCGCCATTGTGCACTCGTCCCAAATGATGATTTTTGCAGATCGGTTGTTCAATAGTTTGATGGTATAACGGCAATTATAACGCCGAATGAGCTGAGCGACATCCTTCTAACAATGTGGCCGCTATTCCAGAAGAAGCAACTGCAACTGCAACGTCGGATCTAGCACGAACAGTGGCGAAGATCAATGACATGAGAAATATCTTCCCAGTTTAACTGGGGCATCCAAGATATCATGAATTGCCTTCATTAATGTATCATAGACATCCCTCTGTTGAGGGTTCAACAGGGGTACATTCGTTTGAACTGATTGGTGTAATTCATGTCGATCATATTCAATATCACGCTCCAATTCTCTATTAAATGCATCATTCCCCCCACGATCTGGCGCAGGCATTCCTAACCTGACAAACAAACTGCCGCACATAACCTAACACATGTCTTCAATCAAGAGCAAAGCCTGGTCATGCATCTCCTCATTTGTCTCAAGATCGGGATTTCTGCATGTCGAAATGATGATAGCAAATAATGTGCGTATCTGACTTGGAGATTCAGATATGATTGCTTCAGCAATTGTCGTGTCCCATTTATTTATCTATTAAGTTTGTGCACATTTACGTAAAAGCCAGAAGGAAGCACCTTAGACCCAATAAAGTATATATTCTTGATCAGCATCAACAGCCGAGTCGATTTAGCCGTGAGACCGCTTGGAATACACCTGCTAGCTACCGTTTTTTTGCACCATTTATTTAAATACGTTTTATGAGCGATTCTGTTAGGCGGGGCCGGTACAAGTCCAACAAATCAAATCAAAGATCATGAAAATCCGTCCAGCCGTTCTTGAGCTATAAGTGGTGTAACTAACACCACTTTGTTATATATGGTATATATAGATTTCTATTTTTTGATTCTCTTAAAATGAATCCAAGAAGAATATTAGCTTACAATCAAATTTCTCTTCTTAAAGAGCTTCGCTTTTGCCCAGACACCCACTCTTTTTCTATATATAACCCAGTTCCAATTCCATTTCAGTTAATTTTAGGGAGCGCAGCATTTCCATCCATGCCCGAAATATCGCTCATATGACAAAATGCTCTCAGCTCGTACGCCATTAAAAATGTCTAATTTTACATTGCTGATGTCAAATTTGACGTACATATGTACATATTCCGACCCCACATTATTTAAACTCAACACTCATCACGTGAGTAGCTGCTTCCGCTCCAGACACAAATCCTTGAATCAGCCGCCAACAGCCAGTCACATCGATATCGTATAAAATGAATCCATGTGGCATACCTTTGCCTTTTTATATGAAGTTAACTTGCTTTATTTGTTGTCGCTCGTTTGTTCGTTTGGGATGCCTTTTGGCTTTGTTGTGCGAAGCTTTTAAAAGTTAATAAATCCTTTCAACTTATTCCATATTTCAATGCTGTCGGTGGCGGCATTCGCTTAAACCAAGCAAAAGAAATGCCAACAATGTGAGAATATCCTGCGCCGGCATAGGATCAAGGGGTATGTGTGGAAAGAAAAGGATGCAGCTGTAGGAAAGCAATTCTGTTTATTGAACAGCATTATTCAAATGGATGTATTGTTGCTTGCGATAGATTATGAAGTTGAATCCGAATGAAATTTGTTCAAATCGAAGCTACATCGTTCATTATGGTTAGTTAAGCCCAGGGACCAGCCATTAAAGTTTCTATTTATTTCAATTCGCATCCACACAAGGCCTATTTTCCGTTGCTGTCCAGTTGCTCATCATATATCATGCCTTTGTCATTGTCATTGTCTTCCATTTCGACTTACATTTCTCGAAAATGCGTTATTTGACTGTTTTTATAATACACTTGCAAAGTGTACATTCATTTTGACCGTAAGTTGGCAATGCAAAGAAATATTTATTCTAGCGCCCATGAAGTCTTGATCAGGATGGTGGATACTACAAAATCCAGCTAATCTCTTTTTAATTGTGTGTATCATAGTCAATGTTAATCGTTCAAAGTGTTCTGTTATTCTTATCGCTATCCCCAGCCTAACTTTTTGAAGAGGCAGCACAGAAACAGTCTGAACGACTGACTTCAGACGATTTCAATTCACATTCTTCCTAGATGAAACCAGCTTTTGCTAGCGTATTAAAGTTTCGGTTTTATTTTGCCTACTCGCTTTGTTTCTTTCTCTTATTTTTTTGACTTGCTGTGGCAACGCACATTTATATTCCTTTATATACTAAATATTCCATTGTGACGCGGCCTTTTAACGATTCATTTTTTATAAAGGAGCGCGCCAGAAAACGACGGCGACTTACTGTAAGCCCTCTCCCTCCAGCTCCTTGCTGCTGAGTGGGCTGCTGCCCTCTATCATTCGCCATGTATTTTTATTATTTATTATCCGTTTTAAATCCCAGCTAAAGATCATTATACACATCAGTGCGTCCGATTGTGAGAAACGCAGCTACTTCTGATGTCTGATTTCTTGTTTTCGACATTTGCCCAGCCTCCTGCTCCTGCCTCAAGCGTTTCAGTTGCAAGTTCCGTGGGGAAGGACGCACAAGCGCACAAAACGAAGCCGGCAAGGAAAACGATTTAACTGAAAATTGAGGTTGAACTTAATCATAAATCAATGCTAATGATGCTAAAATGCTAGGAAATTTCGCAGGCATGCCGTTTGCCAACCCAGGATGCCATTTGGAGTGGATATCACTTGGCTTGGCGGAGGGGGGCAGGGCAAGGATTTGCCGAGCTGGCATTTGCCCAGCCCACCGCCCACTTGGCAGATGTCTGCCTGTCATTTATTACAATTGCTTTGACTTTTGTTAGTTTGTTGTCGCTGTTCGCGTTGTTGGCGCTTTTTATGATGCCAAGCATCTGAATCTCAAAACCGGAGTGGGCTGGGAGATTTGTAATCAGTTTTGAGAGATTGTCGCTACATAAAAATATTTCGCATACTTTCAACTTGTAACGTCGAACTATTCTAAAAGAAAAAAATATTCCGAGAATTTTGTGAAATGGCTGCCAACACCAAGAAGATTGTCAGTGTCAACACGTTTCATCTGAAGCGCAATTACGATGAGACGCGACACGAGAAATTGCCGCAGGAAGTCTGCCGTCTGATTATGCAAGGACGCCAGGCCAAGGGCCTCAGCCAAAAGGATTTGGCCAGCAAGATATATGAGAAGCCGCAAGTGATTAACGACTACGAGGCTGGCCGTTGCATACCCAACCAAGTGATCCTGGGCAAGATCGAACGCATTATAGGCATCAAGTTGCATGGCAAGGAGCTTGGCTTGCCACTGCAATCTAATGTTCAGCGTCCTAAGAAGTAGCGCCGAATGCCTTAGCTTGTACATGATTGTATATAACAGATTATTGGTCCTGTCTTCAAGTCTATCGTTGATTAAAAGCATTGACATTAAATGCCTTCCGTCCCTTTTTTAAGGTAGGAGTATACCTATTCAATTTTTTTTTTTTTGCCACACAAAGCATTGGGAATGATAGCTCGTTAAAGTGAGACCATAAACGCCAGGCATAATGTGACACTAGAGAATTGCAAAATTCATGAAGACATCGCAAACAAAAATAAATCTCACAAAGCTGAGGAAGCTTGTATGCTCTTCTAAATAGAGTTTATTGACTTTATATTGAATTAGGCCGCTTCGTAATTTTTAACTTCTACACAGAGAAAAAATAAGGGAAGTTGATGAAGATCAATTGGATGATTTTGGTATCCATTTGGAATGATATTAATGAATATCTTTTTTGGATAGTAAATTATCCATTGAATGTCAAATTGATCAGAGATTTTCATTCAAAAGAGCTGAACAACGGATATGGAAAATGGGGTTTTGTAATATAAAAAAAGACTTTTTGAAATATCCGTTCCAAATTCAACGCACAACCTGATGAGAGAACACATGAACTCATACTCTAGAAGTACAAGTCGCTTTTTACGCATTTTTAAGTGCTTGGGCTAAAATATTAGGGATACTCCTGCAGTATATCCCATTTTAGGTCTTATGAGTATCCGAATAGATCCAAAGTGACGTCGGCCTTTTAAGCAGGGATGCAAGCCACTCGGAAATGAGGACTGGATCGGCTCAAGCGGTTTTTAAAACTGTGTGTACCACTAAATGGTTTTTGGTTTTGGCTCGATTCAGTGGTTCACTCTTTATTATTTATATATTTTATGATGGGCTATTTCCGTTTCCGAATATTTTTCCTTTTTGCATACTTACGAAAATGAATTCTTTAAAACTCGGTCGTCGTCCATAGGGAGCTCACTTTGAAATCAGTCCATTACTCCATTGGATTGTCTGCCACATACGACGGATTGCTGAATCGAACGAAATGAATACGTACTGTGAAAACGTTAAATATCGCTTAAAAAAATAATCACCTAGCTAAACTTGGTTTTGTAACGCATTGAAGGAGGCATCTCCATGCATTTCCATGCTATCTCCTCCGTCAGTTTTAAAGCTATCTTCACCAAACTTTGCACGAAGTTTTTTGGTACAAATACACTGCACATTTGTCGGAACCAGCCGAATCGGATGAGTAGCATATAGCTGTCATATTAACGATCAGCCGAAAAACTAGTTTTAGCTTGAAAAACTTTTTTGTTTTCAATGAAAACGCCACCAAACTTCGTATTTCTTAGTTTACTATGCTTTTCCATGATTTCACCAAATCTGGTCAAAATCGGACATCTATATAGTATAGATGTCATAGAAAAGTATAGTCTGAAAAGTAGTCTTTGTTATAAAATCTTTTTTGTTTTCAATGGAAACGTCTTTTAAACTGTCATTTATTTATTTGATACACTTTTATACAATTCTACAAAGTTTTGTCAAAATCAGATGACTATAGCCTATGAATAGCCGATCGTTCGAAAAAATAGTTAAAGTGAGGAAAACTTTTTGTTTTTAATGAAAACGTCCTTATCATTGGCATATGCTTATTTAATATACTTATACACAATTCTACTAAGTTTTGTCAATCTCGGATAACTATAGCACACAACTGCAGTACGAATGATCGGCATAAAAAAGTTTTAAAAGGAAAAACTTTTTTGTTTTAAATGGAATCGACTCCAAATAACGTACATGTTAGTTTCGAACGAATTAAGGAAAGCAGGAGCTGTAGGACGACCGAAACTTAGTTGGGAAAAACAGGTGCTGGAAGTCATAAAGGCGCTTAAACTGAACAACTGGTGCCAGCTCACACAAGACAGAGGCGAGTGGCGGGCATTAATAGCAGCGGCCGAGACCGTCAAACGGTTGTGATAGAAATATCCGGCCAAATAAGAAGAAGAAATTTAGTCGTGTGACAACCATCATGTGCGATAGTGCAACTGGCTAAGTCGGCGTGCCAATCGTGTTCAAGTGCAAAGATTAATTTATATAAATCTTAGTTTTCAGAACCAAATCTAATAGAATTCTTCAGCTCTTGGATTCATTACAAAATAAATAGAGTCTAGATTGGCTGGTAAAATTTTTAAATACAAAAAATTTTTTAACTACTTCTAATATTAAATTTAACTATTTCCAATATTAAATTTGAAGTGTTCACTCTTTTGATATACGAATTCCATATTTAACGCTAAATCAATGGTGAAAAATAGTAAAATCAAAGAGTTAATATTAAAATATCAGAGTTTTTTCCCTGAGTGTAGAGACAGAAGAGGAAGACGACACCAAGACGCGTATAATAACCCCATACATATTTTTTTTATAGAATATTTTCTATCAGTTGGTTCACTAAAGTCTTCTTTCTGAAAAACATTTGAATTAGTAATAATTAGACCTCGGATTTTGCATTTTTTTTTTTTTTTGCAATTTATTAGCGTAAAGAGTCAGCTCAACATTGAATGTTGTGCACATTTCCTTTTGCCTACTAGGATTAAAATCAGTTTGAAAATAAACAAAATCCGTAGTAATAATTATTTCATATTCAAAACTTTACCTTCGCTGGGACTCGAGACCTCGGAGAAACGGTGTCTTTTTACATTTTTCTAAATTTTAGGGCGATTTTCTACATACATTTTTTTTTATATTTTAGGGCGAATTTCTAATGAATTTCTCTAAGTTATTGAAATGCTCTTTTTAAGTATCCGCGCTATAGAACTGCAAAACTATCGATAGTGACGCCATTCGATATTTTCAATAGTTTTTAGACAAAAACTCGATACTATCGATAGTGTTGGCTTCTCTAATTTCAAATAAAATAATGAAAAACAGAAAATAAAGATAGGTCCTCTTTTTGTTTAATTAAAAACATAGAATCAGTTAATATAACTTAAATTTAGTAACAAATTCAACATATTTATTTTATGATTAATAGATTATTACTAGACAGCAGATTTTGCATATTTTTTAACTGATTTAAATGCTACTCACGTCTAGATTTTAGCTAATTTGAGCTTAAAGTGGCTTAAAATGTTTTTTCTCCCTTTTTTAGGCACATTTTGTGTGGTACCTATACTATTGGCTTAACTCTCTTTGAGTTTTCTTACTTCTTACGTCTTACTTCTTAGGTTTAAAATAACCCAAGCAATTTTGCGATTTTTAAGCGAAGATATACCATTTTGTATACATGCTCAAGCTTTTAAACTATCTACTGCACAAAAATATGCTACGCAAAATCACTATAGTTATTTGATTAGTCATTTGTATTGAATTACCATGAAAATGTTAAAATACGACGATCGCATACCTATAGGCGCTACAAAATATGGTCATTTTAAGTGCATGTATTCAAAATGCTATAAGAAATATTTGTGATAGTTTATTGTAAGGCTAAGAAATATAACTTTACGATACTACTAAAGAGAGTTAAGACAACAGTTTAGGTTTAAAACGTTTCTAAAAATGGTCAAAATAGGCATTTTATGCATCTTTAAAAACAAAAATCTAGACGTGATGACTAGCCGAATACGATTCGTGTTTAGCACACGAAGTGATCTAGCATCATCTCGTCCTTCCATATTTGGACATTGTTGCCTAGTGTTTTTAATCTTGAGATATTCAACTTTGTTGTTGATAATTAGGAGCATGTCCACAATTTTGTCATTTAATGGAGCCCGTCTATCGCTTATAATGCTTCCAACTTTGCTGAACATTCTTTCAGATTTTGTTAATGGGGCAGGCACACAAAAACAACATTTCCACTAGAATTGCGTTATGCGTTAATAGCCAACAATCAGTTATTTTGTATGGAAAAAAGTAGTTGTTAGCTACTAACGCAGGGGGAAAAAAAATGTAAAAAAAATTTATCAAGGTTAGTTTAAATAGTCTAAGAAAACCACACGATTTTAAAGAGGTATTGGTTGGATTTGATAGCCACCAACACCAGTGAATTCTCATCTAGG
Organism: Lordiphosa collinella; assembly: GCA_018904265.1. NCBI lineage: Eukaryota > Metazoa > Arthropoda > Insecta > Diptera > Drosophilidae > Lordiphosa > Lordiphosa collinella. The sequence continues at coordinate 573,395 of JAEIFV010000042.1, read as the reverse complement.
TGCAATGTTAACTATTAATTTGTATCATATATATCCAGTTTTCTTAAGCAAACGATCTACTTTCCCAACGCTAGCAAAGACATGAAACCAATTATTCGATACCTCGATAGTAAAGGGTGATTTTTTAGCTATTATCTTTTTGGCACCACTGGTTTAAACAGCTCACGCAGGTTTTTTTTTTGTTTCACTGTCAAACATCTTCAGTTTGGTCTATAATTTAGCCATGAATCGTCTTACAAACGAACAACGCTTGCAAATTATTGAATTTTATTATCAAAATGCGGGCTCTGTTAAGAAAGTTCATCGCGCGCTTCTTCCATTTTATGGTCAGTTTAATCGACCCACTGAAGCGGCTATTCGGGCTATTGTGACTAAATTTCGCACCAAATTTACATTGTTGGACATTAAACCACCAACACGCTTACGTAGAGTGCGAACTGAAGAAAATATCGCAGCTGTATCGGCCAGTGTTAATGATGACCATCAATTATCGATTCGACGCTGTTCGCAGCAATTGGGCCTCGTTGAAAATTTTGCGAAAGGATTTAGGTGTGAAGCCTTTCAAAATACAGCTGGTGCAAGAATTGAAGCCGAACGACCTACCGCAACGTGAATTTTTGGGAGGGTCTTGGAAAGTTGGCCGAAGGTCCTCTTTTTTACCGAAACTTTGTGTTCTGCGACGAAGCTCATTTTTGGCTCAATGGGTACGTAAATAAGCAGAATTGTCGATTTTGGAGTGAGTATCAGCCAGAAGCATTGCAAGAGCTACCAATGCATCCAGAAAAAGTCACAGTTTGGTGCGGTTTATGGGCTGGTGGCATCATTGGACCGTACTTCTTCAAAGATGATGCGAATCGTAACGTAACTGTGAATGGTGAGCGCTACCGTGAGATGATATCCAACTTTTTTTTGCCCAAAATGCAAGAGCTTGACTTGCGTGACATGTGGTTTCAACAAGACGGTGCCACATGCCATACAGCACGCGCAACAATGGACTTATTGAGAGGCGAGTTCGGTGAACATTTTATTTCACGCTCGGGACCGGTCAATTGGCCGCCTAGATCGTGCGATTTAACGCCTTTAAACTATTTTTTGTGGGGCTATGTTAAAGCTCATGTCTATACAGACAAGCCCGCTTCAATTGACGCATTGGAAGACAACATTGAAGCATTTATTCGTGAGATACCGGCCGAAATGTTGGAAAGAGTATGCCAAAATTGGACTAAGCGGATGGATCATTTGGGGCGCAGTCACGGTCAACATTTGCATGAAATAATCTTAAAACATTATATAATTTAATGTACTATCGATTCAAATAAAGATTTCATGCATTTTTCTGAATTTTATGTGTTTTTTTTTTAAAAACTTTCCTATAGCTCTTTAAAAATCACCCTTTACTATCGATATTTATGCAGCTCTACCGCGCTATGTATTTGCCATTAATTTAAGAAAGTTTTTAGAAAAACATCTAGAGAAAGCAATGCTAACTTCGTCTTTGCCGAAGTATAAATACACTTGAAACTTTTGTGACCACATAAGTGCAGTGCGCAGCTAAGAGATATCTCTGTGCAAAATTTCAGCTCGATAGCTTCAAAACTGAAGGACTAGTTTGCGAAGAATCAGACAGACGGACAGATGGACGGACGGACAAAGCTCAATAGACACAGCTCGTCATGCTGATCAAGAATATATATACTTTATGTGGTCGGAGATGATTCCTCCTATGCGTTCCAAACTTCTCGGCAAAATTAAAGTACAATTTCCAAGTGTATAACAAGTAAGAAGGGTCGTCAAGCCCGACTATAATATAATCTGTACCTATGAAATGCTGCCCATCACCGGTGCTGCCCATAATTGTTTGTTTTCCTTATAACTCGGCTATTGTACATCCGACCTTTACCATTCTTTTGGCGGATCGATAAATAATCCTGATTACTAAATATGTGTACTATCCAACTTAAAACTGATCAGATATATGCAAACTTTGGGAAGTACTGAGTATATTTTAGTCGGTCCTTTCTTAATTGTTTTACAGGGAAAGACCTAAAAACAACCCATTCAAGCTTGACATTCCTTTGATTTGACCAATTTGATATCTTGGTCTTTAATTATAGTATCATATTGTAGTTTATAGTTGAGAAAACAACAGAAAAGCTTTTCTTATTTTCCTTATTTTTTAATTTGATTTTGCATCGAATTAAAATTTCAACTTTAATTTAACCCTACCCAGTGTCTTGTCCCACCACATATCCTAAATGCTCGCAATAAGTGTATACAAATACTCAGATATTCAAAGCACTTTAAGTCATTTATATTTCGATAAAAGTGTTTATGCAAATCTCGCAAAAAGAACCGACAGCGATGACTTAAAGCGCATTACGAGTCCAGGTGAGGCCAGATGAGGTGTGAGGCATGAGGCGAGGCGCGGCATCCGAGTTGTAAAAATTGAAATAAATGTATGCAGGGACACCCACACGCGCATATTGTATGCAAAACGTGTGTATATATACATATATCTGTGGCATAAGTTATGCCTCGTTGGTGGCCAAATGGACAGAAGGTGGCACCTGACTTTGCTCTGACCCGGGGCCAACCAACCGCAATGGAGGAAGAAAGAAAATTTTGCAAATAGCAAATTGAGTTAGCGGCGGCGCCGAGCAACCAAAACAAATGCGTAAGGGTGTCGAGAGGGGAGGCTGAAGGTGAGCTGGAATTGTGGAAATTGCCTTTTTACGAGCGTATTAGCATGCGTGTGTTTATGTGTGTGTGTGTGTATGTAGCTATTTGCATTTGAGTTTGTATCTCGCGGCTAATGTGTCCCCAGTGAATGAATGCCGTCCCTCCTACCCACCGACCCGCAGATAAATCAATTTACTTTTATTTTATTTGTGTGCATAAATTTGTGTGCGTGTGTGTGTGTTTTGCGGGTGCGTTGCCGGTACCAGTAAAATTTTGAAATGATTTTCTTTTACTTGAAATTGAAATTTAAAATTTACGCACGCCCGCAGCCAAACGATACGATTTTGTCTCCTCTTCTTCGAATCTGCATTCGCGTATTTGCACATAATTATTCAATTTGTGCGCTAAACACTTGCTGGCACCATTTGTTGTTGGTTGTTTTCTGTTGGAACACTTAGTTGCCACCTGCATGTGTCTGCCACTGAATAATGACTGAAGCTAACAAAACATTTTCCAATTCATTGAATTTTACAGTTGCCATCGATTGGCGTCGTCAGTGATTTAGCTTTTTGTTCAAAATAAAGATCTGGCACACTTTGTCACTTGCTTGTATGCGTGTGTGTGACGTCAACAAATGTCAACATGCGATTTGTCAAATTGTTAAAAACGAAATGTTATCCTAACAGCTTACCTTGGGACAGCGACCCACAATTTGGGACAATGGTCCTGTTTAAAGGCAGTGTTTTGACTACAGCAAAAAATGAGCATATAAGCCCAGTGTGCAGTGATGCTTCTTGGAGCAGTTGGTCCCACCACCCTCCGCTGCCCTGATCCGCTGTGGATCTGGTCGAGCATAAAAATGAAATTAGATTGACATTTGATACATGCGTAGTGAGTTTTTGCCTACAGTTTGCCACTTACAGCGCCACCAGCCGCCTGTCACTTTAAATCCATGGCAGTCAGTCACCGGCAATGGATCCGGGCCACCTGGGGGAATTGCTGTGGCATACTTACCGGCGCCGGCACACATGCATCAATATACGAGAAATGCTTGACATGTTTTCGATTTCTGGAATAAACAAAACAAACAGAAATCAAAGCACGTTGCGCAAATCACTAAAGTGAAAAGTGTGCAAAAACATGGAAAACAATTTACAATTGACATGTACATGAGAGTGAGAGCTGTGGGAGGAAGAAGTATTCCAGCGTCACCAAGATTCGTTGACAGTAGCGACAGTGATGTATTTAAAGTTGGATTATGGTCTAATTGAGAGTTGCCATGGCAATCGGCCCGGTCTGCACAGAACACGGTTTGCCACTCACTTACATATTTTACACTCCTCATTTGGTGTCATCAAAAATTTATGCACATCATCTTTGTGCACTTTGTCAACACTTTCGCCATCGCCATCGCCGCTTGCCGCGCATAAATTTTGACCTTTACACCGTTTTTAGTTCTCTGCTCATCAATCTCGGCAAAACCTAGCTGGAAAATCCATCTGCAAAGTGGAGCACTCAAGTTTCCGGTTCACCGTTGACTGACGTTTTGACACTCTGGCCTAAACTTGCAACACAGAGGAAAGAAGCTTCCTTTTACTTCATTTAAAGACGAGGGTGCCTGTGATTTAACCGACAGCATTGTTACGCTAGCTGATAAATATTTCAAGTGCTTGCACTTTAGTGCATTCTTTAGGACTTGCAAGGGGTTATAAAAAAGACCAAATTTTTTTTCCGAACTTTAGCCATTTTCGAAAAGCTGTGCGCAAAGTAGGGAACTGACGGAAAAAACTTAAGATGTAAGTCTTTTGAAAACTGGAGGTCCTGCAGTCTGTGGATGAACAAAAATTTAAAGATAATATAAGCCAAAGCTTGCCAAGGAGAACTTTAAAAGAATTTAAAAAAAGTATTGTATTAAAAACATATTGAATATAATAAAACGAGGGCTGTTCAAAAAGTTGTCGGCCTTCAAAGTTGGACGTCGGAAAAAAAGGTATGCTGCTGGCGGCACTGATAACTCCACTTCGGATCATCTGAAATTGAAAAAGTAAACGGGGTTAGATTCAGTATAGATGTGATTCGGGCCCCTATTTCAATCATAATTTTGCGATTTTTTTTTACAAAATGGCGGCCATCGAAAAATGAAAAATCGATTTTGGTCAATTTTTTTTTTGTAGTTTAGTGTACAAAAAAAATAGTAAAAAAGTTTAAAATCTATGATTGAAAAAGGGCCATAATGGTGACAATTCTGCGTCGATCGCATTTTGTTTCATCAAAATCGGTTCAGAACTACGGGCGCAATTTTTGCCGTCAGCACGAGATAAACGCGTACACTCTAAAAATGTTCTTCGTAAATTTTAGGAAATGGTGATCCTAAAATGCATTTATGTTATAACTCAAATTTAGGCAAAAAATTTTAGGCTCTGTTAAGCCTAAAGTCTGGGACCATTTTCCTAAAAACCTTTGCTGTATACAACTTCTTATTATTTCCTGACTTGATTTGGTTATAATCTGGGGTGTCCTGGAAATCTCAAGAGATTTTGTCTTCGGTTGGTTTAAAAATCGCTCGAAAAATCCGTCGGTGTCCCAGAACTTCAAGAGAGTGAAATCATGGGAAAGGATAGTAAACTAAGAAATACGTACTTTGGAGGCGTTTCCATTAAAAACAAAAAAGTTTTTCTCACTAAGACTAGTTTTTCGACCGATCGTTCCTATGAAATCTATATGCTATAGTCATCCGATCCGGCCGGTTCCGACAAATGTGCAGCGTATTTGTACCAAAAGTCTTCGTGCAATGTTTGGTGCGGATAGCTTTAAAACTGACGGAGGAAATAGCATAGAAACAGACAGACGGACAGACGGACGGACGGACAGACGGACAAGGCTAAATCAGCTCAGCTTGTCATGCTGATCAAGAGTATATACACTATGTGGTCGGAGATGCTTCCTTCAATGCGTTACAAACATCCGCACAATTTTAGAATACCCTGCAAGGGTATAAATATAGAATTTCCTCAGTGTGACTCGAACCCTGATCTCTTCAAACAGGCGCCGAGTGTATCATCTCTACACCACACAGCTGCTTGAAAAACATGAAAAACATGCATAATAATGTCGGCGTATTTTCTTATTGAAAATATTAAAATAATAATAAATAATCAAAAGTAATCTTTATAAGTAGTCTGACTATTTTTGAATAGTTGAACTCTGATTTGATTTGTCGCACCCTCGCGCGTGAGGTCAATAGCCGAATGTGTTGATATGTCGCCTTTGCGGAATATGTATGTTCATTACACCGAAAGTCCCGAGTTCGATTCCCAGTATGGGAAGGTAAATACATTTGAACATGAAGTGTAGCTGTGGCTGTGTAGACGGCCGTTTCGGCTGCCGCCATGGCAAAGCCTTCGTCAGTACACTTTCAGTTGCTCACCAACAAGCCATTTGCAAATCCTATTTATATTACCCGATTTTATTTTCCGTTTATTTTGATAAATATCACGACTATTAGGGTACTACAATGGAAATATATTTTTGAATCCGTCTGTCCGTCTGTCCGTACGATGGTAAGATGTCCAGAGATGGTAAGAGATAGAGCTTTTGACAGATCAAGTTTATTTTACATTTTTGCCACGCTCCCTTTCGCCTCCGCAAATTGAAAAAACGTCGTATCTCCCACAGTTTTATAGATAAAAGGTTCGTTCCTTCTCGACATATTTAGTAATCAGGATTATTTATGGATCATCCAAAAGAATGGTAAAGATTGGATGAACGAAAGTCGAGTTATAAGGAAATCAAACAATTATGATGGGCAGCAACAGAAGCAACGGCGATGGGCGGCCCAGGCATGACCATAGCTGGTCTACGGCCGCGGGTATAAGCAAGTAAAATACTTATAAATTCTTTTGATTGGCATCAACAGCCGAGTCAATACAGTTCTCTGAGATGCTGAGAGCTAGAGCCATTACATTGAAAATGTAAGCTATTTATTGTTGGCCGACAAGCAAACGTCTTAAAGTTATCAGTTATAAACAAACACTTGCGTGCGAATGGATATACCATGTCGTGTTGCTTATCTATCTCCTCAAAGCGAGAGTTTGGCGATATACACAAACAAATTACATTAGGTATCGCATTTTAATCATTCAAGGGATAAAATAGCGATATGTGGTATCGCATTTTATTCATCCAATCGAGAAATTGGCGATACATCACTTGGCAGGCCCGAATTTTAGCTGCCCCTTTTGTTAAAAGAGACAGCGGAATAAAAACTTGAGAATTACAAGTAGTGTAATCTATGCAATATGCCGGAAATAAATTGTTGAATACATTGATGCAATTCAATATAAGTAGTATTTTAGCCGTTAAGCAACTAACGAGTTCAATAGTGCAACTGGCTGAGACGGCATTCCAATCGTGTTCAGTTCGATAGTCTCGAGTTTGAATCCCCCAGTGTAAGTGAAAAATATATATATATATATATATATCGTAGTTTTTCAGAATTTTCTGTTAACGTTAGGAAGACGCGAATTATTATTTCAAGGAAGAAACGCGTTCCTTAACTCTAGTAGGGGAAACTCTGTTTTCTCAGAAGCTTGTATTTTTATTCTGATCGCTTAGAAGAAACTTTTTCCTATCTCCCAGAAATAACGCTTTCCTATCGCCTAGAAGTTATCGCATAGTGTCACATTTGTTCCCGTAGGAAGATAAGAATGCGATAATAATGCGATATCGCTAGAGTAAAGCGATACCTACTAGGCGATTCGCATTCTTATCTTTGGCGCTAAAAAATGTTTGCTGGGCATACCAAAGTAATCATTAACACTCACATAAGCACGCCTGCGTACAATTTATCAATTATTAAGTCTTCCTTGATTGAAGAAGTTCTCACGAATCACAGCGACTTTATGTACTCTTTTATTGACAATTCAAATCGCAAATTGATTAGACCGAGCCCAGTGTGATCAACCAACATACAAATACCAAATGTTCATATTCCCTATTCTTCTTCTATGTGTCATAAACTAAATTGTAACCTAATTAAAATATTTTACCAAAATCCAAGTGGAAACATCTTTAAATTGCCATTAAGAACATATTGCCACACAGGAGCTTTTTCATATGCTTGTGTTTACTTTATGGTTTAAGTAATTTAAAGCCACATGCACACTAACATATACAAACGTGGGCTATATTAACTAACGCACACACGTACAAACTAAATGAAATTCATGGCATATGTGCGTGCGTTCTATGCGTGTCAGTGTGTGTGTGTGTGTGTGTGTACGTTGTACATATGTGGGTGTGAAGCAGCTTACATAGCTGTGATAGTATCTGCTTGGCTGGCCCTGACGGCCACTTTGCCTCAGCATGCCAGAAAGTGGTTTTCAGTTTTTTGTTTTTCATTTTTTTGAAATTCTTCAGCCGCTGCAGGCCAAATGAGAGTTAAAGTAGAGAGGAAGACACACTCACACACACGCACACTTACACTTGGTGCACGCTGGGTGTTTGCGTCTGGCTTTTTAGCATATTTTTATTTGTATCATTTCTAAGTGAATAAATGCGCGCATTTAAATGCCACTTCTTTCCTTCCAGGTCCTCCGCCCATCCTCCCCTTTACGTACAACTCGAAAGTCGTCGTCCAGCTTGGTTGTGTGCCTCATTATGTATGCAGTGGAACAATTTTTTTCATCTGCTGTTCAGTATTTTATGCACGTCTTGCCAATTTATAAATCATTTTTGTTTGTCTGTTTGCATTTAGCCTGGTTGTGTGTGTGTATGTTGAACGTGGTCGGCTACATGGCGTATACGTAATGTCTGCACTTGCATATGTTCGCTTAGACGGGCTCAGCTCTCTGTGCTGCTTCCCCTCTTTATAAAATGATTTATTTTAATCATTATGCTAAATGATTTTGCTGAGCCTCATTTTTCACTTTAACGGCCTTTGTTCCAAGCTCAGACAAAATTATTTTCATGTGTATTATATGAATACTCACGGGTTTATAATATCAAAGTTGTATAGTCATAAATAAATTTTTCCTGAATTAACTACATACGAGGGCAGTTTTAAGGGTCAATTTTCGATGGAGTTTTCGCGTCTAACAGTTGTTAGTAGAATACCATCACCATAAACGTCAATTGTTAAGAAGTAATGTTCGTTAAAGCTCTTTATTTAAGTGAACAAAGTATTTTGCATCAAAGTAAGACTGAATAACTGAAACAAAAGGGGAAATTATTATCCCCATGCTCATTAGTTGAGCAACTGTACAACCTGCACCAAGTGCCAAGTCCCCCAAACAATCCTTTCCTAGGTTACTGAATAACTGAACAATAAAGATCAAAGGAATAAAGGAAATATATTGAACCAAATGAACAAAAATATATTAATGTTGGTAGTATCTGAACATCAGAATAAATATGTGGTACATCTTCTTGCTTTTGCAAATCTCGAGCTTCTACACAGAGATAAAATCCGTTCTAAATGTACCAAAATCGTGACCATTTGGTGACGATAGTCTGCTAAGCCCGCTTTTTCTCAATTAATGAACATATGTGTCGGGGATTCAAACTCAGGACCTCGCACTCTACACGAATGACGGACATGCTCACCGATACAATCGGGTCGCGCGTGACGCTGGCGAAATGACAGTGATCAATGAAATCAACACGACGGGTGGTCGAATGTCAAGACATTTGCCTTGCAACGGCGAGGTCATGGCTTCGAATCCCATTCAAGGCATTTAGTTAAAAATTTGTTTGGTTTTGTACCCTTTCAGAGGGTATTATAAAATTTTCAGGATGTTTGTAACGCATAGAAGGAAGCATCTCCGACCACTTAAAGTATATATATTCGTCATCAGCATGACGAGCTGAGTTGATTTAGCCCTGTCCCTCCGTCTGTCCTTCTGTCCGTCTGCCCGTCTGTTTTTATGCTATCTCCTGTACGCTTTTCTCAGCGCATTATTCTTCTGGTAGAGGCTTAATATTTTTTGTACGATGAGACGCTTGAGCGTCTCCGCATAAATTGGGCAGTTGGAGGGCAACTGGATTCGCACTTTTAAATCAATGCTCGGCCCAAACGCATCAATTGAGTTCGATAGAGCTGCCCTGTGATGGTTTCACCCGGCTGTAGCAGCACAAAGTACACCAAGCCCAATTGGTCCCACCAAATCCAGACCATGATTGTGCCACCATAAACATTCTGATTGCATTTTGGCATATGGCCGGGCATTCCGTGTGATTTTTGGCGCTTGCGGTTATCGTAATGATTCCATTTTTCATCACCAGTCACAATACGAAGCAAAACAGATACATATCTTGCTTTCGCGAGATCTTCTTGCGTTTGACACGAGTCTTCATCCAATATAGCTTCCAATTTGGCATCCTCAAACTTTTCTGACTGCCCTTAGCGCTTTTTGTCATCGCCGCTTCTAAAATGTTCATATCAAAACTCACAAGTGGAAATTGATAAAACATGTTCCCCATAAGCTTCTTGCAGCATTCAATGGCAATCAGCTGAATGTTTTTTCAAATGAAAGCAGAAAAGTAAAGTTTCCATGAAATGTGTTTTGTTGGCACCAAAGTTGACATATTCGGAGCACAAAAACACTATGTTGTTTACATTTCAGCGAAACGACACCTGCTGCATAAAAAAGGCTAATGATGAGGCTTTAAAATATAGTTGGTTGCAACATAGCTTTAAAAATCCTTTAAAACTTTTTTGTACAGGTAATAAATATTATTATTCCAGCAAGCCCATAGTTTTTGGTTGAACCGAACCGAAAATATTGTTTCGGAACAGGTTCAGCTTAAGATTAGCTTCACAGTTCACTAAATTGAATTCTGAACTCGAACTTATTCGAACATTAATTGAGGTAACATTTTCTCCACTTATGTGGAAATCCGCAAATCGGTCAAGCACACTCCAAATTTTGCTGAAAATATGAGTGGAGTTGCATTTAAAGGCACTGATCTCTTAAACTGCTCTCGTACTAATATACTTATATTGTATGAACAACAAGGTCCTGCGCAGTGGGTCAACGACTGAGTTCAATTTCGGATAGCGTGGTCAGGTACAAGATTTGAGTAATCGAAAACAAAAACCAAAACTATGCTCTGCCACAATTGTCAAGGGAGAGCAGTGGGTGAGAGTATAAATTTTCTTTTAACTAAAAGCATTTGCTTGTATTCGATTTGCATGGCATTTTATTGTGTAGTGTACAGCGGAGCAGACAGCACGAGACTTCCTGTTCTTCAAAAATTATGCCTTATTTTTCTTATTCAAAGAACAAATGACCCGCATATGTTTCCATATTCTGGACAGGGGACAGCAGATAATTGAAGGACACCAAATAACACGCAACACTTGAGCCGACACATCTGAATAGATTTCAATCTTGTGTTAATATAAATGGGACGCACATCTGTCAGGGGATGGCCATTGGGCAGGGTGTGGTTGTGGATGGAGCACAAGTACGCTTGTTGTCCGCTTGTTGCACACTGAATTATTTATTAGGCATGTGTTTCTCCGGCTGCTGCTGCTGCTGCTTTGCACTTGTTTCGTTTTGGGTTTCCTGTCCTCTGTCTTCTTTTCTGCTGTCAGAACAGATCAGGCAACAGCGTGTGTACCGAAAAAAAAGTGCCTACATTTTTTATGAAGAAAAAATAAAAAGTTCATTTCGTTAGCCAGAATGGAAATTGATTTAAAGTTGCTTAGGCGACTCTCGTGTAATTAGGTCAAACATTTGCATAATTTGATTTGATGTAACAAAAAAGTTAAGGGCAAAAATTCACAAAAGTTGCAAATTTGGCATTCCTTGAGGAAGGATTCATATTTGCAGCACTCGGCACAGGAATGCAATCAATTTGCAAATTTTCGCTACTTTGCCGCGTTCGCAAATGTTCAAGTATTTGGCTCCTTGGCAGCTTGGCTTATTGTTGTTGTTGTTGCTGCCATCCATTTTATGTTATTTCTACACTTGGCTGAGTGTCTTGAGCGCATCGAACGCTGCTCACACACATAGCCATGGCCCTGAGCCTGCTCCGACTGTGCTTTGTTTCTGCTGGGAATTGGGGAAGTGCAGGGAATATGCAAATGGAGCGTTAGCAAACTCCCTTGGCTCCTGGCCCAGGTTCGTGTTTTGGCAAATGGTGTAAAAATTGTTTTTAGCAATTGCATCGAACATCGAAAGACCCCGTCTAAGTCTGGGCAACAAAAAAAAGGGTTCGCTGATCAGTGGTTAAGAAAAGTAGGCACAATTCTCTCCCCCTGCTTGGAGGAATTTCTTTATTCCTTCTTTTTTTTTTGTGTACAATCGACAAATAATGGATGCCTCGGTGTGTGTTCGCAATGCGCATTTGAATATCAATTGAATTGAATTCTTTGTGCTGCTGGTGCATATTTCACTGTAGCAATGCGGTTGGCTATGGCTTTCACGCCAGCTGCATCCTTGGGCATGGCAATATACATTCCCTCAGCGTTATGCAAAGGAATTCGTAATGTGTAAATGCGTCGGCAGGGGGGCGTAGCTGTATATGTGCCTCCTTATATGCAATAAATTGTAAAAAACAACAAAAACCGGGAAATATGTTGCATACTTTCAGGTCATGTCGACAGGAATTTTACTCAACTTTACTTGTTGGAAACTGTGCAATGCAATTAATAACGCACTATGGTCCCAATTTATGTCTTTTCGACATCAACTCTTATAATAAAGCTAGAACTTATTACTTGAATTTCAACTCTGTAAAACTTATTTCCCAATTTCTCCAGGTTTTAGCCAGGAACGTCTGATATAACGAATTCAAACAAGTCGTTAAGAAGCAAATTAAAAGAAGGGAAGCATTTATAAACCTGCTTAAATAATTATGAACTAGTTCAGAATCAAAAGCTGTATATAATTCCTGTGGGAGAGAAATTAAGCAAAGAAAAAACATTTATGTCAAGCACTTAAAGAACCATTGAGACTAATTATACCTTTAACAAGAATGATAAATCTTTGGGAATGGCATTTACTTAAAATACATAACATTTGTTTCTTGGCGACCTTTATAACTGTTAGAATAATGTCGTTTAACCAACAATATTCTAAAATATATAACGCATTGTTAACAACCTACCGTCCAAATTTTAAGTTCATAGATCATAAGTGAGACTATTTATTAACTATAAATATCTAAAGAAGACTATCGGGTGTTTTCCAGAAATCTCTGGAGATTTTCGTATAAGCTATTGGATTTTGAACTAAACTATCAGGACTTTATAAGTAAAGTGTCAAGAATAATGTGGCCTACTAGATTATAGGAAAGGAAATCTGTACGCTTAAAATGTACTTGGTGCTGAGCAGTCAGTTTCAAATCTCTCAGCTTTAGTCATCTAATCTAGTAGCCTGGCGTTTTGGAGACGCTTCACATGTAAAGGCTAGCAGTTGCAGTTCAAAATGAAACCGTTTAGACGAAAATCTCTACAGGTTTCTGGAACACCGCCGAATATTTACTATTTCTATATTATGTTTGATCTGGTTCAGCCGGCTGGAATTTTTCAAACGAAAAGGTGAATTTTCTGTGGTCTGTGTACATTCGACTATCGATTTTTTGTTTTTGGTATATTTGGACACATATGCTTATCATATGTTTCATTAGCAGCCAATTTCGATTAGTAAATTATTTTGGGAAACTGAAAAGGATAGTCACGTTTTTGTGTGCTCTGCGGTTTTTGACTAAATTTTGAGCAAAAGCAACGTCGCATTAGTATCGCTCAGGAATTGTCGAATGGCGTCAACGACGATCCGGGTTTGCTCAAACGGGTCATAACTGGTGACGAAACGTGGGTATATGGTTATGACATCGAAACCAAGGCCCAATCATCACAATGGAAGCGGCTAGATGAGCCAAGACCGAAAAAAGCACGCCAAGTTTGATCAAATGTGAAGGTTTTGCTCACTGTTTTCTTTGATTACAATGGTGTGGTGCATCATGAGTTCCTGCCAAGAGGTCGTACAGTTAATAAGGATTATTACAAGGAAGTTATGCCGCGCTTGCGTGAATCAATACGGCTCACAATCACAATAATGCTCCAGCTCACACATCAATGCTTGTTCGTGATTTTTTGGCCAAAAACAACACCGTAATCATGTGTCAACCACCGTATTCACCAGATTTGGCTCCCTGCTACTTTTTCCTATTCCCAAAACTGAAGAGACCAATGAAAGGAAAGCGTTTTGCCACAATTGATGAGATCAAGTCAGAATCTAAGAACGAGCTGATGGCCATACCGAAAAGCGCATTTCAGAAGTGCTTCGAGGATTGGAAAAAGCGTTGGCACAAGTGTATTATATCCGAGGGTGATTACTTTGAAGGGGACAAAATGCATATTGATGAATATATAAATACTTTTCAAAAAATGTGATGTGGTCGATTCCGCTACAGGATGATGATTTGCAATAAAATGCTTTGTAAATAGGACACATCCTTCTCAACGGAAGTATGTTTAATTGCTTACCGACAGGGGCGGCAACTATGGAGGGCATGGACCTTTTTGCGCCCCAAATAATTATATTGGGGGCATTGCCCTATTAGCTTAATGGGGAAATTCCAAGGCATAACTTCCAAACAACTCGATTTTTAAAATAGGAAAGCTAATTTCGGCTCGGCTGAAGTTTTGTATACCCTTGCAGCCTCCATTGAAAACAAAAATTTTTTTCTAAGACTCCTTTTTGCACCTTACTTTTCTATGGGAGTTATACAATATAAATGTCCGATGTCGACCAAACTTAGTGGAATCATGGAAAAACATAACAAACTGTTAATTACGAAATTTGGAGGCGATTCTATTTAAAACAAAAAAGTTTTTCTTACTAGAACTTCTTTTTCGACCGATCATTCATACTGCAGCTATATGCATAGTCATCTGATTTTGACAAAACTTTGTAGAATTGCGTAAAAGTATATAAAATAAGTATTTGCCAATGTTAACGAAGTTTCCATTCCAAACAAAAAAGGTTTTCACACTAGAACTTGATTTTCGACCGATCGTTCCTATGGCAGCTATAGTATATCCTTTCTAGAATTGTGTGAATGCATAACAAATAAATAAACGCCGATTTTTAGGTCATTTCCATTGAAAACAGTTTTTCTAACTAAGATTACTTTACAGACTATTCTCTTCTATGACTTTTCTACGACCAAACTTAGTGGAATCAAGGGAAAGCATAGCAAACTAAGAAATACGAAGTTTGGAAGCGTGTTCATTGAAAACAAAAAGTTTTTCTCACTAGTAAAACTAGTTTCTTGACCGATCGTTCCTATGACAGCTATATATGCTATAGTCATCCGAACCGGCCGGTTCCGACAAATGTGCAGCGTATAAGTACTAAAAGACAAAGACGAACAATTTATAATTTCTATACAAACAAGCTAACACAGCTGTGTTTCGGTTGGGTCTTTGTAAAATCAGTGTCAAAATAAAAATGACCATATTACCTCCAAAGACCCTTTCGTAAGTGGTTTGAACAGTTTACTTCATCGTCTTCCCTGAAACTTTGCTGTATCTTGCAGTAAATTTAAGCACTTTCGAAGCTAATTGATTAGTTTTAAAATAGTTCATCACTGATTTCAAAAAGACCCTACCGTTACACAGCTATGTTAGGTTGTTTATTTGGAAAATATAAATTGTACATCTTTTTTAATTCATGTATGGTTCCCGCATGGATCCAGTATTTGTTGAACTGTGCTATTGTGACCAACCCTCAGCTAATTACTAATACCAAAAATATCGAATTTCGGCGAATTTTGTTGTAAAATCTGGTCACTCTAGACCTAAGTACCACGTTGACAAAATATGTGACGGCGAAAGCTAAATTACTTACGTCGCAAGTCCGCGAGGACCGAAAGGCCCAGTCGCGCCCATTTAAAATTATAATAAAATTTTTAAGTTTTCACTACACAGAGAAAACAAAACTAAATACACGCCGCGTGTAGCAACGGTAATCCTAAACGAAACGTTGCACGCTAAATTTCACATGCTAAATGTAGAAAACAGAAAGTTGAACGTGGCATGTGGAAAAACTCGTGCTACATGTAGAAATAATACAAGAAATATAATATACTCTGCACCTGTAAAGTAGACGGACAGATAGGCGAACATGACTATATCGACTCGGCTGTTGATGCTGATCAAGAATATCTGTACTTTATAGGGTCGGAAATGCTTGCTTCTGGCTGTTACATACTTTTGCACAAACTTAATATACTCTGCGTACCTCTGGTAAAAAGTATAAAAAGGAAACAAAGCATGTTGAAAAGTTAAATGCTGCGTGGACAAAAGCAAATGGTACACGACTTGAGAAATTTGGCTTATTTTCAAAAAATTCTACCTATTTTAAACAGCAAAATAAATACCACACGAAATTTTTGGTTTTCTACATAATCGTCTAGATATTGAAAGACTAGAAGCGAAAGTGGAAGTTCTACACGAAAATTGTAAATCAAAATCGGTACAAAAAAGTTGTATTTTTCATTTTGAAAACTGTTTTTCATCACGAAATCGCTCATCGTCGCTTGTCTTTTCCTTTTATAAATGTGATTTGCGGCATTGCCGTGCGAGTGGTTGATAGTCGTATAGGCTAAGATGCCGGCAATTGTGTCTAAATTCCCGCGACAGGGTAAGTAAGTTGTAAATTCGAATTCCAGACAAGGTAAGTGAAAAAAAATGAAGTTGTACATTTTTGTACTTTACTTTATGCCAAAAGAAAATCGATTTTGGCACCATAGTGCACTGTTGAGCTATTTCATTAAGCAATAAAAAATTGAGTCTATAAACTGATTTAAATACTTGACTGAGCGCAAAATGGCCGTTAATTAGCTCAACACACACACACTGGCACATGCTGTATCTTTTGTATTATATTTCTATATTTGAAATAAATTATTCTGCTCACTCATCAGCATTTTGTGCTGTTATAAACACGTTTTTAATTAGAATTGCAGAAACAGGCAAAACGTAGCTGTGGACGCCATAAAAGTAAACCAAGTCCCCATCCCCCTCACTGCCACCCTCAAGTGAATAACTAGGCAAAGAGCACAACACAAGAGAGGGGGAAAAATATGATGGCAGCAACTTCAATTAGCAGAAACAAAAAGGCAATTCCCAGCTAAAACAAAGCCAACATGCCTAGGCGCAACAGTTTCAGCAATAAAATGGCAAACACGTAATCATCGCAGCCTGATAAATGTGCGTGCTGCAATGGCAATGGAAACCAGCGTAACGCACTTGCCTCCCACATGGGGGCGACCTTCAACAATGTACCATAACAATAATGAACTGACAAGCCCGCAGACGCTGACGACAGTGGGTTGCGATTCATTAATTTGGCATTCGGGTTGCCAAACAATTTGATAAAAATACAAAACAAATCTCGAAATGTGACAAAGAAGGGGGAGAAGCCATTTGCTTTGAAAATTGTTTACAATTTTCACTGCTTTCATTGTCAATCAAATAATTTGGTAAGCGAGAACAAAACCCAAAATGCCACACACGCACACACGACTCTTCTGCTCTCCTTTGCTCCTTCCCATGTGCATGTGTTGGTGTGGCTTCTGTTTCGTAACATTTTAACCCCTCACGTGCCAAAATGAATTGGCTGCTAGTCAAGTTGCCGCCTCCGGGCCAAGCCATCGAAATTGTCCTCACGTCTAGACATAATTTCTTCAATCATTTATTACCTAATTAAGTGGAAGTATAAATGCCAAACTCAGCCACCCAAAGTGCTGGGCGTGGCAGGGCATACGGTCAGGAGGGGGGATGACTGCTCACTCGGAGAGCCTCTTCTCCTTTTGTATGTTGAATTAACTGGCAAAATTCCAATGATTGACCTTCCTCTTTGTGTGTGTTGCCTTCAGTGTAGGGTCCTCGAGTGCTTCCTGGGAGCGTACATACGATGGCTCTGTCGCCTTGAGTCAGTGTCTTTGTCTTCGGCTCATCTTTTGTTCCATGCCACCAAATACAAAAGCATTGTGTGTCTGTTTTTTTTCTTTTTCAGCTGTTGTTTACGGGTGCGCTTCTTGTTCAAGCCAGCCTTCTGTGGCTTTTCAGTTGTGTGGATGTTGCTTTAATATTTGTCGCTTTTATTGTTTGTCCGAGCAGTGTCAAGTCGCTGCGATCGCAGTTGCTATTTTTGAGGTTCAAAAATAAGGTGCATAGTGCCAATATTTGTCCCCAATTTCATTTAGTTTTAACATGTCAAGGCTGTGAGTCTTTCGAATTCTGTAACAGGTTTGGTCTATAGGTTTGCTTCCATGGTAAGTCGTAAGCTTCGGATGGCGGCTCGATAGTGAAAAGCTTAGAGCCCAAGGTATTGGTTAGTGTTGTCATTTTATTTTGGTATTCGATGTTTATTCATCATACATATGTATAGGTATGAATAGAGCCTTCTTGAGCCTTGGTTTAACACGCTTCTTATACACCCAAATGCAACTCTAATGCTGGTGAGAAATCTACCCTAAACTTTCCTTATGTTTGTTTTTTTTCGGGCCTTACACAGACCAAAAGGTCCAACCCGATCGAGCTTCTCTCAATCACTTAGCTTGAGTGACTCACAAAAGAAAGGACGTACAGGTTAACGCCAACTCCAAGCGGCAAAGTTTGTGAAGCTTTTTCATGGCAAGTTACTTCAAAGCAGGCGCCAATAGCTGGTAAGGGTGACCAGTTGTGTACAAATTTTTATAAAAATACGTTTATTATTAGATTTGCCGAGGGGGGATCGAACCCACGACCTCTTTCATAGTAGGCCCACACACTTCCATCTTTACCACAGCCGGCCACAATAATCAATACTAATTTTGATTATTTTTGAATTGTTCGTGATGAATGATCATTAGGGTGCACTTTTTAATGAAGAAATTAAAATTCAGAGAGACCATTCTTTGATGCTCAAGCCCAAGTGAAAAGTTTAGGACACATCGTGCACAAAATAGATGGCCCGTACCAGGATATTTCATTTTCATCTTAAAGCCTACTCAGAAAAACAAGAAAGAAAGTCGGTCAAGCCCGACTATTTTATACTCTGTACCTGTGAAGTGCTGCCCATCACCGTTGCGACCAGAGCTACCCATTATTGATTGTTTTCCTAATAACTCGACTATCGTTTATCCGATTTTTACCATTTCTTTGGCGGATCGATAAATAATCCCGATTACTAAATATGTCCAAGAGGTACGAACCTTCTATATATAAAGCTGTGAGAGATATGACGCTTTTTCCAAATTGCTGGTGCGGGAGGAATAAACTTGATCTGAATCGACTCGGCTGTTGATGCTGCCTGTTACATACATTTGCACGACTTTAGTATACCCTCTTTACTGTACGAATAACGGGTATAAAAAATCCTACTTTCAACTATACTATTTACACAAGGGAATGTGTGTACGACGGTATTGTGGGAAGGAATGGGAGGAAGTGGCACAAATTCGAACTCGGAACTTACTTACCTTGTCTCGGGAAGTTACACACAATTGCCGGCAGCTTTGCCCATACGACTCGCTCAGCAATGCCGCAAGCCACAGTTATAAAGGAAAGCGACGATGAGCTACACGTTTCGTGTAGATTTTCTAAATGCAGAAAATCCTTAACGTTTGTTTAGAAAACCTACACGGCACGTGTGGAAAACAGTTTTCTAGACGAAAAATGTAACTTTTCTGTACTGATTTTGAGCTATATTTTCGTTTAGAATTTCTACATGCGCGTGTAACCTACCTTCAATATCTAAACGTTAATGTGGAATTCAGAAAGCTTAATGAAAAATGTTGAAATACTTTGAAAAAATGCTGATTTGCCCTTGTCATGTAGCCTTTGCATTTGTTCACGGCGCATTTAACTTTTCTGCATGCCTCGTTTACTTTTTTTTTATTTCTACACGTTCGCGTAGTCTTTTCTAAACGCCACGTGTAGCTTTCTGTTTTCTACATTTTCGTGTAAGATTTTGCAAGGTGAACTGCGTTTCGTTTAGGATTGTCTATTCTACACGTGGCGTGTAGCTAATTTTGTTTTCTCTGTGTACTTATGAATATTGAAAGTTTCAGGATTTTTTGTTTAAGATATAAATATTATCTGCTTCAGAACAATTTTGCCGACTTTAATGAAAGTCCGTGAAGATCAGCCACCTATTGGTCAGCTTTGGAAGTCCCTCAAAGCGAAAATTAAATTGTTGTATAAAAGCATTTTAAGCGAGCTGCAAGGGTATAAAAACTTTGGCCGGGCCGAAGTTAACTTTCCTCTATTCGTTTCTTTGAGCATTCTGTAACATTTTTCAAATAAAAACTTAAGAGTAAGTTTATTCCTTCAGTCTTTTTGCATCTTCTAAAACAGAGGTGGGTACGATATTTGAGCTTGGGAGCAGTTCAACAACAACAAAAAAATAACAATCCTTATTAGCGAGGCTCGGAGTCGATAAACATATATTTGTTATTGCAGACGTCTCGATCGCGTGCACTGCTCTTATTCTGCCGGCTGCATGTACGACCTACTGGCGCACTGCACCGATACGCAATGGATTTGTGGTTTTAACCCCTAAGTCCATATAATTTAAAGTTTGAAGATTATTTCATGCAAATGTTGACCGTGACTGCGCCTCAAATGGTCCATCCGCTTAGTCCAATTTTGGCATACTATTTCCAAAATTTCGGCCGGTATCTCACGAATAAATGCTTCAATGTTGTCTTCCAATGCGTCAATTGAAGCGGGCTTGTCTGTATAGACATGAGCTTTAACATAGCCATACAAAAAATAGTCTAAATAAAATGTTCACCGAACTCGCCTCTCAAGAAGTCCATTGTTGCGAGTGCTGTGTGGCATGTGGCACCGTCTTGTTGAGACCACATGTCATGAAAGTCAAGCTCTTGCATTGTGGGTAAAAAAAAGTTGGATATCTCTCACGGTAGCGCTCACCATTCACAGTTACGTTACGATTCGCATCATCTTTGAAGAAGTCCATAAACCGCACCAAACTGACTTTTTCTGGATGCATTGGTAGCTCTTGCAATGCTTCTGGCTGATATTCACTCCAAAATCGACAATTCTGCTTATTTACGTATCCATTGAGCCAAAAATGAGCTTCGTCGCTGAACACAATTTTTCGGTATAAAAGTGGATCTTCGGCCAACTTTCCAAGAGCCCATTCGCCAAAAATTCTACGTTGCGGTAGGTCGTTCGGCTTCAATTCTTGCACCAGCTGTATTTTGAAAGGCTTCACACCTAAATCCTTCCGCAAAATTTTCCACAGAGGCTCAGTTGCTGCGAACGGCGACGAATCGATAATTGATGGTCATCATTACCACTGGCCGAAACAGCTGCGATATTTTCTTCAGTTCGCACTTTACGTATGTGTGTTGGTGGTTTAATGTCCAACAATGTAAATTTGGTGCGAAATTTAGTCACAATAGTCTGAATAGCCGCTTCAGTGGGTCGATTAAACAGACCATAAAATGGAAGAAGCGCGCGATGAACTTTCTTAACAGAGCCCGCATTTTGATAATAAAATTCAATAATTTGCAATCGTTTTTTAGACGATTAATGGGTAAATTATAGACCAAACTGAATATGTTTGACTGTGAAACAAAACACGAAACGTGTGTTTAAGCCAGTGTTGCCAAAAAGATAATAGCTAAAAAATCACCCCTAACTTTTGACGCTCAACCACGTAGGTTGTGTGCCTCAAGCCAATTGGGGGCTATATCGAAGAGTTAGTATCCTTCGGGGACAAGGTTAATTTACGTTTGTTTAGCAAGGTCAGTACTTGAAGTTCTCCATGCGAGCTTAAATCGTACTAATTGTGTTGGTAAGTAAATTTAAAAAATATTTTGAGTGTTTATTGTATCTCAAACACAGACTATGTCAGCAATTCAAATATACTATATACATACATACTTACCTTATTTCCATACCATTTTCAGTTGAGTTTTAAATGTGGACCACCACCCATCCCATTTAAATTCGCTTATTTTCACTTTCTATGCTTTACGGTTTTC
Source organism: Lordiphosa collinella (assembly GCA_018904265.1). Taxonomy (NCBI): domain Eukaryota; kingdom Metazoa; phylum Arthropoda; class Insecta; order Diptera; family Drosophilidae; genus Lordiphosa; species Lordiphosa collinella. The sequence goes on along the minus strand of JAEIFV010000042.1, from coordinate 551,702 downwards.
TTTATTTTTTGTTTGTTTGTTTTTTTTTTCTTGCTGTTTCTTTTACATTTTTTCATTACAAATATGCCACGCCTCACTTTCACAATGATTCGCTAGGTTTTGCATCGTTTTTTGTTTCTTTTCCCCTTCTGCCTTTTGTTTAAGTTTAAGTTTATCCATGCGCTTCAGTTATCCACGCTACATCATGTTTGTATTTCTAATGTACGTATTTACTCTTTGGGTCTGCGTTCTGCTTCGCCTTGTTGCTGCTTTAAACTTGAAGTGTTGTGTTTTACTTATTTCTTATATTCCTCATGCATAATTTAAGTATTCTATTTTTTACTTGTTCTATTTGAGTGCTAGGTTTTTGTTTTCCATTTTGTAATTTACTGCATTTTTAACGGTACTTTACATTGTAGCTACGCTTTTGTTTGATGCCGCATTAAGAGCGCACATTAAAGGAGAGTAAAGGGTGGAGACAAAACAATACCAAAACCCTTGGCTGATATGCTCGAAAGATACAAAGCTGAACATAAACTTCATAATTTGTTCTATACTTCACATCAATAGTTCTACGATATAATTATTTTCACTATTTCTAAACTTTCTAAGCCATCCACTTAATTGTCTCGATTTGGTTAGATAGCGGTAAATTCGTCTAACATTAGCTATATGTGGTGTCTTAAGCAGGTTCTCGATAAACTTTATACAGGTTAGTTTTGGTTTGTTGTTTGTGGCTGGTTAAAGCGTTGCTTGGTTTCATAGTTTTCTAGAGACTATTAAAGTAGTTTGCAATGCGTATTTAACATATTTCATTATTTCATATAAATATATGTACGTGTTTGTCAGATATGCTGCGATTATTCATAATTTATAATAGTGTCAACAGTGTTATAATTTGCCAGATATTGATAATGATATGGTTGCCCTCGGTATATATATTACATATCGTGTATCTAAACTGAAGCGTTGGCTAGGCTTGGCCAATAGGGTTTTTTTTTATATTTTATATGTGTATTTATATATTTATATAAACATAACACATATCGCTATGTATATGCATTAAGGAAGACATTTTTTCATGATTGCGACCATTTTCAATATGCGCATAAAAGTATGCTACATTTTCTCTTGCTGTGACATTTACTCAAAGTATTTGCGAAATGGTCGAGCTTAGACTGTGTCCACACACCCAATTACCAGTTGTTCGGGCGATATCCAGCGAAATCCTATGACCAAATATTTCACCAACTATTTGTCATTAATCGAAGCTCCAGAAATCAATTCAAGAAACAGAGTTCTAGAAATGGTTTTGATAAGAGATTCACTCATAAAATTAAAAGAAAAGAAAGGGCAAAATCGATTTGATAACCCAAATTCGACTCCCAGGTTTTTAAAGATATCCCAGAGCTTTCTATCAAAGGGGACTGATACCAATTTTTCTTTAGAGCGAAGCTCTTTAGCAAACTTTCTAAAACTATAAATTTTTGTTTTTGTGACAGATTCTTTTGGGAATCCCTTTGTCATCCGCTAATGCCATTTGCCGTAGCAGCAGGTTTTGTAAGTACTGAGTATTCTGTAATGCGTATCGAGAACTGAGTATCGAGTACGACTATGTTTAAACATTTTACGTCTTAAAAGCATTCCCGAAATTTAATACATTTTTTATCATTTGGGAAAAGCTGGCTATGTTTTGGCTCTTCTCAATGAATTAAAAAATAGTTTTCTATGGCAATTGTGCATTAAATTGCAATCAGCATTTTAAATACCTAAAATTTTATTTTTCAGTAAAGTGAGGTTTTTTTGACAGCTTTGATTTGATTTTATTTCCGTCACCATTCACTAAAATTTCGTTGAAAAGAATTCAATTTATGACAAATTTAAAATTGAAACTGCTTACTTTGTCAGCTGTATCTATTGCTGACACTTGACTAGTCAATAAGATATGGAAAAAAGTCAGAATTTAGTTAAGGTTAAGTACATGTATTTCTATGACGATACTAGCAAGCGACTTTGTCAAAGAATTCTTAGAAAAGAATACCCAAATTAAAATTGGATCCCACCAATGAAATTAAATGCCTTTCTACGGCACCCAATTTCCAAAAATTTCAGAATTACAAATGAATGCTTCCCGTCTTGTGGATGTTGAACTTGTTCCAAGATTGAAATCAGTGGAACGAAGTTCACAGCACAAATTGCAGAAAACAACTTTTCCGGGTATTTTCAGACACTTCAGGATCGATTTTTCCAAAACTTCTGTTGAAAGTAGGTTTTTGTATATTGTTAGATTTCCAAGCTTTGCGGTTTGGACTGCGGACTTATAATCACTGCTGATGTTGGTGAAATTACATTGAATGTTGGATTGAAAATTCGTTCTTATACAATTCCACCACAAAACGACATTATTTGAAAACAATCGTTGTAAATTTTGTTACAAGAAATTGTTTAATAAGAAGATTTTCCATAAAGCAGAGTGTGCAATGGCTCTGGTGGCGGAAGAAACTCTGACAATTAAACCTTACCGTCTGCCCAAAAAAAATTCAGAGATTCTTTCTCAAACTTAACTGCATTGAAATGCTGACAAAAGACTGATATCTGACTGAATTAAATTAATGCGCGCACATTGTCTTAAGTATTTGCCTCATATCGAAAGGCTGCACATTGAATGTTCACTGGAAAAATTAGTTGCCGTCGTTGTTGTTCAATCGACGCACAAAGTAATCTTGCTTCATCACTTTGCCCAACACGAACTGCTCTTCTTCTTAATTGTTTCTTGCTTATTGTGAAGCTTCGTTGTTCTCTTCTGGCCACCAAGGTCTTTTTCAATCATTCTTAAATGTGCTGATTCCCTTTTAATAGCACGTCGATCGGAAGACATTTTGGCGTCGTCTTGCATTCTGAGATCACCAGCCAATGTTACCACATTATCAAACTGTTATAAATTGATAATCACTAACAATCAGAAAAACCCATGCTGAAGCAGTCATGAACTGTTGAACTGTAACTGAATTGAACTGAAAAACTAAATGTGCGCCTTTAACGCCACATGTAGAAAATTTTCTTACTTTTCTTTATTTCTAAGACTTTGCAAACACCCAGAGAAATGAAGAACGAATCGGCCAGAACGACTTCTTCTCGGTTTTAGTATTTTTCTTTTTGATTTTTTTAAGAAGAAATCTTCTCGTATCTAAGAATACAATCGTTCTCAACTTCCAGCTTTAGGGCGAGGGAAGTGCGGGGAGCCATAAACGGAGAATGCGTGCAACAAATGAAAACAATTCTGTCTCTCGCTCTCAGCATTGGCTGGCACTGGCTCCGTCAACTTATAATGTGAATTTGACGCCGCGGCAGACATCCGACGCTTGGTGCCGTTGCTGATCGGCGGTGTCAGTAAGTGCAGGCTTGCGAGAGGTCCCGAATTCGAGTCCCAAATTTTTTTGAAGTTAATCACAACAAAAGGAGAGGGGTATTGTGCTGACACCACCACGACACACCACGTTTTGAGACCACTTTGAGCACCTTTTTGTAATATTTTGGGAACTATTGTGGAACATCTCGGTCTCATCTTAAGAACATCGCAGTCTCTTTTTGGGAACACAGAGAGGAACATTCTGGTTATACTATGTGACTGATTTTAAGTAAATGTAAATGTAAAGAAAATTGCTTGACACAGCCCCAAAGGGCCAAAGCCGAGCTCCTCTGAATCTCTTGGCCTGTGCGCGCTTCTAATTTTCGCACAAGAGACAGGGACTTACAGTTTAACGTCGAATCCGAACGGCAGTTTGAGAAGCTTTTGCATGGCTAATTACTACAAAGCTGATGACAACTGCAGTGAGGGTTGACCGGGTGTGAAAGTTTATTCAAAGAAAAAACTTTTCATTCGCTGTTCCGTGGCGGGATCGAGCCCACGCCTCTTGCACAGCGGTCGCGCACACTAGCCGCTGAGCCATAAGACACTTATGATATTCAAACTAGCAAGTTTTAGCCGGCTTGCGGTCATGTTATATTTTCACATTACTTTAAATAGTCAAACACAACACCACAAAGAAGGCTGGTCAACTGAACAGAAAGTTTAAAAACCTCCCGGTTCTACCATCAGAGCAGAAGCAGAGGTTTCCTCATGCCAGCATTCCTATAACTGCTTGGGAATTTCAAAGCAGCATATGTGCAAATCCAACACCAGAACACAAATTGTTCATGATTTCCGAACAACTGTGACGTAGTGTGACCAGATCGTGGAGATAAAAGTATTACCTGGTGTTTGGAATTGAATGTCGGGCTTGTTTTGTGAACACAAATTCACGAACGATATGGTTCAAAGAAGAGTCCGCTTGTGCAGCGTTTTGTACCGCAGTTTTTTTCATAGTGGGTGAAAAGCATTTTTTTCCACATCTAACTTCATCCGGACCTCTCAAGCAAAAAAAATCGAAACCAGAAAGCTAGTCTTACTCTGCAGAGAGTTTGATCGCGGCCAATCGACTCATATGCCAGCCTGCGATTTTCTGTGAAACTAGCAGCTGTCTTGCCAGTAACCAAATTCAAAAAATCGTTACGTACAAGTTCAAGTTTTACTAATTCGCACGCTTTTCCTACTCTTAGGCAGGAATTGTACATTACACCACAGAAAATAATATCCAAACTGTCAAAAAAAACTTTAAGAAACAATAAAAAAAATCTCCTTTAATAAAATGGCCACTTTTTAAAGCTCAGAGGCAATAATTTGGTTTCTTTTATAGGGGCATTATGTGTTGCGCTGGAGTGAGAAGAAGCAGAGTCCGTTTTTTAGTCTGCTGCGATACAATAATTGTCGTAATCATAGCCGGAGAACCCACTAAAATGTGCTCTGTAGTCTGCGTAGGTTGACGCTCTTATGGTGTTCACATGCGCCGTCTATCATATGGAGGAAAAGGCATACCAGCCATATCTAAACCTCTGCCTGGATATCCAATAGGACTCTGCAGCACAAATTCTGCAGGTTGAGTTCCAAAAATGGATGGCGATTTGGCCGCTGTGATCAGCGCCACATGTAAGTTCTCCAGGAAGTTCTCGAAATAATTGTTGGTGTCTCAATTCTCCAAGGTAATTTTGAGCATAACGAGACAAAGTCTTTCTGGTCTGTTCCGGTTTTCTACTCGATTTTCGTGTAAACGTCAATGTTTCGCGTTTAAGGGGGTTGTGCCGTGTCGGGCCGGAAAAAAAATCGATTTTTTTTTTTTTTTTTTTCATACCTCAAATATTTAAAAATATTTTCCCAAAAGGATTTTCGAAAACTCGAATTAGTTTAGGAGATATAGCTTTTTAGTGACCCAAGGGGACCTAAATTTCCTTGCAGCTGCAAACTTTAAACGCGTTTTTCTCGAAACCACGTTTTTCAAAAAACTAACCAAACTACTGAACCGATTTTGTTCAATGAGGAGTCAAAAGACGCAAAATTGTCGTCATTCTACCCTAAACCTCCAACTTTTAGATACAACAATTTTTAGTACTTTTTTTTTACTCTAGACTACAAAAAAGACACCAAAAAAATTTTTCATTTTCAAAGTTCCACCAGGCCAGAATTACATCGATACTTAAACAAAATCTTATATCCTTTTTGAATTCGGATAATGGAGTGACCTTGAATCACGGCCGCCATGGGCGCACTTTTTTTACATACCACTTTTCGCAGACCAGAAACTTTTCAGCCGACGTCACAATTCTAAAACAAAAAATTTTGTATTTTATATTCATTCATTAACTTTCAAAGAAAAAAAAACTGATTTGAAAAATATCTTTTCGTTTTCTTTCTGTGATTTTTTTAAAAATCGTCTAAAAACAGCAAGCGCAACTTGTACTACCCCCTTAAGTTGTACTATTTTGTATGTAAGTAACTGGACAATCTGTCTTTACTCTCGAATTGAATTCACTTGGCAATCGATTTCAGTTGCTCATACGAACTCGAGTTTTTTATACCAGATCTAGTAACCGTAGGCATATTTTCAACCTTCTATACAACGTTATTCAATTTGGATGCAAAATGTTAACCTTTACACGAAAATCGTCTCGAAAACCGGAACAGGGCCCATTGACTTCCAAACGTTTTTTACTAATTAAGTTAGTGAGTCTAAATCTTTTTCTTCGGCATCTTCCCTTGTTTTGCAAACTATAGTTTAAATCAGAGTATCCTTTTCAAAAAACGAAAACATTTTGTTTGAAATCAATTTAGGTCCTGTGATTAACTAGCTCTATTTGTTTACCTTCAATAAAATCCTAAGTCGCTTTGCTGCGCCCGAACAACTGGATTGTTTTCTGAAAGTATTTCATCGTTGTATTGTATAAGTATAAAGAAATTATGTACAAAAGTTTCGTTTTAGGGCATTATTTAAGTTTTGTTTGGGTTTTTTTTTTGTGTATATTTTTGTAGGTGTTCATTTTGATATGTACTGTTAGTTTGTTGTAAATTTATATACAGCCAAAAAAGTGTAACTGGATTTAAAAGCAGTTAATGGATATTGCGGAGTATGAAACCTGTTGAAACGAGGCAAGGCTATGGGTGTATGGAAAAAAAAAAAAGAATGCACAAGCAATTTTCAAAAGATAATTGTTAATGAAACCGTAATTGTTTTCGCGCCTCGAAATGACAGATGGAAATGGAAAACTATAAAATTAATAAAAAATTCCATTTCGAATTAAGCCCGAGTGAGCTCCAGCAGGTCGTCAGGGCATATATTTGCACATTAAAATGTAATTAAATATCATAAGAGAGACACCAGAAACAAAGGATACATTGTTAAGGCGGTTAATTTTCATAATTGCGGCAGTCGTGAACTTTATAGGTCTTCAGCCGAACACAAAGAATTCCTGTTTTATGCTGCGTGTGTGAAAGTGTAAGTATTTGATTATTGTTTACAGTATAAAACTCTAGCTACAAGTAGTTAAACATATTTCTATTTACACGCCTAAACGATATCTTTTTACACACTCCCTCTCAAATATTGGTAATAATATGGTAATTATTATTATTATTTAGACAGCAGTTTTCATTTCACATTACAGAGTACAGATAAATGTAATTGCCTTGCATCAGTATCAAAAGAATTCAAGGTAGCAACAGCATCTTCAAGTTAACAACAAACAAAGCTTTAACACAAACTAGCCCCTAATTATTTACGATAGATACCTAATCCTAAGTGAGTATGCTCCGAGTATAGCTATTGTTCACACATCCATTCAAATATCGTATATAGCGAGTGTCGCTTACAGTTCCAACTTCCCCATTTCACCCCTTACAAATTAACTACACATTCACTTCTGCCATTCTTCTCACTGGTGCACCTCTTTAATTGCGCTGCTGTCATGTTGCGGCCGGTGTCCAGACTGAAAGGACCACAGCCAGGAGCAGGAACTCAAGACGATGGCAAGTGCTGGCCGGAGCTGCACTCGTGCTCTCTGGCCAAATAACTTCGACTTCGGACATTTTGAAAATGCTCAACAGTCGGTGGGATTGCAGCTCATTGTGCTCGTTATTGATTTGCTGGCTGATGGTCTTCAAAATTGAGGTGCACTCATCCTGCAGGCAGTCCGATAAGCAATAAGAGTTGTCGAACGGGTTATTAGTATAAATGAATGAATGACTTTTGCCAGTGGCGCCTGTGGGAATGCCACTTACCTTCTCCTTGCGCAGTAGCTCAATATCCTTGAGCTTGCCGTCGTGCGGCAGACGTGCGGCAATGATGATGTTCTCCTCGGTCATGTTGAAAAGCGTCAGCGTGCATTGTGTCTGAATGGAATGCAATTAATATATTGCACTCGTTGTCCGTTTCGTGGCTTACCTGATTATCGATATATGTGGTTACATATTGCTGCAAGGCGCGCACAGCATCCTGCACTCCCAGATTGGTGTGTGGACGCAGCAGGGCTTCGTCGGCGGCACTGTAGCCAAGCAGCAGGAAGACACCACCTGAAGAATGATGAAGAACAAGAAAAACGAATTTCAGCGAATGCAATTTACTGGCACGCAAGTGGCAGGACAAGAGGTATACACGCAGTCAGCCACAATAGTAGTGTGTGTGCGTGTGTGTCAAAGCAGCTATGAAGTGCACTACAGATAGATGGAGAGAGAGAGAGAGAGAGCGGGCAAGTGCGGGGACCCAAACAAAAGCCAGTAGAATAGGGCTTAAAAAAAGTGAACAAAGACCGTCCAGAGGCGGGCAAGTGAGGGGCAACGCTAAACTCCAACGGGCTGTGCTTTAACCATCATTGTCTGTCGCTGGCGATAATCGCAAAGCGCTCAACAACAAAATGCAAAGATAGAGAAAAGCTGACAACGTCTATGACGAAGTTTAAATACTCTGGCAGTTCCAAAATCTAAATTTGAAAGTTTGGAAAAAATGTCATGATAAATTCCCTCTTAAGTATGCAAGCTTTTCTTTTCCTTAATAATTATTTATTTAAAAGAAAAGTTGATAGTCAGTTATAGCAGCGTCATAAATAATCTATTCTCTTTGCTTGTTGGAACATGTGAAGCCATTTAATTAGGGATTTAAAATAATAGTAAATGTAGCTTTTGCGCGTGATAATGGGTTGTCCATCAGATCAGTTTACTACTACCCACTGCAAGGGTATACAAAATATAAAAGACCACAATCCACAGTAATTCTATATAATGCCAAAGTAACGTTGGCAACGTCCACCCACCTGGCAGAAAGTATTCCCCAACTGGCGGCTTCATGCAGATGAAACGCCCCGAGTAACAGAGGCAGCGACCGCGGAACGCCTGATAAGCTGGCGAGGCGTGACTGTAGAACGCCAATGCGGTGCGACAGGGGGCAAAGGGTACGCAGAGGGCATGGCAGGTGAGTGTCAGCGAGTCGCCACAGCTGCACAGTTCACTGCACTCGGCATCGTCCAAAGAGTAGATCTGAAAGTAAATCAAGCACAATAGTGTTTCTATTAGAGAGTGAGGCATTGCACTACGCATACGCCATGTGGGTCATTAATAATTAAACTCTAACTCCATTTCGACCGCCTGAGTCGAAAACGAACTGTTCTTTTAAATGCCATTGTGAGCACTTGCTAGCACATCGTTCATACAATCCCAGTTGTAACTTTCAACATTTAGTTGGCTTCACTTTTAGTTGTGTAAATGTGTTACACATCACTTTCTGAACTCTGGCAGAAAAAATGTGTAAATACACTTTTGCACTTGTGGGGCGACAAACTTGCATATTTCACTTGGATACAAAATGTTTTAATTGTTGCAAAATAGTTGGTAATAAGTTTGGTTTATATTTTTTATAACGAGATTTCGGAGAAAAATGCATTTGTATAAATAGTTGAGCTGATTTAAACTTACCCGTTTGCTGCTGCCTTCACGTATCAGTTGATCAGATTGATAAGGCCGTTGCACTACGCAATTTCCTAAGGCAAAAGAGGTAAAGTGTCAAAAGTTAATATACAAAATATTTATTTTGGAATTTGGAAATTTATGTTTTAAAAATTTGTTGCAAAGTCCCCATAGAAATTAAAATTAAAATTTTTCATGGGCACAGATTTGCATAGCATACTTATGCTAGTTTTATACTGCGTCACGGAGTGTCAAATTTTAGTGTCACATAGATACCTTACTTCTAATTCAGTTTTCCCATGCTTTTCAAACATATTTGTGTTTCTCAGATTGACTATTACACTTTTCTGATATCTCTTTTGAGAAACTTTTTTGAGATATCAGACAAGTGAAAATGCAGCTTTACACAGTTTAACTTTTTTTAAGTTCATCATTGTCTGCTCCCCGCGTTTTTTAAAGAACATATCGAAACTAAGAAATTACCCAAAGGACTTGTCCCATTCTCATCGTAAAGATACTTTTTTGATACCTAGAAAAGATAACTTTCGTAGTAGCGAAACAGTATGTGGAGTATTCTTATGAAGCTGGCATGTACCAGAGAGTTGTTAATATTGTTGTTTGACATCATTTTGCTGAAGAAAGGTTGGCCGAATTCCCAGAAGTCCTGTTTCTGGCAAAAATGCATGCCAGTTTTCAATATTTTTGTAGTTTTAAAGCACTAAATGCATTTTTTTTGGGTCAATCTGTTTATGACTTTTTTTTTGCTCTTGTTCATATTTATAACTTTGCCAAAGACAAACCAAGAAAGAAAAGCGGCAAAGCCCGACTATAATATACTCTGTACCAGTGAAGTGCTGCCCTAAACGGTTGCGACAGGTGCTGCCCATAATTGTTTGTTTTCCTTATACATCAGCAAAAGAATTATATGTGATAAAATATTTTTCCTCTGTTTTCCGTTTTAGCTAACGGTACTTTAATTTTGAGGACGCAGTTTGATTCGTCGATCTCTTGTTATGTATATTCAACTATCTGTTTATTTTTCTCTTTATATTCGTTGTAACGTTAGATGAAAAATATAAGCGCGCCTCTGGCATTTAGCTATAAATAATTATATGTAATTTGAACATTTCGTTCACTGCTACTGCTCAATTGATGGGTTTAAAAGGCATTATTGCCGGAATTTTTTTGAAAATTGAAACGTTAGTATATGTTCATTATATAAATAGCACTAGAACCAATTTTTGGTCATTAGGGTGAACAAAATAGCTCGTGAAACGATCTTTTCGGAGTATGAACAAGCAATGATCGTTGGAATGCATAAAACCGCTTACAAAAATTTAGAAATTGCACAGAGGTTGAATCGTCATTAAAATACAATTTGAATTTCCGAAAAATACCAAGCGGATATGGGACAGCACCATGTAGAGGACGAAAAGCGACATCGACCTCCGATGAAAATGTAAAGCCCACCGACTTGCAGCTATGAATTCAATAAGCTGGGGTCAGCTTAATGCTCAATTGGGACTCAATATAACAAGGAATAGGATTATAAAAATAATCCATAAAAGCCCGTGCCTTCAACATACCAGTATGGTAGCTAAACCTAAGCTCTTACCTCGCCTTATAATGGCGCATATTGAATTCCCACATAAATACCAATTCTGGGACGAGAAATGGAGTAATGTCATTTTCTGTGACGAAGGAAAGTTTAGTCTGGACGGTACTGATAGTTGCAAGAAATATTTGGCTGATATGCGGCAGAGAAGAAATACCGAGTAAAAACTTGGCCGTGGTGGTGGTACGGTAATGGTAAGAACTGAATTTTGCTATTAAGGAAGGAGTCCGATGTGTTTCAGACCGATCAAAATAAACGTCCAAATGTATGAGGAGCTATTGGACGACAACTTAGTGGAGTTTTTCAGTCAGTTATATGGCGATGATTGCACCTTTCAGAGGGATTAATTATGGGCTAATTAACAGCGCAAAGCTAAAAACAAAGTTAATTAATGACAGAAATGTACCAGCTTTAAAGTGATCAGCATTGATTCCCGACCTCAATCCGAACTAAGGACCTTTGGGGTATCCTATTTGCCGAAGTGTTTAAGGATTGGCGGCGGTTCGAGACAGCAGAAGAGCTAAAATCGACAATAGAGCAAGAACGGGCAAACGTTGACCCATTCCACCTAAAATCATTAGTTAATTCTATGCCGTTTCTACAAAGTTCAGTATAAATGAATACGTTTAAGTCTATTGATTATTAACTAAGCTGAATAACAATGGGTTTCAGTTGTTGATCTGAATTAAACCTTTAATTTAAGAAAAAAATGATATATCACATAGAATTATTTATAAAGAAGAAAAGTTTTAAATTAAGTTTTAATGTATTGAAATAAAAGTTCTAAAACATTTATGTCATTTTTTGTTGCCTATTACTATACGTAATAAAACTGCATACCAAAAACATTTATACCTGTCCATGTACTTTTTATACCCTTGCAGAGGGTATTATAAAATTGTCCGGATGTTTGTAACGCATAGAAGGAAGCATCTCCGACCACATAAAGTATATATATTCTTGATCAGCACGACGAGCTGAGTTGATTTAGCCTTGTCCGTCTGTCCGTCTGTCCGTCTGTTTCTATGCTATCTCCTCCGTCAGTTTTAAAGCTATTCTCACCAAACTTTGCACAAAGTCTTTTGGTACAAATACGCTGCACATTTGTCGGAACCGGCCGTATCGGATGACTATAGCATATAGCTGCCATAGGAACGATCGGTTGAAAAACTAGTCTTAAAGAGAAAAACTTTTTTGTTTTTAATGGAAACGCCTCCAAAGTCCGTATTTCTTAGTTTACTATCCCTTCCCATGATTTCATTAAGTTTGGTCGAAATCGGATGACTATAGCATATAGCTGCCATAAGAACGATCGGTCGAAAAACTAGTTCTAGTGAGAAAAACTTTTTTGTTTTTAATGAAAACGTCCTTATCATTGGCATACACTTAATCTATATACTTTTACACAATTCTACAAAGATTGGTTGAAATCGGATGCTATAGCCACGGAAGATCGGTCGATAAACTAGTCTGTGAGAAAACTGTTCTGAAAACGTCTTTCATGGCAATTTTTATATACTTTTACACAGTCTAAGAACGATCGGTCGCAAAACTAGTTCTAGTGAGAAAAACTTTTTTGTTTATATGAAAACGTCTTATCATGGCATACACTTAATCTATATACTTTTACAATTCTACAAAGATTGGTGAAATCGGATGACTATAGCATATAGCTGCCATAGGAACGACGGTCGAAAAACTGTTTTGTTTTTAATGAAAACGTCCTTATCATTGGCATACACTTATTTTATATACTTTTACACAATTCTACAAAGATTGGTCGAAATCGGATGACTATAGCATATAGCTCCCATAGGAACGATCGGTCGAAAAACTAGTTCTAGTGAGAAAAACTTTTTTTTTTTTAATGAAAACGTCCTTATCATTGGCATACACTTATTTTATACTTTGGACACATTTCTACAAAGTTTTATCAAAATCGGATGACTATAGCATATAGCTGCAGTATGAATGATCGGTCGAAAAAGAAGTTCTAGTGAGAAAAACTTTTTGTCTTAAATGACATCGCCTCCAAATTTCGCAATTAACAGTGTATTATGCTTTTCCATGATTTCATCAAGTTTAAAAGAAATCAGACATCTTTATAGTATAGATCCCATAGAAAAGTAATGTCCAAAAAGTAGTCTTAGAAAAACTTTTTTGTTATCAATGAAAGCTGCAAGGGTATACAAAACTTCGGCCGAGCCGAAGTTAACTTACCCCTATTTTTTAAAGTTACAATTATGTTTATCACATATAATTCTTTTACAGAGGTAACTCGACTATCGTTCATCCGATCGTTTCCATTTCTTTGGCGAAATAGTCACTTTTTCCAATGGGGGCGTGGGGCTGCAATTGAAAATAAACTTTATCGCGAGTAAAAGTTGTCCCTACAACAACCCTATCTCTTACCATCTCCGAGATCTGTTTATTCATACGGACAGACGGACGGACATGGCTAGATCCTCACGGCTGTTGATACTAATCAAGAATATAGGTATATACTAGTCAGATATGCTTCCTTCTGCCTGTTACTAACTTTTGCAAAAAACTTAATTTACTCTGTGTACCTTTGGTACATAGTATAAAAAGTCTACAAAACGCTCCTGCGTTGCGAATATGAGCATGCTTTAAATGTTATTTTAAGAAGGTTTCCAGACAAAATCGGTTTGCCATAAAAAATATTGGACATTTAGGAGACAATTTGTTTACTTTTTGTCTAAATATTTTGTGATTGTTTTTTGGATTCTTGGCCTATTGACGCAACCCCTGTGCGGTGTACGTCGAATCACAAAATAAACATAATCCGAAATTCACCTTTAGGGTGAGTAATGAGAATGTTCGAATTTTCCCTTAGCTGTCAAATTCCTTATAAAACAAATTACTTAAAGAAATGTTTCCTTGTCTGATTTTGTTGTTTGAAACTCAGAAACAAAGCAATACACAAAAGTATTTTGAAAATTGTCACCAGAGCTGGCTCGGCTGTGGCTGTGGCTGGTGTGCATTCTGCGGTCGAAGAGTATTCTTTTGGCGTCGAAAAAGGAATATTAGTAAATTTCTTGAGGAAAATGCCAACGTTCTCAGTACTCCTTGTATTCATATAATATTTGTTTAAAAATGTTAGCGTGGTAAATTGTAGTTTATAAAAGAAAGTAGGTTTACATACGGCGAATTATTTTGACAAAAAATTTCATAAATAAACCATTATATCTTTTATACAAAAAATCCTAAAATATAACGAATAATGGTATACAAGTAAGCTTTCAATTAATCATAAGTAGTTGACAATCAGCTGCATAGAAAATTTTCAATAATAAATGAACAGTTCACACATTGCCTAAGAGAGGCATATTTAGGTAAAAGAGTCCTAAAATTAAGTCCAATATTCCTTGGATGTCATTTTCAGTAAAATGTTCAGAAATTTAAAGTAATTTAGCAGTTTTAGAAGATATTTTCTTCTGAGTGTGGATTATTTCAAGAACTTAAATATTTTTCTCAACTCTTTTACCTACCTCTGAAGTGGCTTTAAATAATTACAAACTTGTGTCGAAAGTGTCATATCAATAAAAGACTTCGACATGGGTTAAAGTATAGCAAACATCGAGTTATTCAAGTCTCAGATTTTAAACAGCGTTAAATGAAATTCGCTGTGGGCTGACACTTTTAAGCTATTCACATATCACGAAATGTTGCGCCCTTTTCACATATCCCCGTTTTACTCATGCCTTCTCGAATAACGAATGTCCGTCACTCAGGTTAAACATTCATCATGGTCATCAACGCCATTACAAGTTTCTGCCGGAATGTGAGGCAGACTGTCATAAGGGGTTGTCTGTTGACAACCGGGCTTGAGTTATTTTACTCATAATTACGGCCCAAGGGGCAAGTTTTAAAAGCAAAAAAAAAAAAAACAAAACAAAAACCTGATTCTGCACACGTGTGAAGTTTAAATACCTCATGAGGATTTTGTTTGAATCTTTTGCCAAACTTTTGCATAAATAATTGAGCAATTCCACAAATACATTTCATTCGGCACACACAATACTAGTTTTAAATATAGTTTTAAAACGTCCGCCCACCTCACGAACCAAAATCAATTATGAATGAGACATGCTAGCTGGCTGGGGGCCCAGCAACAAACATTTCATGCAAAATGCAAACGCAAATGTCCCAAGTGTCTAAATAATTACGAGAGACGAGCTGACCACACAGGCGGATGGTCAGACGGATGGCAAACAAACAATCTCATTTACATTTTTAATGATGTTTGTAAACACATGGCGCTCGGCTGTGTGATAAATGGACAATATGTGTAGGCGGGGGATTCAAATAACGGAAGTATTATGACAATGCAGTCGAGTGATATGTTTTGATGAGGCCTACATATGTGTGTGTTTGTAAGTTTTAAGCGGATTTGGCATACACAACGATCATGTGCACGTCTTTTTCGCTGCCAAACCACAACTCGAGCTGACCAAAGGCCCACATAATTGCCATATGAGGCGTAAACAAACTCATTTCCGGTGACGCACACAGACATGCATACAGATAAGCGGCAACCAATACGGATCCTGAATTTTAAATGAGTTTTTGCACAAAATATTGAAATAATAATCACGGCCAACCAACGAGTAACATTTTCAATTAGCCCAGCAACCGCATCGACCACATCAATTATGTTGAAAACTTCAAAACGGAAGTGCATAGCAAATGATGCAGAAACAAACGGAAAAGTTGGATGGCTGTAAGCGAGATGAGTTGTGTTCTTGATAAACTGATGGAGTAGATAAAGAGGAGATATCAGGGATGTTAAAAAAAAAATATGTTCAAACTTTCGGCACTGGCTAATCTTTTTCTTCATTCAAAAAATGTGCTTGTGTTGAAACGAACACTTTTTAAGAGGACCCTAACCAACTTCCTTATGTGGAATACAATGAGAACTTGAAGACATCTTAAAAGGAAGACCCTGTTTAAAATAAAAGGGCATAACAAAAAAAGCATTCAAACAATTTTCGAATTTGTCGATCGAATGAGAATAATCTTTATACCCTTACGATGGATGTTTCCGATGTACTAAGCCTGTAGTGCTTACAAAACGATCTTTTATAGATTGTGTTAACAAAACTAATTGTTCGTGAGCCATTTCTTTTCCGACCTTGGTGGATGTTTACAAGAGCCCTGCATGGGTGGAGAGAGTCCTTTGATTCATGTTTTAAAAAAAGCTTCAAGTAAATCAAATCAAAAATTGTCTTGTTTCGAAGTAGTCAGCTCATATTAATAATGGCTTCAAACAGTAAAGTAAAGTAAAGCAAGCTCCAAACAGACCAAGCTCCAGTGGTTTTTTTAGATCAGATCAAGTCATAAAATGCGTCAATCCGTCAAATTTGTTACCAAAATTCTCAACAGTGCAATTCGCTATGCTCCGCTCCTTTCTCGAAGAAAGATGCTCCATGGTCGAACTGACGTGCTGTGGGACGAGCGCATTGGCCTGTTACTGCACACACTGTACATTGCGGATTTGCCGTTTTCTATCCACGAAAGCGGCTTCTGCCTCTGGGGTAATGCCTATGAAACGCGATGCAGAACAACATCTCGCGCAGAATGCTTGGTTCTCCCTGGTATTCGCATAACTCCTCCACCTATGGACACCTTGGTATTCTTTCTGCAGATAAAGAGATCGTTTGTTGCCCCCACAAAACGTCTCGCCAATCAGCTTGCGACAAAAAAGATACGGAGACGGCTCAAGAGCGTCATCAGTTCAACCTATAAATTTTCGGAGTGCGATAAACAAGCCATTACCAAACTTTGTTTATGAAACAAGAAAGAAAGTCGGTCAAGCCCGACTATAACATACTCTGTACCTGTGAAGTGCTGCCCATCACCGTTGCGACCGGTGCTGCCCACAATTGTTTGTTTTCCTTATAACTCGAATATCGTTCATCCGATCTTTAAAATTCCTTCAGCGGATCGATAAAGAATCCCGAATACCAACTATGTCCAGATGGTTCGAACCTTTTCTCTATAAAACAGTGGGAGATATTACGTTTTTCCGATATTGTGGGGTTGGGAGGGGGCGTGAACAAAATTGAAAATTAACTTGACATGTTTGCAAGTAAAAGAAACCTATGTTCCATACATGTCAAATCTCTATCTTTTACCATCTCTGAGATCTGTTTGTTCATACGGACAGACAGACGGACGAACAGACGGACACTTTTGCACAAACTTAATATACTCTGTGTACCTCTGGTACAGAGTATAAAAAGTTGACACAAAGACACAAAAATTAAAGATGCATTATTTTATTTTTTTATCATTTAAAAAAATAATTGTTTTGACCATTTCATCTTTGTGTTTTATAGCGGACCTTTTCCTAAATGTCTATTATATGTCATTCCTCTCCAAAAATTCGGGAATTAATTTTCTTCGATGGACCACGAATTATGAACGCCAATAAATTTCTTCACGTAAATTCATTATAATTCGCGGTCCATCGAGGAAAAATAGTTTCCGAATTTTTGGTGAGGATGGACATATATTAGACAATTACTGCCAATATATTTTAGCTTGCTTTTTATAGAAAGGGAAATTTGTCTTTATTGGAATCCTACCATTTGAACGGATCAACGTCTTCATTGGAAGAACTTTAATACAAGTTCAGAAATGAATAACCTTTAGGCTATGAGCTGTTTGTTTTATTTATATCCTGAACCCTATGAGTTGTTTGAGATGAGCATGATTGCTCTGTTTGCTTTGTTGAGCTGAGCTGAATTATTTCAAACAGACCATATAGCTCATGCCTCATAATTCAATGCCTTATAATTCAATGAGTCAATTCAATGAGTTTTGTGAACTATGACTAGAAGTTCATAGACGAATCAAATCAGTTAGAAAGGAAACTTTGATTCATCTCATGCAGGGCATTGTTTACACTCAGAATCAAGAATTCTTTACTTGAAAGTTAGGTAAAGGCCAAGGCGGACTTCTGACGTAAGTAACTAGCGACGCTGCCACATATTTTGTCAACATAAAAAGTAGGTCTAGTTTGACCAGACTTTACAATAAATTACGCCGACAATGGAAGTTTTTGGTATTTCTTAAATAGCTGGGGGCTGGTCACACAACTTGATCAGCAGTTTTTTGTTTTGAAACAAAAAAAAAAAATGGCAAGGCATAGATATGAAAAATGTTTAGATATAACTGTCAACAGTTATAAAAAAAACATTAGACAGTATATGATGTATTTTTTTGCTATTGAGGGGAGATATATACCTAGAAATCTTTTTTTTTTTGCATATTCTGCAAGTTTGGGGTCTTAAAAATACCTGGTGAAAACGGCAAGATAGTATCTTGATAAATAAGCGAGTTCCAGTCGAAAACGTAAACGGGTCAGCGCTGAACCGACAGTCATTCCTCAATTTTCAAACGCGTTTTTTCTAAACCACTTTTTTTTGTAACTCTGTTCCCAAAATTTCTCTAAAACCAATGAACCGATTGCCTTCAAACTGTTTGTGCTTTATTCTATACACTATTTTCTAGTAGTTTTCAGAGGGTCTTTTTCCTTCCTTATTTTTTTTTTATAAACAAAAGAATTAATTGTTGTCCAAAAAATCATTACTTATGTTCGATCGTTATTTCCAAAATGACAACTATGAAACTACTAGATAATACGTATAATAGTGTGTTTTTGCATTCTGATTATTTTCCAAGAAACGCCAGTGGGTACCGTGTATGAAGATTTTTTGAGAGAGCTTCACGGATTATGCTATATCTCGAAATATTTTCAATATTTTTCAATAAACAAAAATGTAGTATATTTATTTTAAAATGTGTAAACTTTCATTTAGTTTAAACTCCGATCTGAAATTTAATATTGTTTTCCTACAAATAAAATTTCAAATATTACCTTTTTTTTGCCTTCTAAGCGATTCAAGACGAGCAAGTGCAACTGTAATTAAACTTCGGCCCAAACGATTTAAGTTTCATTGACCTTCAGTTGATCGCAGTTGACTTGAATGTCGAAGAGGAGCTACACAATATTGTGTGATTACAATGTTGCGTCTGTTGCTCAAAGCAAAATAAGGCCCTAACATTGAGTCCACATATATCCTGTCGAGCGTAACATTAATTTGAAAGTGCAGCATGCAAAGTGTAAGTAAACCGTTACGCCTGTCTCTTCTTCACTCAATTTTATTCATTCAAGTACAAAATTCATATTTCAAGTACGACTTTTTCAATTCCGAAATACTTGTTTTAAGACTATTTCGGGATATATTAAGTAAATTTCAAACTATTTTAAAATCCTATTGATCATAGTTTCAGGTTGTTGTAGTCTTAAGTCAAGCCCTACTAATTTTTTAAATATGCTTATGAAAATCTTTGTTGAAGTCTAATAAGTTCAAAAGACATTCTTTAAACCGGGGCGCCTGCCCTACGCAGACGTTGTGTTGTTGTTCTACGCAAATATCGCGTATTCATTTTGCCGCGCCATGCCAGCAAAGCAAAAACAAATCTTATCGTGCTCTATGTTTTGTTGTTGCGCGCTCTGACCTGCAACAACAACTCTATGTGTCTCTATTCTCTCGTCCTATGTCTTTCGCAAACTCGAACACAACAACAAAATATGCTAGGGGCCGAACGCGTGTCGCTTTCCGCGGCACACACACAAACAAAAATCGGTTCTCTCTCTCTATCTCATTTTGTTGTATGCTGATTTGCGCGCTGGTGCTCGTTCTGGGCCCCTGCTTAAACGAATTAAAACACAAACTTTGACAGGTACAGAGTATGTTATAGCCGGGCTTGTTTTGGAAATGGAAATGTTTGGAACAGTAAGAAAAGTTTGGTAGCATTTTGTTGCGAGACAGTTGAGATGAGAAGACAGTTGTTGACCTGCAGTAGCTGGACAAAATCTACTGAAAATAAATCCTGGAGGTTTTTGGAATAGCAGTGGCAGATAAGTTTTGTGTGTGCCTTGGTTTGACGTTTCAATATTATAAAGATTTTTATAAAGTCACAACTTTTGAAAATGGAAGTAACTATGTTAGTAAAATATCAACCCTAGATCAATTATTTAGAGCGACTTGAAAAAATTGAGTGCCATTTTAACCTGCTGCAAAAATTCGCTCGCTCCAAAGAAACTTCGCGGGCTTCAGCCCTGACTTACACAGAAGAGATATATTGCCACTTGAAAGCAGGCCGACTCCCAATCCCAATTTGTTATCCAATTGCAGTTACTTACTTGGCGGCTGTGTCGTTGTTGTGGTGGCCATTGTTGTGATTGTTGTGGTTACCGGCTCCGTAATGCTGATGCCCACAAATTCGGTTGTTTCCCTTGGGTCAACAAAAATGACTGGATCAACGAAATCTACACTGCCGCTGCTGCCGCGTCCCTTTCCGCCAGTTTTACGTCGATGGCCATTTGCATGGCCATGTCCGTTGGCGTCGCGACCGTGTCCGTTACCGTTACCATTGCCATTACCATTCTCGTTGCCGTTGCCGCTGTGATAATCGTCATTTCCGCCATTTCCGCTCTCATCGTTTCCGCTGTGCAGCGGTATCGAATCGGGCGGATCGAGATAATTGTGTTCCACTGATGCAGGCTCTGATTTCTCCTTTGGCTGTTTCGTTGAAACACAATTTTTGTTTGGTTTGCGTCGAAGTTGTTTTTTATTCGTGGTTTTTCAATTTTGTTGCGCAGTTTTTTATTTATTTATTTGCAATTTTTTTTTGTGGTTTTTGCGGTTCATTGTTGCAATCGTTCCCAGTTGGTGGTGGTGGTTGTTGTTGTGACATGGAAGCAGAGAAGATGTTAAAGAGTCTGAATGCGAATGCGAATGTTTTTTGTGCATTCAGTTTAATCTTTTTGCTACTCCAGGTCAGGAATTGATTGCTTTGTCGGTTTGCCAGCAACGGAACCAGAATATGGACTTTCGTCTGGAATGTTGAGCCATATTGTATGCTTGGCTTTTTCCCCAACCCCTCTGGTTGCCACCCATTTAGAGTCACTGATTGAGTGCTGATTGGAAAAAGGACAGACAAGCAGACAGAATGGACAAGACCGGAGGGACAGGTAGCTGAGTTGGATGCTGCTGGTTAAATGTATAGGGGAAAGAGGGAGCTAGCCACAGTGGGGCAATTAGGATTCAAATAGCCTGCTTACTTACCGCATTCAATTCCTTGAAGATATGAGTCGCTGGCTTTCGTGCCGTGTGCTTTGGTTGTAAGCTGGTTGTTGTTGTTGTAGTAGTAGGTGGTGGGGGCGGTGGCGGCGGTGGTGGTGCTCGTGTGGTGGTAGTGGTTGTTGTTGTTGAGGTGGTCGTCGTTGTAGTTGTTGTTGTGGTAAGGAAACCAAGCTCTGCTAATCGCTTCATGTGGAAATCCTTTTGGGCCTCAACTGTTTAAGGTCACGTGCAATTTGTTAGGCAGGGAATGCAATTAATTTGAATTCAAAAGCAAAAGGAAGAAAGGCTACAAACCGGAACATAAACTGAAAATTTTAAGTATATGGCCTCCTAAATCCGAGCTGTAACTCGGATAATGGTTTTCTTTTAAAATAGATTCGGTTCGGTTTGTTTGTTCATTTTGGATTTTAAAACGAAAATTCCAACTTTCTGACCACCTGAAAACGAACCGTGACTCTATTCTATTTGGAACAGATTCGGCTCAAAAACGGTTTAAGATCACAGCTAAGAGAATCGTTTCGTATCTGGTTTTTTTCTAGTCATTCGAGCCGGACCTTAAAGCCCGAACCCCGAAATCTTCCATTTATTGAAAAGTGGTTCGATATTTGTTGGAACTTCAGGCCGGACCATGAACCGAAACTTATAAATTTATGAACTTCTGGACATATGTAAGTGTGGAGTAGTGGTCAAGACCAATGCTTGTCAATAGATTTAATTAGTAGATTTAATTTGTTTATTATAAGCATTTGTTAAAGTGCAAGTAGCACACAGGATCATGACTAGGTGGCAAGCCTCGATCGCTGGTCAGCTTCGGTAAGGGAGCAAAATCCCCAAAACGCAGAAGGGGCAAAACAATTCCCAAGTTGGAAAGAGGTCTAAATAAGCCACTAGCTGGAGGGGAGTTGGTCACTTCCGGAGATGGGATTCTCACTTGCTTTGTGGCGTTTAAAGTGATCGGACGGGCACGCATCAGAGTGGAGCTATAAGCAAAATAGAGTGACGCGAGGAAAATAAAAGGTTAAGGTTTGGACAAGACAGGGAGAAACATATCGGTGCAGCAGGGCAAACGAAGTGAACATTTTTGTGACAAAAAAATAAACAGTGAAGGAATAAAGTAAGTGAGTGACGCTTTACTGGTGCTCGGGCTCCCATCTGACCCATTCTCTAGTAGCTGGCGACGTATCATTCCGCCCATGGCAAGGCGTTTCGACGTGCCTACGTCCCTTTCTCCCTTTTCTCCCTTTTTTCCCACACCCCTTTTTCATAGTGGGTGTGGTTGAATGGCGCCTACGCGAAACTTTTTTCTATCACCCTTCTCGTCTTGCGGCAAGCGTGGTCCCATCCCCTTGTCGTGATCGAGGCATATTGTGCTTGTCCTTCCTCCTCCCCTGCGACGGTCGTGATTCCACCCCTACGCCCCCTTTTATCCTTCACATTTCTCGTCTCACGGCAGACGTGTTCCTATCCCGTTGTCGTGAACGAGAAGGCTAGTCCGGGTTTCTCCTTTTAAGCCCCTGCGGTGGCCGCTGTTCAAACCCGACGCCCATGTTATCCTAAGGCCCCTCCCCCCTAAGCACACTTCGTCTCGGTGCCACGCAGAACCCGACGCCGCTCCCTATCTCTAGCTCGTGTCCCATCAACTTCCTACGGAGTCGGCTTCCGACAAAGTACCAGCGTCAAATTTTCTTGTGAGAGACCTTGGTAAGTCTGAGTAATATACTTCAGCCAAGCTTCCTGACAAGTGGCGCCCGAGCAGGGACACTGGGGAAAAAAGAAAGAAATAAAGATTTATCTAGCTGAAGTGGACTAAAGACACACTTCATTTTTGAGAACGGCCCTAAGGTAGGCGCAGATTTTCTTTAGCGCGTCCAATGTGATAAAGAGAAAACCAACAAAAAAGAGGGGAAGATGAGAGA
This sequence comes from Lordiphosa collinella, assembly GCA_018904265.1. NCBI lineage: Eukaryota > Metazoa > Arthropoda > Insecta > Diptera > Drosophilidae > Lordiphosa > Lordiphosa collinella. The sequence goes on along the minus strand of JAEIFV010000042.1, from coordinate 528,686 downwards.
ATTTTTTCATCTACGTGCGGGCATACGTGTTGAATAGTGAATTCGCCGGTCAGTGAAACGAGAAGGAGAGTCTGGATCCTCGTACCTGGACTTACGAGCACGAGAGGACCGTCCAATATGACAAATCTTTCTGGTCCCAGTACTGGTGAGTACAAAGAGGGGACTGGTCCCAGTACTGGTGAGTACAAAGAGGGGATAATTACTAAGAGCCACGGAGTGGGCGTGCGTTGGATTTACTCACGACGCAAGGAGGATCTTACGACATGGGCGTCCGAGTTTGGCTTCGATGCCGGAAGCCGCGTTGAGGATGCTAGGAAAAATTTCGCTAGCCTATTTAACACGGCGTCATTGCCACAAAATACTTGGACGCGCCCAGCAGAATTGGAGGGCGTAAACACCCTCTCTTTGCCTATTCCTAGAGGCGAACCTCTCCGATCCCCGACACCCGACGAAGTTCCACACAGCCGACGACCTACGTTTACTCCTTCGGGGGCAGGTCTTGCCCTACCAAGCACAGGCGGACCGCCCGTGTTGCCTCCGGCTGACCCGCCCAAGCCGGTGGTGCTGTCTTTTGATAAGTTCCCTCCTACATCGGCAGTTCCTGACCGCATCCGCTAGTGGGGAATACACTTCGACATGTTGTCAGACCCGTTGTCCTTCATTAAAGAAGTAGAGGAGAAGATAGCGACCTATGGGCTGGATCAAGACCTTGTTCCTCGAGCCATGCCCCAGGTATTCGTCGATCAAGCCGCACGTTGGTTTCGAACCAGACGACTCCAACAGGCGTCATGGGAAGCGTTTCGCAGGGAGTTTCTGGCCTTTTTCTTGCCACCCCGTAACTTCGAAAGGCTAAAGGACGAGATTCAAGCGTGCGTGCAACAGGTGGGCGAGACGTTCAAGGACTACCTAATTGAATTACGGACGATAGTGCATCACGCGGGTTATAAGGAAGACAAAGAGTTGTATCGGGCATACAAAAACGCAGCCCCCGACTACCGGTTGTTCATAAGGCACCATGAGTTTCAAACTCTCACGCAATTGGTCCAGATGGCCGACGAATACGAAAGCGAAAGATCTCTACTAACTGAATAAAAGGTTAAGTTCTAAAAATATCAAATCGAATCAGTCCGCAAAAGTTAAGATTTCACAGCTAATTCGCAAAGTTTATTAGAAAGGGAAATGGAACAAGTTAGTTCTACAGCCATTGTCGTTTACGCTAAGTTGATGAAAAAGACGAGAAATTAATTTTAGTCAAAAAATAAAATTAAAAGTTATTTGCTACTTCGATGAGAATTGAATCAAGTTTTGACTTCGAAGAAACAGTAAAAGAATTCGGCTGGAACGGTTTGCCAAGATAATTATTAGAATATAGATAATTGGAGCTTTGGAGCTTGAAAGTCTACTGCAAACGGGAACTTTTACCAAATTAGGTCCAAAAAAAGAGAATATAACATAAAAATAATTTTTCAATTAGTAAATTTTCCTCAGTTTGAAAACAAAAATTTGCGTGTATTTCTCCTCAATTTTTCAACGGTTTGCAGCCCTCAAACCAAATAAAATATCACACTTAAACACCACCTACCGACACATGGATTCATCCAGAGTAAACGGCGCCAGCCCACGCACTGGTAGAGATGTTGTGGATCGGTGCCCTGGCAAGCACAGGTGGTCCTTAGCATTGTGCCCAGTATGCCAATCATGGCTGTCCGACAACCGCTGGGACGTCCGGCACACTTTTTGGTCACGCTGTCCACGGCACAGGCCTGCTCGTAATACTCCAGTTTGAGTCTGGCAAAAGATGGCAAAGAATAGAGATAATGATAAGCATGGTCATAAGCGCAGAGCAAGCAGCTCGAAAGGTTGTGCCCATCATTTGCTGTCTTTCATGCAGGCTCCACCTGAATTCGTGTGTGTTTGTCATGCGCCAGTTAGCTGCAGTTATCCTTGTTGCATATCCTGCTCTGCTCTGATGTCTGTCTGTGAGTGAGTGCCCCGTTACCTGCAGTGCAGTCGCTGCACATTTCCCCCCCACCCATTCTAGCTGCCTCGTTGTGTGTGTCTCTCGCTTGTCTGAGATTGATGTCGTCCAATTTATGCTGGAATTACTCTCGGCATTCTACTGCATTTCATGGTCTTGGCAATGTTTCTACCACCGCATAACTGTTACAAAATTTACGACTTTAGGTTTATGATACCAACAATACGAAACCCCAACAATCAGCCGAAGGGATCAGTGTGAAATGTCAGGTGAGGTATGCGTAAAATGCAGTCTGCCGATTACCAACTCAGGACTTAATTAGTGGCACACCAATCAGTGTAGTTAAGTCCCTAAGTAAGACTATCAAATTGAGGACACATTTAGTTAATTACTGAGTGAGTTGGGTACTAAAAAAAATATATTATATATACAGTGCTGCTACGGAAATCTCAAGTGCAGAAATGCCCACAGCCTGCAAATGGCAATTCAAACACCGATGCATTTCTTTTATTCCACTATGAAGCTTTCAGCTTCTGATTGGTTCTTGGAACACCATATTTCTTAAACGATTTGGAATTTTAGTTAAAGTTTTTCGGCAAAGATCTAGCTCTTTATATAGTCTAATCCATTTTCCAATGTTCATTTGGACGGATTTTTTTGGTTTGCAAAATTTAAGGTCACACTGGCGCCCCTTGATTCGCTAGTTTTTGGTGAATATTTTAAGAGATACACGAGAAATCTAAGCGAACTTCGTCTGTGCCGAATGTTTAATACCCTTGCAATTGCTCGCTTTGATATACTTATTTTGACAACTTTTGCTAAAGCTGTATAAAATCAAACTTTACTTATTTTGGCTGAGTTAAAGAACGCAAACATTTCAAAAGAAATATCTTTTTTACTTAGATCCATTTCCCGACCGATATGACACCCATAGACATAGTCATCCGATTTTGACCAAACTTGCAGAGCTTAGACGACCGATCGCTCGTATGGAAGCTATACGCATAGCCATCCGATTTTGTTAAAACTTTGTGGAATTATGTAAAAGCTTTTTCAACATTACTTTGAAATAATGCACTTGTGGCCGGTTGTGGCTCAGCAAGAGGTCGTGGGTTCGATCCCGCCTCGGGACATCTAATGAAAAGAGATTCAGAGGGGCTCGGCTTTGGCCCTTTGGTCTGTGTCAAGCCAAATATTTAGTATAATACTCACAGAACGCCAAATTTCTAGAGGGTACTTTCAAAAACAAAAAAATTTTTCTCCCTAATAAAATTGTTCAGACCAATCTTTTGTAAGGGAGTTATACCGTATTGTTGTCCGATTTTCATCAAACTTAGTAGAATTATAAAAAGAAAACTATAGAAAATCTATAAGTACGAAGTATGGAGACGTTTTCATTGAAAACACATAAGATTTTCCCACGAAAAGTAGTTTTCCGACAGATCGTTCCTATGGGAGGTATGAGATATAGTCACCAGATCTATTAGTAGCGTGCAGCAAAAAGAAGATTGTGTGCAAAATTTCTGCTCGACAGCTTCAAAACTGAGAAAATAGTTTGCGTAAAAACAGACAGACAAGCGGACGGACAAAGCTCTATCGACTCAGCTCCTCGCCCTGATCAAGAACATATATAGATTATGGGGTCGGAAATGAATTCATCTATGCGTTGCAAACTTCTGAGTAAAATTATAATACGAGTACCTCAAGTTTTTACCTCTTTTTGTTAGTTTTTCAAAATTATTTTGAAAACCGTTTTGATTACGACCAAGCAAAAAACTGTAACTTAGACTGAAATAATCAAACCCCAAGAACAAAGCCATCTTCATTTTATTACTCCCTCATCTAGTAGTAAACCAGGAAACCAAAGTGGCTGAGGGCACTGGTCGACACCCAAAATTATTCAAATATCAGATCTAATAGGATTTTCATCGCTATACTCGAATCTGGTCTCCACAAGTGTCCATCACGTCGAGATTTTGAATAAAATGGACGCAAAGTCTCAAAAAACCCCGTTTTTGTCCTTTTTCAATCACGTGTAGAGAATAAGGCAGACGTGCTAGAAGTCTCTAAAATAATAAAAGAGGCCATATAAGTGCACGTAGATTACGAGAGCACATGGAAAAAGTGATGCTACATAAAAATTTAGGATTGCTTCAACATTTTTTCTATTTGATTCACATGGTTGACAGTTCAAGCTTTAATTTAAGTCTAGTTAGAGACTTCTAGCAGTCTCGTTTTTTATGGGGTTGCTTTGAAATTCCCAAGCAGTTGTGGCAATGATGGCATGGACATACAGCTATTAGACTGACTGTTGACAGACAAAGACTGTTGCCGTTTTGTGGTGGTGTCATGTTTCTGTCAAAACTTGCTGCAAAGTTTGACAAATAATTTTATCCTGCAGAATAAATTAAGACCGAAAAAAAAATCAGCTGATTTTAAATTGTTGTTTAGTTGGTATACACCCTATAGCTGTCATAGGAATCTATGGGTCGAAAAACTAGTTTCTAGTGAGGAAAAGCTTTTGTTTTTTAAAATGCCTCCAAACTTGGTATTTCTTAGTTTACTATGCTTTTCCATGATTCTACCAAATTTGGTCGAAATCTGACTTCTTGATAGCTGTCAAGAAAAGTAGAGCAAAAAAGTTTGTTAGAAAAGCCTTTAAATCCGGCATGCTGTTTTATTTGTAATTTGTTAAAATCGGATGACTATGCCATAGGAACGATCGGTCGAAAGACTAGTCCTACTTATATTTATTTTATATACTTTTACACAATTCTACAAAGTTTTGTCAAAATCTGATGACAATACATACTGCTGCAGTATGAATGATCGGTCGGAAAACAAGTTCTAGTGAAAAAAACTTTTTTGTTTAAATGGGTTCCTTTATCGGAATAAATGTTTCTTATGCATTTCCTATTATTGCCACTAAGTTTTGTCGAAATCGGACGTCTATATAGTATAGCTCCTATAGAAAATTAGGTTCCGAAAAGTATTCTAATGTAGAAAAACAAACTGCAAGGCTATACAAAACTTCTGCCGAGCCGAAGTTAACTTCCCATATTTTTTTTTTTTTCAATGGAGGCTGCAAGGGTATACAAAACTTCGGCCGACAAAACTGTCTATGACCCAAAGGTATGAAGGTGATGAGACAATGATTTCCATAAAACAAAAGAGGGTATCCCTACTTGAACGAATTTTGAATCAAAATCTAAGAAGGAAGACTTAGTTTAAAGTTCTTTATCTGAATTTTATATTATAGTCAAACAAATTTTGGTCCATCGTAGATTCGGAAACCGCCAATTGCTTAAGGGAACTGCAAGGCTTTAAGGATTGAGTAATCAAAACTTGAAGCTTATGACCGACTTGGCCAGTTGCTTTCATCTGGCCATCCCCTCTCTGAATAAATCGTCATCTCTCCTTGAGTGAAGGCAGCCAAACAAATGAGTGTTGTTTTCGCACCCGCTTCTGAGGCACGTGTTCGCGCACAACGTTACGTATACGTAATAAGTCAACAGAAGTGCTCGAGCATAGAGGCGCACGTTGCATGCAACTTCTTGGGTTGCCCACCCACCCTCAAAAACCCGCAGCAGGCGCCGCAGCATACAAAATGAGCGTCATTAGTCCAATTTAGTTGTTTACCAAAGCAAGTGCGATTCACTTAAAAGGCAATTAATTTTCACAGCCGCAGCACCAACATACAAACTCACACACATACTCCGACCACGTACTTTGCGGTCGTTCAGCCGTAACATGACAACAAACATGAACCGCCCACGTTGCGCGTTCCTCTCCCCCCTCTACATCATGCACAGACACATGCATCTGGGTTGCATCGTATTTATAACTTAACTTTGTGTTTGACACATTGGCGAGGTCGTCGTGTTCTAGGGAAGTTTGGCTGTCAACTTGAGCACCAAAGTGTGGCAGCTTCACTGCTTAACTGGTGTGTCTCGTTTAATGAAGAACCACCCTTCGCAAACTGGTAATTTTATGCCCCGCTTGGTTGCAACGGCTCCAAGCACCGCCTGCTGTGTGGTTGTCTATTTAACGAGTTTAGCAAACTGCCATCAAAGTTGCGGCTGACTTTGCCGTGGCTAAACGCGTCTAATTCAATCTGCCGTGAGAGTGTATCAAATTCAATTTGAGCAAAGAACACACAATACCAAGAAGCGACATCTTGAACAATCCAATGCTGTCTGGGTTCAGGCACAAGAGCCAACGCAAAAAGATGCGCTATTACACAGAAACTTGCAACATCAAAACCCAACGGAAACCACATCTGTTATTTATATAAACAATTCCAAGCCCAAGAAGTTTGTATAGGAAGTGTCACTTTGCCAGCTTGTGTCAGTACTGAACCCATTTTTAAATTAAAAGTATCGTAATTATTTCCGGCATCCCTAACAGAGAATGGTATAATTACATTAGAGACAAAGAATCTAAGTGTGGGGTCAATTAAAAACTAACCTAAAGACCATTGCAACTGTTCTAGAGATCACTTACTATGAAGATCGTCAGTAGAATCCACAGGACTATATGACTCGGTATAGCGCAGAAGTTGAAAAACTACCTTATTGGGAGAATCCCAAGTGGAACTTAGAGGATTCTACTTGAGACCAGGCATCTTAAATCGGGATCCTTAGTGGAAATCAGACAATGTACAATCGTCTAAGAGACCAGGGCCTACTATTGTGATCTTCCGTGGATCCCTGAATTGATCCTAATCCTAATTGGGGATCCTCGGTAAAACCAGAGGACTAAAAACTATTCTTAGAGACATCAGATCCTACTTTGGAGCAGAGAATTGCATTTAATCACTCAACACAAAGCTCGCCGCGTAATCAGCGTTGTCTGTCGGTTTTGCTTTATCTACGCTGAAAACTTTTGCGATTTCCGCTTGCTGCTGCTCACCAATACAAACACATTTTCCTGTTCTCTCCATTTGGCTGGCCGAGATATAAATGCCAGAGCAAACTCTCTCTCTTCAGCAGCGCTGTCTGCTGCGCTGTATCAGCCTATGCCAAAACTTTTACGAGTTAATTCTTGCTCATTCTAATCAATTGTTATTAAGCCCCACGAACAGACACCCGAATTGCTTGGTATGAAAGCGAACATGAATAAACTAAGAGCACCAACAAGGTTTGATTGCCTTAGTATGATTAAAACTCAACAGAGAACATCTGTGTGAGCAAAACAGATCGGTTGAACGCAACAGCAAGTTTATTCGGGTTTTGATCATTCATGAACGTTTTGCTTTGTTCTCTGCTTTGGAGCACTTTGACTTTAACTCGGAGCGGTTTGAATCGTATCATTTCCAAGAATAATTTCATCCTTAGTCCTGTCCACGCACATATTCGTTTTGCTTGCACCTAGACCTTAATGATTTCCTAACTATCTGGAAGGAATCTTACTAAAAGAAGGAATCTTGTTTGTTTGGATGAACGGATTTGGATGAAATTTTGAGAAAAATGAGATATGTACAATTTTTGCATTTTTCGTAAAAGCATAACTGTACCTTAACCGCTCTAACTGTAAAAGGTTAGAGAAAAATAAACTTCAAACATTCAAAAATTGTAGTTGCGACGCCCCGGAAGCTCGCAACATAATATTAAATAACCTCGACTTGACTTCCTCTACTTATGAATAAGTACCCATAATATTTTTAAGTACTACCCTGACTTACTGTTTATTACTCGCCCATCTTCAAGGCCGCACGAAGCGCATATATTTAGTTATATTAAACACCTGCAGTCCAAGATTATAATTTCCTTAGAGTTAGCTAAAATAAATTCAAAGAACGCGAGCACATTTAAATCAGAGGCCAACGCGCGCCATACCCACAGCTGCGAATAAGCCGCCATGACAGCGATCGAGCAGCAGCTGACGATAGACCTATCGATTAGTTCATCGACAGCGCTCAGCGGGCTATAAAAGCAGAGCCTGAGCTCGCCTTGGAGCAGCAGGATAACCAGTAAGTACTATCCCCCAACCAAGGGATCTTGTGCGATTCTCTAATCGGCACGACCGGCTCCAACTGTGCGATTCTCTAATCGGCACCTGTGTCTGGACGGGACCCCGATTGAATAGCACCGTCGCTTGCCCACTCCAGCTAACATCGTCCGATCTCCGAATCGGCGACGGGTGAGCTTCAGGTTGTGCGATTCTCTAATCGGCTCCCTGACCAAAGCAGGACTTGGAACGGCTACCGGTCACTAGTGGGGCTCCCACGGCAAGGACCCAGACAAGCCAGATCGGCCCGGCCCGATCCCCCAGGAACGATGCACTACTCCCGGCACAGAAACATAAAAAGCACGCGAGCGAGACAGCTCGACCGTGAAAAGGCATAACCACCAAGAGAAAAAAAGTAATAAAATAAGAATATTCCCTCGATCCTCCTTGTCTACTCATTGGGCGGGGTGAACGATTCCAGCAAACAGAAGAGCCAAGTGTCCCAGAATCAAATAATATCTCTGACGAACCCTGGTAACAGCGAGCTACATCCGTGCTGTAAAAACAGGGCGTTACATAATTTAAAAGATTTTCTAAATTTTGCATGACGAAGCTAGCTTTGCTTTCTCATTTCATTTAAAGTCCCTGCCACCGTTTCTAACAGGGATGCACACCACTCGAAAATAAGTACTGCTTCGGTTCAGTGGTTCACACAGTTTCTAAACCGCCGCTTCGGTTCATTACATGGTTTTTGGAGCTAACTGAACAGCGGATTCGGTTCGGTTTAGTGGTTCATAAAAGCATATTATGAAATACAGTTGAACAACTATATAGCGAATCTCAAGGGGACAAAAATAAACATAGTTATATAGAAAATTCGTAATATAGAATTTTCTAAATATTGAACGAAATTGCAGTGTCCTGGAAATTAACTCGATATAAAGAAAACTTCGTGGTACAGAAGTATGTTATAGAGAAGTTCTACTGTATTATGATTTCTGTCGTAATGTGACTTTTTGCACAACTTAGAAATTGAATTCCTATAAACCACTTGAGTATTTTTAAGATGCTTGTAAAAATATCCAAAACTTATGAAGTCGGATAGGAATGCACTTCGAAAACGGAGAATGTCGGCAAGAAGACAATACGTACTATGCATCTTACACACCCTGTTAATCTATGAGAAAAAACTCTCCTGGCTAAGATTATATTAAGGGAAAGAAGTACTACAGAAAATTGAGAATATTGTCCAGTAGAGAACGACAAATCAATTATCAAATTTCAAGAAAAGAATGCACACTGTTGACAGGTATATTAAGAGATCGGCTGGCAATTGCGGTAGACTTACTGGAGTACATGTTGTAAAATTTGTGTTAAGCAATCTTTCTAAGTATTAATTCGGTCTATCAGTGGACCCCTTTGTAGAGGGTCGAAATAAAATTATCTTAGGAAAACGAAATTAATAGGTGTCATTGGCTAGAGGAAAGCGATACACGTCTTAAAACTCATCAGAGAACGATGCCGAACCGTTTTTCTTTGTGGTTTTCGGTTCGGTTTAGCATTTCTGAAAGGAAGCCGGTTCGGTTGACCAGCTGGGAAAAGAGGTTTGGTTCAGTTTGGTTCGGTACAGGACCGGTTTGCATCCCTGGTTTCTAATCTGTATAACCGAATTTTTTTTTTTTTCTACGATATTCAGGAGAAATGAACATGAACTATATTTCTTTGATAATATAGTCGTCCACAAGAAGTCATAGAGGAAGCTTGCGTTCTGGTCGCGTCTGAATTCGATTTCCTTAATTTGCATATTAATTAAGTTACCGGCCCACATTGTTACAAGAAGTTCTAAGTTTTGTGAATAAATATTATTGAAGTTGAAGTCCTGACTCGTCGATCTTGGTTCAAATTGAATTGAAAGTCCCCCGAGCAATTCATGCTCAACATTGACGTTTGTTCCACTATAGCTAATGTCACAATACAGCGTTTTATCTGATATCGAATATATTTTAGGGCCCTATTCCGGTTTTCGAGTCGACTTTCATGTAAACGTTAACATTTTGCTTCCAATTTGAATAACGTTGTATAGAAGGTGAAAATTATGCCTAGGGTTACTAGATCTGATATAAAAAATGAAAAAAGTTTGAGCAGCTGAAAGCGATAGCTCAATGCCAACTGAAATCAATTAGAGAGAAAGTTACGACGAGATCTAGTAACCACAGATTGCTTTGTTACTCACATACAAATGAATACAACTTAAACGCGAAACTTAAGCGTTTACACAAAAATCGAGTCGAAAACTGGAACAGGGCCCTTAGTTATTTTTTTCGGCGTTATTTCTTCTTGCAATATACCGTTTCTCTACAAGTAATATGAAAATAATAAAATCCAAGGGCAAATTGGGCAATAATATCCCTGTAGTTCAGCTGCACCGGTGTGGCACTAACGAACCCCCTAGCTCTTCATAGTGAGCACTCTCCAACAGACCAATCACCAGCCAAGTATTTGCCTAACGAATTTTGTAAGGGAATGTCCGTTAAACGTACCGATCGGTACGACCCTGCATTACCAGTCGCTAGTGTGGTGATGGGTGCACACTATAGTGAAAAATTCACGAATCTTTAATTTGGAGCGAGACCCCATTTAGCAGTGGATGACAGGGAAAAACACATTGGTAGCGCTTTTCGACTTGGCATTGGCATGTCTTATTACGCCAGGAAGTTTAGTAAAATATCAAGATCAAAATTATACTTGTTTAATATCGAATCAAATATCGATCAAAATATTTTTCGAATATCCGGCAGGTTTTACGCAAACTGCGCTTACAGTTTGCTTACTGTTCACAATTTGCTTGGTCAAGGAAACGAATCGTTTTTGGTTCCTGTTCAAAACCATTTTCCCCGAAATATCGCCTCTAGGTATTATAAGTTCTTTGATTCAAGTTAATTGAATTGCTGACCAATACAAAAATATATCGCTCCACTCTCATTTCCGCAGAGATTTACTTTGCACTACACACAGACACACACATATTTCCGTTTCCGCTGAATGGTCGCTTTTGGCTGAATTATGGACTCGCACCCACCTGCATTCGCGATCCTCTTTGCAGCTGTCCGCCACCACATGGCAGGCCGGCGGCGGATGGTAGTAAATGCCATTGGAGCTGGCCGGATTATTGTTATCGGGCGGCCGCTGTGCACAAACGGGATGCAGTTTTTCCTGTGCAATCATGCACATGTCGTGCCGATTGCCATTCTGCTGCAAGTTGGTTGCTTTCCTGGCCGAAATGAAAAAACCAAGGAGAATTGGGTGAATTTTTGTTCGACCGTGATTGGTGGTTTGCCGCCAGCCAGCCACTTACTTGCATAGACAAAAGGCTATGTCCAGATTCAGGTCCTCGTGCGGGCCCTTATAGAAGGCCTGCAACGACGACATGCACGCGTTGCGATTGCAACGATGCAGCTCGCAGTGCATCAGCATGGGCTGCAGGGACGATGAGCAGGACGGGTCCTCCCGGCAGGTGTCCAATGCTGTGTGACAGGTACTCTGGAAAAGTAATAAACGCAAATGGTATGCAACTCTGGCTGCAGTTTGTCGGGCCTTTTGGTCACATTGTGAACTTACCTGAAAGTGTTGCTTGATTATTTCCGTTGAGAGGTCAACTTCGACATCCTGACCACCTGCAGCAGCAGCAGCAAACGTGCCCAAGTGTACATAGCAATTGAGGGGAATGGTGTGGCATTTTCATAGAGGAATCATCAAGGTTCGGGTCCAGGCGGAGTTTTTTTTTGCCACAACAATGAAACGTTACGGAAAATTCGTCATTAGATTTTTCATTTATGCAGCAATTTTCGATACCAAATAAGCAAATCATCCCCTGCCTCCCCGCAGTCACCCACTCAACCATGGCAGGCAGCAAGTTGGGATTTGGACCATAATTTAATGTCGGTTGTAAAATATTAATTACGCTCAAGGATTGAACTAATCAAAGCCTTCCATCCATATCAGCACACATTTGTTCTTTCTCAATTAATTTGATAATATTTTTTGTTGTTGTGATTCCTGATGAATGGCCTATTTATTTATGTCATTTGGAAGCGGTATTTAAATGTTCAACTGTATGCAATCATAACGCTCGGGGCCAATAGGCAACTCAATTACGCGGCTTTTTTGGCTTGGGGGACAAAAATGAGGCGGGGTGGTTGGCATAAAATGAACCAAATTAGAAATGATTTCCAATCGCTGGTCCTGCCATTTATTGACCCAGATAACAGACATCATGTTGATTGGGCGACGGCAAACGGACTAAATGTTAATTAACCGTTATGTGAGCGAACTAAAAATCGTACAGGCTTAACCACAAATTTTTGGCAAATTTGATGTAATGAAAGATAATTGAGATATTTGAAGCCAACCATGAATTAAGAGTGGATTGTCATTTTATGGGCAAAAATTTCATCATCAATGCTGGTTGTCCGTAAAGCTTTTTCAAGGTCCAACAGCACCGCTTGTAAGCCTTTCCTGAAACTATTTTGTTTTATATTTTATTATTTTAATAAGAAATATTGCCGTTTTAGATTATTTTCTACTGTTTTGTTTGTGATACGTAAAGCTACTTGTGAATCCCTTATTTTGAATAACACTGGTTTATTTAATCATTGCATTGATTTGACTTTCATCAGCCTCCAATGGTCGGCCAGTGAGTGGTGGAGATTCTTTTTAAAATGTGCCGACCATGCACACTTTTGCTTTTCATGCTTAATTTGTTGAAGCTGTAGTTTTTGCTTAAGCCTGCAATAACATCATCCGTTCCAAATTGAGAATCTAAATATTTCTGCTCTTAACCATTAGAATTGAACCAGCTGCTTTTGACTGTCAAATAGGTAGGGTTATCAACATTCTGCACCCCTAATAACACTGTAATAGTTTTTTTTTTTAATCAAGGGTATAAAAAGGCACGACCAAACTCAACGGGTTCCCCTTTATGTTGGGTCCCAGGAGACGAACTGCATCATTAATTAATCGTTGTAATTATAGATTCTTACAATGGGTTACGAAATTTGCCTAACTATAGATGGTAAATGTCCAAATCAGTTTGTTTTGATTTCCATTTTCAAAATTTGCCAAGATTACGGATGGGGCTTTGGTATTTTTGTGATCAATTTTCAGTTATTTCTCGTCAAAAGGACACCCGGTGGGAAGCCAATATGGCAAATATTGCAGCTGAATCAGGGCCACATCAACACCGATACTTTAAGTCTCAGCAATTGACAAGCGAACAGATAAATGGAACTCTGCAGATCTTGCTACAGTCAAAAAACGGCAGCAAATTGAGAAGAGGAGCTATAAAAGAAACAGCAGCAAAGTTTGATGTTTCAAGACTGACTGTTTTAGACACACTGTTTATGGCACAAGTACAGATACAGTAGCAGTCTGGTGAACTCAGTGCCAATGTTTCAGCAAATAAGACGAGAAATTGCATTTGTATAATGAGAAAAGAGCTTTTTTTGAAAACAATCTGGAGCAATTTTTCTTGTAACGGTTTATGCAAAAACTGAGCAGTTTGTTTTGGTGCGCTCCATTCTCGAAGGACGCAGCTTCATGGTCCAGCTGAGGGACGAACTCTCGAGTATCCGCCGCGTTGGCGCTGGAGTACCCCAAGGAAGTGTACTTGGCCCAGTTCTATAAACCCTGTTCACCGCGGACTTGCCAGTTCCAGACGCCCAAAACACACTTACAGCCACTTATGCTGATGACACAGCCTTCCTTTCTTACAGCCCCATCGCTAGTAGATCGTCAGCAACAGCTCAATCCTTTTTGGACGGCTTTAGTGCTTGGGCATATCGTTGGAATGTTGCGGTCAATCGGGAAAAAGGCAGCACTGCACATTCACAAAAACGAGAGGCAACACACCGAGGCTTAAGCTGAACGACTCAGTCATTCTACATAAGCAGTCTGTCAGGTACCTGGGCATAACACTGGATAGAAGACTTACTTGGTCTGACCACATTAAGCGAGCTGAAGCTGTCACCAAGGCTAAGGCTAACAAATTGGACTGGCTCCTTAGAGCGAGATCAGGGCTATCGCTACGCGCCAATATATTGATAATCAAGGCAATAATCATGCCGACTTGAACCTGGGGTATATTCCTCTGGGGTACTGACTGCGACACTTCCATCAAAAGGGTCAAAACGATGCAATCCAAAATCTTACGTAGAATTCTCGATGCTCCCTGGTACGTGCGGAACACCAACATCTACAAAGACCTCGGCATTCTACCAGTCTGCTCACAGATAAACCGCCACACCAGCAGATAAGATATAAAGACCGCTTGCTGGCCCACACAAACCGTCTCGCCAATGAGCTAGCGACATCTCGGATACGGAGACAGCTCAAAAGGGGGACACCCGTCAGTCTGCTTGCCTCACCCTAAAAGATATATCTTTCTGTCTTACCAGGAATATAACTTTTATCAGCCAGCTGGCATACTGTTTCCGTTCCAGTCATTGTTAACCTTATAAAAATTTGTTAGCGGATTGAGTTCCGCTAATCCTTTTTCTAATTATACAAAAAAAAAGTTGTGCCTCCTCTTCAATCCCCGATATTGGGGTTTTGGGGACCTTATGTGTCGATTTGCCGGATAAATTGAAAAAATAATGCTTTTCTTAGATTTTTCACTCATACAAAATGTGAAAGAAGCCATCGAGATAACAAATCAAAGTAATGATGCACTTCGATTTGAAACCAATCAATTCCGAGTTTTCTTTTACCTATATCTAGTAACCGTAGTTATATTTGTCACATTCTATACAGCGATATTAAATTTATATGCAAAATACTGAAGTTTACAAAGGAAATCAACTGGAAATTCGGAACTGGACTGGAGCTGGGTCTGGTGCGAGAGGGTCAATTGACATCATCAAAATTCTGATTATTGGACTATGAAATTTGGTGCACAATGGATCGATTGTCAATCGGATTGAATCACAAATGGCACCATCCTGTTAAAACCAGGGGTCGTCACCATAAACTGCGTCGAATTGAGGCCATAAAAAGTTGTTCAGCAAGGCTCTGTAGCGGTCGCCATTGACGGTAACGGCGTTTGGAGCATCACCTTCAAAGAAAAATGGGCCAATTATGCCATTTAATACGCGACGTTAGTATTGAAATTTTACATCTTCAACTCTGGCTTAAGTTTATTTTCAAACTCATACAGTCAGTGGAAAAATGCTCTGACATTTTAATATAAACATTTGGCGTTAAAAATGAGATTCGTATATCTAATGTGTGTACACTTCAAATTTAATATGGGAAATAGTTAGATTTAGTATTGGATATAGTTAAAATTTGCATTTTGCAAGCTAATCTAAACCTAATTTATTCTGTAATGAATCCAAGAGCAGAACAATTATATTAGATTTGGACTCGAACTCGGGGCCTTTGGACTTGAACACGATTGGAATGCCGTCTCAACCAGTTGCGCTATCGCACATGCTGGTTGTATCACGGCTATAATTCTACTTTTATTGAATTGCCATAAAGTATTTAACAATAGTACTGAGTTTAGCTGGCTCGACAGAACATTGTTAAACTATAAAAATGAATAAAATGAGGTCAAGAAACTTGCGTTTGTTCACAACTGTAAACAACTTATGCATTGATGCACCAAAAAGAGCAGGATATATTTAAAGCTGTTTCATGGATGTCCAATCCAATCATCAGAAGGCCTTCGCTAAATGACTCTTGATTGTTAAGCCTTTCCATGCAATCACAACTTTAAACAGTTGGGAACTGCTAAGAGCAATGAAAGCAAAGTTTGACTTCACAATACAAAAAGCCAAACTTAATGGATGCCAGTGCAAAGCTTGGGCTAAAGTTTATAAGTGAGAAAGCTTGAAGCTTTCTAACGAGCTCATTACTAATTGAACATTAGAAGGTCGCCAAATAAATTACGTATTTAACAATATATATCTGGCATTTTGCATAGATATGACTGCTTGTAATTCTCAAGTTGGAATTTCCAGCCTTGGTAATATAAAAGGACTAACTGAAATTCGCCGTCTAAATATGATTTTAGTCAGATCAAAGTGCTTTTTAATTAATTTGAATACGAAAAGGGCATAGAGATCAAAAATGATTGTTTTTGATTTTACTATTCGTTTTTTCCCTGAGTGTAGTATACCGAATTCATATATGAACTTAAACCGGCATTTTGACACATTAATGCAAAGAATTTTACATACGTTCTTATAAAAGTGATCATCTCTTAAACCGAATCATAAATTCAAAACAGTTCGAAGAAACGAACTTCTTCTTATTAAAAAGTACAACCAAAGACAAATATTATCTCAAAGATGAGTCACGCCATACGATTTTTTCGTGCTGGCTCTAGAGCAGGGACAGGCATATTCCTATCTCGAGTGCATACGAAAAATCTGAAAGCAGCGCTGCTTCCACACACACAATATAAGCTGTACAAGCGCAGCTGCGTTGCGTGTTTTGCTGCTCCACGACGCAGTCGTTGCTACTGAAATTGAGAGCAATTTTCGCGCTGCTCTCACACACCAATGCAAAAATGTTTTCTTGATCAAAAGCCAGAGAGAGAGAGAGCGCTCTAGAGCCAGCCGCTCTCTTGTACGCATACAGCGACAGCCGTCGACTGTATGTGTGCACACGTATTCTCAGCACCGTTAATTTGCCTGCATGTATTCGTTTTCTACAGCACAAGTACGCACACATATGAAATCGCCACCAAAAAAAAACGGCTGCATATTGCAAAACCATTGTATGGCCGTTCGGCATCTTAGAGATTATATTGGTCTTTGGTACAACGATACCGCAATGGATCCTCCAAAAATAAGTAACACTCTGTCTATGACAAACTCACAGGTTAAATAGCTGGGTATACTGTGCCGGTCAGCAAGTTGACTAAGGGAGCCAATGTAGAGGAAAGGGAGAAAGGCCACAGCAGAGTTTTATGCATTCAAGAAGATGATGATTCGTTCAAGAGGCCATTTCAGTGGTCTCTCCAGCTCTGCTCTATGGATTATAAATTGGATTATAAGTATAGTTGCCAGATGCTTTGACCACAAAATACTAAGATCCGGACCGACTACTGTGATTAGGTGTGAGGCCAGACACAACTTCAACACTTACACTTATGTTCGACTTTGCCTCTTTTTGGATCACATTTCATAATTATACAATTCAAATGACATCGTACACCTGTAGTACATCCGCATCGCTCACATAATGGTTAAATAACCAACCTGTAGTTCGCCATTGCATTTCAATTTCCTCAGGCATTAAACCCACTCAAAAAAATAATTAAAATTATTGAATGAACCAAACGTAAAGGATAAATAATGAAAATCAAAAGCAATTATTTCACATTTTGTGTTATTTTACTACCTACGACTTGAGGGAAGAGATCAAAGAGGGGTTAGGGGAGACAGGGGAGATTACTTTCAATTTGT
This sequence comes from Lordiphosa collinella, assembly GCA_018904265.1. Lineage (NCBI taxonomy): Eukaryota > Metazoa > Arthropoda > Insecta > Diptera > Drosophilidae > Lordiphosa > Lordiphosa collinella. The sequence goes on along the minus strand of JAEIFV010000042.1, from coordinate 511,289 downwards.
GGGCAGGGGGCGGGTGGGGTCAGCAACACACAGCTAAGTACTAGATAAAGTTATTAGTTGAATAGTTGATTAATTTTTGAGTATTTGGCATTTAAAACTACAACCTACTGATAAAAATTGATTCGTTTTTCTTTGAAGGTCTCTAACCATATTCTGCAGTTCTGAGGGTGTGTGAGGGGGTGTGCAAAATACATATATATGTATGTACGCATGACTCTGCTGCGAGGTGGGCAACCTTTTTTGCATGAATTGGGGGATTCTCAATTAAATTGTACACTTTCTGTACTTGGCACAAGGCTTTGAACATAAAAACGAGACTAAGCAAAAAAATAAACCGAAGAATGTTCAATTTGCAAATAATTAAATTTTCAATAAAATGAAATATAAGCAAAAACCAAACTCGAGCGGCAAAACAGCAACCGAAAAATGTTCTGTTGATATAATCAATTTGTGTGTGTGTGTGTGTTTCTCAGTTGAGGGGGAGCTTGGAGGACGGGCGGTACACAGTTATCGTTTTGTTTAGATCGCACAAACACAAAATGAGTTTTGAATGCTTTCGTCTTTGAAGTACGACGATTTCGGGGGTATTAGGTTTGATTTGTTTTGTTGTATGAAACAATGAAAATGAAGTGTTTCGATTTTATGTTACAAAAATTTGCTTGGAGTTCAAAAATTGAATTTTTGAAACTGTTTTTGGTTTTTAAATTGTTTTTTTAATACTTTTTTGTTTGGTTCAAAAAACGAGTGCGGAGAATAAATTTGAAAAATAGTGTGCTTGAATGGAACAAAATTGTTGTATGGTAGATTATACATTTCGTTTAGTTGTAGTTTGAGCATTAAAGTAAATGAGATGAATTTTGTTTTTAGTTTTCGTTCTTTTAGCTCAGTATTGGTATTTAGTTAATTGGTAGAGAGAACTTGGAGGTAGAAATTTCTGTTATTAAACCAAATTACAAACAAAATTCATAGTAGTTAAAAGGCAAATTTGTAAAAACATTTTCTTTTCTGTTTGAAAACAAAGAAAACCAGTGGCAAGCTACTTAAAAATTCGAAATAAAAGTTTAAAGGTTTTGCAACTGATTTTTAGTTATATTATATATATATAGTAGTTGTGTTCTGTTGATATCTTAAGATGAATTTTTTATTTTAAGTTTGAGCAAATGCCAAAAAAAATATACACAACGCCAAGGGGCCATTTGTTAAACGCCTTTTGAGACAACAAAAAAAGTAAACAAATTTACCTGCAACTTTGTTCACAGGGAAACGTCACAAATACGCGCAAAAACCAAATCGGTAATAAAAATGTACAGAAACTAAAGCGGAACGTGGTAGTTGTGGTTGGCTGTAGTTTGCACACTATTTTTCGGATTGCTTCGCCTACTTTTCATTAAGTTTAGTTTTCATGCTAATACGTGTACACATACTTTGATAGTAAACACCGGCACTTCCGTTTCCGTGCGCATGGTTATTGCCGCCATAGCCATAGGCCGTATCAATGATATCGAATGGCTCATTTCCGGCGGCCGCTGCTGCCGCCGCCGCTGCCATATGCCGCTGATGGAAGCCGCTTATATTGAACGGATAGCTGAGCACGCCGTACAGTGAGTTGGACACCGAGCCCGGATAATGTTGGCTGCCGCCCATTGCTATCAATGGCGTATCAATTAGGGCCAAATTATCATCGAAGATTCTCTGATGCAGTTTCTCGTCCATGCCCAATATTCTTACTGCAATTTGAAGGTAGCAAGGAGAAGAGAGAGGGGGTAGAATGGTATTTGTAGTTGTAGTTGTAGTTGTTGTTTGGTACAGTGGCTTGTTGTATTGTTGTTGTAGCTTCATTTGGGGTGTGTCCAATCAAAGATTTCTTTCACATTTCTCTGCTTCTTTTATTTTTGGGTATCCAATGTAAAATCACTTTTCAAAATAAATTAACTACAGAGATTCGGATGGTTTTTTAAAGACATTTTCGAAAAGAACTGAAACTTTCTAAAATGAAGTTGAAATCAAAACACAAGTAACAAGAAGAGTAAAAAAGTTGTAGTAGAAGGAAGTGGTGGTGGGTGCATGGTGCTTGGATAAAGTAGATTAAAGTACAGTCATCGGCATACATATTTTGACAAACACATTTATGCTAGTTATATCTGAGTAGAAAACAAATTTTCAATCTTTTTGGAACAATGTTTTTCCAGTTTTTTAGAATCAGTAGCTTAAACTTGAATGGCATTTATTTTAAGTTAAATGAATAATTCATTTGTTCGGTAAATTGCCCATTTTTCTGGACTAACTTAAGACGAACTTTATTAAAAACAAGAAAGAAAGTCGGTTTAACATGCTCTGTACCTGTGAAGTGCTGCCCATCACCGTTGCGGCCGGTGCTGCCCATAATTGTTTGTTTTTCTTTCAACTCGACAACCGTTCTTCCGATCCTTACCATTCTTTTGGCGGATCGATTAACAATCTTGATTTCAAAATATGTCCAGAAGGTTTGAACCTTCTATCTATAAAACTGACGGAGATATGACGTTTTTTCTAAATTGCGGGGGCGGGAGGGGGTGTGGCAAAAATTGAAAATAAACTGTCCCATAGACGTCAAACCTCTAACACTTACCATTACTGAGATCTGTTTGTTCATATGGACTGACGGCTCGACTGTTGATGCTGATCAAGAATATTTATACCAGGGATGCAAACCGATTGGAAATAAGGACTGGTTCGGTTCAGTGGTTCACATTGTTTTTGAACCACCGGTTTGGTTTATTACATGGTTTTTGAAGCCAACTGAACCGTGGTTTCGGTTCGGTTCAGTGGTTTAGTCCTTATTTATTATAATTTTAATGAAAGCCAGTTTCTGTTTTTGAAAATAACCCCGATCTTCCCCAAAATCTGCGCGGAAAGGAACTCGCAACGCACTTTATGTCCTTGGATGCCGAAAATCTGTAAAATCTGAACCCTTAAAGCCCATCCTTAAGTTTAACGACAAGATACAGGGAGTCCAGAAACTTTTCGTCAGAACTTTAATACATGATAGCTGTTGTCAATAGAAATATTTTTTTCTTTTAAACAATGGGTCTAAGTTCAATTTACGTCTCTAAGAAAATACAAATATTCGATGCACGAAGTCTTTAAAGCCGCCTCTGTGGATAGGCTTCCGCATACATTCGTTGAGCACTCATTGCGTTGCCGTTTGCTTTGCCGTAAAAAAACACGAAGTCCGGGTACTCGACTTTAAAGAATTTCATTGCAACACAAATTATTACTCTCAATATCACACTACAAACTTTCCCTAAATTTGGAAAACGTCAAATAAATTCCATAAAATACATTTTTTGAAAACTATTTCTGGACACCCTGTTAACTTATTTCTGGGATCGTCCTTATTCCCGCCGAACATAAACCCTTAAGGATAACGTCCCGAATTTTGCTTAAATCTGTTCGAAAATCTATTTCTTTCCAGACTTTCGATGGTAAGGCAGTCCAAAAGTTGTTAAAAACGTCGTTATTAATTTTGCCGAGTCAAGTCCCAGTTTGCTCTAAAGTCTGCACGAAAAGATATTTTTCCGAAGTTTTGAAGTAAAGGCAGTCCGATAATGTGTTAGAAACTCAATTTTTTTCTTGGATCGCCCTTAATTTCACCCTATGTCAACTCTTGTGGCCGGTTGGCTCAGCGACTAGTGTGCGCGACCGCTGTGCAAGAGGTCGTGGGTTTGATCCCGCCTCGGAACATCTAATGAAAAGTTTTTTCTTTGAATAAACTTTACACCCGGCCACACCTAAAATTAGAAGCGCACAAGCCAAGAGATCGAGAGAGGCTCGGCTTTGGCCATTTGGGGCTGTGTCAAGCCATTTTACATGTCAACTCTTGAAGTCTTTTTTTGAGTTTAATGTCGCAATTTACCCTGAAATCGGCTCGGAAAGTCATTTTGAAGTTGCGGCTGATCCACAACTTCTTTTTAACCCTTGAAGGCCATTATAAAGTCTAACATTCAAAAATATCCTTAAATTTGTTCAGAAAGTAATTGAAAAACTATAAACCTGGGTGGGACATACTATTTGAAGAAAAATAGGGTTGAATCGAATCACATTATAAAGTACTAGTTCTGTTTTAAAGAGGTATTACGCCCCGGGTTTTTTTTTTGAACCAACTCTATTTGGTCTAGCTAGTTCTTTAAGTATTGAAAATTTTCTCAGAGAAAGCTACCTTATAACGGAAAACTTTTTAAAATATGAAAGCTCACCTATAGGGTCTTTTCCCCGAACTTTTGCTTCAATATTCGAAACATAATCGTTTCTAAAGTGATATGTGACTTTTCGACCATTTCGATACTGAATTTCTAGAGAATTAAACAGTTTGAATAGTTGGATGTGCTTGCTTCGTCCATAATGATATTACTTTAATAGCTGTACTCCTGGCTAAAGTTGGATTAAGGTGAAGAAGCTCGACAAATAAATTGATTAGCAACTTCCAAAGAAGGAATGTTAACTTATGACAGACATATTCAGAGGTCGGTAGACAATTGCACGTTTCAAAATGGTTGGGTGCTACATAAATCCGGCATCAATAAGGACTTATCGTAGCAATTCGATTAAAAAGTCCCATAATTTGTGCGTCTTGAGACTAGTCAGTGAACTGAACCGCGAACCGTTTTCATTTGTGGTTTTCGGTTCGGTTCAGCATTTTCGAAGGGCCGCCGGTTCGGTTTGCGGTTCGGTTCACCAGCTGAAAAAAGCGGTTCGGTTCGGTTTGGTTCGGTTCGGTTCAGAACCGGTTATGGGGTCGGAGATGCTTCCTTCTGCCTGTTACATACATTTGCACGACTTCAGTATACCCTTTTTACTCTACGAGTAACGGGTATAAAAATCGCAGAATTGTTAGGGATAGTTCATTTTAAAACTAAGGAGTGGTACTTTCCGATGGTATCAAAGAGAGTCCTAGCAATGAAATAGATTTCCCAAATAGACACTTTTAGCAACTTTAAGCTAAAATTACTAAAAATCTCGACGTCATGGACAATTTCTGAAAACGCAGTCTTGCCTAGCACACGAAAATCATCTAGAATCACTACCAACCCTTCAAGATACTGGAAAAAGTCGAATTTTGTTGCCTTGTGCTATTATTCTTATTATTATTAAAATGGTTCGCCGTGATGTTTGTAAACCTTTGAAATTAAGGGGGGTTATGGTTTAAAAAAAATTGTTTTTTTTTAATTTTTTCCCAATGTACGACATTTCGAGAGTATTGTGTCCAAATTTCAAGTAAGTCGGAGCAAAATTATCGAAGATACAAAGTTTTAAGTAACCGACGTCATGTGTGAAATGTATGAGTATAAGATAATTAAAACGCGTTTATCTCAAAACAACTTTTTTGAAGTCGGTGACCGCGATTACTCAAAAACTTCTGCACCGATCTGTTTGAAATTTTAAACATTTCATTAATGTGTATTTGACTACCAACCAACGATCCCCTTTTATTTATTTTTTGCTTCTACGCAGAGAAAAAAGGGGATATGCAAAAATATTCTTTGTATGATTTCCCGTATCCATTTGGACTGGATATGTCTTTAATATCCTTTTATCATCCAATGGAACTGAAAAATCAACCAAAGGATATGAAAAATGATCATCCCTTAGATGATTTTTCAGCTCTGTTGGATGATAAAAGAATATTAAAGAAATATCCAGTCCAACTGGATATTTTTTTGGATCTTTTTTTTCTGTTTAACCGATTGTAGAGCGACAAAATGGCGCGACTTTTAGGCTAAAAAACGTATTTTTACCTTAACCGACCGAAAAAAAAATAAAATACATTTTTTATACTCTGTACCAGAGGTACACAGAGTATATTAAGTTTGTGCAAAAGTGTCCATCTGTCCGTCCGTCTGTCTGTCTGTCCGTCATTCCGTATGAACAAACAGATCTCAGAGATGGTAAGAGACAGATGGAACAAATGTTTCTTATACTTGCAGGCAGATCAAGTTTATTTTTAATTGTGGCCACGCCCCTTCCCGCCCCCGCAATATCGAAAAACGTCATATCTCCCACAGTTTTATAGAAAGAAGGTGCGAACCTTCTGGACATATTTGGTATTCGAATTTCTGATGAACGATATTCGAGTTATAAGGAAAACAAACAATTATGGGATGCACCGGTCGCAACGGTGATGGACAGCACTTCACAGGTACAGAGTATGTTATAGTCGGGCTTGACCGACTATCTTTCTTGTTTATATAAGGGCATCGTTGGCTGGGAGGTATACTTTCAATCAACTAATTATTTTCTAATCCCATGTGTATCAGATGATGCTACGATTTTAAATCCGGGTCACCGTAAGGGGTAAAATTCGTGACATGAAGGCCTACCTAAAGTGGCTGTAACTCCGTTGTTTCACGACTTTTTTTGGTACAAAAATTCATAAAAATACTTCAAATGTTACTGAGCACTGTGATAATGAAATTATTTCAAAATATATAGTAGTTTCGTCATAAAAATTTTTTAAAGTATTTTTTTTTTGCCCGTTATCCCATAACCTTAAGAAAATTAAAAAGTTCGTTGACTTATACGTTATTAACTTTACACCCATTAGCAAAACCTACCTATGGTTATACTTCAATGTGTACCTTCTAAGCACTAGGCGCACAAGTGTTGCTCTAAGTCAGAAACAGGGGTTTTCTCCATATCTTATTTGAGGCCGTTGTATTGGATTCTGCACTGCCGTAATTAGGCTGTGGGCATCCCTGTTCTATATCACAAAAAATTATCCCAAAAATTGATTCAAAATTTCCACTTAGTTTTTTGTTAAAGATATTTGTAAAATATTTACTGTTTTTAATCAAGATTGTCAAAATATGTTTGCCAAAGACTGTATTGTAAATGTGTTGTATGTATTAATTCGATTGCCAGTTCAAGTCTTGTCACGCTTCGATTGCTCCTGGCTGTGGCTATCAATGGCAAAGCATAAACAGAGACGTTCGAATGGGAGACTGCGTCTCGTGCCAGTCAAATGTCATGCGCTGATAGAGCGAGCAAATGGCAAACGATTTGATGACAGCCAAGTCTGAGCAGGTTTCCCCACCACAGCAGCAGCATTTTGCTTATCTCGCCCAGAGCACGCCGAAATGCGCTTCATTTGAGGTGCCTGGCAAAGCTCCAAAGGATGCGGCATCGCATCCCCCACGGTTAAGGGAGCACACACACCAAGCAACCGTTGGGCGGTCAACTGCTGGCGCTAAATGGCTGGGATTTACCAGGAAACGTGCGTACGTCTGTCTGTCTGTGTGCGATTTGTATTTATGTTTGTCGCTTACATTGCGAGCAAATATTTGCACAGCAAACAAAGTGGAAGTGAAAGACGGAGCAGCCAGCCAAGGGGGACTCAGTTGGCTCGAATGGGATTAGCGCCGTTTGTTAACTGTTATCGCACTTGTAAGCTGTTTGTCGTTGAGTGGATTCTGTACTGTCATGTGGCATGTCGTCTAATTGTTTCAATACAAAACCATTTTATTTTACTCAACATTTTGTTGCAGTTGCATTAAACGAGGTTTACAATTTCGCGCCCATTCACACACATACATTCACATATATACATATACATACAGCTACACAGAGGCAGGGCGCGAAATTTTAAACAAACTCATAAACAACTGAGATAAATTTCAGAAAGTGCAATAATTTCAAAATTACATACGACCAGTGCAAGTGCGAATGCGTTTGTTTGTGCGTGTCGGTATGTGCAGCTGAGTTTGGCTGGGAATCCGGGTTGCGGCTAGGGCCCCATTGTGGTTTTCATGCCCTAATTGGGAAGCCTGTAAACAACAACGCTTAGATAGAGGTGTGAGAAGCATTGGAATGGAAAATGTTGCATCAACATTGCCTGCCTCAGCAACTTCTAAGTGGATTGTACAGTATTATGAAAATATTTATTACACACAAACACCCATCATGCTTACAGTGCTCGTGTGTGTGTGGGTGTGTGTAGGCGAGTATCTCCATTCCTCATTTCGTTGTTGACGCATTGCTGACAAATCGCTTTATTTGCTTTTTAGTTGTGCTTAATTAAATTTGCAAACTCAACTCTTAACTTTATTTTTAATGACTTTTACCCATTACACGGAGGGTATATTCACTTTCTGCAAAATTTGACTTGGAGCCACTAATATCGCCCTTAAATAAGAGAGATGGCATGAAAACCATATCAGGTTTTCTGTAAAACTTTTTAGAGTTCCTTCGTTCCTATCGTTAGCAAACTTTGTTATCGATATTTAATTTTAAAAGATTCAAGCTCATTTCTTTATCATTAAACAACAAATTCTTTCTTTTTCACGCGATTCTTTGTTGAATGATTCAATGACTTCTTGGTTTAACTGTACAAATTGGAATTTCTTAAGCGATCTTTATAAAATTGGCTAAAAAGGCTAAGCTGACTTCGTCTGTGCCGAAGATTTAATACCCTTGCAAGTTCTCGGTGTGATTCTCTAACATTTAAAAAAACTTTTGTATGGAAGCTATATCATATAGTGGTCCGACATAAATCGAACAGTAGAATTATAAAAAAAAATAGGGGAAAGTTAACTTCGGCTCGGCCGAAGTTTTGTATACCCTTGCAGCTTCCATTGAAAACAAAAAAGTTTTTCTAACGAAGACTACTCTTTGGACCTTACTTTTCTATGGGATCTATACTATATAGATGTCTGATTTCGACCAAACTTGGTGAAATCTTGGAAAAGCATAATACACTGTTAATTACGAAATTTGGAGGAGATCCCATTTAAAACAAAAAAGTTTTCTCACTAGAACTTCTTTTTCGACCGATCATTCATACTGCAGCTATATGCTATAGTTATCCGATTTTGATAAAACTTTGTAGAAATATGTTAAAGTATATAAAATAAGAATATGCCAATAAAAAGGACGTTTTCATTAAAAAAAAAAGATTTTCTCACTAGAACTAGTTTTTCGACCGATCGTTCCCATGGGAGCTATATGCTATAGTCATCCGATTTCGACGCAACTTTGTAGAATTGTGTAAAAGTATATAAAATGAGTGTATGCCAATGATAAGGACGTTTTCATTAAAAAACAAAAAAGTTTTTCTCACAAAACTAGTTTTTCGACCGATCGTTCCTATGGGAGCTACTATGTTATAGTCATCCGATTTCGACCAAACTTTGCGGAATTGTGGAAATGTATATAAAATAAGTGTATGGCAATGATAAGGACGTTTTCATTAAAAACAAAAAAGTTTTTCTCACTAAAACTAGTTTTTCGACCGATCGTTCCTATGGCAGCTATATGCTATAGTCATCCGATCCGGCCGGTTCCGACAAATGAGCAGCGTATATGTACCAGAAGACGCTCTGGTAATGCTGCGTAATCATTTTGACACGGTACTGCTCCATCTTCCGATTTTATTATGGCTTTCTAGGTTGTCCCTGATGAATTTGGGATAGTTCTGAACACGATCACGCATTCGTGGAAAGCTTCTGTCCCTCTTGGATCTTTCCTGCAACTAAGAGCTAACCCAACACTTTCTTTTGTCACAACCGCTTCTTGCTACTTATGTAGAGCGATTGTTGCAACTATAGATGCATTGCAAGCCAACAAAGCTCTTCGTTGTTTATTTAAATCCATTGTTTTGTAAACAAAACAATTAGATGAGCAAGATGAGCTGAGTCGATTGAGCATTGTGCATCCGTCAGTCTGTTTTTACGCGAGCTACTCCCTCAGTTTTGAAGATATCAAGCTGAAATTTTGCACAGTCATCTTTTAGCTGCACACTGCACTTATGTCGGAACCGCGGCGCGAATCGGATGGTTACTTCTTGTAGTTGGCATTGGAATTTTTTGTTTCAAGTGTATTAAAACTTCGCAGAGAAGAAGTTAGCTTAGCATTTGGTCACACTGTTCTGACTAACTATTTCTCATGCTCAAATGATGCTATGTTGATTCAGCGAGCTACACCTATTTAAAACGATTATTAAGTGTTCTAAGAGCTTCCGAACTGCATAACATTTTATCTCTATGAAAGATTTGTTTAATTAATTTAAATGGAATAATTATAATTATATATTTTAAATATGCTCTTCCCTTAAAGTTTTGGAACTCTTATCCTTAGATTTGGAATGCAGGCGCTTAGTAACCCTTCCACCACATTAATAGACCTATTTATTATAGAAATGTGTCTTTATATATCAATCTATCTATTAGTATTGGGTAAATGTTGTTCATTTCACTTGAACATGTTCACTTGTTCTTTTTTTCAAAGTGAGTCAGCTCATTCAAGTTGTTCACTTGTTCAGTTGTTCTTGTTCAGTTGTTCACTTATTCTTGTTCAGTTGAGCATAGGCCGTTTCGTTGGATCTTTGCCGTTCCCATTATTTACCAGTACTTCACCTAGGCATTGTGACGATTAGCGATCATTCAAACTAATATTTGTCCTTCGTTACTGGTCGTACTGCTGAATGTTGCCTATTTGTTAGCCATCTCTAAATGATTGCCACGCCAGCATGTTGCTTACATTGAACAATCAGACACGCGGACAAAAAAACAGCTAAAGAGTTACCAAATTGAATGAACAAGTCACTGAACAACTCACAGAACAACTGAGCAGCTGAACAAGAGCAAGTGAACAACACTGACTAAACAAAACAACAATTTATGAAGAACATGTTCACTTGCTCAGTTTAGTGATCAACTAAATTTTGTTCACTCACTCATGAACAACCCAATTATTATATTATTATAAAATTGTCCGAAAATTGTCATCATGGTCGGAGATAAAGTATATATATTTTTGATCAGCATGACGAGCAGCTATCTCCTCCGTCAGTTCGAAAGCTATCCTCACCAAGTTTTGCACGAACTCCTTTGGTACAAATACGCTGCACATTTGTAGGAACCGGCCGGATCGGATGATGTTAGCTGCCATAGGAAAGATCGGTCGAAAACTAGTTTTAGTGCGAAAAACTTTTCTGTTTTCAACTGAAACGCCTCTAAACTTCGTATTTCTTAGTTTACTACGCTTTTACATGATTTCACCGAATTTGGTCGAAATCGGACATCTATATAGTAGAGCTATAGAAGGAAACATCTCCGAACACATAAAGTATATATATTCTTGGTCAGCATGACGAGCTGAGTTGATTTAGCCCTGTCCGTCCGTCCGTCTGTCTGCTTCTATGCAAAATCCTCCGTCAGCTTTAAAGCTATCTTCACCAAACTTTGCACGAAGTCTTTTGGTACAAATACGCTGCACATTTGTCGGAACCGGCTGGATCGGATGACAATAGCATATAGCTGGAACAATCGATCAAAAAACTAGTTTTAGTGAGAAAAATTTTTTGTTTTCAATGGAATCATTGGCATACACTTATTTTATATACTTTTACACAATTCTACAAAGTTTGGTAGAAATCGGATGACTATAGCATATTGCTCCCATAGGAACGATCGGTCGAAAAAATAGTTCGAGTGAGGAAAACTTTTTGGTTTTTAATGAAAACGTCCTTTTTATTGGCATATTCTTATTTTATATTCTTTAACACATTTCTACAAGGTTTTATCAAAATCGGATGACTATAGAATATAGCTGCAGTATGAATGATCGGTCGAAAAAGAAGTTCTAGTGAGGAAAACTTTTTTGTTTTAAATGGGACCGCCTCCTTATTTCGTAATTAACAGAGTATTATGCTTTTCTATGATTTCACCAAGTTTGGTCGAGATCAAACATCTATATAGTATAGATCCCATAGAAAAGTAAGGTCCAAAAAGTAGTCTTCGTTAGAAAAACTTTTTTGTTTTCAACGAAAGCTGCAAGGGTATACAAAACTTTCCCCTATATTTTAGGTATGGGGCCCTTAAGTGAACGCGTCTGAAGAATTTATAACAAAAATCAGATTTTCGTATATTTCAAATTCAGTATGAGAGCTAAGCCCAAGAACGATCAGGTGACTCTCATTGCTTTGATATTCATTTATTCATGTTTATGATACAACAGTATTCAATATATCGCTTCAAAAGTTATCAGATTGGCATATAAATCAATTCGATATGGAAATTTTTGCACAAGGCGTATAGCAAAAACAAATCGACTCCAAATTTTGAGGTCAAATCTATATTCAAAAGATTCTGGCCTGACTGATTAACTGATTGGGAATCTACGCACATACTGAAGGTTAAGAGATAGAAGGCTGAAATTTGGACAGTAGTTTCCATTTGTGGTGAAGTGGAACTAAGTTAGGATCTTGGAAAATTCCTACCCAATGGTAGGGAAAAAATGTTTTCATCCGCATTTAGTACTGAAAACTCAGTTTGTAAGCAAAGTACCCGAAACTATTGGACACATATTTCACCAATATCGGTTGAAAAACAAGAAACTTCGAATTTTGCTCATTTCCCGACTGAATTTTCCAAATGCTAATCTTATTACTGACTTTCATTTTAGAATCAGGCACCAGTTAATTAGTCGTTTATACCCAGTACTCAATTAGAGCAGAAACAACACTAATTTGGTAGGACAGGAGGTACTGAAATCATGGCTGCCCTAACTTCAGTCATGAATTTAACACAGGCAGGGCCTACTACATACATACATTTTCCTTAATTCAGAGGTGATTGCAGTACTTAACTCATGCAGGCGTAGGCGATTGTCAAGCAGAAGTCGTTGACAGTCAATACAGACAACCTGCGTAGGTTTATGCTATTTTTATCTTGTTGCTCGTAGTTTGGTAAGCAGATACCTTGTTAAAAAATGCAAACTTTGTAAAACGGCAAATACTCTGGAGTATTTCCCTTAATTATTCCTATTCACTAAGATAGCATAATTTGAGGTGCATTAAGCATGCTTGTTCCACCAGCATCAACTTACTATTCCCTTTCAGACCCACAAAACTAACGACATTACAAAACTGGTTACCAACTAGTCGACTCTTTGATTAAACCACTTTAATTTTCATTAGTTGCTTTTGCCATTATTGTTGTAACATTTAGGAAAATGGAAAACCCCTCTTTGAAAATGTTTATGCTCTGCTTTCAAGATAAACAATCAGCAACAATAACATTTCAATTTTAATTGCAAAATGGCGGAAAAAAAAACTTTATAACTCAATCGCTTATGTTATTGGATCTCAATAATTATAGATAGCAACTGGGATTTTGATACTGTTGTTGTTGTTACTGGCACAGCTGCTGCTGTTAATTTACTGCATCATAAACGTAAATAAGCCAAGTGTAGATAAATTTTGTGCAAGGGAGTGTGAGTGTGTGCGTATCGATGCTAGTGACGTGCATAAATATTTTGCTAATATTTACAACAACTGCAGTCCCACAGCTGCGCTGCGAGGCGTACGTACGCCTGCAAAATGTGCGAAATTTGATTGAACAGGAACAACAACAATGGCTAAGGCTGCAGCTGCTGCACACACAAAGGCAGTTGGAGAATTTATAACTATGGCCAAAACAGATTGCCAGCTAGATGCAAAAACAGCATGAACAATAGCGTCTATCGATGCCTTCATGACGGGGATGATGATGATGATGAACGATGAGTGAAATTTGTGGCAATAAATAAAACCAAATGCATAACAATCAAAAGGCCAAACAATTGAGATCAAGTGTCGGTCATGGCAACTATAATGTATGCAGACGAGTGGACCATTAACATGCTAAGCATGGATGATTCAGTAGTCAGTAAATAATCTGCAACTGAGCAAAGTACCAAAATCAAAACTTATTACAATATTTAATACCAAATACCAGAATGCCGCACTGTGGTGCAAGTTCATAGATCGCTGTGTGTGAGTGAGAGATTTCAGCGTTTGGGGGCACACCAGAGCAAAACGCTTATTTATGGCACTTGTGTGCATTCCAAAGTGTGCAAATGTGCCAGTGTGCAAGTGCCTGTGTGTGTGAGTGTGTGTGTGTGTGCATTAGTTTAACTGCAAGTGATTGCCCTGGCAGATAGCTAATGCCATGAAACGAGCTGCAAACAACAAAAGGAGCCAACAATGGCCATGCCAGAGTGTTGGATACGTTGGTCGCCATTTGGAGCTTCGTTTGTTTGCTTGCTCTTGGCTTGTTTGTCTAATAAACTCGGTGCGGCGAAGAGAACGGTTGGGGGATGGGGGAGCGGGTGTGATATGTGAGAGTGCATATTGGTGCAGTGCCCTTAAATTCATCTACTTCGTTGGATACTTACACGCAAGTGGTCTAATTTATGGCCTGACCTTTGTTTCAGGGCTCATTACAACGATTAAATAATGTGTGTGAGGTGAAAATCGATTGATACAAATTGCAAATAATTCGGGACGAAATTAAGCTCCTAAGCTAGGAGCTATGAAAGATATTTTAACACTATGGTTAACCTGTGTTAGTATGTAGCTCATTTTTTTGTTAGAAATCTTAATATGTTTTAAACTTCTCAAAGCTAACCAAAAAATTGTTTTTTTTTAGCACTGATTTGGAAATACAAAGTTCAGTAGATCCTTTGGAAAAAAAGTTGGGAATAGTTGCACAAAGTGAATTGAGGTTATGTTAACTTACTGAGTCGATAAGCGTAATATGAGAAGGAGCTAATGACTATTCTAAAAAAAAAACAAAATCATCCCATTGGTCACGCAGATTAGAATTTGTTCTGATTTCTCATTGAGCGTTCTCAGATAGTTCAAAAAGCTGCCGAAAGATTGGGCTGGAAGTTCGCTCATATTTTGAAGTTTAAGGTATGGTTCCAAAGCTTGTCGAATCTAAGATTTAAAATCATTGCTCGAGATATGCTCAGACTTTATTTTGTTGTAACTAAGCTATTGGACACTTCAATAAAGAGTCAAATGGACCATCATCATTATTGATATCTTTCATAGCGACCTTTTTTCCGGCTTCCAATACTGACTGGTCTTTAAAATTGGTTTGGCGGTTCGGTTCTGGCAGCCTTGTCTCTGAATGAATCTAATAAATTGCATTTTTGTCAAAAATTTACATGATTTGGCGTCGCCGTTGAATTTCACCCAGTGATCGGATGAAAAAAATACACAACCATATAAGCGATCAAGCCGATTTGCACCGACTTTGTTAATCTACGCTATTTTTACCTATTCAAAAAAATTCAAAGTACCTGTATCAAATTTTGTGTGAAAAACAAGTAGAACGAGAAGAGTGCCGGACCCCGACATTCAACAACAAGAAAAAATAGAAGTGGAGAAAATGATATTGGCCAATCGCGAATCACCGTTAGAGAAGTTGTGAGGACCTAAACATATCGATTGGCTCGTGCCATTCGATTTTTATCAATGATTACCAAAATGCTCAACGACCAAAAACAGCATCGCATGAACATTGCAAGAGATGTTAAACCCGTCCGCGACGACCCAAATGCTCCAGAGGGTCATAACTGGTGCGAATCGTGGGTTTATGGTTGACGTGGAAACCAAAGCTCAATCATCTCAATGGAAGCTGCCGCACGAACCAAGACCGAAAAAGCGCGCCAAGTTCGGTCGAATGTGAAAGTTTTGCTGACAGTTTTCTTCGATTGCGGGCGGTGCACAGAGTTCGACACGGGAAGAACGGTCAATAAGGAATATTACCGGTTACCAATTTGCGCGAAACAAAAATGGCTTTTGCACCACGATAACGCCCCTGCTCACACATCGTTGTTGTGCGCGACTTTTGGCCAAAACAACACACTAATCCGCAGCCACCGTATTCCCAGATCTGGCCCCCGTGACTTTTTCTTGTTCCCTAAACTGAAGAGGCCCATGAAAGGACGGAGTTACGCTACGCTTGACGAGATAAAGACGGCACGAAGGAGGAGCTGAACAAGATAAAAAAAGTTTTTGAAGTGCTTCGAAGATTGGAAAAACCGTTGGCACAAGTGTATAATATCTCATGGGGATTACTTTGAAGGGGACAAAATAGATATTCATGAATAAATAAATAATTTTTGAAAAACACAAAATTCGCGATACTTTTTGAACACACCTCGTACAATGAATGGTTCTGGTTCACATTTGGTTCACATATGAATAAAAACGATCCCCTAATCTGGATGTTGGAGCAGATTAAATTAATGGGGGTAATGTGGGAAAACTGATAACAAATTCGGAATAAGGACAGCCCAAATACGGTGGAAAAATGGAAAGCATTCGTGGAGGTCGAAAAATAAAGGATTTTGAAACACTGCGTTATTTTTATACCCTTGCAGAAGGTATTATACGGGTGGTCCATTTAGTGATTGGAGTTTGAACTAATCATAATTTAACTTTAAAAATGTCAAATGTCATTCGGAGAGCGACTAATATTTAGCAAAAACTTTGACATTTACGAAATGGGCCGCTATTCGCTTGAAGAAAGTTGGGAAATTAGTATTAAAAACATGGTGAGTCCTCGACTCAAACTGTACGAAATTTAAAAAAAAACAATTTAACCAAAAAAAATGTTCCAAAAACTCAATTTGTGGATCAATTCGCGAAGCGAATTCGTGAAACTGGAATGTTGGTGGATAAACCAACCCGTGTACGTACTCGTCCGGTGAGCTCGACCGAAAACCTTCCTGCGGTTGCTGAAAATGTGAACAACCATCGATGTCAACTCGCCATCGAATTCAACAATTAGACATTTTGCGCACTTCTTTAATGCCAATTTGGCATAAAGACCTTGTCATGAAGCCATACAAAAATTCAATTGGAGCAGCAGCTAAAGTCAATTGACCATCCGAATCGTCTACAGTTCGCAAATTGGGCGGAAGATCGTTTGGCCGAAGATGGTGAATTTGAGCGACAAATAATCTTTTCGGTTGAAGCACATTTCCACCTCGGTGGTTAATAAACAACTCGTCGAGAAGCCCAAATGCACCCACCACGTGTCACTGATTGGTGCGGATTTTGGTCTCGTGGCATCTTCTTCTTTGGCCATCACGTTTTACGGTCGCCGTATAACCGCACCCGCGAGCGATTCCAAGGAGGACCCGTCGAATATCTCGCACTGGCGCGCTCCGCTTCGGTCGACCCTGCGGGGAATGCCTCCAACTCGTTCGCATCCAATGTAAGTTTTGCTGGAGCGTTATCACATACGGGTAACAGTCATAGCAGCCGTTTGTTTATGCGCTTGACTAGATCAGTGTCCCAAGAGCTCTACAGTCGCGTCCGATGCGAATCCCGAACGTTAGAGGTCCATAAATCCTCCGAAGAACTTTCCCGAACACGCCAATTCCTCATTGTCATGCCATCTCGCGCCGTATAGGACTGGGATGATAAGGACTTGTATAGCCAATAGACTCATGCGTTGTGGTTCTATCTTTACGATTACCATATTTTGAGTTCTACGAGAACGCCTTTTTACCACAGATTCGTTTGCCGATTATCTATCACGCTATGCTACAGTTATCTCGGTAAAGATGGTGCCCGTTCGTATCATTTGCATGCGCAGTTGTACCATCACGATTAAAGAAGTCGCGATAAGGTATCACCCTGTTAAAACCTTTTGGTATCGAAAGGCTTGGAGCGGTCTTTACCTATTTTGACGGAGCTTTGTGTGCTTCCAACGTAACGTATTTGCTGGTACAAAGGTAGACAGGGCTTCAAAAACTTGACTACGGGGAAGGCGGTCGAATTTGTCGTCTCCCAGGATTTGTCTCGAGGCATCATCAGTCCATTTTTCTTTGAAAATAAAGAAGGAGATTGGTTCTTCGAGGTAATTGAAGCGGAAGATTTGGACGATATTTGGTTTTAACAAGAAGTCGCTACGTGCCACACAGCGCACGCCACAATCGATCTTCTGCGCCCTATCTTCGTATAATCAGCTAATATGGAGATGTGAATTGGCCGCCAAGAAGCTGTGATCTGACACCGTTAGACTATTATCTTTGGGGAGCGGTCAGGGAAAAATGTTATGCAAACAATCCTGAAACAATTGATGAGTTGAAGAACGAGATTCGAGTTGCTATTGCTGACATAGGTGCCGCAACAATTGAAAATGTTCTCAAAAATTGGGTGGATCGAATGGGCTGACATGAACAAACCTTTCCAATAAATGTTCAACCTTTGAAAAATATCGAGCCGTTTTTTTATAGCAAAGTTATATTCCAATTTTTAAATGGACCACCCTGTATATTAGAGTCGGGCTTGACCGACTTTCGTACTTGTTAATAACTAGCAGGTTTAAATATGCAACCATTGAAAGGATAATAGTTTTCATCACTCTTCCAATCCCGTCTGGGAATTCTGACTCCGGAACTGACTCCACTTTTTTAAGAGCTAATTAATAGAAGGCGAATCAAGTTGCCCTAAGATTTACAGGCACAACCTCCCATCCAGGTTGCGTCAGAATAAGAAGGAGGTACACGCACACAAACAGTTAATACCCTCCGTAAGAGTGAAAAAAATCAAGCAAATGAATACAATTTATAATATTATTTGTTAAAGGAAAATCCGATTTGGTTTTCTTACAATGTGATGATAGGATGAATGGGATGGAAAACATATTTTTCTTGTAGTGAGTAATCATTTTTCGACTTATGGAAAGTAAAATTTGCCAAATCCGTTGTTGGTATCATCAAGCGGTCAAGTCGGCTTCGGGATGGTGCGATTCACGACCCTTATTGCTTAAAAAAGTGTGTAGCTATTTGCCATCTGAACTGACCCGACAACCTATTCAACCTCCAATGACATCTGTCTACTCTCTTTCTTATACAGCCGATTGTCAGTATTGAATTTATTTAATTTCCTCTTCCCATATTTCCCCAGTTAGTTGGTTCGATGTAAATACTCATCTCTTAACTAATATTATGAAATGTGAAAGTGCAATTAGGCATCATGTTTTTTCACTTACCTCTCTCGTCCATGTCCATGAAGGGACCCGTATAGGTGCGGTGGGTTATATCGCTGCCGGTAACTAAATCACCGAGAAGTGCGTTTTTGTGCATTTTGGTGCCAGTGCTAAACAAATTGCAGGGATGTTGGGATAGAGTGCAAATCACAAGTTAAAGTGGAGGAGTGAGTGCGGCAAGGAGAGAAGAGAAAGTGCAGATAATTAGACGATTGTGTATGTGAAAGTGCTTTGTTTGCGTTGCTGTGCATAAGTAGATTTTGTACATTACATAACTTTTGTTTATTCAAAGTGTAAATGGCTTATAGTTGGCTCTAATCGGCTTAAGGAATTACACACATTTAAGCGGCGAACTGCGGCGAAGGACAAGAACTATGCCCGGTTAAGCGCTTTGGCTAACTCTTCACTTCCGTTGCCAAAACAACAACAACAACAGCCACAGGGATTATACATTAATTTTACTGCAATGAATTTGTGGCTCCCCATTGTCAGGATGCAGTATTTATTAAGATGCAATGCATTAAAATCACATTATATGCAGAAATGTTCTACAAGTGACCAGGGAGACCATGTTGTTGATTTGTAGTGAAGTTGTTGCTGTGGCTGGACTTATTCATTAGTTGGCTTTTTCACCGGAAATTGCGGCATACCCAAGTGAGTCAATTATTCTAAAAGCTTTTTGCATAAAGTTTTCAGTTCGCCCGGCTGAGTGGTTAAGAGTTGAGTTAATGAACGACTCGGTGAAGGGGCAATCGCACATACATACAGCCATATGTGGGTGTGCGGAAACTTTGCTCAAAGTTAGATGCCAACTTAGGCCAAGCTAAATCAAGTTTTAGACTTAGGTGTGTATACAGCTGCATACTTAGGAGCGCTGGGAATCGTTGTTGCCACGTTGGAGGCCGGGGTGGTCTGCTGCTGCTCCCCGTGCTCATAATAGGTGTGTGTGTGCTGATGCTGATGTGGTCCAGCAGCGTCGACCACCACCACAACATTATCGACCACACTGCCGCGTTCCAAGTCATCTACCTGCGGTTGCGACAACTTCTTGTGATGCTCAACCACCACGACATCATCATCCTCCGAGGTATGCGGACTGTGCGAGGCCAACACCAATGGATTGTTAATACCCCACGAGGGCGGATGCAGATAATGCGGATAGTTTGAGTAAATTTCGGCTCGAATGCGGTCGTCATAATCATCATCATCGGCTTCCCCCTCATCCGCTTCATTCACCTCCTCATTGTCTTGCTCGTCGAGCTCGTGGTACTCAATATTGTTGGACATTAGCTCGGTACCGTTGATGCGCTGATTCGGCCTCTGCCTCGGCCTGGGCTTCGGGTTGGCTTTCGGCTTTGGTTTCAATTTGGGCAAACCATTGGGGAAAAATATTAGTCTATCTGCAAAGAGCCAAAAGTTTTGGTGCGGGGCAGGAGGAGCAGGAGTAGGGACAGCATGCGGGCGGTGCAGAGAGAGTGGGAAAAACAGTTTAGTGCCAAAGAGGTGCAAATTGTTGTTGTTGTTGCGATTGCCATGTACTCGTATATATTTAAATTGAGTGTGCAGAGTGTAACACAGTGTGCGAACATTTAATTAGTGCAATTAGTCGACGCGAGTGCGGATACCCTTGGGTGTGTGTGTGTGTGTGCATCAGGTGCTTTCTACTTGCGGATTGCGGTGGTGCCCAGCAGCGTTTTTGCTGAATTTGAGTGAGTCCGTGGGTGTGGGTGGGGGGGAAAATGAAATTATGTTTTGAAACACATTTTGTGGTTGTGGTTAGCGTAAAAATCCAAAGCATTTGAACTAACTGAGAGCTGAGAGATCTGGGATAGCAAGGATGAGTGCCCCACCTCAAAAGGAAGCCTACCCAAGGAACAGAGTTAGCAAATAAAGACTGAGTCAGTATCAAGCAGGCCTGTTTAAGTTTCCAAGTTTACAAAAATTAAAACAGTTTTCTGTTTTCGTTTCCATTAATGCTTTCACAATCAAAATTTTGAAAATCGGACTTATTAACTAGATAATTCTCTATTATTGCAATTTCTGGACTTTCTAAGTTTTTGAAAATGATTCTAAGATTCCATTTAAAATTAATTGCAATTCCACTTTCTGGTTTAACAGAAATTTTCAGAAGTCAAATCTAGCTAGATTATGTCCAAATGCACTGACTAAGTTTTATAATCTTCATCGTCTGCGTGACGCCGCCTGCCATAAAATAACTCTTGGGAGCAATTGGAGCAAAAAGAGCAATGCCTTGCCCACCGATGCTCTAAGACAGGTCCGGCCAAATAGAGAGCGCATTAAAATATATCTGTCATTCTCTGACATGCAGTGATAATTGACATCGGCAAGCATTCGGTTTGAATCGGCGGGTGTCTTCGGGCCCCAGATGCCACGGCTGGACAGGCCGGCTCTAAGACAACAAACTTTGGCTTGTACAGTCCTGAGGTCCAAGGCCGGGCTTTACTTATTCTGTTAGCTCGAGTGTATTCAATTTAAACACCGTATAAACAGCCTACATGGCTGCTTTCATGGCTGCTTACTTCACAGCTTGCGCTAGTAGCTGGTAATCGAGACAGGTTGCATTTGAATCTTTTATAAGATGTTCCCTAGGCGGTGTCGACAGTGAAATGAGCACAAGTCAACTCAACTCCTCTCGTACAAGTACCTTCTTAGAAGCTTCTTCTGAAGCGATCCGAACTAAGCTGTACCAAGTGGCTAATTCACGATTGCTAAAGTTTGAAATTACTGAGCCAAGCCGAAAACCGCAAATGAAAACTGTTTAGTTGGGCTCATGTATTGACGAGTTTAATAAGCTAAGGCACCTATCTGAATTTTGTTTCCTTGTACCGGGAAAATCGACTTAACGAAACATCTCACACATTTCCATTCCATACACTGAAAAATATAATGGCGAAATAAAACCAAGCTTTAAAAAATTGATACTTAAATCATACTTGATTGTTCTGGATACAAGTAAGGCTTGGAATCATACAAGAACTCGTGTATCAATCCGGAAAGTTTAATTTCATGCTCAGATCCGTACTGGAAAATCAAATGATCCTGGCTCGAGAATGAAGTAAGTGCGGAATTCCAATGTTAAAGCGAAAGAGCGAAGAAACACCAAGAGCAAGGCTAAACGGGCTCTTGTATACTTAGTATTTGATTTTTTTTGTGTCAGTTTTCGCTCTTACGCTGCCTTGAGACTCCGTATAATCTAAAGTACCCCCGACATGAGTAGGAATCTGGTGATTTGGTGCTAATGGGCAGAGTCTAATCGAAAAAGAACTAATGACCTTAAACCAGTTAGAACTTCCTCTTTTGAAAATTAAAAAAGGTCGTTAAAAAAATCACATGGAGATCGAGTGGAAAACTAATTTTGGACTCACATTAAGCTTCAGTCAGTCTCTGCCATTTTTCAAGCAATCCTTTTCGGATTGAATGTAGTTCAAAAATCAATCGCGGGCATTCTTGCACCAAGCTGATTATAAATCAATATTGGGCCTTCTTGATTTGATCCGACAGAGCGATCATGTCGAGTTCGTAAAACAAGCTAAAACCAATCGCGTGTGTAGCCCATATCGATCTAAAATCAAGCTCTCTCAAGCTAAAGTCGGGATTAAGACAAGAATTCCGCTATCGAAAAATCTGTACCCAAGTCAATCCTCTCGTACCTGGTTTGAGCAAATCCGGAACTGAACGACTTCTGTTCGAATTGATTTGTCTGACACGAAAGGGGCTATAAGGGGATCGTGAAAAACAAAGAAAATTTAAAGCGACAAATTTTACAACTTTTTCACATTAACTTACAGAGAATTTAAACAACGGGGTGTGCAAAAAGGTCACATAAATAATGGCGAGTCGGTAGGGAGGTGTCGACACAGCCTCTCTTCTAAGAGCATCGTCGCTGCACAAATCGTCGACAAACGTGTGGAATGGCTTTAAATGAAACCAGCCCGAAGGAAGGATGAGGTCGACACGAAAGCACTGAAAGGGCACTAATATGGTCCATTTCTATGTCTGGCAATTAAGGGATTGCGCATTGCTGCTCATGTCAGGCTAAGCACAGACAGCGATGCACCAGAGGGGCGAGGGGCTTCTGCCCTCATTCGCTGCAGGGCAAGCGGGCGGTTGTTTACAAAAGTCACAAGCTGTCAAGCGTTTTTAGCGAAGCGGTCCAGGGTTGGTATTTGTGCGCCACTCCTGCCAACCCGACTTGGGTTGCGCTTTTCTTCTGTTTTCAGACACGGCGGCGTGACGGTGGAGATTTTGAGCTGGATTCTAATCAAGACGCAGACAATGCAGCCGTTGCCCAAAATTGGTCTATTATAAACAACCTACATAAGACGACCAGTTGCACAAAATCCACCTAGTTACGAAATCTAGGTGGATTTTGATTTCAACAAAATCAGGAACATGAGAAAACGGCCCTTAGATTTCAGTTACCTAGTTTCACCTGACTGGATCATCTCACAGCGACGCAAATTTTTTGATTCGACAAATGAAAGCGTCATTTTATAAATCAATGGGTAAAGTCGTAAGAATATTAAAGACTTCGTCAAAAAGCTTAGCACCTCCAAAGTTTTTCTTATAAGTAAAAATTACAATTCTTGTTCAGTATCCCAATGCCAAGAAAGTTTGATATAAGATTCGAAGCTTTATTGAAACATTTTGTCAAAATAAAGATTCTTTCGAGCATCCTCAAGCACGGATGGGTGGGGTACCAAGTCAATTTATGAATTTTTTATTTGTTGAGTAAGCTCAAAAAGCAATGTTACCTAGGGTTTCATTAAGAGCTGTCGATGTACAATTATCAAATTAAAGTAAACTTCATCAAACTTTGTCTTTAATGGCACCAAATTCAGTCGGAAGATCTAAGTCGTTTAGAAGTTTACAATATCATTATGTTTTGAAGTTCCTGAACATTGTCGCCTGATCCTAAGTCGCTTTGGAACCGCATAAGTCTTATGCAAAGTCGCGCAAAGCTATGTTGTTCGAAAGGGTAAACCTTGCTTATAAATTTTAGAGCTAAAATTTTTTAGAAAACTGTATAAAAACTTAAGGGGCAGATCAATTGCTCTCAGAGTTTGGACATACAAATGTAACTATTCAGCGATTTTTCAACTCTAATTCTGTGTTTAAGCAAAATTGGAAACTTAAGAAGTGGATTCTAAAGCAGGCCAGCTAGATTTCTTGTGTTAGTTAAAAAGAGACAGAGAGAGAGAGAGAGAGAGGCAGCGATAGACAGATAGAGAGAGTTAGTATTGTTTCGGCTAGAGTTAGAGGTGTTCGAGTGCAATCCATATCAATTTTAATTCTAAAGCACAAACTCAGTTGGGTGGCAGATTAAGTACTTAGCAAGTGGCAATAGATCAATGGGCTGACTAGGTTTTTATATTTTAAATAGTTTTGTTGGTGAGGATCGGGCTACAACATAGTTGAATAGTTTTTGATGGTGAGAGAGAGCGGTGACAGTAAACACGATAGCTTGGATTTACATTTACATAGGTACGAGTAAGTGATATTTACGATTACTGAGCATAGCTAATATTCATATAATTGGTAGATACTGATTTAGGCATATCGATTATAGTTTACTGATCGCAAAACATGGGTTTCTTTCGACTTGATTTTCTATTTTTGATGCAGAAGCGTGCGAGTTTAGTTTCTGGTTGTTTGTTTAGGTTACTTAAGTTGTTAGGCTAGTTTCAGTTTTTGGAGCGTTTCACAAAGTACAAAACCAAAGGGGAACGAAATTGAAAATGGAACTTAACAAATCAGATAGGTTGGGAAAGAACATAAAGATCGTTGATTGAGTTGGAGAGACGTACGAATAAATCAAAAGAACAGATTAACACAATTTTCGACGAATTTATCACGCGCTTAGAGGTTTGTGTTGTTGCTTGTTGTAGTTGTAGTTAAAGTTGTAGTAGTTGTTGTTGTTGTTGTCGATGTTCAACGGTTGTTGTTGTAGCATCTTCACACGAAACTTACCCACACACGGATTGTGATTAACAATATTAAATATACGATCACAGCGCTTTTTCATATGATTATTTGGACAGATGCATCCGAACATGGGCGAGAGGCGGAGATTAGTCCAGGAATCGTGGCAGGCATCCCTGAAACGAAAAGTTTTCATAGTTGAGACAACCGCCACCACAAGAGCTTAGCTAATTGAATTCATTTTAAGCCCCCTCCAAACCCAAGAGGGGCCCCCATGCACATGCACCTCCCCCTGCCCCGTACAGCGACTTCCGCTTGGCGCAAACAAAGTTTAAAATTGGCAATTACATCAAAAATGCATACATACGGCACTGCAATTAATATTTGATCGCAATGGGCGCACAGCGACTCGACTCGACTCCCTGCCGATGCGTGTCAAAAGTTTTAGGCGGCGATATGGAAACTTTAAGTTAGCTTCCCAAGCACCGCAAAAAGTCATTTCGAGTTATTAAAACATTCAGAACGTTTGTATTCGACTATATCGAACAGGCCGAGCAAGAAATTCAACGCACAGTGGCACAAATATCTCCTTAAAATGTAACAAATTAAATTCAATTATGATACACAAGTATGGACACAAACTCGTTATAAAAAGAAATTAGTTCATTTGACACTGGTTAATAGTGTAAGTAATTACATCCTATTAGGTATTAAATTGTTATATTTGTACGGACTTACGTTTGAATACATCTTATTGCGAATTTAATTATTTCCTTAGTTCGGAAAGCGTAGACATATCTTAAAATGGACTTTCTCAACAATATTCGTATCGTCACTGCCTCTTTGAATAAACTTTACACCCGGTCACGCCTCTCTGCTGTTGGCGCCAGCTTTGTAGTAATTAGCAATGAAAAGCTTCTCAAACTGCCATTCAGATTCGGCGTTAAACTGTAGGTTCCTTTCTCTTGTGCGAAAATTAGAAGCGCACAAGCCAAGAGATTGAGAGAAGCTCGGCTTTGGCCCTTTGGGGCTGTGTCAACGTGACAAGCTTTGGGGCTGTGTCAACTAGACAAGCCATTTAATAAAATAAATATATTACCAATAATACAAGGCTACAAAATATAATATTTTGCAGTATTTTGAAAAGCTGGTGGTGATTCTAGATGAGCTTTCTGTGCTGAACATGAATCTATTTTTCGGAAATAGTCTATCACGACTAGACCTTTAGTAATTTGAGCTTAAAGTTGCATAAAATGCATATTTCGGCACTTTTTGAAGCAAACCTTTATTAATGATTAACCTCTCTTTGAAATTATCGTCTGTCAGTCTGTCCGTCCGTCTGTCCGTCCGTCTCTCTGTCTGTCTGTCTGTCCGTATGAACAAACATATCTCAGAGATGGTAAGAGATAGAGGTTTGACATGTATGGGACATATGCTTCTTATACTTGCAGACAGATCAAGTTTATTTTAATTTTTGCCACGCCTCCTCCCGGCCCCGCAAATTGGAAAAAACGTCATATCTCCCACAATTTTATAGATAGCAGGTTCGTTCCTTCTGGACATATTTACATATCGGATGAACGGCTGTCGAGTTATAAGGAAAACAAACAATTATGGGCAGCACCGGTCGCAGCGGTGATGGGCAGCACATCACAGGTACAGAGTATGTTATAGTCGGGCTTGACCGACTTTCTTTCTTGTTTCTTATTGGTTTTTTGACATTTGACATTTAAAGTGTTTTTCTTGCATAAACTTGACCATGGAAGTCCGCGAATTTTTTTCATGATAGTTCTTCATAATTCGCGGTCCATTAAAGGCTTCTTTTTTTAATTTTTTCGACAGCGACTTCTGATTTTCCTCAGAAGCAGCAGCAAGTCTGCGATGTGCGATTAAACAATCGCAGAAAAGAGTCTCCTGAGA
The DNA here is from genome assembly GCA_018904265.1 of Lordiphosa collinella. Lineage (NCBI taxonomy): Eukaryota > Metazoa > Arthropoda > Insecta > Diptera > Drosophilidae > Lordiphosa > Lordiphosa collinella. The sequence goes on along the minus strand of JAEIFV010000042.1, from coordinate 484,620 downwards.
GTCGTCTAAAAGGCTCTTCTGCGACTCTTCTGGAAGAGTCGCTGAAGCGGCTGACTTGCTCCCAACTGACGATCAGAAAGCGATGACTTGGCGAGTCGCCTGAGACTCTTCGCCGATTAAAAATATTTGCTGGGTACTAATGATTGGCAAAATGAATCTAAGGAATCCCTGTAAGCATTTGGGCTATTGTTCAATCGCCCACCGCCGAAAAGAGACTTCTGGGAGTCGCAGTGTAGATTGCTAGAAGATTGGAGAGTGCTAAAAGATTGAAATTCAATCATTGAATCTTCCGTCAATCTTCCCAGCGATTCCCAGAAAACACTTTTCAACGATGGGCGATTAAACAATCGCTGAAGAGAGTCTTCTGAGAGTCGCCGTGAAGATTGTAACTCTCCTAAAAGGCTCTTCTGCGATTCTTCTAGAAGACTCGTGTGCGACTCTTCTGGAAGTGTTGCTGAGGCGGCTCACTTTCTCCCAACAGACGATCAGAATGCAATTACTTGGCGAGTCACCTGAGACTCTTCACCGATTAAAAATGTTTGCTGGGATGGTTTGATCGGGTTCAGAATCTCTATAAGTGACTGGAATTCTCTTATCAATTTTCTCCTTTTCTGGCATTTGCTTGAGGGAGCTAATAAATAAAGTGCTAGTTGAAATCATTATTATGAATGGGATAAGTGTGTGTTAAGGCATTGAATTGGAATGAATGTTTGATGTTTTGCCAACACAAATACTTATTCAAGGCGCTAGTAGAATAAGTGACCATATTTGCGTCAATTTGACGCTCAAATTCCAAGTACCAAGCACCAATCACACACATAGATTCTTTCTTAATTGGTTTTAGTAACAGTTGCGGACTGTTTCGAGGCAATAATTTCTCTCATAAGACTCATATCAAAAGCTCCTAAGTATCAGACTTACGCTCAATTTACTCTGTTATGTGGAAGTTTATCTGACATACGAGAAATCGGCCATTAGTTTCTTACTTCCATTTTCCTAATTATAATAAGAAAAGTGAGTATAAAGACTTTAAAACAGCCTAAATTAATAGATTCATTATCCAGGCCCATAGTTTCAGTTTCAAGTTTGTAATCATTTAGCTCATACTTTTGATTAAAAAAAACCCTTACTCATTAAGTCATGATTGTTTCCATTAAGAAAATCGAGATGCGCCACTGTGCGTCTTCAGTAAAGGATATGTGAAGGCTGTAGGAAGCAGCAAGACGGCAACCAGGCAGGAAGTTTCATTTCGCCTGCTGTTCGCTCAACGTGCCTCCTTGTCTGTACTCTTGTGTGTACGTTGTGTTTTTTGCCAATAAAATCGAATATCGAAATTGAATGTTGCGCCACTCGGTGTGCTTTTTTTTTTCGTTGTGTTCCATGCGGCTGGCAGGTAGGCAAGCAAGCACGAGAGACTGGCTGGCAATGCAATTTGCAATTGGCGTTAACCGTTAAGCGAGGTGGAGCCATTCAAAAAACGCAAATCAATTTACTTATTAAGCCAAGTGCGGCATAATTGATTTTATTTTGCAGCATATGCTGCTGGTTTTGGCGCCATTCTCTTAATTAGACAAGTTTTTGCTTACCTGTTTTCCATTTTGCACTTATTGTCGCGCACTTTGCAATGGGTCTTAAAGTCCTCAAACAGCTTGAGGCATTTGCGTTCCTGCTGACAGACGGACAGTGCATGATTGCAGGTGGGCAGGGCATCGATTGGATACGGATCCTTTTCGGCTGGCGAAACATAAACGAAATTTCACATAGTAGAAGGTTAATTTGGAAAGTTTTGTTAAATGTTTAGCTCACCCTTCTTCAGCACAAATCCGCATGGATGATCGAAAAGAAAGTCCCGAAAGTGATTGCAATCGGGATCCATGCCGGGCTCCTTGCACAGGCAAGTGGGACGAAAGAATTGAAATGCCTGAAGCGTACGCAAAGCGGCCTGGCACTTGGTTACTGTCACAGTGCTGCAGGATACTGCAAAGAGGGAGAAAGGCGATCGTTATGAAATTTTTAGAAATTTTGAGTCAAGTATGTGAACCGGTTCGAATGTGGGCTTAAAACGGGTTCCAAAGTGGTTGAACTTCAAATCTTTTATCAGAAATTATTAAAATATTGAACTAGAAATTTGGAGTAAATCCTTTTCAAAGCATGTTCTAAGCCTCATCTTAAAAAGTATTTGATTTGTGAACTTAAAATTTGAATTGCAGGTAATCTGTAGTTAGATATTTGACCAGCTCACAACGTTTTTCAATCCTGACTAAAGTCAATCATTAAATCATTTCCCTTATCGAAACGGGGTACCGAAGCAATTTGTTAAAGCCGGATAATATAAACCAAAAAAGAGTTCAAGCTGTGAACTTGAAATTGATGTGCAGGTTCGTAATTTCTAGACAGATATTTTGCCGGTTGAAACCGATTCAATAGTGGTTCCGAATCTTATACCCAAAAGTCTTTTGACTTTCATAGTTCGAAAATAGTGTATAAATTTGTGATAGAAAACTAACAAAAGACAATCAAAAGTATTTAACGAGTGATCTATAAATGGCAGCAATGCTTAAACTTTGACACTTCGCTTGTCCAATTTCCAAGCTCACTTCGTGACAGTTGTTATAAATGGCAGCCAGTGGAGCGTTGGAGTAAACCAGACAGCTACAAACCAGACACATGTCATAATAATGGCAGGGAGCAGCATATGAATAATTGAGTCTCCAAACAAAATGGTCGATTTAAGCGGCCAATGAAGCGAGCCGGGAACGAGATCCGATAATATTTTATAACATAATAAATTATGTTTCATTTCGCACACGCACACACAAGGACGTATGTGACAGCTTATTGGAGCATATGACAACACTACTCGGACACAAAAGGCAAACATCTGTTGGCCATCTATTGTCCTTTTTGGCCATAAAACATAAGCCCTACTAATAAACTCGGCTACGGCAACACTTCACACACACACACACACACTCAACTGGCTCGTCATAAGCCGTAAAATCGCCAAAAAGCAAAACAAGCAAACTGCCGGACAATGGAGGTCAAGGGAGGCCACACATCACTCATACGACCCATTGAACCAACCAACCTCGACATGGCCAGGGCCATGGAACATGGGGCCAGCTCCGGACATGATTATTTGCTAGTTGAACATAAAGTTTGCTTCCGACTACGCAACAAGTGACATTTTTCACAGCCATTCATCATTTTTATGCTGCCACTGGCATTTGTTGTTCCCAATGCCTGGTTTCGGTTTTTGTCTGTGGTCTCAATTAGAACTCATTGGCACTTAAACAGCTTAAACAGAGCTCTAGTGGAATGCACCAAGTTTCTGGTTTCAGTACTCTGATTTCGTCATCGCATGACGGCTGCTCATAAAAAAAAGAAAGGAAAAAAAGAAGAAGGGCGAGTGGTTTTTATGCTTTGTCGCCATCCACTGACGCCATTTGCCGTGTGCCGTCCCTGTGGGTTGTTGTCGTTGTTGTTGTTGTTTTTTTGCCGCTGCCCTTGCCTTTTTACTGTTATGGTTAAGTCCTCAATTCGTTTTTATTTGAAACGCGTTTCCGGTTGTTGAGTTGGTCGCTGAATTGGTTCAATGATTTCTTTGTTGTTTGCCTGGCACACTTTTTATTATTTGATTTTAGTTTTGGTACACTCAGAGAAAAAATCACTTATAAAGTTATCGAATGAGCGGAAGGCAAGCCAAAGCGTTCTGTGCATAAAGTTTTAGGTAGGATTGCTTTTTGGTTGTAGTTAAATTTTGAATGAAACTTTCTTAGATCCCAAAATGTTGGGAAGCTAACTTCGACTCGGCCGAAGTTTATATGCCCTTGAAGCTCGTATAAATTATCAGGACGCCTACTACTTAGACTATTTTTCAAACCTAACTTTTCTATGGCAGCTGTACTATGTATAAAGCAGCGATGTTCAAGAAGAGCGAGGCCAAAAAGTGCGAGTGTATTGGTAAGCGATATCAAAGCGTAAGCCAGTTTCTGCCCAACGGGCTGGGCAGCGAATGAAGGCAAATGGGGTATGCAGGTGGGCGTGTAAACGACGACGGTATAGGAACACGCTGTTGCTGCAAATAGTGTGGGATAGAGAAGGGTGGCAAAAAAGTTCATAAAACGGTTTTCGACCAATCGTTCCAGAGGGGGGGTATTAGAGGGGAAGGTGATAGAGACCAGAGAAAGTACAGAGGTGGGTAGATAAAATAAGGGTTAAGAAAGGAAGTGTTAACCAAAAGAAAAAGTATGAGTTGGGTCGTTTTTTGAGTGACTAAAAATATAATTAAAGTTGAGGTGAAATGAAGACATTTAACCAAGACGGTGACGAATTTTTATGATCTTGATTTTTGGTGGGAGAAACGCGAAGCAAACAAAAACTAAAATTATGGATATTAACCAGGGGAAAGTGACTCAAAGATCTGTTTATGTATCGTGTAACAACCGCGTTCACGCAGACGTCATTGAGCATGGTTCTCTTAAGACGAATTTGCAAGTGCGCCAAGTGGGGTGTGTGCATAGATTTTAGATTGTACGGATATGGGTTTGGGGGGACACCGAAACAAAACCTTTTGTCTGAGGATCAACATATAGTCGAGGGAGTATTGGATAGGAGGTAACAACAGAAAACGAAACAAAAGACGGGTCAACAAACGAAAAGTTTCAAAGTTATTGTCGAGAGTATGTTAAAAGTTTTGTCACAGCAAAAGGTAAAATGATTAGTTTTTTTTGGTCAAAAATCGAAAATTCAAAGCAGAGGTATGTCATATGAAAGGTGTAAGAAATTGGGGTCAGATGTGCTTACAGTGTAAATTTGCAAACATAGAAAAACTCGAGTCCAAAGTAAAACCAAATAGACAACACTTCAAACTCTCAAAATATGTGGAGCAACGAATTTGGTCAGTTTAGACCCCACCTACGTTGGAGATGATAACAGGCTTTGTTTTTATCGAGACATGTATCAGTTATTGGAGTTTTAGGGTTAGGACCAGCGCCGCACGTGAGTAAATGACACATTGGACCGGAACTTGAATATGATCGACAGAAACACAATAGTAGGTTCCCTACTGAGAGATACAAGAAGCAATTGGTGGTATTGTGTAAATTTTTCGGTGCCCTGGGAATACATTAAAGACTGGTGTCGTCACTACGTTGTATAAGGAACTAACCCTACAGCATAAATGTAAAAACATTGAGAACGACAGACGACTGAGACACGTTAAAGTGTTAAACCATCAGGGATCAAAAGACGACAACGTATGGAGCACGCAAACATAAAGTTTTGGGGCGCTAGATACTAGACGTCTTAAGAGATGCCCGATAAAAACACCCGACAGCGTCCTTTTTTTCAGATTTCTACACGAGACGTGTCGTTCGTCATTACTACGATCCGCGGGTTTCACTTCGTGGAACGGTCCAGTCGAAAAGAATCTTTGTTGAACCCGATCTAAGAAAAACGGACGAATGAGAAATAGTATAACGAAGTCCGTTAAACCGACTCAAAAAAGCGAGTTCATTTTTAGTGAGTCTACGTAGTGGTCAAACATACGAGAATTGTGGGGTGGGAAACGCTTTTTTAAATCTCAACCTTTAAGAAATTCGGAATTCCGGGCTCGAAACGGTTCGGTTCAAAACCGGTTTGCTGCCCTGATTTTTAGTCGTAGTACCTTGAAAATAACTTTCTTTAAGTTATTCAGACTTAAAAGTGAATTTTTCAGTTTTAAAACTTAGCTACTTTTTAGCAACTTTTGATTTATTTTTACATATTTCTATAAATTTTTTTTGCAAGTCTAGCAAACTTTTGGATCTTATGTTCTGGCAACACTGATTACGATATTAAAGTAAGCGTTCAAACATTTTAAAACGTCCCAATCATTCGCCGGAACAGTTAAGTTCTTGAGTGTTTTGTACTTGAATCGAGATATTTAAGTAATTGATTCAAATCCATGATAAGGTAAGTTAAGGTCGCTAAAGTTTTTTCCAAGTGTATTTATTCGATTTGCTTCATTTTAATCGCTGACCATTTGTTTTATTCGGGTGCTAGATGAAATTTATGAGTCATTTATTTAGTTGTAGTTTTTGTAATTAAGTTACATCAGCAAACGGCTCTCAAGTTGTCGTCGTGCCAGTCATCGCCTTTTGTGTCTGAAATATTCGCTCAGACTTTATGTTCGACAGCCGGCGGCATATCCGGACTCCCGAAAACCACGCCTCTCCTTTGTGTCCATTGTGCGCTGTGCATGTGTGTGTGTGTGTGTGGCCTGCTTGTTGATTTTATTGAACCATCTGCCATCTCAAAGGGCGGAAGCATGCCGAAAAGTATGCCATGCAAAGGCACGATTGCAGCTTCCAAAAAAATGAAAAAAAAGGAAATAAGAAAAAGAAGGAAAATTTATTTATCGCCCAACTGAGGCGGCTGCTTTTAAAGGCTTTTCACGCTCGTGCCAGCGCATATGAGCAAAAGCAGATGCGATGGGAAGCAAACGAAAAAAGAAAAACCTGCATAAAATGCAATTATCATAAATATTCAGACTACGTTGTCGCTTTGTCCGCTTTAAGAATCTCATATCCATATTTGGAGGACATTTAAAGGACAAAGCGGCAGCCATTAACCTGTGCTACAACAACAACCGCAACAAAAGTAATTTCAGTTTTAAATGAAAAAGTTCAAAGTGCGTTTGTTTATGCCACACCCCCGCACACACACACACGCACGCACACACACACAGCATGATGCTTTGGCCATAAAAACAAATGCCAAATGATTTTTGTTGCTTATTTCCCATTGGCTTTTCTCTGTTGTTAAAAAATTAGAAACTGGCCAGCAATTGTAATCGTAACTTTTTATTATCAAGCGATCGTTTTGGAAATTGCAAGTGGGGCGTGGTGGGGGGGATGTATGTGTGCATATTTCCAGCTCATCCCAGGTCAGACATTTTCTGTCCCATCCTATAAATTTTAAAATTGTCCCGCCATACGCGAATACCGGAAATTTGCGATTTCCAAAAATATCTTTTTTTCCCCCGTTGTCTGACTGCGTGACTGACTAACCGACTATCAACCCACACCCCAGACCTGTTAGCACAGAGATCTAAATTTGACATAAACCTTTGATCAGTTATGTAATCGCGCACTTCGAAAGAATATTTGAAAAATTCTTTTTTTAAGTGGAAGAAAATATCCAGAAAAATTTGTGTATAAAAAAAACATTTTTTATCGTATAGCCTTGAAACTCGGTTTGATGGGATGGTATGCAAAATAACACTGCTCGACAAAATGGAAGTCGATTTTCTCCCAATTCACCAAACAAACTTTTTCTAAAGTACTTTGGTCCGCTGAGCAAGAAAATCGATATTAAAAAATATGTACAATCGTTATCGAGATATTATCGATACACCGATTTTTCGACTTTTGCAAAAGTTACCTCCACTTATGATCTCATAGCATTTTTGTTACTGCACCTATTGAAAAGTTTTCAGGCAATTTAAAGAGAAAAAACCTGACCAAGAGTTTTATTTACAGACAATAATGTGATAGGGTGAGAGCTTTTAATGCTATGGGCCCAAATGTAGATAAAATTTCCATAACTTAAAAATTTATCGAAATTAAAGTGCTTGTAAATGCAAATGGAAAAACAAAATTAATGTTTTTTTTAATTTCGAATTTCAAGTACTAAATTTACTTTAAGAAAGCCCTTAAGCACGAAAATCGGACGTGAAATGGCTTTTTCACAAATTTTTTGTTGAAGCTACACAAGACTTTAATTTTTATTCAGATGCCGCAGTGTCTGTTTTAATACTCTGTACCAAAGGTACACAGAGTATATTAAGTTTGTGCAAAAGTATGTAACTGGCAGAAAGAGAGTCTCCGACCCTATAAAGTAGCCATGTCCGTCTGTCCGTCCGTCTGTCTGTCTGATCTCAGAGATGGTAAGAGATAGAGGTTTGACATGTATGGGACATATGCTTCTTTTACTTGCAGGCAGATCAAGTTTATTTTAAATTTTGGCCACGCCCACTCCCGCCCCCGCAATATCGAAAAAAATCATATCACCCACAGTTTTATAGATAGAAAATTCGCTTCTTATGGACATATTTAGTAATCAGGATTATTTATCGATCCGACAAAGGAATGGTAAAGATCGAATGAACGGTTGTCGAGTTATAAGGAAAACAAACATTTATGGGCAGCACCGGTCGCAACGGTGATGGGCAGCACTTCACAGGTACAGAGTGTGTTATATTCGGGCTTTACCGACTTTCTTTCTTATTGTACTTAAGCTATTCTCTTAGTTTTAAAGCAATCTAGCTGAAATTTTACACAAGGGTTTTTTTTTGACTACGCACTTCTAATAAGTCAAAACCGACCGGATCGGATGACTACAGCATATTGCTCCCATTGGAACGATCGGTCGAAAAACTAGTTTTAGTTAGAAAGAGTTTTTTGTTTTCAAAAAAACAAAAGTTACCGAAAATTACAGTGACCAAAAGGGCGGAAAAAATACGTAACAGAAACAGTGATCGAAGCTGTGACAAAAACGGTGACTAAAACAGTGACCGAAACAGTGACTAAAACTAAAACAGTGACCGAAACAGTGTCCAAAAGGGTGACCAAAGCAGTGACCGTAACAGTGTCCGAAACAGTTACCAAAACAGTGACCGAATCAGTGACTAGCACAATATTGTTAAGTTTTTAACTTAACTTTTTGTGCTAGGATGCAAAATCTAATAAACAAACAAAACAGTGACTAAAACAGTGACTTAAACAGTAACTGAAACAGTGACTAAAACCAAAACAGTGACTAAAGGAGTGAACAAAACAGTGACCGTAACAGTGACCGAAACAGTGACCGAAACAGTGACCGAAACTGTGAACGAAACAGTGACTTAAACAGTGACCGAAACAGTGACTAAAACCAAAACAGTGACTAAAAGAGTGAACAAAACAGTGACCGAAACTGTGAACGGAACAGTGACTGAAACAGAGACCGAAACCGTGACTTAAACAGTGACTTAAACAGTGACCGAAACAGTGACTAAAACCAAAACAGTGACTAAAAGAGTGAACAAAACAGTGACCGAAACTGTGAACGAAACAGTGACTGAAACAGAGACCGAAACAGTGAGCGAAACAGTGACAGAACAGTGACCAAGACAGTGAACGAAACAGTGACCAGAACTGTGACTTAAACAGTCTTAAATGAGCAGGCGTCCTTAAAGTTCGCAGGATCAGGAGTAGTCCCGAACAACTTCCAATGCGACGACTAATTTTGTAATATCTGCGCCAAAAAAAAATTGTAGAGCTATTTGGTAACATTTTAAAGCTGAGATATTATTTGACGATGATCTAATAGTACATTGTTTAAAAATCAATGTTGAATGCCTACAGAAAATGCAATAAATGGTCAAAATGGGAATTTTAGCAACTCAGTTAAAAGGTAAAACCAAAAATAAACTTCAATGTTGACCACTATCGGTTTCAAACCAGAATTCGGCCAGACGGACTGGTATCGACTCGGCTGTTGTGCTGTCAAGATATAATACTATGGGGTGAAGATGCTTCCTTGCTGTTACATACTTTTGCACAAACTTCATATACTCTGTGTACCTTTGGCACATAGTATACAAAAATTAAAATTTTGTTTGTATCATTATTTAGTACCTGGACTTGGTATTTTCGCAATTAAACGTCTATTAACGCCGTTAATAGAAGAATCAAATACTTTGGATTTTTTTTAAGTGTATGACTTAGCTCACCAGCATTCTCACTGATAAGAAACTGTTCCCGTGGCTAAGCATTTGCAATCATCGTCTGCTACGTTAGTTGATTGATTTGCTTTGTATCAAGATGTTGCTATTAAAGCACCCAAAAAGCGGACACAGTTTGGAAATTGATGAGTTTTGGCTCCGTGATCATTGTCGTTGCGGGGTGTGTCTCAATCTGGAGACAAATCAACGTCGCTATGATCTCTTAGATCTGCCTGCCGATGTGCAGGCTCTAAAGCTTAACTATGAAGGTGATAAGGTTTTGGTGGAGTGTAAGTAAGGCAGAAAATTAAAATCGGATGCAGCCAGGCTAACTCTTCCGTCACCATCACAGGGAGCGACAGCCATGTATCCAGCTATGACTTGGATTTCATTTTCGCCTCACAGTTAGAACAACTGATAAGTCGCCGCTCAAAGTCCACTGGTCTGACCCCCTGGAATCGAAGCATAATCTTGCAGAATGAGCGACATTTGCGCTTCTCACTATCTCAGCTGGTGGTCAGCGATGATGTGGTCAAATCTCTGATAGCTTCACTGATACGCTATGGCATAGTGTTCATTGATGATGTGGCCCCCACGCCCACCATGACCGAGCTGGCGCTGCGCCGCCTCTTTCCGTTGATGAAAACTTTCTTTGGGGAGATGTGGACGTTTAGCGATAAGCAAGATCATGCGGACACAGCTTATACCAAGCTATATTTGGGCTCACACACGGACAACACGTATTTCTGTGATGCAGCCGGTCTGCAAGCTCTGCACTGTCTCGAGCACAAGGGCGGAAGCGGAGGGGAGAATTTCTTTGTAGATGGCTTGCAGGTGGTACATGAGCTGCAACGCCGCTATCCCACGGCCTATGAGCTGCTTAGCCGCATTCAAGTGCCCGGAGAGTATATCGAAGAGGGTGAGCATCATCGCCATACGGCTCCAATTATAAGTCTCGATCCACTTACTGGTGAGCTGGTGCAGCTGCGTCTCAATGTCTACGATCGTGCTGTGTTCGATACTTTGCCACAGTCAGAGATGAAGGATTTCTATGACAGCCTTCGATTGCTTCTCCAGATAGTACGCGAGGAGCAGTTGCAATGGAATCTGAAACTGCTACCAGGAAGCATTGTATTGTTTGACAATTGGAGGGTATTACATGGCCGCCAAGCTTATACGGGACAACGCACCATGTCCGGCGCGTACGTGCAGCGCACTGACTACCTTAGCAAGGCACGTTTGCTGGGCATTATTGACTGATGGGCTAACAATTTGATCCATAATTTAATCAAATTAAGATCGAACTTAAATTTAAACGTTGATAACTTGAAATTAAGAATAAATTTGACTAATAACAAGTGAGAAGGCTTTTTTTAGTCGTGTTCACCGACTCCAAAATAACCTGCATCCTTGATTGTGAATGTTTTCATTCATTCGGTTTCTGTTTTGGTACCTACCAAAACTTATGTCTCGTATGAGTAATCAAATGATCAAAGTTATAAAGACCCTGTAGTTCGGAAGGTCGCCGTTCAGCTGGAAAATGTCGACCGATTCCTGACGGCCGCCGCCGCCCGTCATATCATCTCCATTACCAGATTTTATATGGGATGTCTCCCATCCGGGAGCTGACATTTAGTGTACAAACTCTGGTAATGCAGTACGAATCGGGCAGGCCGATGCTTACCCTTAGCTGACTGATGGATGGTTAACAGAAATGTGATGGCCGACGGCTGTCCCGAGTACAGTCTCTGGTAGTGCTGAACAGATCGGCCGGTCCGATGGAGACACTTAACCGGCTGTCAGATGGTTAATGGAGAAGGGCCAGACCAATGGCTGTCCCAAAACCGGCTTGCGAACGGCAGAAACTTCATGTGAGTGCTCTGGTTGTTCTGTCCTGATCGGCCAGGCCGATGGTTACCCTTAGCTGACTTTCGGATGGTTACCAATAGTTGTATGAGAGTCAGCCAGTAAGACGGCTTGCTCTCGGCAGCACCAAGCACTGAAAAAGTTACTGGGGAGGAGAACATAAACAAAATAAACTTTACCCGGAAAAATAGCCGCTCTAAGACTTTACCTAGCCCCACTAAAATAAGTCCAGTGGGGTCAAATCACATGATTTTGGCTGGCAATGGAGTGGTCACAAAAGTGAGATTAATAGCTAACCAAACTCTCCTATCAATAAGTCCATGTTTTCGAGTGCTGTGTGGCCTGTGGCACCGTCTTATTGAAACCACATGTCAACCAAGTTCAATTGTTCCATTTTGTGGGAAAAAAATAACAAAGGCAATAATCGCACGGAAATTGGATCCACCATTTCTATAATGGGCGGCCGTCATTATTTTTGATAAAGTATGGTCCAATGATGCAGCCGGCCCACAAACCGCACTTGCAGTGCATATTGGCTGCTCTTGAGCTGCCTCTGACTGTAATTCTGCAATTCAGTCTGTTGACGAAAACTTTTAACCAAAAATGAGCTTCATCGCTGAAGAAATTTGTTCGATAAACAAGTGGATCTTCATTCAACTTTTCTAAGGCTCAATCAGCGAACAAACAACGTTGTGGAAGGTCACCTGGCTTCAGTTCTAGCACTAGTCGTATTTTGTACGTCTTAATACCGAGGTCCTTCCGTAAAATCATCCACGGCAACGAGTTGGAATATTGCGATGGTGGACAATAGAGTGAACTGTTCGGTGGGTCGATTATGACGACTATAAAATCGACGTAGTTTGCGAAAAACATTGCTCACAGTGCAAGAATTTTGATAATAAAATGCTGTGAATTGCAATTATGGCAAACCTTACTGAGCATTGCCACATTGCCACACACAAATCACCCTTTACTTGAGGTCATTTTTATTCATCACAGTAAGCTTTGAAATTGTCTTCTTCAAATCAACTTTCAAGTCAAACATTTGGTCTAATTGTAATTTATAAATGCAATTGTAAATCAAAAAATTCATAACTTCACAATGAAACCCATGAATACCTCCTGGGCGGATGAGTTGGAGGCCGATTATGTAGATGGGCTACCGCCAGCCAAGGAGTACATAGAGGGTGACTTTAAATATGTCACCGAGTACAAGTACAATGAGGACGGCAAAAAGGTAAAGGTGGTGCGCACTTTCAAGATTGAAAAACAAGTCGTCTCCAAGGCGGTGGCCAAACGACGCAGCTGGGTCAAGTTTGGCGATTCAAGACAGGACAAACCTGGCCCCAATTCACAGACCACCATGGCCGCCGAGGAGATATTTATGCAGTTCATGGGCTCCAAGGAGTTTGAGCAGACCAATGAACTTCAGCTGGACAGTGGCAAGAATATAGCCAAATGTAGGATTTGCAATGGAGAACATTGGTCAGTCAACTGCCCGTACAAGGGAACCCTGATGGATAGCAATACGCTGATGGAGAGTAAGGCCACTGAGGCGGCAGCTGCTGCTGTCAATGAATCCGGCAAGACGGGCAAGTATGTGCCGCCCTTTATGAAGGATAATGCAGCAGGAGGATCAGGCGGCGGCGGCAAGAGTTGGTTACGCGATCGCGATGATTCCTCTGCCGTGCGTATTTCCAATCTGTCCGAGTCTATGACTGAGGCCGATCTCGAAGAGTTGGTGAAGAAGATTGGACCACACACCAAGATGTATCTGGCACGTGAGAAGAATTCGGGTCTCTGCAAGGGATTCGCTTATGTGCACTTCAAGTTCCGTCAGGATGCGGCAGCTGCCATTCAGATACTCAATGGACATGGCTACGATCACTTGATTCTCTCTGTGGAGTGGTCCAAGCCGCAGACCTAAAGTAAAGGGAATATCTCAAATAAAGCCCTTTAAAACTGCCTTAAAATGCGAAATTTTGTTCCACATGCGCAAAGAAAGTTCTCCGACACACAAAGGTGGAAAGCCACTTAAGTGTAGCAGCCAGTGATGGGGAGGGGGTGGCTGGTGGGAGACGAAAAACCTGAGAAATGCCACAAGAAGTTAGCTGGACAGACTGTACATTAATTATTAAAAATAAGCAAAGACTTATGCACACGGCAACTAACCTTTTGGACGTCGCTGACGCTGACGATGACGATGGAATAGTCTGGGGTACACATTTGGAATGAGGGGCGGGATCAAAGCGAAAAACACAAAGGAAATCTTTATATGTGTGTGTGTAGAATACTTGTGGTTCGCTGTCGCAGGTTTGGTGGGTGGAACCCGGGCTAAAGCAAAGTCTTAAACAAATTACTGAATAATTTATAAATTAACTTTTTTCCTTTGGTCTGACCATTGTTCCAGGATGGCAGCGACTCGCTTGCTACGTTCTTTTCTTCTTACACCTTGAGGTCATGAGCGGTGAGAGACGGGAACAGGCCATCGACTGGACTGGCTCTGCTCTCCAGGGCATTTGAATATTCAAATGGCTTTGCCGGCGCGGCGTTTCGTGGTTTGTTGGTTGCGCTTTAAGTAAACGCTGTTATTTACTGTTTTATTGCACGCGCACACAAAAATTGCTGAAATAATTACACAGTTGTCGACACAACCCAGTCCCCGGGCAAATAACAGCAACGCAACCAAAATTCTCGAAACTCGCCACTCGCAACTAACGAAAATTAATTCTCCAATGACCACAACTTCCACATAATCAGCGTTGAATGGACGAAAATGCTCGAGTGCTCGACAAACACTTTACATCAACAAAAATGTGGAGGATTGTGTGCAAATAACCGAGTTGGTTCGAGTTGGCGTTTGTACATACCCGGGATTGGTCCGCAGACGCGTGGTATAATTTCCAATATGGCCGAACATGACGGATCTTCGAAGCACAGCTGACGGGCCAGAATGCAATTCAAAATGGCCACGACGCCCTTGATGGTGGAACCTGAAAGAAGAGACAGACAAATACATTAATCGTTTTACTTAGGAAAGTCGGTTGGAAAGCTCTCTCTGAGAGACCCACAATTTGTGCGTTAGAAAAATTTTAAAAATTAATTCTGCTTAAAAAATTATCATTAATCATTTCATCATTAACTTGGGAGTAAGAAAATTATATTATTCTATAGTTTTTGGTCTTAAAATGTGTTTCAAATATCATTAACCGATTTTTTGGGTAATTGGCACTGCGACTATGAAAAGGAATAATAAATCAATGCACTATGGTCCCAAAGGCGTTTTTCTTGGCAAAAACTTTTTAGCATAGATGCCCCAAATTTAATTTGTAAGCATTTTTGGGCCGCCAAGTTGTCAGACCGAGATTCGATTATTTTAGATAGCTACTCTTTTTTTAAGCAATTGAAATAAAATTTGGATTGTATGCTGATTTTGGGCCCTCAAGGCGACTTACCTAAATTGGCTCAATTTTCGGCACTCTATTATAAAGCTTCCATATAACCGATCCAGAGACCTGCAACAAGCCTCCCATGTTCGATCACACTCGCGCGTTTACTTGGCTTGGTGGGACTCGTCGCCTTGGTTCGACACACTCGAAATGATCGCAAGCACATTGAGTCAGAACGAGTAATCACTTTGCTTCGTACGAGCAATAATATGAACATGCTTTTCATAACAAGAGTCAAAATAAGCCTTTTGCCAGCAATGGCCAAGCCTTTCCGACACTCTACTCTTGTTTACTCGTACGCGCAACATAATTTACTCGTACGTACTCTGCTGGTTGACGGCGAGCTTCGACAAGCCTCTTATGCAATTGTTGTTGCCTTTTGAAAACTTCAAGCAACAACATGCTACAAGAAGGAAAGAGAAAGCGTATGCAAAATACAAATGCAAAAAATAGGCCATCATGCTATCTCTTTTGCTCTCACAAATTGTTGTGTTTTGTGTGCTTGTGTCGATTGTGCACAAGCGTTGATCGTAACATCTCGCAGCAGATCTTTGACTTCGGCTATATGTACTCTTGGTAATTCGCGCCCGAGGCTAGGAGAAATCGGGAGTATTTGTACCGAACAAACTTTACTCATGACGGCTTGTATCAGAACTTTGATTTTGTAACAAGGGGCTTTGCGTCGACTCGCGGCCGAAGCGCCGAGTCAACTTGAGTATGAGTAAGGGCAATACTCGAGTCTGACAAGCCTTGAGCGCTGAGCGATTGTACTCGTGGCGGCTCGTTGCAGTTCTCTGAACCGATCTTTTTAAATTGAACTAATATTTGGTTTGTACAGGTTCCAAATTTGGTTCAGTTTAAAACACCAATTTAACATAGCTGTCGTATAACCGATTTATCGATTAATGTTTTGACGATTTTGTAAAGCGATTTTTACAGATTCGGGAAAAATCGAGCAAAAGGAAGGAAGGCACTTTAATGAACTATTTTTTATTTTAGTTTTAGCTGTCCACGGTCGTCCAACTTACTTTTCATCTACTAAACAGAACTACTTTAAGGTTAAGCTCGCCTAAGACAGCTCGCAACAAAAACACATCAAACAATGGCAATTTTGGTGTATTTTTTATCTATCCTAATCATAAAAATTAGCAATCATATTGCACATTGCAATAATTTATTACAATAATCTAGACCATCGATTTCTAGTCATCGATTTGTGCTAATGAACAAGGTCAATACCTCGGATAACATTGTCCATAATTTCCTTTAATTTATTAAATCAAATTTGGAATATTTCTAAGCCCATAAGGTTGAACAAAATGTTGACTTATCCAAACATGGATATTATTTACTGTATTTTGGAAATTGTTTGGTTGCAAATTGGGGAAAACGAGCCGAACCATTGTTCGAACCAAAACCATCACCCAAAAACTTTGAACCTCAAATCAAAACTTCGGATGAAATGTTTAGGCTTGCAGCCCTGAATTAAGCCCTTCAAAAGTCGGCCCCCTCCACACCACACTGTGGGTCAGAAATGGAAACGAGATGGCAGACAGTCTTGCAAAAGCCGGAGTCGTACTCGGCCTAAAAGAAACACGAAACATACCTATCTCCATACAGGAAGATGTAGGAAATAGCAGAGAAAGAAGCAGAGGTAAAGTGGGAAAACATAACCGGATCCAGAATCTCTAAAATTATGTCACAGCTCCAAAGAAGAGACTGTAGACTGCTCATATGCATACTAACGGGACACTGAAACTCCAGAACACCTCATTAACAGCTGCCCAGCAATGGCCACGATAAGATAAAAACTTCTGCACGGCTCGCTTCTTTGGAAGAAGCGGCCAAGAGGCCCCCAAACAATTATTGGCATTCGCCAAATCATCAAAGATCCCCCTGGATTTCTAAGTCAAATGTACATCAAACAATCAGCCGGCCTCATTAAGGACCTTAAGGTCTGTGTGTGACCCCATCTTGGGACAACCGGAACTACATACCTACCTACCTAAGTAATTGTGTAGGTTTCCCATAAAACGTCCCAAAAAATGGCACAAAAAAAAGCATTTTACTCCACTTAAGGCTAAAATTAACAAAAATCTAGAAGTGATGGACCATTTCAGAACACAGATTCATGTTCCTTGGGATCTTCAATATGTTCTTCAAAATGTTGTGGCCGTGTGTAATATTTTAATTTTTGGAACCATTTTAAGAAAAATCATCTTTGAAATGCTGTTACTTAAAACAATTTTGTGAAAAGGTTCCAAAGTTTTGCATAAAATTGCTATAAGTATTGTATTTCATTTCCAACAGTCGTTTTATTCATTTTTCCAAACAAAAAGGTGGGACTTTTAGCCAAAATTTTGAACCGTTAGCCCAGAGAGCACCGATCGGAAAAAATTTTTCCAGAAATGAAAT
Organism: Lordiphosa collinella; assembly: GCA_018904265.1. Lineage (NCBI taxonomy): Eukaryota > Metazoa > Arthropoda > Insecta > Diptera > Drosophilidae > Lordiphosa > Lordiphosa collinella. Next base: position 467,142 of record JAEIFV010000042.1, on the reverse strand, counting down.
CAGAGCACTCAAATACCACAGAGTACTGTTTTTGACACGTCTAAACCCAACGAAGTTATTAATTGCTGCCGGTCAGTTTTTCATTCTGTCCCAATGTGGCATTGCATACAATTTTGAATACGCGCCAAGGGAACTTGATCGTGTCACGCCTTGCCCTGAGAGCGATAGATTTATGATCGATAAGTCTGTGCCCTAGCCCTGACAGTGATGCCCACCAAAAGAAGCTAGATTGGCATGTAGTTAACTGAAATAATCACAGTACACAAATATCCATTATAAATTAAAAAACCTTCGTTGATTTGTATTGAATATGGAACTATAATCACCTTTTGACTTTTAGCCGGTTAAACAATAACTTCGATAATAAAAAATTTACTTATATTCCGCTAAGTAAAACATCAGCCAGATCTGGCTTCAAAATATCCGAATGGGCAGCACTGAAACCAGTTTTGATTTGTTTACATTTTGTTTGGCATACCGAAATGGAACTCGATCCGGACATTGTGAAGGAATTCGAGAGTCTCAAGGTCTCCACACACAAAATAAGCGACGAGGAGTTGGCCAAATTTGATGACAGCGCTCCACTGCGTCCGCGTCAGGAGTTGAAGCATCCGACTTTCAGTCACATTCCAAAATTCTTTCATGCCCCGCCCCCACCAGAAGATACGCTCAGGCAGAGCCTCCGCAAGGAAGCTCACTCGATGTTCCTGCAGCAGAAGTCTCAAGAGTTGCTGGACAACGACGAGTTGAATGAACTGTGGGGCATTCTGGAGAGGCACGTTACCCAAACGACGCCCATGAACCAGCAACTGGTGGACTATGATGACTACCTGAAGGTGCTGGACGAGATTAGTGCCAAGTGTCGCAAATATCTGACGTCGCGTCTGTTTGCCAAGCTGCTCAGTGACTCGGCGTATCCAGGCAAGGTGGAGATCGTGTCCATATTCAACTACACCATGCGCAAGGTATGGCTAATGCAGGGCCGCATCGGACTCTCCTTCTACGATGAGATCGGTCAGGGTTATCTGCGCGAGATCGACATGGAGAACTACATTATAGACATCATACCCACTCTGGCCCAGATACGCAACTGTGTGCAGCCCTCGTTTCAGAGTTTCTATGTCTGTACGGTGCTCAAGAAGTTCTTCTTCTTTCTCGACTCGCTGCACACAGGACGCATCCGGATACGGGATGTTCTGGCCTCGGGTCTGCTCACTGAGCTGTTGGATCTGCGGGACGAGGCCAATCCCAAGGAGACCCAGGAACATAACTGGTTCTCCATGCCGGCTGTGTTGACTGTCTATGGCAATTACCTTAATCTGGACAAGGATCACAATGGCATGCTAAGTAAGAAGGAGCTAGCTGGCTATGGTTCCGGTACTCTCACCTCGGTATTTCTGGATCGCGTCTTCGAGGAGTGTCGCACCTACGATGGTGAAATGGACTACAAGACATTTTTGGACTTTGTGCTGGCCCTGGACAATCGTCAGGTGGGAGGAGAGGAATGTGATTATCTGGAACTGTGGTTAATTACTTTTGTCTTTCCACTGTTTAGAGCCCTCAAGCCTTGCACTATCTTTTCCGCATCCTGGATGTACAGCACACTGGTTATTTAACTGCCCAGACGCTGCACTTCTTCTTTAAGGGCATACAGGAGCAGCTGAGGGCTCTTAACGCGGAGGCCGTCAACTTTGAGGATATCAAAGATGAAATATTCGACATGGTCAAGTCAAAGGACCCCTGTAAAATAACCCTACAGGATCTCATCAACTGGTATGTGTAGTATTTTAACTTTCAATTAATATGAAACTAAGTAGGGATGTTTTCCAGAGCTGCGAGTTCAGCGAGTTTTTGAATTATAATTCCGAAATTAAAGCATTTTAATGAAATCGCCTACAGAAAATGAGTCGGCATGAATTCAGTTATTCCTACTGCTCAGGTCTGAATTCGACCCTGAAAAAAATTAGTACTAAAACGTAGAGCTGCAGGGTAAAGATTGAAATTGAAAAATATTATTGATACAGAATGGCTGGGTCACATATTGAACGATATTCTCACTTAAATTTGAAATGAACCTTAGAAAAAACCGAAAACAAAACATACTTTTAAATAAAAACGGGTAAATATTTACTGCAGTTTATATCTGTAAAGTTTCATAGGTAAAACTTACAATCAGGCATGTTCTCAATTCTGCTATGATTTTACAAAGTAAACCGAACGCGATTCCGTTTCAGTTTGGTTTTGCTGCTATCAATTCCGAATGAAATTGCTTACGTTTTACTTTAGGCAAACCATGGGCCAAACGTAATCGGCAAGAGCGAAACGATAGAAAATGGAACATGCGGAAACAGGAGAGGCAGAATTTACGTTTTACTTTTCGGTTTGACTGGGTCTGCCAATTACTTGAGACACTTAACCAAAAATGATTTTAAATTCAGTTTAAGGCCCATTTTCTAGGTGGATTTTACACATTTGCATAGCTCACGCTCAAAGTGAGCAGTGCAAATTCCCCAAATCCACCTAGTTTTGCAAAAGCAGGAACATGAAAAAACGGCCCTAAGTCTTAAATGCAATTCAAATTACATAAATAAGTTCTACATTGATCACAGAATTAAGAAAAATTAACATTTGGCAACTGTACGAGTGCTAAATTTGTCAATTACTTTACATTTCACCGAATAGCAAGCATAACATTTTAAAACGAAAAACGCTTTCGTTTTTGTGTTGCGAGAAACTAAATCAATTCCGTTTTCGAAAAGTTGCAGTGGAAGTGGAATTGAGAACATGCGTGATATTCTTGACATGACGAGCTGAGTTACTATAAACATGTCCGTCCGTCCGTCTGTCTGTTTCTATGCTAGCTCCTTGTCAGTTTAAAAGCTATCTTCACCTAGCTTGGCCCGAAGTCTTTTAGTACAAATACGCTGCACATTTGTCCGAACCGGCTAGATCGGATGACTGTAGCATATAGCTGTCATAGGAACGATCATTCGAAAAACTAGTTTTAGTGAGAAAGACATTTTTGTGTTCAATGGAAACGCCTCAAAAATTCGTATTTCCTTTCCCATGACTCCACTATGTTTGGTCAAAATCGGACAGTATAACTGTAATAGAAAAGTAGCCTTAGTTAGAAATACTCTATTTGTTTTGAATGTAAATGCCCTTAAAATTGGCATTGATTTATATCTAATAGTTTTGTCAAAATCGGATGACTTTAGCATATAACTGTCATAGGAACGATCGGTCGAAAAACTAGCTCTTGTGAAAAAACCATTTTGTTTTCTATAGAAACTTCCCTTACATTGGCATATATATTTATTTTTTATACTTTTACACAATTCTCCAAAGTTTTGTCAAAATTAGATGACTATATATAGCATATAGCTGCAGTATAAATGATCGGTCGAAAAGGACGTTCTAGTGAGAAAAACTATTTTGTTTTAATTGGAATCGCCTCCAAATTTCGTAGTTAACAGTTTTCTATGCTTTTCCATGATTGCACTAAGTTTGGTCGAAATCGGACATCTATATAGTACAGCTCCCATAGAAAAGTAAGGTCCGAAAAGTAGTCTTATTTAGAAAAACAAACTGCTAGGGTATATAAAACTTCGGCCGAGTCGAAGTTAACTTTCCCCTATTTTTCGAATCTATGGTACTTATTTTACATTGTTTCGTTTCAGTGGACAGGCTGAGACTGTGGTCTCCATACTGATTGAATTTCATAAATTCTGGGCATATGAAAACCGTGAGGAGAATCCGCAGAATGTTTAATATCTGAATTTCATGGTGAGACAAAGCCATAAGACGATGCACATTTGTCCACCACATTAAGCGAAATTTAATTAAAACCGACAACTGACTGCAGTGCGACTGCTTCGGGTGCCACTTTAGGGACTAAGTATTTAGTTTATTTTAATATACTTTTGACAAATTGTCACATTTAATGTAGTGCAATGCAAAATTCTTAAATTTATCAATGAAATAATGAATAATAAGTGAAAATCATGAAATAAAAACAGGGTTAAAGTGGAGAATAATAATTTTAAAATTGTGATGACCAACAGGAGCAATGCAGATGAGAGACACTCACTACTGGGCAGCGGTTTATAAAACATTCATTTCAATTTCATTCCATTATGTAAAAATAAACGAAGTCAGTCGGACGGACGGCAAACCTGAGAGCTGAAGAGTCATCCAGGACCGGGCAGGCTGGCAGTTTGCTGTCCATCTAAGCAGACAACTTTCTAGCAGCCCCACAGTTTCGCCCATCTCCCTCTCTCTGCCTCTATGCATCCGGCGGATGGGCAGTAAAAGTTGTAGTTGGTGCGCTCCTGTTTCCCTGCGCTCATTAACAAAATGACCGTTTGCATATTGCAAGCATAAACTAGCGGGGAAGCTGAAGCAGGCATTGTAACAGAAATGCCTTGAAAAATTCACGAATTGCATGCGGGCGTCGTGGTAGACTCCAGGAAGTGGCCTACTGCCAGAGCTGGTGGCAACAATGGCAGTAAAAGTTTCGTGGCACTCGAATTGTTTGCGGAAATACAAGTAAACAAAGTCCTACGGAAACGTGGAAAAGTGTGAAAGGATGTTTTTTTTTTTAAGAATGGGTAAAAAGGGTATTCTAAAGTTGTGCAATTGTTTATGTAGCTAGATGGAGAAAATTTCGACCCTTGAATGGAATATTTATAAAATCATTTTATTAATCAGCTTAACAGCAGAGTAAGGTTGTCAATAATGATATGTTTGTTCGACGATGTGGGTTATTATGATATGTTATTATGAATAATCGGTATTTCTATAAACGATTTATCAGATAAGAATCAAGTTGAAATTGGCCGAACGGTTTACTATACTAAAGATGTCGCTCAGAAGCCAACCTCTCCCATTTGGCCCACGAGATGAGCCCAAAATCTTATCGAAGAACTTATATGCATGAAATTGCTTTCCGTTACTTAATTGCGCCTGAAAGTTCAGTTCTAAAATAAGAGCCTCAAAACCATCCCCCATAAAGGACAGATTAGTGGAATTTGACTCAGCAGAAGTCAAGTATTTTTTTTAATATTTAAGGTTGGATTTTAAGAAATAGAAATTAGTACCTCCTGCTAGCTCATTTGAATGTTGGCTACCACTGGCCCACACCTTTTGATTGGAAAAGTGGTCTCAAGGTCTGAAATGTAAATGTTAGACGCTTTCCAAAATTTCAGAATTTATTTAAGCAAAAAGGATCAGTATCCAGCTCTCCGGATTATTCGAAAATACTTTAGAAAATAGAAATTTTGCTTTTTTGATGATAAATGGATTCTGACATTAAACTGAGAATTTTGTGTGTGAGTTGGAAATATTAGTTTGATATTTCCCTATTTAACACTCGGTTCGAACAAGTTGGGACGAGTTCCAAGTGAATAAATAAATAATTATGGAGACTGAAACAATTTTGTTTGTAATTTTGTTTTAATTCGATTCGAAATTTAAGTCTATAAAATTATCTTTTATGTAAATACTTGAATTTGTTGATGATAAAGAGAACCTCTTTGAAAAACAAATGAAAAGTTTATTGAAGCCTATATAGATACATTTAATAAAAACTTCTCGAAAAATTCTTTTATGTAAACAAGAAAGAAGTCGGTCACGACATAATATACGGCCACAAAATTGTTTGATTTTCTTATAATTCGACTATCGTTCATCCGATTTTAATCTTTCGGTGTAAACAGGTTACTAAATATGTCCAGAAGATACGAACCTTCTATCTACAAAACTGTAGGAGATATGATGTTTTTCTAAATTTTTCTGCCTGCAAGTATAAGAAGTTTTTGTCGCATGCTGATCAATCCTCTATTTTTACCATCTCTGAGATCTCTGAGTTCATACGGACAAGGTTAAATCCAGTTGGCTGTTGATGCTGATCAAAAATATATGTACTTTATATGATTGGAGATGCTTCCTTCTGGCTGTTTTGCACAAACTTAATGTACTTTGTGTACTTTTGAACAGGATTTGTCTATTCTTCCAGAGACCCAAACTTAAAGTCTAGAGCCTTAAAACATTTAAATTTTTAAGATTGGTAAAAAGTACCTAAGCTATGCACGAAACGAGTTTTGATGTTTTTTTAGGAACAGCGACAGCTACTCTCGAAAGGGAATCTGATGAAATCGCTTTGCCCAGAACCTTTCTTTGTAACATTATTATCCAGATTTTACAGAGAAAGCTTCGATCTGTCCCATTATTAACCTAATTTTTGTACTTTGTAATTTACAAAATAAATTTTGTATGGATTTGTCGAGTGATTGGATCTTGAGGTGCAACTTTCTATAACTTGTTCATGCGATTTCACTAGGTAAAACGGTCTAGCAATTTCTATAAATTAAAAAAGACTATAAAGTTCTAAAGTTAAGTGGACTTACACACTGCCGGCTTTTTTCAGTCAAGTGATTCCGAAAATAGCTTGTCAAAGACCGAAATGCAAAAATGTTATCTTGAAAAGGTTGCGATTGTAGACTTGTGCAGGCCTGCCCAGCTATGGCCCCTGGGGCTCGAAGTCACTCGCCGATTCACACCGAATGAGTGCCGAGTCAATCATCACTGAGTGTCAGAGAGGGATAGACATAGTTTTCAATCCTCTCTATTCGGCGAGTGACTTCGGGCCTCTGGGGCTATGGCTGGCCAGGCCTGCTCTAGTGTGAGCAGAGATGGCCAGTGCGAGATTCATACATACAAGTAAGACCGAACAAGAAACGAAAGAAAAAAATCTAGAAACAATGTGCTTCTCTCCTCTCACAACCAACCAGAATCAGTGAGCGCAGTTATGGGTTGTTTTCTTCCCTCTATGCAATGTGTTACGCAAAAACGGGTTTTTCTGCAAAGGGGCAAAGGGGGGACCGTTTGTTGCGACCTTTGGGTACATAGTCATCTCTCGCGTACACCAAGAGATAAGAATTTAAGAATTTCTTCCCACTAGCAGTAGTTAGTGGTATCGCCAGTGCGTTATCGAAACTCCTTATATTCTGAATTCACCTGGATTCGCTAATGACCAGCGGTCGCTTGACACCGCTTGAACAGATGCTAAATTTATACTCATTTACATTTGCTGACAAAATTCAACACAAAATCAATGCTGCTCGACTGCAGCTCGTTCACTTCGTTCTTCCTTTTTTATTGCTAGATCTAAAAAGCGTTTGTGCATTGAGATGCCCGTTGACAGGCAAGAAATTATCAGCGTCAGCTGGCCAAAACACAAATTGCCGACTCCCCAACTCCCTCCGGCCGGGCCCCCTGCGACCCATTCGGAATCACTTAAAAACACAAATCAAGCAAAAGTTGAAAACACAATAACAATTGTTTTGGGACACACCATAAATTTGCATGCCAAGCAGAGAAAATGCTAAAAACACACAAAAAATAGGCACAGAAATATGGGAACAACGACGACGACGTCGACAACCAGAACAATTCGTTTGTGTCACCATCAGATTCGGCACCAGCACAAAAATGTTCCATGTTCGCGATCCGCGTTCGCATGTTGCCGCCATGTTTCATGAATTATTTGCCAGCCGAAAAAGTTTTCGACCAGAAACTTTGACTGCCGAAAAAAAAGAAGAAAAGCTGGGAAGAAGGCAAGACATTGACTGGGAACTGGTAGCTGCTAACTGGGCAGTGTTCCTGGAGGCTTGTCGCTTGTTTGCGCTGATTCGTGCGGCGCATTTTTCGATTACCACTTTGCCTGCTGGGAGAGGGCCCTGCAACCCGGTGCCTCCCCAAATGTTTCGCATTTTCTGCAAACTTGGTTCACCCTTCGCCGGCTGCTTAAATTTCAATTGTGTGCCAGAGGCGCTCGCTCGACTCTGGAGCACTCTGGTGCAGGCTTTAATAAATTATGACCACCGTTGGGGGTGTGCTGGTTGATGTTGTTGTTGCTATTGTTATTGTTGCAGCTGCCCCTGCATGCCACTTGGAAAAAGTTAATACAACAAATGCGATTCCCAACAGCAACAATAACAATGACCGCATTACGAGCTCGTAAAGTCAAGTCGTCGACGGCGGCAGCGCCAACATCAACAACATGGCCGAGAAATGGCAGCTTTACAACTTCCGGCAGGCAAGGACTACCACAACACGATGCGGCACAGTGGTCAATATTGTGAAAATATCTTATTTGGTCACTCCACTGCATGAGGAGAGTTTCCAATTGTTCACTCATTTTTTCGCTGCAAAGGGAGTCCGTAAGTGTCTAAGTTTTTACTAAATATTAGTTGCTTTCTGAATGACTTTTGACGTTTGTAAAAAAATTATGAATAGTTAGTTCAAATTCCAAACACTAGATGGACTGTTTAAGAAAAGTTGCCCGGAATTCTATCGTAATACATTTCTTACAGTTCTGGAAATCGTGTATTCTGGAATCGTGTTGATCGTAAAATTGTTACACATTTACTTCACGTTTTACAAAAAATATTTCCGCTTCACAAAAAAAAAGAAAAAACAAAGTTTTCAGGATTCTGGAATTAAAAGCAATTCCCTGTAATGCAAGAAATGTGGTTCTTACCGATTCATAAGTAATTTTTGGGTAAATGGTTTAAACTATTTTATTATTAAAGAATCTGTAGAGTTCGGCACTCTTGTATGACTGGATCTGTATAAGAACTCAACCGCGCTAAGCATTCCTGGAATGTCTTCAAAAACTCTCTAAGCGGGCCTGTTCCGAATTCCGAAAACGAGTGGAATTGCCGCAAATCGAGTTGATTCCGAGATTTCCGAAAGTCGACAAGAATTGTCGTTTTAAAAACGTGTGCTGTAGAGTCAGCGGAGTTAAAAGTAACTGCTATTTAAAGCATTAGATGTTCCCCAAAAATATTAACTAAAAATTCGAAATTAGTTGAACATTTTTAAAATTGTTAAACATCATTACATAAACTGTTAATCAGTTGAATTATAATTTAAAAGAACTTTCTTATAAACGTCTATCAAATATTGCATGAAAAACAAAACCGAGCGGCAGTGACGAAACCGAGATATTCTAAATTCCACTTCTTTATTTAGTCGATTTTGACCTTCATTCGAAGGCTGTTAGGGTTGCTTCATATGAATTTATGTAGTCGGACAGCACTTTTTCTATTTTATTTCCCTATGTGTAACCTTATTTGAAATGACATATTCAAATGTAATACTTAAATACTGATTTAAACGAAAACAAAAGATTTTAAAGAGTAAATAAGAGCTTGGTAAATTTTTATTATTGAGATGATGACAACTCTGGCAGCCTCCGATGTACACAATCACATGCTCAGGCCAGACAGCCAGCTGTTTTCGAAACCGAGTTTGAAAAGTCAAAACGTAACCAAGCCGTTCGAAATTGGGAAAATGTAAAACATTCGTTTTCGTTTTGTTTTTACTTTTTGAAAACGTTCGGAATTCGAAAAAGTCCTGAAAATCTTTTTAAAATTATAAGTCAATCTCTGCGATCTTTAATAAGAGGTTCTTTTTAATCAAAATTTTTTGACTTTTATTGAAACCCTGCTTTGTGTTAATGGAGTTAATTGGGGGTTTTTTTGGAATCGTTAATACTGCAAGACTTATGCTCACTTTGATAGTCTTCACTTCGTTGTATTCATTGGTATTCCTGAAACAGATTTACTTCCGATTTTGATTTCGTGAAAGCAAATCAAAAGGAGTTAACGGATCCACCCTTTAGTTTGCTGAACACCTAATTGACAACGCCGAAGGAAAATTGTGAAAGCTATGGAACTCTCCTGTGGTTATGAGGGAGTACGTAGTGAGGTAAAGCTTCCGACCGGTTAAACATGCCGGATCCTGAATGCTCGACTCACCATCCTCTTTGGTAGCCCCTGGTAGCAGAGCGATGCATTCGCAAGGGTGCTGGCTAACGTGAGTGGCGAACCGTTCATAGGGTTAATAGGGTTGGTGCGTCGGGTTTGGTCCCCACCACCTAAAAATACTCCACCAATGAAAACTGCGACAAAATTGCCTCGGATACTCAGGCGAGTGGCGGACATTGATAGCAGCGGCCGAAACCGTTTAACGGTTGTGATGTTTCTATCAGTCCTTCTTTGGACAAGAAGACACTGTTTGCAACTTTACAAAGGATGATTCAACCAATTTTCTAATTGATTATAGTCATTCGAATTGAATTAAGCTTAGTATATACCTCAACAAATTAGACAAAAATACTATAAGGGCAGTTCTTTTGTTTTGGCCCAGTGTGGCCCGATGTGAGAAACTTGTACAAATTATGGTCCCACTATCAAGTGTTTGTTATGATTTTTAATTACTTGGATATAAATAACAAAAATGAATTACGAAGAATTCAGGAGAAGACTAGGCATTCTGCTTAGCGTTGTCGTGGCCGGACTAGCAGTGGTAGCAATCATACAGGAAGTCCCTTCACTTTCATTGCAGCTAAAACTTCGCCACCGTCACTGCCACGGCGATAGCAAAAACTTTCTCGCAGCGATGTCCAAGCTTCCTTGCATTCATTTGCTATTTATTAATATGAACAGATTAGTCTGAAGGCGACATTTTAATAATTTAGTTACCATCCCGTCCTATCAGACCTCCAATAAAGTCCCACGCACTTTTCAGGAAAACTAAATTGCTGTGACCCTTGTCCGTAAGGTTCCACAACAACCGCTTGCTTTTTACAGCTTCTATGAGCTTAGATTTCTCCTCCCGAGAAAATAATTCGGCTTGTCGCTTACTTGCGCTCATGTTTTTTTCCAACTTTTGTTTAGCAATTTTATTAGTGATGCAAAATATTTAAAAATTTACTCGATAAAGCAAATGTGCATATCGGCAATGTGCGATGCTCTTTAAGGAACTAAGATCCATTATTTCTTGAGTTATCGGTATATATACTAAAAAATACCAAAATATACTGAAAATACTAGTATATTTTTGGCCTTTTCTTGAGACTTTTTGTTGGAAGTATTTACTGGCAACAAATGTTTGTGAGTTTTTTATATGGACTTCTTTGCCTTGGCAACACCTTTGTTGTGGTGTATTCTAAGCTTTAAGAGGTAAAAGCAGGACATAATTGGAAGTATTTGTGACTTCTAATTTTCTAGGAGAGCTATGCAGATATGTAATGCCGAACATAATTGTCTAAGTCAAGCACAAGTTCCAAAAACTCGAGCACTCATAACTCCGTCCTATTTATAAATACCATAGAATCGTAAGCATTTCAAAATGCAATCAATAAAAAATCATTAAATTCCTCCAATATGAAGTGCACTAAAACTTACAACTTTCTTCATATTTATGTAAGCAACAGCAGAAAATGGTCACGCTAAAATAAAATCATATCGAAATCAGCCTCGAAGCTGATTTGGTGAAATCAACTACTTTCCTTTCTTCCTCTGGGCACACTGCACTTTTTGCAGTTGATACACGAAAAACAAAGCAAATCAACAGCGAAAGCAAATCACTTTCAGACCACTAGTGTGATCGTATGACATTTGGTGGTGCTAGGCTGTGTGCGAAGATTGCAAACCGCAAAACTGCGTCGTTTTTGAATCCGGTGACATGGAAGTCTGTGAAAAGAAAAGTAAATGGGAAATGCCCCTTGCAATAAGAACTAGCTCCCTGTAAAAGTAATTATTTTATAGTTTTTAAGAGTGAATTTTTCAACAGTTTTTTACCCAACAATTGAGGTCTGATTCAGCAGTGATTCAGAACTGAAAGGAACGATCGAAAGACACAATGGCAACTTGGCATTTATAAATATTATTTGCTTTCACAAATGTGGGCCAATCTTGAGCGAAGTCCAAACATATTTTTCATTTTCCGACCACTGTGCGGCGAGGTTTTCTCTCCTCGTAACTGTGAAATGTTCCTTGGTTCCTAGTTAATGTGTGTTTGTGTGTGTGTGTGTGTCTTCCTTTTTTGGTGGCCATCCTTATGTCATTCGGGGATTATTTTGTGGGTTAAAAACTAATTTTCGTTCATGAAGTGGATTTTGCTTGTGCATGTTGCCAACATTTCGTGGCCCATAAATATGCAGCCTGGCATGGCCGGCAGCAAATCCTCATGCACTTCATTTGCATAGCAAGTGAAGTTGGTCGGACCTGAATTGCGGCACAAATAAGCGGAGTAAACCGTATTGATTTCATGCCCTCAACCATAGATCCATGTCCGGGTTCACGACCTTGCAGCAACTGAAGACAGACCCGTAAATGTCAACAGTTGAAAGTGCGTGACCAAATTATTTCATTTTATTTAATTTATTGTCCATCCCAAAGTGGAAGTCCTTGTCTGGCATTTAAATTTAACTACAGACAGAAAAACACTGCCACAGCAACCGCTCAGCCATCAGCAACAGCAGCAGCAGCAACAGCAATAACAACAGCGGCAACAACACCAACCAGCACATAAAATGTCGCCTGTGGCCATTTTCATGGGCAACCAAGCGAATTGGGTGTTGAAGTTGCTGTTGGGCTTTCACAGCCAGCAGAGAAGCTGTGCGGGGGGTGGGATTGCTGCTGGGGATTATGGTCAATTATGTGTAAATACAATTATTGTTATTGTTGTCGCTGTTCTTGTTTTTTTGTCAATGTTATGGATGTTTTTTTTTCATAATTGTTAATGCTGTTATTGTTGTTGTTCTGAATATTTTATTGCAGGTCAAGCTGCTCATCAATACTGGAAAATGTAACAGAGATTAAAGCGAAACTGTTTGCCAATTCACTACGGCGACAACACAAGCCAGTTAATGCTTAAAATGTTTGCCAAAGGGCATATGGTATTAATGCGACGCAAGGTTTAATACAAAGTGTCGGCTCCACACAATCCTGAAAGACCTAAAAACCTTCTGAGTTGTTTTACTGTAGTGGGCACTGGGAAGTCTTTAATAGCAGCGAACTTGTCAGGATCCGTTTTTAACTGACCATCTCCGACTACGAATTCAAGATACTTTCTCTCCCTTATGCAGAACTTAGACTTAGCAAAATTTATACCACATGCTATCCTAAAGTATCCTGCAATTTCTAATTTCAAATAATAATCGATATCGTCTGAAAGAACCAAAAGGTCATCCAAATAGACGAAGACTCTTGTCCGTAGATGGGCAGGGATAACGAGATCCATAAGTTGTCATAAAGATTGCGCAGCATCACACAATCCGAACGTCATAACCTTGTACTAGTATAGAGGCCTGTTTGGAATGGTAAATGCTGTATATTGGCGCGATTTTTCTTCTAATGGTATTTGCCAAAAAACATGCTTCAAATCTAAACCAGTTATTAAGCGAGCAGGAGGGAGACGACTGAGATTGCCATAGATGTGGTTGTTTTTTTATGGTTCTTTTTTTACTTCCCGTGAGTTTAAACCAAAACGGGCCATTTCTCCTTTCTTCACTAGGACACAATTACTACTCCGCGCCCTCCTCGATTCCTCTGTTACGCCTCGAGACAACTTGTGCTCAATTTCGGCGAACATGAGTTTTTCCTTTGCTAGAGATACGGGCCAATGCCTTTGTTTAATGGTAGCTGCATTGCCTACATCGATACTATGTTCGATTAAATGTGTATGCCCTAGCCCTTCCCTTTCGAAAGATGGAATCTTGAAGATCACAGCGTCTTACCTTTTCTGCAGGCTCAGGGTTAACAAATGAACTTTGGTAGCTTCCTCATCATCATCCTTCCTACCTTTGTCAAGTTCTTGAACGTGGTTATCGCTATTCAAAATGGTATCCAACAAGCCAAAATCTTTCCAAAACTTGACGCCTCAGTAGAAGTCTTGCTTTAAGTCAGGGATAATATATAATTTTAGGGGTTTTGTTTAACAAACGACCTAACGACTTGACATTCAGTATTGTTTGCCGTCTTGATTCGCCCTGAGCACTTCTTCACTTTAGGGTACACTAACAGGTCTTTAGCAGCTCTACTGCCCAAACAACTGATTGTGGCTACAGAATCAAGCAATGCTAAATAGCTGTAGTACTGTCAGAGTTGAAAAAAATTAAAGATATAATATGTTTACGGCTATCACGAACTTTCTTCCAAAACGCTGGAACTCGCAAGGTCGAACGCTTGGGTAGCCTATTTTGCAGCTCAATACAGCTTAATACGCCAAGAATATGATTACAAGTGGCTGTATATTGAGCTAGCCGAACATGAAATAGTTGAGAATGAATGTTAACAAGTTTGGTCCACTAGCAACCTCGGATTTGAAGCAGTAATTGCTTCAGTTTGAGTACTAACATTACATTTTAGTTTTTTCCAATTTATTTGGCGACCTTTTTAATGTTTTAATTAGTAACGAGTTGGCTGGCTCGAGGTCAAGAAGTTGGTTGCGTTTGTTCAATCCAACTCTAACAACTCTGGGTAGTGTTTTCACATTGTACGGCACGAAAAGTAAGTGCGTGGACAACCTCCCTTGACGGGTGTTTCATGGTATGGGACATGGGTATGGCGACCCAACGCTCTAGCAACCGGTCTCATCCAGAGCCCAGTCAAGCGCGGCAATCACCACCGGATACGGATCACAGGCGGATACCGTGTTCATGGGAATCGATTGAGGCACTTTCTTTTTCTTTCTGGGATGACTCAAGGGAATTTATGTACAACAACCACGCCCCAAAGGAATCAAGTTTCTGTGACCCTGGCTCCGGCGAGCTACCCCCGGCCAAGTATCGTTACAAACTTACCGAACTTTTGTTAGTCCCCACGTAAATAGCGTAAGTTTCATAAAAAATTGTAAAAAATATTTACCATGAAACAATGGCAGAAGGAAAACAACAAAACGAGAAAACAAAAGTGGTAAAAGCACTGTATTCGAATAAAAAAGTGGCTCGGTTCGGTTCAGTGTTTCACACATTATGAAATATTATGATTTCTCGATCTGATCTCCCTTGAAGTGGGTTGAAATGGAATGTCGTATAAAAATCTATATTAAGGAAACGATTAAAGTTCCCAAAATAATAAGAATCATTGGCTGGAGGAAAGTGATTTACTACTTAAAACTCGTCAGTGAACTGAACCGAACCGTGTGCGGTTTTCGGTTCGGTTTGGTTTGTGGTTGGGCTCACCAGCTAAAATATGCGTTTTTGGTTTGGTTCGGTTCAGATCCGGTTTGCGTCCATGTTAATTTGTGTGATTTTCTTAAAAATATTTTGAGCTCAGGAGAGTGCCACAGGTAAGCCCTCAGGCGGATCGGAGAGCTAGCAAAACGTCAGAACAGGCGAGCAATCGACGGCTGCAATTTGATGATAAGTTTTAATATGACAGATGTAGACGGGAGCAGTAGATTGAATGGTTCTAGAAACAACAATCCGCAGTGTGACCAGCGACGAAGGATTAAAACTAGTTTGAATGATCGCTAATCGTCATAGGTGAAGAACTGGTGAACAATTGGATCAGCACAGATCCAACGAAACGGCCCACAATTCAAACTGAACAAGTGAACAACTGAACAAGCGAACAACTTGAGTGAGTTGACTCACTTTGAAAAAAGAACAAGTGAACATGCTCAGTGAAAGAAACAACATTTACCCAACACTACTTTATAATAAGCATCACCTCCTTGAATGTTAGTCGACCTTGAGCCGGCTAAAAACCTTTCTTAATTATATAGTATAAAGTCTACCAAAGTTTATGATCCCAAATTAAATTCGTAATAAGAGTTTTGTTGCCAGATTTGCAAGTCTTAAAGTTAGGCTGAGATCACAATGTTTGACACATAAGACTTGATAATCTTAAAGTAAGGACCGCTAGACCATCATGTCTCAAGTGTCGAACAGTGTAAGCCCAGCCGAAGGCAGCTTTTAACCGCTTTCAACCGACTAAGCTCGGAATCCTTGATTTGGTGTTCATTTAATACGATTTTGGGATATTTTGTAAGAACAAAAGCGGCTTGCCAGCTCCTTCCTGCAAAATCTCGAGTATAAACCAAGCTGGCAAAACGGGCAATTATAAATTATGATGTCAACCCAATGCCAGATAGACAGCCAGTAAGCCGTCTGGTTGCAAGACTTGGCATGAATTAGTTTTGACACGCAGCAGACAATGGCCAACAACTCTAGGCCGTGCTGTCGGCCGTGTGTATCGATCTATAATTTAGATAAGCTCATTCCGGGTGCGAGTGTGTGAGGTGTCTGTACGTTGGCAATGGCTTCATTACAGTTATTATGCCCCATGCTTTAGATAGCTGTCTAGCTATTTGTTTATGAAATTGACCTGCGATTATCGTTGCATACAAAGCGGCGCATTGCGTGCGTGCCTCATAAATTACACAAGTGCAGGGAACGGGGGGCGTGGCTTAGGCTGCTTTGCACAATAAAAAAACTTTGTTAAGAGCCAAAACGTTTTGTTAACTTGTTCACAACTTGAGAAAAGTGTGGTTTGACTTCTGCACACCCGCAGCCTGGCAAAGATCTGTCTGGGGGAAAAAGTTGTTTTCCGCAAATGCATAAAACTTTCGTATTGACAATAAACGATAATATGTGCCGGGGAGCCAGGGAGCCAGGTCTGGTGACAATGCAAAGTACTTGCTGCATATGCACATGCTTGCACTTCACATTTCTTAAGGCCAGGACACAGGATAAAGCCCGCAGGCTGCTGTACTTCCAAATAGGTTTAGTTTGTTGCGAACTTCCTTGAAGTGAGGGGGAGAAATGGTGCTGGTACATCCACTTTTATGGCATTGGCAGACAAAAGCGCACGAAATTCAATGAGCTGCAAAAAGCAGCTGAAGTTGCTGCCAGATTTACGCCAAGAAAAATGTCAGCCCGGCAGCTGTGAGCTGCGGGCAGCCACCTGCAGCCCACAGAAAAGAAGGGAACAAAATCTGTTGGGGAGCTCAGACTTCAGTTGACTGCGGTCTGCGACTTTGGCGCCAGGGCAGACAAATTGCGCTCGTAAAATGCTTTAAATTGTGCACTCTGCTCACCAAATTGAAGTTGAGCGAGAAAAAGTGACGGGCGGGACGAAAACAAAACAGAAGTTGCGAAAAAGTACAATGAGCGTGCAAAAAATGGCAGAGCGTGTTAAGAAAAATGTTTTCGTAAGCTGCCAACAAATGCGCGACAATATTTCTCTCTTTGTGGCTGTGTGTGTGTGTGTGTGTGTGTGATTGTGTGCGTGTGTGTGTACGGCCATTCCACACTCCCAGGTGTTGAATTCCACGGCTCGCCTGCCTGCCCAACTTCACGGCAAGCAGCCAATGGAAAAGCAAATGCTTTTGTTGTAAATGCCACAAGCATCGCTAGCCTCCAGCTAAAGGCGGATAACCTAAGCCGAATGCCACTTAAAACCATGTGGCCGCCCACTCTCTGCTCCTGCAGCCGGCGAAGGTGTGTGATGTCAAAAACGTTAAGTTAATACAACGACTTGACTCGAGCTTCGACTTTTAACTCTCAACAGTTTCCATTGCGCAAAGGTGTTTTTTTTTTAGCAAGCGTGTTGGATTTTTCAATTTGTAATGTAAGTTCTTGCTCCAATGACCTGGTTCTGTTAGAGAAAAGAAAATAAAACAGCTAACTTGGGCCACTGAACTTTAAGTACACCCAGCAGGTTTAAAGCATTTTTTATTTTAAGTCTTAAGCAATTTTTGTAGATTCCTAGCCATGGCCTGTTTTTGGTCAATGTAAACCTTTCTCTACTAATTTCGGTATGGATCTTTAAAACAGTAGTAAGTTTATCTTCGACTTTTGGCCAAAGCAAAAATCTAGTAAAATAAATTCAATCGAAAAACTTTTTTCGCTGCTTGACGAACCTCT
This sequence comes from Lordiphosa collinella, assembly GCA_018904265.1. NCBI lineage: Eukaryota > Metazoa > Arthropoda > Insecta > Diptera > Drosophilidae > Lordiphosa > Lordiphosa collinella. Next base: position 449,417 of record JAEIFV010000042.1, on the reverse strand, counting down.
TTAAGGTCGTGCAGAATTTGTTAAGGCCATATCGTATCCTTATACATTAGTGGGACCATATACTTTCAATAGAAGATTCGTTCGCGTTGGTTACCACATAATTTGGAAGACCTCTGCAAAAATCGGAACCCTGGAACACCTCATATGCAATTGAGCGGCTCTTTCAAGCGGAAGTCTAAGCCAACTGTGCTGTCTTCACTTGAAGATCTGAGCTACGATATGTTACAGGTTTATAGCATTTTGTATCCCGGTCATTTGACAGTCATTTCATATGTAAAACCATTCGCTGATTCCCGAAATCAAGACCAATAGTTTTTTGGCGGGGCCGTTTTCGAGCAATTGCGAAAAAGCTAGTTTTTTCATTGAAAAACATGAAAGGGAACTGAAGTCGAATATCCCGACTCCAAAATACCCTGTTCCTTTCATTTTATGTGTTTTGGCAGCTGACGATGCTGAACCCTCGCTCCATAGAGCAAAATTTTTTCATACATAACTTCGGTGTTTATGGTCCGATCTTAATGAGATTCCCAGAATAGATAGATATACGGTCTTTCTTGATATATATTAAGTCACGAGGCTCTTACTTAAAAATGATGATTTTTCCAAATCTAAAAATAACTTGATCTGGGTATGAAATTTGCCTTATAGTCTCTGAGATCGACACGTTCATATCGATAGACAGACAGTTTTTTGCGGCTATAGGGGAATAGGGGGTAAATTTTCCAAATCGAAAAACAAACTCGTTATGGGTATGGTATACACCCACCTTCATGGGCTCTATCCCTTATAGTCTCTGAGATCGACGCCTTCATACAGAAACGGCTATATCGACTCGGCTTTTGACGCTGATCAAGAATATATATACTTTATGGGGTCGGAAATGTTTCCTTCTCCCTGTTACATACATTTGCACAACTTCATGATCCCCCTTTTCCCATTTTTAATGAGAACTGGGAATAAAAAGATATCTCTATAAAAATGTGTGTAACATCAGTTTTGGCTTGTGGATTTTAAAACGGTTAGATACATTTGACAGAGAATTGAATGTCCTATTAGTCATTCATACATCACATTTTAATCCGTTGGAAAACTTCGCCGCTATTAAGGTGTTAATCAGCAACTACAACAACAACAACAACAAACAAATATATGAAAATAGGTAATTTCTTTAAGATCTGACCATTTCCTGCCAGTAATGCAATATTTCATCTGAGCCTGAAAAGCAGCTTTCGGATAAGTAGCTGTCCAATTCTTCGTGATGCTGGGCTGTTCAGCTATATCATCCGATATGACGATACCATCGAACATTTTTCTGACTTCAGCATAAACCTAAACAAATTTTGTTATGCTTAAAAGGTGGCCATAGAAAAATGGCGATCTTCTGTGTCAAATATGGCACAAATTTTTCTTTTAAATTTATTTGAGCTTTCATTTTAAGTTCTTTCATTTCGATTGTGTCTCTGTCAAGGATTGCGCCATGTTTTGTGAGCCTGCAAAACGCCAGCAGAACTAAGTGCGCTGATGACTCAATTTTTCTTTGCTAGTTATCTGTTTCATCCTTGAAGATTTTTAAAAAGTCAATCAGACGCCAAATTTCTTTCTGTTCTTCATCAGACAGATTTTGTGTGCCAGAAGAGTGTCATTTATCTATGTTGTATACGGAATTATAAGGCAATAGCAGTCTATCATAAACAAAAGTTAAAGTACCTTTTTGACTGGGTAGGATAAAAGCATTTTAAGCTTGGAATTCCACCTTGTTTTATTTTCTTGTTTAAGTGATACCTTAAGTTTGCTCTGAGTACAGCTTTTTTAATAAATGTAATATACTAGCAATTATTAGGCAGTGCATGGACGCCAACAAGTGAAAGTTCATTTCGCAAGTGAACTTTCACATTTTTTAAAAAGATGAAATCGTGTCCCTATTCGCTTAAATGTTCTTGCAGCCAGATTAAATCAATGCTTTTCAGTGAATTTGCTCTTGCCTTTGCCTTCATTTCAAGAGGTTTTATGCACTCTACAAGGTTTTACATACTGTCTTTCTCACGTTCCAAGTCCTCAGCCAATTTGTGGTGACTATTTTTTAGCAAAATTTGCACAACCTAAATATGGCAGGACTGAAACAAAAACTTATTTAAAGAATTAAATAAAAGCTAATTTAACCAGGGAAAAATTCTTTAACAAAGACTCCAACATTGGTATGCTTATATGTGAATGTCGTGATTGCTCCGTCTTAGCAAATGTTCTATTGAAAACTTCCGTAGAAAACCTTGTATCATAACCTTTTTTTTTGCCAAAATGCTTGATATTCATTTTCAAAATGATAGACTTGCTTTGAATACTTGATTTAACAGAAAATTTTTTTATCAAGTACATGCGTGACCCACGCGGGAGTACACTCGGCGAGTAGACACGAACGCGTGAATCCTTTTTAAGTGTTAAATATTTTTCCAATTGTTGGGTACCCGAGTGGGCTACTCGCTCAATGCTGTGCTCAGGTCTGCAGTAGTTTTGGTTATTTAATTTTGAAAATTAGTGCAAGAAGTCGCCAAATTCGATGCAAAAATGATCCAAATAAATTCTGTTACGCTTGCGGATATTATACTTCGTTGGTTGAACGATGTATACATGTATTTTGTTTTTGTTTGTATTACTGTATTTCTGGTTAAAATTAAACATACAAATAGTAACTCTCACGTAATTTCGGAGTATGTGTTTTGTTGTTGTTTTTGGTACAAATAGTACCAACTCCGCAAATTTCAGTTCCCTTTTCATATTGGTCAGCTGCTGAGCTCAAACTTGAGAATTACAAGTGGTTTAATTTGAGCGAAATGAAAAAAGTATTTGTCTTTATTCAATTTAATACAAGTAGAATCTCAGACGCGTCGCCACCTGCGTGTGAGATGGCTCAACTGGTTGAGACGGCCTTCCGATCGTTTCCAGCACAAGGGCCCCGAGTTCGAATCCTCCTAGAGTCCAGAGTAAATAAAAATTTTAAGAACTTAACAATTTTCTCGTCATTGTACCAGGAAGCTGTTAATTTAAAAAATTTTACCGAGTTAGCACAGCTTCGTGTGCTAATTGTACTGGTGCTGTCGTACGCATAAGAATTTACTGAAAACAATGGTATTAAAAAGATTTTTGGGACCCCTCCGAATAATTTTAATTGCAATATATTTAAGTTAATGCTCTGATAATTAACATATGGGATGTGGCTATTTAACACTTCTATCCCCGAGTAACTGGTATATCAAAGTCGGGCAGGACCGACTTTAACTTACGCTCTCGTCTTATATGATTTCATGTAAGTAGATATTGAAGATTGTTAAGTTGTCGCTAACGTGAAACTTTATGATTGTTAATTTTTTATTACTTTTTAACAACTACTTTTTCTAAGTTTTACAAAGATAATCCTTACAAAATTTATTTCTGATTTATAATGCCAGAAAAGCTTTTCTGTATTTTTTTTGGGAAAACTCGGTACATAGAACTGTTCTACGGAACCGTTTAAGCCGTTAAACCGATGGACCTCAAAATATTGAGGCTACTTACGACCCCTAGTTCAGCTGTGGAGCTGTTGAATTTAGAAATTTTTAAATGTTTTAATAGTCGAAAACAGGAAGGAGAAAATGGCGACCCCCAGTTGAGCTACGGAATTGTTGAATTTTATATTTTTAGTAAACATGAAAAGTAGAATTTTTATGTTTTTTTCATCTTTTTTTCGACTTGTAAAAAAACTTACAAATTCCTGAATTCAAAATTTCTACAGCACAACTGGGGGTCGTGAATACCCTAATTGTATATTAAAAAAAAATGATTGTCAATTTGGTTCAGAGCCGGTTTGCTTTCCTACAACAAAAAACACAAGCAAATTTAAGACTTTTGAGAAGTTTAAGTCTGTCGCAAATACCCAGCAAGGCCCAAACAGGACAAAGTTATTCTCCTTGAATTCAATATTTCGCTGACGCAATCCTTAATTGCAAAGTGAGCAAAGTAGCCGAAAATAAGCTGAGCAAAGCACTTAAATTAATTACAAAAGTTGACAAAACGTAAACAGAGAATCGAAATGGCAAACAAAGCTTGAAATTAGATGGTCTGGTATTATTGTCAAATGAGATTTTTCTCCTTTTTTCTATGCTGAAGGTCGTAAATAATTTATGTAAACTTGAAGGCTCGAAAGGGGCAGGAGAGAGGGAGCGAGTGGGATGGCAAATGGCAGTGGGAATTGTCGCAGACTCCTTTACACTTTGATGCTGCTGTGTTATGAATAATAACTTGGGATCTGCCTGCTGTAGTTCCTGTTGTGCGTTCTCCCTCTATCCCTCTCGCGCTATCTCTCTTTCTGCTTTGAATATTTTACGCAGGCATAAATAATTTAAAACAATGGAACACACGTAAAAAAAAGGATAATGCAGCAAAAAACTGACAAACAGCACAAAAGTGAGAGCGGGAACGACAACAACAACAAAGGCTGGAAGATAAGAATAAAATTTGTACATATATATGAGATGCTGGCCCAAAGACACATAAAATTGTACCTCTCGTTCGCTTCCCAGTTCTCCACTTGGCCCGAGAGCAACACTTGACATATGTGCCGCCCTTTGACCTCCTTTGAAGCAGAGAGCTGGTGCTGACATGATGCCTGAGCGGAGTGGAGCGGAGCGGACGTCTTGTAAATGAGACGACATGGCGGCCAAAGCATTTGACGAACGACTAAAAAATGTAAAAAGTCGGTTAAGCCCGACTGTAGTTCACCCTGTTCCTACCAAAGGCTTTATATCTTCATTTGACATTAGCATACGTTTCAACAACATTATCACACTCTCTGAACGATTGGTACAGGGTACACAAATCCAAGCAAACACATGACTTTACACACTTCCCCCTTCCGCTTGGCCAAGTCACTGACTGATGGCGGCTCAAAGAAATGTCAACACACAAAGCTCACGCACAAACGCCCATAGACAATTTCACTTTGACTTAACAAATAGAAAATCATTTATTCTGCATGCGCGAACGTGGACCTCTGCCATCTTTTACCATGAGGCGTTTCGATTTCACACAAAAGGAGGAGGAGGACGAGGCAGCTCGTCTGCTGCTGTGATTTCCGTCTGTGTCTCTCGCCGCCTGTCGAGCCGTTAGATTTATGCGCATTTTGCATATTTCTTTTTCTCGTCTTTGTTTCAAAACTCATCCCCAGCCCCCGTCCAATGGCGCTCAATTTCATTGCGCGACTTTTATGACTTTGTCTGCTGCTTTTGACTTTTATCGAATGCAAATTGTTTTGTAATAATGCAATCAAATCTTTGTCAACTCTGTTTATTGATGTGTTTATTTTGTTTGGGGCTTTGGCATTTGTGCGTAATTGAAGCGCGGTCGCGGGAAGCCTATAGTATATTAACATATTTACAGAGAATTAGAGTTCGCTTTCAAGCAGTTCTTAATACGGATTTAATGATTTGTGCTGATTTCGCTGAGAGTCATACAAATTATGTCTCGCAAATAAGGACAAGAGGAATTTTTCTAAGTCTTCAAGAAAGACTGCACTTCCTTTCAAGTTGATTTGAGTACTATTCAAACAGACAATTCTCCATTCATTCTCCATTCGTCGCTGGTGAAATTGTATTACCTTTCCCAAAAGTGGTAGAGACTTTAGTTAGTGCACTCAAAGAAAAAATCGAGACGATCGTGCTTGGTTTGAAGAATATCTGATATCAAAAGAGAGCAGCAATTTTTGATTTTCGTTTTTATACCCTTGCAAAGGGTATTATAAAATTGTGCGGATGTTTGTAACGCATTGAAGAAAGCATCTCCGACCACATAAAGTATATATATTCTTCATCAGCATGACGAGCTAAGTTGATTTAGCCTTGTCCGTCTGTCCGTCCGTCCGTCTGTCTGTTTCTATGCTATCTCCTCCGTCAGTTTTAAAGCTCCTCACCAAACTTTGCACGAAGTCTTTTAGTACATATACGCTGCACATTTGTCGGAACCGGCCGGATCAGATGACTATAGCATATAGCTGTCATAGGAACGATCGGTTGAAAAACTAGTCTTAGTGAGAAAAACTTTTTTGTTTTTTAAGGAAACGCCTCCAAAGTACGCATTTCTTAGCTTACTATTCTTTCCCATAATTTCATTAAGTTTGGTCAAAATCGGGTGACTATAGCATATAGCTGCCATAGGAACGATCGGTCGGAAAACAAGTTCTAATGAGAAAAACTTTTTTGTTTTAAATGAAAACGTCCTTATCATTGGCTTACACTTATTTTATATACTTTTACACAATTCTACAAAATTTGGTAAAAATCGGATGACTATAGCATATAGCTGCCATAGGAACGATCGGTTGAAAAACTAGTTTTAGTGAGAAAAACTTTTTTGTTTTTAATGGAAACGCCTCCAGAGTACGTATTTCTTAGTTAACTATCCTTTCCCATGATTTCACTAAGTATGGTCGAAATCGGATGACTATTGCATATAGCTGCCATATGAACGATCGGTCGAAAAACTAGTTCTAGTGTAAAAAACTTTTTTGTTTTTAATGAAAACGTCCTTTTTATTGGCATATTCTTATTTTATATACTTTAACATACTTCTACAAAGTTTTATCAAAATCGGATAACTATAGCATATAGCTGCAGTATGAATGATCGGTCGAAAAAGAATTTCTAGTGAGAAAAACTTTTTAGTTTTAAATGGGATCGCCTCCAAATTTCGTAATTAACAGTGTATTATGCTTTTCCAAGATTTGGTCGAAATCAGACATCTATATAGTATAGATCCCATAGAAAAGTAAGGTCCAAAACGTAGTTTTAGTTAGAAAAACTTTTTTGTTTTCAATGGAAGCTGCAAGGGTATACAAAACTTCGGCCGAGCCGAAGTTAACTTTCCCCTATTTTTAATAGTAAAAGCATATGGATCAAAAATAGACAGCCCGATCGATACCAAAAATCATTTCGGTGGGAATAATGTTAAGGATCCTTATCTGCCTTTGTTAAAAACTAGGCTAAAATCGCGGTGAAATCCTTAGTTGTCCTTTATATTGCTAAATTCAATGAAGTTCTCTATCAATAGGCTTCACAGTAGCACTATAAATTATCTTTTGGTCTCCGGGAGGGTTTTAAGGCCCTCCTATAAAATTTAGATCATTGCTGAGAAGAAAGATTGATGTCGATTTAGCAAGCATTTGTCGAAAATTTTCTTTATAACCTTTGTTGAACTTTACGTTCCTTGCAAAAACGAAATAGTTATGCTTATTTAAGTGGAAACTTCTTTCGAAAAAATTTAAGGAAAAGTTTATCAATAAAGTCTCGGTAACTGGAATTCTTTTTCCTGCCGATTTTTGTGTTTAGTGGAAAAAAATAATTTATTTTGTTTACCAGTTTAAGGTTTGTTTCTGAATAAAATCCAAGTATTTGACGATTTTTCAGAATGAAATTTAAAATTTTTTTATTTTCTAACAAAACAAACATTCCTGGACCCTGAGATCCTAAGTACAGCACTTTGTCAACGCACCATACAACTAAGCCGAACCCTAATATATTGCTCTGTTTTGGAATTTGTTACAAATATCTTTAAAACTGTGGGACTAGTTAGCGGAAAAGCGGCTGTAAAATATTTTATAAAGTCGGACATGTTTTCTTCTATGCATTACAAATATCAGACCAAATTTTATGTTCACTCAGCCAGGGTAGAATCAAAAAGGTATCATGGCTCACAATAAACAAGTTAGGCTGTTCTGATTCTATTGAATGAAAGTGGAAAAAGCCATCATCAATACCTTGTTAGTGGTTTATTTGTGTTTAAATTTCTTAAATTGCAGCTCAATTGATTTCGAAAGCGAATTGCAAATTTCATTTCCTCCCCGAAGAGTTGTCGACATCGGCATGGCCTGCCATGCATTTATCCATTTTATTGACGCTCTAATTAAAGTCCGGGACAGAGGGAGGCGGTGGTTTATCGATACGCCCAAGGTGAAACGGTTTCCGCATGCAAGTGTGTATGCATGTGTGTGTGGCAAGGCAAGGACAAGAGCTTAGGATCAGGCTGTTGGCTTTGGCATTTTAGTTGGAAACTTTGCTATTATGGACGGGCAGAGAGACAGACAATAACACGACACCCAGGACAAGGTGAGGCCGGCATGTTGTAGCTGTACGGCAACGAGAAGCTGAACACGAAACGGTAACAACAGCAACAAAAACAAAAACTCAAGCAACAAGAAGCAACTGTAACAGTTTTATCGCCAGCGACAACGCAATGGCAAAGGCAAAGTCGTAATAACAACAGAAAGAGTGCGAGTAAGTGACTGAAATTGCCTAGAAACAAAAAATTAAACCGCTTTCTCTCTCTGTCTAACTCTAGTGAGTGTGGCAAGCCACAGGGAAACAACATTGCGGTGCAGTACAAAAAAAAAGGACTCGCACAAAAGAGCGAAAAAGTTGGTGACGTGAAGTGACGTTACGAGGCGCGACGTTACCCATACGCAGCGTGTGCGCTGATGAGTTTTTAGTCATGTTAGCCCGTTGAGCGAGACGTTGCCAACATCAGCCCCACTTGTAAGCCCACTTGACGTATTTCCAATGAGGTTGTCCTTGTGTGGACTGCTGACAATGGTGACACGGTTTCTTTCTTTGTTGTTCTTGTTTTTGCAAGTAAGCCGTTTGTAATTACGACACCCAACTAAATTTGTATCGCCAGCAATTTGATAAGCGTTGTTGCAAATTGAAAACAAAACCGTAATAATTTGTTGGCTGCGCTGTTAGTTCTTAGAATGGCTAACAAAAACATATCGACTCAGCTTTTCCTTTATTCAAAATGCAATCTATAATACCAACTTTATTGAATCTATTAATTATTTTGAAAATATAAAAATATGATGCTGTTTAGCTTCCAATTACTGTGAACAATTTTGTAAGGTTCCCCCTGGCTATCTGCATAGAATGTTCAAGAATATTAAATCTCGATATCCCAGCCAATGGCTGGATAAATAAATTAAAAACCACTAATACACAAACTGAAATGTGAGATTCACTAACCGCAGGGCGAACCAGGAATTGCTGGCAAAATAAACAATTAAGTGTTGGCCAGACAACAACGACCAGTCGAGCAACCACAGTCACCGCAGGCTACTCAATGTCATGGCTATGCCTTGAAAATCTCGAAAAGGAAAGCCAATGATGTCCTTTTTGCCTCGGTAAAGCAGTTTACCAGCACGCGCCCAAGAGTAGGCAATGGATTTTTTCTCTCTTGCCGAACTCAATGAACGACGACGAGCGGCCAAAATGGCAATAAAAACGGCAATTGATAAGCAACAGCAGGAATCGCGCCAATAAGCCAACAAACAAACAAACAAACCAACCAACCAGCAGGGAGAGGAAGAGGCGAGGCAAACAAACAATCAAACGATAAACGGATGCCACGAGCGGAGAAGAGAGAAGTGAAGGCGGAGACGAAGAAGTGCTGGATGGCGGTAAAGCGGGGGGCCGCAAGCATTTCAACCTCAATTTGGCAAATTCTATTACGATAATAAGTGTGCGGCAAGGGCGGGCGCAAATAGCCGGAAAATGCTTTATGTGGCCGACAACAAAACGGCAAAAGGCAGTTAAAAGCCAAAACAAAGCATCGCCAGCCGCTTGAAGTGTAGCCGAGAACGAGCGAGATCCAATTTCAATTCGATTGTTATCCAATTTCTGAGCAAATAAGTGCAAATGTTTTCGTTTCATGCCTTTGAGGCAGCAGCCGGGCTCTACTGTGCGTGTGTGTGTGTGTGTGTGTGTGCAAAGCGTGTCAATAATTTGTCTCCAGTTTTGGGGTTTGACGAAAGTGTTAATAGGAAAGCCAAGTGGGAAATAGAGATGACAGAAAAGTGTTTAAAATCGTGATATTGTATTCATACTTTGTTTATATTAACACCGAATCAATGGATCATTGAAACGTTTGAAAATTTCAATGGTAAAAGTACTCAGAACATTATGTCATCTATTAAACTTTTACATTGGATATGTGAATATGGCAACATACTCGAAATGTGAATGATTTCTTGTTTCACTAACGAATGAAACAAAGGTTTTTGGATTGCTGTGACTGTAGTACATTATATTGAAGTCTGTTTTCAGGATCATTTTAGAAAATAGAAAAGTATATTTGGCTATTCCCTTGACTGTACACATCCTGTCTTAAATAAAGGGGGATGCTCCCCATATTCTATAATACCTTCCCTTTGACTTTCCCTTTAAATCAATCTTTTATGGGAAAATACACAGAACAAATGTTAACACTCCACACATACAGTGAATGTTCGCGAGAATGAGTCCAGGCTGTTAGCTCTTCGAAACTTGATTGATCTGTATTAGAAGATGTATTCGTTAATAAATAGTTTCCGAGGAATCCCACGATTCGGTCTGCTGATGCAGACTTTTCATTTAAATCTACTTATTAAACCTTCCCCGGACTGCTGTAATTGTCGGAGAGATGCCGCGCTGAAGTTGGGGATCTTATTTAAAAGTTGGGACTTGTTCTGGTCACCCAATTTCATTTGAAAATTGCTCTGAAAAATCAAATCTCTCTTACAGACAACGTTTGGTGTAGCCATACTTGTCTTAAGCAGTTGGGTTAGTTACCGCTTTTAAGACCTGCTGTTAAGTCATACCGTCGGGGGAGCTGCTGCTATACGGCTAAATTTGGTTTCGTCTGTGGAAATTTCAACAATCTCAAATTAAGCCTTCACTAGACCAAACCAACACATTTTTTAATAATAGAGGAAAGTTAACTTCGGCTTTGCCGATTTCGACCAAATTTGGTGGAATCTTGAAAAAGCATAGTAAACTAAGAATTACGAAGTTTGGAGGCGTTTCAATAGAAAACAAAAAAATTTTTTACCCTTGCAGAGGGTATTATAAAATTGTCCGGATGTTTGTAACGCATAGAAGGAAGCATCTCCGACCACATAAAGTATATATATTCTTGATCAGCACGACGAGCTGAGTTGATTTAGCCCTGTCCGTCTGTGCGTCTGTTTCTATGATATCTCCTCCGTCAGTTTTAAAGCTATCTTCACCAAACTTTGCACGAAGTCTTTTGGTACAAATACGCTGCACATTTATCGGAACCGGCCGGATCGGATGACTATAGCATATAGCTGCCATAGGAACGATCGGTCGAAAAACTAGTTCTAGTGAGAAAAACTTTTTTGTTTTTAATGAAAACGTCCTTATCATTGGCATACACTTATTTTATATATTTTTACACAATTTTACAAAGTTTGGTCGAAATCGGATGACTATAGCATATAGCTGCCATGGTTCGGTCGAAATTGTTCGGTGGGGAAACTTTTTTTCTATGAAAACGTTTTTCTTTCCTACCTTTCTCAATTTTATCAAATATGATTTCAGTTTGAATGATCGGTCGAAAAAAAAAGTTCTAGTGAGAAAGACTTTTTTTTTTTTAAATGGGATCGCCTCCAAATTTCGTAATTAACAGTGTATTATGCTTTTCCATGATTTCACCAAGTTTGGTCGAAATCAGACATCTATATAGTATAGATCCCATAGAAAAGTAAGGTCCAAAAAGTAGTTTTAGTTAGAAAAACTTTTTTGTTTTCAATGGAAGCTGCAAGGGTTTTCAAAACTTCGGCCAAGCCGAATTTAACTTTCCCCTTTTTTCCCCACTAAGACTAGATTTTCGACCGATAGTTCCTATGACAGCTATATGCTATAGTCATCCGATCTGGCCGGTTCCGACAAATGTGCAGCGTATTTGTACCAAAAGACTTCATGCAAAGTTTGGTTAGGATAGCTTTAAAACTGACGGAGGAGATATCATAGAAACAGACGCACAGACGGACGGACGGACAGGGGTAAATCAACTCAGCTCGTCATGCTGATCAAGAATATATATACTTTATGTGGTCGGAGATGCTTCCTTCTATGCGTTACAAACATCCGGACAATTTTATAATACCCTCTGCAAGGGTATAAGAAAAGGTTTTTCTTTGATTTTAAGTCCGATTAAGAGCGTTAAAGCTGAGCTTAACCAAGCATAAAAACCAACAACAATCGTTGAGGGGATGTAAAATGTGATGGCAAGCAGTGGAGAACATAAAATGCAAATCTGCGATTTGGTTTGTTGAACATTTGCTTAACCACAAAAATGAAAGCGAAACAACGAAAGTCGCGGCGGGGGGGAGAAAAGGAAGACCAAATCGGAAAGACTCAAAATGAAGTCGGAGACAACGCTACGTGGCCGCATTATGAGGCAAGCGCAACATATGCTTAACGCCATGAGAACACTGAAGGGACAACAATGCGCAAAATATTTGAGGCAACAGCGGGCGAAGGAGGGCGAAGCAACCACGCAAATGTAGGAAAATTACGTTAAATAGAAAAGAAAACTTTTCCACTTTTTAACTTTGGCTTGCGCTTGGCAGTGGCAGTGCGCGGTTGTTGAACATTTTACAAACAATTTAAGAGCCGCATTAAATTATTGTTACGCTCGCAGCTTAAACTTTAAGACAGCTGTCCCCCTGCGATTCCCTCCCCACCCACGAACTGCTCAGGTCCAACTGTTTTTCATTTGCCTTCTGTTGCTACTTTGGCCCTTATTTTTATGTTTTCTTTTTTTCTTGCGGGGCGATAAGAGTGAAAAATGGTAAATTAAGCAAAGTCAGCGGCTGAGTTGTATTGTTTTTGTGTGCTTTTTTTCCAAACGCGCGTCAGACTAAATTAGAGCAGAAAAAACTTAATTTGCCTTTTTGGGTTGCGCCAAAAAGTCGGCAAAGAAACGCGACCACGCGACCAAACGAAAATCAAAAGAGGAAAAGGCGCCAAATAACAATTATGTTTTAAGGCAATTGTTTTGGTTTTCCTTCTTTGGCTTGTTACAATTATTGCTGTTGTTGTTGTGGTGGTGGCTTTCCCTTTGCCGTGCTTGTTTTCCGCACTTGTAATTGAGAATGAAATAAGGTTAATTAGAGTAATGGCCACTTTGCTGCTTGGCTCTGCGTCTTTCTCTTTGCCAGACGTTTCAATTTCAACTCAAAGAATGCTGGGAACGGGGAAGGGGGTGCTTCCTCCGCAAAGCGGTCAAGGCTGATGGACATGCCTGCATGCAAAGTGATGATTGTTCCGCAAGAAATTTAAGTAGTTAATTTATTTATGGCCAGGCCACGACTGGCCAAAGTTTTTGGCACCAACTCTGATGGCAAACTTGTGTGGTGAAGCCAAAAACCCACACGTGCAGACGACTAAATCCACACCACGTACTTGCCAAACACTTTTGAACCCATTTACTTTGTATGACCAGAGCAGACCAAACCTGTCGGGGTGGTCTATAAAGTCTAGCCGGCAATGCTGCACAGTGGCAGAGGCAGTGATTTTTATGCAAAACTAAACTTGTTTGCGTACTTCTTGCAAGAGTAAGCGGCACTCGCTGGACTAACAACTGTATAAAAATAAATAATCAATAAACGTAGTTTTCGTTCATTAGTCACTGGGCTTTGGGTCGACGGCCGTAACGAGGGAATATCAGATTGTGTTAATCAGAGAGCTAAAAATTACCGCCTATTGCGATCGTGTTCTTTCGTCATCGAAGGCTTTTTCGCAATCTCGATAAGTTTGGCTCGATATAGTATAATTCGGGAAGAAGAGACAATCAACAAAACGAATCTTTTACCTAACTTAGGCTTTAGTCGCCGTACTCACTGACACTCGTGTTGTAGGACGTCTGTGGTGTTGGTGTGTCGATCGGTGGTGTGACCTTATTAAATTTCACCTTAGCCTTTTCACACTGTCGCAGCTTGAAAAACTGTCAAAGTCGAAGCTGCGGGATTTTCCTATGGGGCGCGGGCCTTGAATTGACAATAACTTGCGAGTTTTGCTCAATCGACTTGAATTTGGGAAGATATTCTTGAAATGTTTAACAATAAGAACAGAAAAAAAAATTTTCGAGTGCAAGCCACCCACCCCTTAAAACGATAAAGTGGTTCAAGCCTAACTCGAATTATTTAACCAAGACGATCTCGTCGTCTCGACGCGTGGTTTTTTTTTGTCCAATCGGCGCCTTTGGTAAGGTATTATCTTTCAAAATGCGCAGTTGAAACGAGAACTGGTGTCGTCGTACGTCCTTACGTCCGAAAAGCGTAGTGAAACGAGAACGATGACTGTATCGACAAATGACAAAAACCTGTGGAGAGCATTAAGTGGCTTTTCCAGATGTGTTTTATTTGAAAGTACAGGAAACTATTAGCGAATTTCGGGGATAAAAAAACTCTGTCTTTTGTCACAATGCTATTAAGAAAACTCTTGTCAGAAGTCGTAAGGAAGTTCGACTAAACTACTTTCATCGAATCTAAATAAGTCTGTTAACTCTTTTATTGTGTGTAACAAACAAAATCGAGAGCTGTGAAACAGGTGACTGTTGTTTTTCTTTTTCTAACCAGGAAAGTCGGTCAAGCCCGACTATAACTACTCGTACTGGCGTTGCCCACACCGTGCGCCGGTGCGGCCCTAATTGTTTTTTTCATATAACTCGACACCGTCTCCGTCCTACCTTTGCGGATCGATATTAATTAATTAAAAGTGTCTAGAGACGAACCTCTATCAAACTGGGGGTTGACGTTTTTCCAATTTGCGGGGGCGGGAGGGGGGCGTGGCAAAATTAAAAACAAACTTGATCTGTGCGTTGGTGTCCTATTCCTTACTCTCTGAGGTCGTGGGGGGGGGGTTTTTTCTTGTTTTAGCGCTGACCCCGTCCGAACGCTGTCTCGGTACGTCTCGATCTCGCGTTGGTCCTTTACCTGTTTTCAAGCCTAGAGCGGTGCGCCGTTCTGGGAGCAGTCCCACAAAACCACCACCGGCCAGCACACGCGTGTGTCGTTGTGTTGTTTTCGCTTTGAATTCGGCTAGCTTGTGGCGCCGTCTGCCATATATAAATTAGCTCTTGGGAGCAATCGGAGCAAAAAAGCAAGGGCGTGCGCGTCGCTGGTCTAGAAGATACAAAACACCTAACTTTAAGACTGTGGGAGTAATGGCTTGTTTCCAAATTTCGGGGGCGGGAGGGGGCGTGTCCAAAATTAAAAATAAACTTGATCTGCCTACAATTGTATGAAGTTTTTGTCCCATCAAACTCTGTATTAACATCTCTGAGATCTCTTTGTTAATACGGACAGACAGACGGACGAACAGACGGACATGGCTATATCGACTCCGCTGTTGATGCTGATCAAGAGTATATATACTTTATGAGTTCGGAGATGCTTCCTTCTGGCTGTTACATACTTTTCCACAAACTTACCTCAGGTACAGAGTATAGTAAAATAAAACAAAAATTTTTGTGCATTTTCATGTGTTGGACTATTAAAAACGAATCTTCAAAATCACGTCGTCGATTTGACGAACAATGATCTTAGCGCATTAAAAATACCTAGGAGTATCCAGGCTCATCTGTAAAAATGATATTTTGAGTTTGGGTTTTTAATATGAAGTTATATATTTTCCCAGATTTTCCTAGATTAAAACTAGTTCTGAATCAGTTTGAATTGGTCCAAAAAAGGTTCAGAATCATAAATAAGAAATTTTTGGAGTTTAGAACATGAAATTATATGTGTTGGTTGATGAACTGTAGTTTTTTTCCAGACTAGGACCAACTGAATCGGTTTAAAAGTTGTTGAGAGACTTAACTCAGAAATTATTGAAGCATGGACCTGAAGTTCTGTGAAGGTAACACTAAAGTCTTACAAATTACTGGTTTAAAAATGGTTCCGATTAAACTTAAGCCAGATCAAATGTTATATGTAAAATACTTGACGTGGTTTCTTCGACCAGTAATAATGGGCGTATTTAGCAGATAAATCCGATTTACGACTTGAAATTTCTGATGATTCTCTGTTGAATGACACTGAATGCTTAGTTTTGGTTATTCTCTGGCTTATTACATTTGGTCAAAATTACATTGTCACAGTCTTAGAGGACTTTTAACGCTTTAAGTTCGGCAGATCATTCTCAATTTTGGCGTTAACAGTTGGCCAAACAGACGATAAACTGTCTCACCAATCATGATTACCAAATTTATGAGTCGCAATTGGCAATCAATGTATTCACCGCTTAAAATCGGTATTCATAAATCAGTAATCGAAAATCGGATTTATCTGCTGAATACGCCCTATGTGTTTTCAGATTTGGGTAGTTTGAACACCTACATCTGACATCTACTACTGTATCCTTTGACTTTCTGCCATCTGCTAAAGTATTTGGTTAACTATAGCCTAGCAACTTTTCAAATATTTATCATAAAATTGTTACCTCTTATTTGCGAAAAACGATCCACTGTGCGCGTTTTGTTACCTCCGCCCCAAAGTTCTCAGTGATTCGAGTGGTGCGAGGGTAGATGTTAAATGACTTTTAATTGGTGTTTGTGCACGTCATCGTTGTCATCCCACTAGCCGCTTTCTTGTTTGTTGTTGTCATGTGATAGTTTGCAGCAGAAGCAGGAACATTTTACCCTTAACTTTGGGCTCATAAGTTTTTTTTTTTTTGCTATTACAAACACTAGTTCAGGCTGGTAGAAGTTGTCTTTTCGACCAGACCGCAAAAGTTTTCATACAATAATAATCACTTTGTAAAAGTTGTTGGCTAAGCCATTGCTGTTAACGAATTTGGTGCGGCTAGAACAGAAAAGTTCTGTTTCGAGAATCGTTCAAATTACTGAATTCAAACTGGGGGCCAAAAACTTTCCTACTCTGCTTATCTGTGTGAACAGGCCAGGCCAATTAATATCAGGCAGTGATTTCCACATATGAAAATCCTGTGAAATGTTGGCGTTTATTATGACATCGAATGATATTGTGTCATGGCACCGACAATCGCACTGCATAAATGGCCATATGAATGATTAAAAAAATTGCGAAAAAAATTTTTGTTACCTCTCTTTCTGACGCTTTATTTTGAATACGTGGTAAAAAATTTATACATGAATTTTATGAGTAAATTCAAATTAAATTTTTGCTGGCGCTGTTGCGTTCACTGACTGACATACATGCATATATTTAGTATGTATGTTGTGTGTACATTCGTGAGTGTATCTATTTGCAGAAGGTCAATGCGATACCCAAACGATCATGTTCATTTGAAGAAGTTGCAAACCAAAAACGAAGATTCTGGATAAATTCAAGTATGAATTCGACATTGAAGATGACTATGAAGAATGCTAGCAATTTAAGTTCTCTGTGTGATTTTAGATCAGAAGCTATTAGTTCAACAAGGGAGAAAGCTGCTGTCGCTTTCGACGAAAGTGAACATCGCATGAATTAAAATTATTTTAGATATGTCCTTCCTCTTTAATGTACAATTTTGCCGAGTTTATATGGACTTATTTGTTCTCATTATGCATCGAAAGATTAGATAAAAGTAGTAAGGAAAGGGCGATTGATCTTCCACCATAAGGCCATAAACTTCACGATTGATCTTTTTTTATTGGTAAAGTATCCTTCTGCTACCCTTTTTTGGCCGCTTGTGCTAGTGTGATATTGGGTTTTAACAGTACTTGGCAGTGTTCATTTGGGCTTACCGATAATGTATACACTCAGAAGAAAACGGCTGCCTGCGTTCTATATGAAATGGGATTGAATTTAACCCGTTTTGTACTTAAAATTTCAAGTTATGAGGTTTTCTCAAATTGAGAACGAAACATACTAAAATCGAAAAACAAGTGCTATTATTATTGAAATGAGAACAAATGTTCTTAAATCAGGAACATTTTGTACATACAGGAAGTTCAGGTACAAAATATGCTACATTGAGTACAAAATTGACTTATAATGCTAGCTTCGAAAAGTGTGCAACGTAAAATGTAAACTATTTTTAGGCGAGTCTGTTCTTAAAATTCCCAACTGATTCAAACACTTTTGTTATGGAGTGAGGGTTAATTTCTGACCTACAAAAGTTCTACCAAAGAGGTTTATTTATGGCACTTGGATATTTCCAGCCTTCTTTGGTTCAATATAGAGAACTCATTTTAGGAGAACTTGGGAATGGGCTCAAACCAAGAACATTTTTTATTTGTTTGAAATTCTCATTCTTTTTCTAAAGTGTATTTGGGCTGACTTTAGAAAATACTGGAATTTGTGTAAGAATATATTGTACTTTTTTGAGAGTTAATCGGGCTTGACTTAAGGCCATTACAACCTAAAAGAACGATGAAAAATATTTAAGAATAATTCGAAATGTACTTTATATATCCCAAAATAGTCTTAAATCAAGTATTTTGGGATTGAAAAAATCGTTCTTGATCCAAGAATTTTGTACAAGGATCAAGTATTTTCGTACTTACCGTACTATCGACACTGTTTCAAGTACAAAACTAACGGTTTTTTTCTGAGTATGTTTTAAAGTAGGTATTTAATGAGAAAGTGTAAGAATTTGGTGTAAATGGTGTCCTGCTAGAGTCGCCGTGAGTTCAGGTCCTTGGGTAAGACTCTCTTTAACCTTCTCCTTTGACGTACTCCTTGGATTCTCCGTCTTCTTAACTAGTTTTTAGCCAGTTTGTTGGGGTGGTGAGATAGCTTGTCAAGGTATATGGCGGAATAACATCTCCAACCATGAGAACTCCAAGGTCCTTTTCAATATCCCTGGATCTCAGGTACCATTCAGCTCCCGTAATGCGTCTAAGCATTTTCGCCTGGACCACTCTAATCTTTCTCAGGTGGGACTTGCCCAGATTCCATAAATTTGTAGGCCATATCTCCATACCGGAGCCAGAATAGCCTTATAGATTAGGACATTGTTCCTGAGTGACAGCTTGTTGTTGGAGTTCAGGAGCCACCCCATGCGCCGTGCTTTGGCAGCCACTGTCTGAGCTGTTGTCTTGACATGGTGTCCAAAGGTCAGACTTCTGTCCAGTGTCACCCCAAGGTATTTATGAGCTGCTTTATGCTCCATAAGCTGACCGTGCACGAATACTCCCGGGCAGGTGTCGCGACGGGTGGAATAAGTCACCGAAGCTCACTTGTCCTTGTTTATGGCAATGTTCCATCTAGCGGCCCAGTTGCTAAACCTATGCAAGTACTTTTGAAGGGCATCTGCGGCTGAGTACATGCATTTGCTGCGGTCAAGTTTGGTCGTGTCGTCAGCAAATGTTGCGATTAGAAGATCTTCGGAATTCTACAGGCATATCGTGAGTGAATAGGGAGTAAAGCGTAGGACCCAAATTTTAAAAGGGGATCTTGAAGATGTGCAAAAGTATGTAACAGCCAGAAGGAAGCATTTGCGACCCAATAAAGTATATATATTCTTGATCAGCATCAACAGCCGAGTCGATTTAGATATGTCCGAAACATTTTTATAACGTTTTAAGACCACTTTGTGCTCATTTTGGCCATATTTCCCGGTTCCATCGTCAGAGCAGCACTGCCTCTGCTCTTTGTGACAGCTTTGCTATAACTGCTTGGAAATTCCAAAGTAATATAAGTGCAAAAAACTACACCACGCGCTCGTTTGTGACCTGAGCGTAAAGATAAAATGTTACCAAAAAAACAGAAAATCAGGGACAATTAAGTCAAATGCACACTGTGTTCATATATGAACGGATTTGCGGCAGCTGGTGTTTTGCCATGAACGTCGGACTTGTTTTGTAATCAAAAATTTCAAATCGTTCAAAGAGGAGTCCGCATGGGCTGCGATTTGGACCGCAATTTTTTTCCGTAGTGTGCAATCTTGTCAAATAAAAATGGTTCGGTCTATGTGATCGAGTTAAAATTTTCATTAGGCTTATGAATGGCAAAGCTCAATTATTAAGATGGGCAATAGATCCGATTCACATTTGCTTTAAGCCACAGTTGACAGTGCAGTACTGGTCAATTTCCTTTTCAATCGATTCCAGGAATAAATCTTAAAAATAGGTTATGGGTATTCTTTGAAGCTTCGGTAAGCAGAACCATCCTACTTTCTGAACACTGTTAACTATTGATCGACCCACGTACATGACTTTGCGACATTTAAGTCTATATATATATACATTTCATGCGAGACGGAAATTCAGTAAAAAGAGTGGAAAAGGGTGGATGATGTGTGAGTGTGCGTGGGTATGTGTGTGTAGGCCTACAAAAATAAAGCCTACACGCAATTTGCTGTTCTTGTTGCTGGTACTTCTGCTGTTGTTGTTTTTGACGTTTTCATTTTGAACATTCTGCGTTTTTTGACCTTTTTCTGTGCACAGCGACCTATAGCCAACCCGCTCATTACCCACACATGCACAGAATCACACACACACACCCGAAGCGCACTCAATCATAAATGGCTGCGCGCACACTGGAGGAGAGTGGCATGTGACCAGCCGGTTTACATTTATACAAAAGGAAGTTGTTACTTTGGCTTCCGGTTTAGCCGAATTGTTATTATTATTTATAAGCGCTCACGATCCGGGCATTCAATGTTACATTCAATTTTCATCACAAATGATTTTCGGTACGTGTTTTTTTTTTTGACTCGAAATGCAAAGGGTCGATGACTGGTTGTTGGTACTCGGGCTGTGACTTGGGTTGAAGGGTTGACTCATTAGGACGGAACTACCTTTGTGTGTGCTGCCTGATGCATGTTTTTTGGTCATTAATCAATTAAGCCCACTCCGGCTCGTTGCTGAAGTTGCAAAATTTTCAACTTAGTCGTAGTCATCGGCCCTTGGCCAACTGCCCGAGCACAATTCATGCTTCATGCAAAATGCAGCAGCTTAATTTGTTTGCTCTTGTTTGCAATTGCAGTTGCATTTGCTGCTGCTGCTGCTGCTGACATCTATTAGCTTGTAAACATAATGCGGGGGGCTTTTCGAAACTTACCAAAAGATTTGCCGGACTTTGCAGCCGCATAATTGGCCAACAAACAAATGGAAGTCAGTTGCAGTATTTTGCTTTAATTAATTATTTATTTATTTTTCAATTTAATAAATTGACAGTCGGATGGATGGGCAGGCAGGTCGAAAGCTTAAATTGTTGAACTTGCCTCCGCTTAATTTATGCATTTTTATAATGTGGCCGCTTTTGATTTGCGCTGTCTGTCGGTGTTTTTATGGCATTTTAATTAAATCATGCCAGCCATTTCGGGCAGCGCTTGAAAGTATGCTTCAATTAACAGAGCGCATAAAAGTGACCGCAGAAATTATACAAATTATGCATGTTTAATGTGCAATTGTTATTACATATTGCTGTTGCAGTTTTTGCCATTCCGCATGTCAGGCATGCAAGCGTAGCTAATTGTCTGTCACTGTAGCAATTGGCTTAAACGCCAGCCTCAGGTGATAAACTGCATAATTATGGGCCATGGCAAGGGTCGTTGCATGCCAACGACATCAAATTAAACATGGATCGGATGGCCAGAGCATTTAGCCAGCACTGGGAGCATGGGATAAATGCCAACTAAGCTGAACAAAGATAGATTGAAATCAAAAACACATTTCAATCGCTGCCATGGGAACGATCGATGGCCATATCAATAGCATTGCCCCATTGTGTTGCAGTAAAGTGATATAGCATCAATAGATATTTCACACTTTGCTTTGAATGTTATTTGAAACGCTGCTAGAGATTGTCTAATGGCTGCTTATGCTATATTACGGATCATTATCATTTATGAAGGGGCGTTCTGACACACAGATCCTGTGAAATGCGGCAAAAAATAAAATAAATGCATGGCTTCACGAAGATTATTTTGACTTGTCAAGCAAAGTGCATGCAAAATGTGAAAATGTCAGGAAAATAACAGGAAAACTACACCACCAACAAAAACAAAATCACGGCAAAAATGTTTTTCAATCTACAAAGACACGCGACAAGCTCCTTCCAGCAGTCCAAGGGGGTGCAGGAAAAACTATTGAAAATGCAAAGCAGCTGCGCTGATTGTGCAGCTGTAGTATAAGGAAGCGCACGACAGGGTGAGGAAGGCCAAACGAGGCGGAAGCAGTTGAACAAGATGTCGACAAAAATCATCTAGCAGCACTGGGACACGGAATGAAGCAATCGCTGACTGTCTAGCAGTTGATTCGCCATTTCGCAGATAGCAGGCAGCAGCCAGCCAAGCGTTAGTGAAAGTGTTTGCCAGGTGGAGAGCCAACGCCTGTCGTCGGTTCGTTAGAGTCTGGGGGGGCACAACAACAAAGGCGTGTAAGTGCCGCCTGCTTAAACGCATTGTGATTCAGTGCCGCTGCCGCAGCTGCTTTGTCATTATACTCCCAGAGAGATTGCAACGGCGGCTCACACACCTACCCACTTGTACATGTCGTCGGAGCTCCTATAAACTTGTGCGCACGAAACACTTCCGCAGACGGAAAGCTTTCCGCTTCCGGTGTTGCGTTGTTGTGGCTGCTACTCCAGGCACTGCAGCAACTTTAAATATTAACAGTTAAGTAGCGTGTGTCGCGGGTGTGTGTGTGTGTGTGCTGCTTCGATTTTTCTTCCTTCTTGCTCTTATCGCTGCCGGGCATCGACTGCGTGCAACTTGACTCAGCTCCCTCAGTTGCCCTGCTCCTGTCAAAGTGTCATTTAGATCGTAATGGTTTGATATGAGCGCGCAAAAACACATTAAAACTCTTACAGCAACAACAACAACATCTCTGATATTTGGCACCGGCTCTCACATAACCCACTCATAAGCTGATTGCCAGACATTTGTTGTGAGCATTTTTCCAATTCACTTTACTGACAATTAATTGAAATCAATATTACGTATACGCCGCGTGCCGCCCATTGAATCAGCAATTAGTGCTTACATACCCAACGTGTGTGCAGGAGGAACACTCACCTGGAAAGAGAAAGAGAGAAGAAATCAAATAAGACTAGGTCACACATTGAAGGAAGTTGGTTTTATTTGTAAAGTAAACTTGTAAGTAAAATTGTTGTTCGTCAGTTGCTCTCTTTTTGTTCAGTTGATCGTTCACTAGATCCCTTTGGGAACGGCCAGTGGCCTCCTCTACATGCAATTGACCTACTGAACAGCTGAACAATAAAAATACAACAGTGAATCACACAAAAAGCTAATCACTTTAACATTAAATCAAACAGTAATATTAAAAACTAATATCTCGCTCACACAGTTCTCAAAAAACTACTGCACAGAAAATCAATATATATTCGGAAGCTTTAAAACAGCGGTGGGAAAGCCCTTGCTCCCAATTGCCCAATATTTTTCCCAAAATTTGTCGTCAAATTGCGCCACTTTGTCGCACAAGCAATTGCCTCGTTTTAATGTGAGTAACTAGGCTTGGCGCCTAATATGAGGATCTCTGGTTTACTCGAACCTCGCTGATAAGGGTTGTGTTTTCTTTTGTTGTTATTTGACTGCTCCCAAACTTGAAAATCTTGCCCACCGCTGCTGAATCAGCTGAATCAATCTGCGCGATTTTTCAAAATTACTAAGCGAAGGTTTAGGATAAAAGAAAAGTGGTAAAATTTTCAATAGGTGCCGCTGTAGGTGCACATTTTTAGAGATTAATGTTTTAGATTAATTCAATTTTAATATTTTTAGTTTATTCACTTAAATAGCTTAGCATAATTTATTATTGGGCCAGTTTCACATACAGTAATACTAACGAAACTATTCGAGAGTGAGAGATGATGAGCTGCGATAGTAATCGTGATAAGTGTGGCCAGAGCCGTCACACTTTTCGTTTTTCATTTCAATACAATAACAGTTCAACACATGGTGCAGTAGGCGGTCATTCCATTTAACAGCTCATATGTTCGTTCCGACTTTTTTATACCCTTGCAGATGGTATTATAAAATTGTTCGGATGTTTGTAACGCATATAAATATTCTTGATCAGCGCGACGAGCTGAGTTGATTTGGCCCTTTCCGTATGTTTCTGTGCTCCTCCATCAGTTTGACAGTATCTTCACCAAACTTTGCACAAAGTCTTTTAGTACAAATTCGCTGCACATTTGTCGGAACCGGACGGATCGGATGTCTACAGCATGTAGCTGTCCTAGAAACGATCGGTCGAATATCTAGTTTAAGTGAGAAACTTTTTTGTTTTTAATGGAAACGCCTCAAAACTTCATATTTCTTTGTTTTCTATTCTTTCCCAAGATTGCAATAAGTTTGGTCGAAGTCAGACATCTCATTAATATAGCAGTCATAGAAAAGTAGAGTCTAAAAAGTAGTCGTAGATCTTCTTCTATTTCCGATTCCTAGAAGAACATAGGTCATCAACCATTCTTATCCTCTGTTACTGGCCGCCTCCCCTTCTTTTCCCCTGTTTCGTTGGGTCTGCCACGTGCTCGCCCGTCTCCGTCCAACGGGCTCGTTACCATTCCTTGCGATGTTGTTCTCCCTTTTTTCGCAATGAAGTTTCGACACTATGAAAGTTGTAATTTTCCAAATAGAAAAACCGTATTGGAGCACTGGCATTACGTTGGACTTGAAGAACCTGATTTTGAGCCAGTGTGGATAAGTCAATCATCCCCTGACAGCTGACAGCATCCCATAGGCACCTTTAGCCTTTTGAAGGCGCAGATCCACATCGAGTTCCGTTCATCCATCTTGCTCAATTGGCTCTTCGCCCAAAACCAAAGCCTGATATTGTCCGGAACGGATGCTGAGCGCTTTTGTCTTCTTCGTGATGATTTTGAATGCTGCCGATTTAGCTGTGGTGTTCAGGTGGGCTAGTGTATTAGCCAGGTCCAGATGCCGGAGTTTTGTAGTCACTGACCACCCTATGCCGCTGTTGTTGGGAGCAGGTCGCATTGTAGCGAACACGTCTTCAGAAACATAATCTACGGTAGATTCTAAGGAAATTTCCCCAAGAAACCATAGGTCCAAAATCAATTCCTAGGTCACGCATAGCGCGGTCAAAACTTTTATGTTGTTTTTATAAAAAAAACCCTATTTAAAAGTTCAAAAATGGCGACGTACATCATTTATCTCATTTATAAAAGAAATTTTGCCAGCTCTCCGAATCTGCTTTAATTTTTGAAATCGAATTTGACGGACCTGATATATAACAAGAAAGAAAGTCGGTCAAGCCCGAATGTAATATACTCTGTACCTGCCAAAGCTTTTCTTAAGGCGTGTAAAGTGCTGCCCATCGTCGTTGCGGCCCATAAAATTCAGTGCAGCCCATAGAATCGTTTTTTCTCACATAACCCGACTAAGTAAATCTAAGGAGGAGGGGGGGTGTCTGGGTGGGGTTGGCGTTTTTAAATTACGGGGGAGGGTCCTTGCCATGGTGTTGTGAAGACGTGTTGCTGGCGTGTGGCTCATAGTCGGTAAAGTTATTAAAATATTAAAAATAAAGCGTAATATATCTGAATGATTGGGTAGGATAAACAAAAAGCACCGTTAGTTCGAGAGGTTTATAAATAAAATTATTTTATGTAGGTATTCGATGCCATTTGGAGCGTGGTGTCTAACATCAAAAGCAACGAGTGGCCTTCAAATTTTACGTGGTGGTCGTACTGGTTTGTGCACAAAAAGGATGAGTAAAGAGGTTTGGGGGAAAAGTAAAGGAGGGTCGGCTCATAAAGATAGTAGGGGTGTCTAAAAATAGTAGTTATAAGCGTCAATAAAAAAAAATAATTAAAAAATCAAATATAATAAACAAAAGTATTTAAAAGTTAGTAGAACAATCCATTCAGCGTTCCAAACAAAACAAAAGAAGACAGAAATAAGTCAAAGGAGTAGTGGGTATGGTAGTTGTAAATTTTTTATGAACTAAAAATCAGAGGTATGGTCGTCTGTGGAGGAAATTAAAATATTATTATTAAAAGAAATTTTTAGGCGGGTAACAAATAAAAAACAAAACTAACATATATTTATTTTCTACCTCCATTTCAAATGTAAACGTGAAGTGCAGTCGATATGGGTCGAGTTCTTGAACTTTCATGTTGTTATCAAACACAAATTTGTCAAAATCGGATACCTTACTGTGAGGAAAATAATTAAACGTGGAAGTGGGTTTTTGGATGTGTTTCCAATTTGCGGGGGCGGGGGGGGCTTGGCAAAAATTTAAAATAAACTTAATCTGCCTGCAAGTATAAGAAGCATATGTCCCATACATGTCATACGGACGGACGGACAGACGGACGGGCGGACGGACATGACTAGATCGACTCGGCTGTTGATGCTGATCAAGAATATATATACTTTATAGGGTCGGAGATGCTTCCTTCTGTCTGTTACATACTTTTGCGCAAACTTAATATACTCTTTGTACTTTTGGTACAAAGTATAATTAGGCAACAGTAATTATAAATTTTTAATTAAAAAACCCAATAAGTCCCAACATTTTGCTTTTTAGGAACAATTAAGAATTCTCAAAAACCCTAAAATATTTTTACAAAATTATTTTTTGCACTTTCCACCCTCAATGCATCGGAATGAACTGGTTTTAGGCTTAGCACATTTTGGCTGTAGCTTTGTGCGATCAGATTAGTTGTTGAATTTAAGCTTCAGCTTTAACTAAATCCTTTAAGCCGCGATTCAAGCAAAACAATTTTTTAATTTTATGCCCAATGACTTTCGACCTGTGGGAACCCATGAAACGGCATCTAAAGTGACTTTCTAATTAGTTTGGTTTGTCAAGCGACGAAAGAAGGCCCCTCCTCGACAAGGCACTTGTGTGCGTGTGTGTGTGTGTGCAACCACTTCGACGGTATCAAAACTCATATCTGCTTTTGAATTCCAAGAATGTTTTTGCGACCCGCAGAAATACACACACACACACGAAAATGTATAAAGGCAGAAAAATGTAAGGCCATAAAAATATGTTACAATGCTTGGTTGCGTTATGAAAGAAATTATATAGGCAACGCTATCTGGCTGGGTGTGAGTGGATGGGTGGGAGAGTTGGCAACGCCAAGCCACAATTTCCGCAATTAAATAAAAACGCAAACTTAAGCCGCTGGCAAATGCGAAGGAGAACACTGAGCAGCCGGAGGTGGGGGACACAAACGAATGTTGAGTGTCGCTTGGGCTGGCTGAAATATTTGCATATGTGTGGGTGGTGGTGATGAAGTGGCTTACCCATACACACACGCGCGCACGCACACCTTCCGTCTGTGGCACGCAACGCGTTAATGTATTTTGATTTCAGCCTCAGCGCCAAACATCAACGTTGCCCCTGCGTGTGTCTGTGAGTTCATTTTAATTTCACAGACATGCGACTGGCAAAAGAGACACACACGCGTGTTAATATTTCCACCATCTGCGTTTTGTAGCCTACACTGCGCGTCATTAGAAGAGAGCAAAAACTCAAAGAAAATCTGTACAAAAACAAACGAGATCAAACAAATTGGTGATGGCAAAAAGAATGCCGCTTTTAATGAATTTCCAGGGGCATGTTAATTATAGCTAGCAAAAAGGGATTATATGTAAATATAAACGGCAAAGAGTTAGGAAAACATTTGTATTGAAATTTTGAAAGGATTCAAACCAAAGCTGCAAACATCGAAAATGTTGATGAATGTTCGATCAAACACCTGATCTCGTTGCAAATTGTAAGGCCAGGTTTCTATTCTTTTCGAAAATTAATAGATATTTAACAGATTGTTGCCACTACTTTCGGTTTAAGTTTCGACATATTTTTCTATCAGAAAAACTTGTCCAGCTTACAAAGCTATATAAGTCAACCAAAGTCTCCAAAAATGCTTCCAAAAATCCCTGTTCTTTGAATTTTGGAAGGTAGTCTCAGTTTTTACATATATAAATGTCCAAAAATGGGTTTTCTCTTTTCCAACTTGACTTATGCTTTAAGACCCCTAGATTTCTAAATCGCATCTTTACTTATCAATTCAAGCGATTTTCTACTATATGACTATTTTTCTGGTCATAAGTTAGAGCTAAAAAAGTTCATTGGAAATTGATTTAAATGATTGTTTGAAGTACCAACTTTGACAACATTTTCGTGCAAATGTATGTAATAGGCAGAAGGAAGCCTGTCCGACCGCAAATAGTATTTATATTCTTGATCAGCTTCAGCAGTCGAGTAAATAAAGCCTTGACCGTCTGTCTGTCTTTCCGTCCGTCCGTCTATCCGTGCGTTCGTCTTCCTTCTGAACACTTAGATCTACAGCAGCCACTCCCATTGTCTACACGCAAATAAAGTATATTTCAAAAAAAAAAAATGTTGAATAACTCCTGCACAATATTTACAATCTCTGAAATTTTTCACCGGATCGGATAATAAATGATAGAGTAATAAGGGTTATTAAAATTGTTGCATGCTTTTCGAAACATCATGCGCTGTCTGCTTTCCTAATGTTCATATGTTAGCATTAACGTAAATGCTCTGTTAATTTACATGAGGAAAAGCTATTAAACACTTCTTCCCTTGAATAAAGGCTATTTAAAAGTCGGGCAGGGCTAACCTTAACTTACGCTATGTAACGGCAGTTTGAGGAGCTTTTGCATGGCTAATTACTAAAAAGCTGGCGCCAACAGCAGCTAAAGAAAAAACTTTTCATTAGATCTTCCGAGGCGGGATCGATCCCACAATCTCTTGTTCAGCGGTTGAGCATACTAGCCGCTGAGCCACCCGGCCACTGTTTATGTTAAACCAGTCCACTTAAAATCGATATTAATACAGAAGAAAATAATACTAATGTCAAAATATAAATTGTCGCCCTTCGCAATATGTTCAAAGTCATTTTGAACAAGTGCAACCATCTGTTGAGATTGAACCCAAGAGGCCATCCAAAAATACGTAGATTAAGATAACGAACTCTAAAACGGGAGTGTCACAATTGTTAGCTATGCATTGATAACACAACGACACGAAAATTTGACACAACCAAATTGTAAAATTAGCCGCTGATTCCGAGAATGGTATCAACTTATACCGAAAGTAGAGCGGTTTTCGCGATATTGCCTAAAAACGCATTTTGCGGCTTGAAAAAAGTTAAGTGCATTATGTGGCTATTATCTTCGGCTGTAGTGCCCCTTTTTGTAAAAACTGTGAATAGAATGAAAGAAAATTTAATAAACTTTCCAAAAAAAAGGGTTGTTTGTTAAAATTTATTGAAATTTGGTGCAGTTATAAGAGGTGAAAACTAAAATTTCATGAAAGTTTCAGTGATTTTTAAATTTTTTGGTTTTTGGCTTAGCATTTCAGTATTAGTCTTCACAATTTGTCTAAATATTTTATTTTGACACGATAGACTGTTTATTTACGAAAATGTTTTGCCTACAATCATTAAGATTGAAAAAAAAATGGCGATGTTAAATATGGTTTTGTAAACTTACCTTTTTTGTTCTTTTCAAAAATAAATGTTAAAAAAAATGAAATAGCCATTTAAGTCCTTGTCCTTTGTCGGTGGTAAAGAATGTGTTTGTGGGCGCACAAATAAAAAAAAAATCGAAAATTCCGAGTTCAAAGAGTTTTGTCAACCGATGAAGCAGAAGCTTGGGACTCGTTCCGATTAGCGGTTTCCGGCTTTTTGGGAATTACTAAGGCTCTTTTAACCACAAAGAAATCATTGAAGATTTGCTTAAGAATTATAGAAAAATCGGTATAAAATCGTATTGCTTTGACCTTATAATTTTAAATCTTGGATTTCAATTTAAGACCTTTTACAATTCAGGCACGAGTTCGTCACTGAAAATTAACCTGTTGCACTCGCATCTAGATTTCTTTCCGGAAAACTTCGGCGCTGAAAGTGATAAGCATGGTGAACGATTTCACCAGCAAATCAAACATATGGAACATCGATAACAAGGGCATTGGAACGAGGTGATGAAGGGTGACTATTGTTGATTCCTGATACGTGGAACAGCAAATTCGCATAAAAAGGGAAGACGGACAATAGTATTAAGTCATTTTTAGTGTTAAGAAGACAGTGGAACCGAAGATTTTGTAATTCTTATGAAATTAAAAAATTAGGTGTGGTTGCACAATCCTTAATAGTTACTAAATTTTTTGTACAATTTTATCGATTGAGAGCAAACAATTTTCGTAATTAAACGGTCTATCGTTTCAAGATAAAAAATCTAAAGTCGCAGAAATTATTGGGATAGCTTTTTTGGTAAATGTTCAATGGCTTGACACAGCCCCAAAGGGCCAAAGCCGAGCCTCTCTCAATCTCTTGGTTAGTTTTTTAAATCTTAGAAGTAATTCTTGACGAAATTATCAAAGAGAGTGAAATTAATAGTATGGCTTCCCCACAAAACCTTCTTTAATAAAAAGTGTAATTTTGCTGCTTGGTGTAATTTGCATTTTCCAATGCACACTTTTTTAAGTCTTTTATAATTCAACTAGTAAATATTTTGGTGTGTATATCGCTTGTTATACTATGTACCGAGATACTCAGAGTATAAAGTTATTAAGTTTTTACAAGAATATGTAACAGCCAGAATGATGCATCTCCGACCCTGTAAAGAATACCTACGAGGTGAGTTCAAAGGAAAAGGTGCATCTTGAATTTTCGCGGGCTGTGAACATTCGACCATCGATATTTTGTTTTTGTAATATTCGCAAACATATATTTAACATATGTTCGCATAGCCAGCAAATTTCGATTAGTAGTTTGTTTTTGGCTACTGAAAAGGTTAGTCACGTTTCTGTGTGCTCTTCGATTTTTGACTAAGTTTTGAGCAAAAGCAACGTCGCATTAGTATCGCTCAGGAGTTGTTGAATAACGTCAACGGCGGTCCGGGTTTGCTCAAAAGGGTCATAACTGGTGACGAATCTTGGATATATGGTTATGACATCGAAACCAAGGCCCAATCATCCCAATGGAAGCGGCCATATGAGCCAAGACCGAAAAAAGCACGCCAAGTTTGATCAAATGTGAAGGATAAGCTCACAGTTTTCTTTGATTACAATGGTCATGAATTCCTGTCAAGAGGTCTTACAGTTAATAAGAAATACTACAAGGTAGTTATGAAACGTTTGCGTGAAGCAATACGGCTCAAACGATCGGAATTGGGAAAAAAAAATCGTGGATTCTGCATCACGATAATGCACCAACTCACACATCAATGCTTGTTCGTGATTTTTTGGCCAAACCGTAATCACGCCACCGTAATCACCAGATTTCACTCCCTGCTACTTTTTCCTATTCCCAAAACTGAAGAGGCCAATGAAAGGAAAGCGTCGAATCGAAGAACGAGCTGATCGACATACCGAAAAGCGCATTCAGGAAGTGCTTCGAGGATTGTCCGACCGTCTGTCCGTATGAACAAGCAGATCTCAGAGAAATAGAGGTTTGACATGTATGCAGATCAAGTTTATTTTAAATTTTTGATACGCCACTCCCGCCCCTGCAAATTTAGAAAAAACTTCATGTCTCCGGCAGTTTTATATATAGAAGGTTTGTACCTTCTGGACATATTTAATAATCGGAATTCTTCATCAGTTTGCCAATGGATTGGTAAAGATCGCAAAAGAAACTTCGCTTCAACAGCGCAGTAGCGATGCTGCTTTCAGCTAATAATCTTATCCAAATTCACACTAAGCAAACACATTCTTGGGTAGAGAGTATATTATAGTCGGGCTTGACCAACTTTCTAACTTGTTTTTGAATTTGATCGCATAACAATTTGTCCATAGCGCCAATCAGGACTTTCGGATGAGCGGAATATTCGTTATCTCGTTCATACTGGAATGCGAGACGAAAGAACGAAGCAGATGTAAATGATCTATATTACATTGCCCGTCAATTCCTATTCTACTACGTTTAGGCTATGCTCATTTTGCAAATTCATTTCATGAATAGGGACCGAAAGTGCTTGCATAAACACCATTTCATGAATTCGCCTTCAATTCATGAAATGATGTGGAGCAGCTAACTTAACATTGCATTGGTGTTGCCAGATCATTTATTTCTCATAAGTGCGATGGTCAGTTTATCAATTTTTCTCTGTTCCAACTGTTGTTGTTGATTCCGAAAAGCTCGTGCCTGTTGTGATCGAGAAGAACGCAGTAGCGATGGATTTATTCGTCTGTTCGTTCTGCTCTAATATTTCGTATGTTTGTTTCTGCATTCGTTTGACGGCCAAAATAGAACAAGACTTACTTGAAATTTTAAGTAGAAAACGGTGTGACTGGATATGTCTATAATATCCTTTCAACATTCCAACGAAGCTAAAAATCATTGAAAGTAAAGTAAAATGGCTTGTCTAGTTGACACAGCCCCAAGGCTTGTCACGTTGACACAGCCCTAAAGGGCCAAAGCCGAGCTTTTCTCAATCTCTTGGCTTGTGCGCTTCTAATTTTCGCGCGACCGGGTGTAAAGTTTATTCAAAGAAAAAACTTTTCATTAGATGTTCCAAGGCGGGATCGAACCCACAACCTCTTGCACAGCGGTCGCGCACACTAGCCGCTGAGCCACCAGGCCCCAATCATTGAAAGGATGATCATTTTCCAAATCCATTGGATGATTTTCAGCTCCGTTGGATGATTAAAAGGATATTAAAGACATATCCAGTCCAAGTGGATATTTTTTCTCTGTGTATATGATTTATTCCATTTCAATTTCATTCGAATCAAATACAGATGCTATTCTTATGACGCGCAGTGTATCTGTCGTTAGGTATTGTATTTCTGTATAACTTTTCGTTGTTTTCAACTTAACTTTGTGCCTTTCTGATTGTTGCAAAAGGCAAACAAAGGACGGAAAAATATGGAAACCAAATCTTGAGCAAATCAAATAAAAATAAAACTTTGCTCATTTGTAGGCTGAAGTATTTGCGGTACGTATCTCAGGGATACATGTGTATCTTTGGCCGCCAGGCAAAGGATGAGCTGGAGGGAACGGGGGAGCAAGTATTTGTCATAAAAATATCAACACAACTGCAAACGCTCAAAAATATGCTTTTAATTTTATATGCATAACAAATTTATGCAAAGTGCGCGGTCGCCAGGTGCCCTGTCCGTGTGTGCGCGTGTGGGTGTGCGATGACAGCCTCATGAAATTATATAAAGATGCTTACTAGGTCGTTGATATGCCTTCAACTCGACTCGTCTCCGCTTCAGCCTGCTATTATATTAAAATTGCGACTACGTGCGGGTTAAATGTGTGCCAGAGAGCCCGACCGGCTGGGGTTTACATGTATGAAAGTGAATTATGATAGATGATGAGTGCTAAGGTGTGATTTATATGTACCAGTTTTACCTGAGGGTCTGTTAAAAAAAAAACGCTGCTCAACTTGCTGAAAATGTGATTTATTTTGCCAGCTGTGTGCCATTTGATTTTCGCCGCATTAATGAAATGTGCCTGGCGGGTGTCTGTCTAATTAGATGAGGTTCAGTTTTGGTTTACCACAATATAAGCTGCTGGTGGTCCCACATACGCACATGCACGGTATAACAAGCAGTAATCCCTCAAAAATTGATGCTAAGCTCTGCAGCTTAAAACGTGATCCGCACGACACAAACACACACACACACACACAGACGAAGACTTAACCCCGTTTAATGTGCGTCGCATAGAGCACAGTGAATCAAAAACCAAATCTGAATCTGAGCTACAGCTGTAACTGTAGCTGACGGAGCAGCAAGTGCTTATATATGTATGTATTTAACCCCAAAAAAGCACTTAATTAGCAGCCTTGACTTTCAACAGACACACACACAAATGCAGAGGAGGAGAGACAACATTAAAGCTGACTTTAAAAGGCGTTCGGCATACTCCGCAGAATTCCGCTTTCTCGGCCCGGCAAAGGGGGAATGCAGGGCAAATTGCAAAGGCAGCATATTTTGCTTTTTGCTTTGCTGGAATTTTGTGCAAATAAACACACAATTTTAATTTACTTTTTGCTGCTGCTACGTTATTTTTTTCCCCTTCATTTGAAGTGAAATCGAGACAGGTCGAGACCATAAGCAGTGCTTGCCAGCCGAACCTTTGGCTTGGCTGAGGTCGCAGTTCCTTTTTGTCTTGTGCTGAATTTTTAATTTGCCTTGCAAACACAGAGAAGAAGAGGGCGTCTGAGTGATGCTGCTGATGCTACGAGGGCCATTTGATAAGTCTGTGACGCCTAAAGTGCACTCCAAAGTATAAAACAACGCCACATTTGAAAAAGCAATAACTAAATGAAGAGCAAAAATAGAGGAAAGTTTACTTCGGCTCGGCCGATGTTTTGTATACCCTTGCAGCTTCCATTGAAAACAAAAAAGTTTTTCTAAGACTCTTCTAAGGCGAAGTTTGGAGGCGATCCCATTTAAAACAAAAAGTTTTTTCTCACTCGAACTCCTTTATCGACCGATCATTCAAACTGCAGCTATATGCTATAGTCATCCGGTTTTGATAAAACTTTGTAGAAATGTGTCCTAAGTATATACAATAAGTGTCTGCAAATAAATGGGACGTTTTCATTAATAACAAAAAGTTTTCCTCACTCGAACTAGTTTTTCGACTGATCGTTCCTATGGGAGCTATATGCTAAAGTCATCCGATTTCGACCAAACTTTGTAGAATTGTGTAAAAGTATACAAAAATGGTGTATGCCAATGACAAGGACGTTTTCATTAAAAACAAAAAGTTTTTCTCACTAGAACTAGTTTTTCGACCGATCGTTCCTATGGCAGCTATATGCTATAGTCATCCGATTTCGACCAAACTTTGAGAAATCATGGAAAGGGATAGTAAACTAAGAAATACGTACTTTGGAGGCGTTTCCATTAAAAACAAAAAAGTTTTTCTCTTTAAGACTAGTCCTTCAACCGATCGTTCCTATGGCAGCTACAAGGTGGGCCAAAAGAAGTCATCCGATGTTGTTTGGCTTTGATTTTTTTCTAAATAAAAAACGTATGTTCTGTTTTTTGATTATATTTATTTAAGCCTTTAGAATTTTATTGGTCATTCGGCAAGAACTTCGGGCTGCAGATTCTCGCACTCGAGACGAATGTTGTTCTTGAGGGCTTTCAAGGTCTCGGGCTTGGTTACGTAAGCACGGGATTCCAAAAAACCCCAAAAAAAAGTCTGGAACGGTTAAATTGGGCGATCTTGCAGGCCAGTGCAAATCGCCAAAACGAGAGATGAGGCGACCCGGGAACGCCGCCTTCAGAATGTCGGTGGTGGCTCGCGCAGTGTGTGCCGTTGCTCCGTCTTGTTGGAACCACATGTCCTCCAGTCCTAATTTGTCCAATTGCGGCAGAAAAAAACCCGGTTAACATGACCCTATAACGCGCACCGTCCACTGTTGTCGTTTGACCAGCGGCGTTCTCGAAAAAAAATGGCCCGATGACTCCTCCAGCGTGAACAGCGCACCATGCAGTCACTTTGAGCGGGTGTAATGGCTCCTCGTGCATCACTCGTGGATTTTCGGTGCCCCAAAAGCGATAGTTTTGAGGTGGAAATGAGCCTCATCGCTCATTATGATTTTGGTCGAAAAATCGTCCATTTTGTCCTCGAGATTGAGGATGGCTTGGGCGTAGGTTACCCGCATCTGGCGTTCGACAGGCAGCAGCTAATGCACGGACTGGACTTTTTACGGGAACATGCGCAGGTCTTTGACCAAAATTCGCCTTAGGGACGACCGGCTGATGGCTAATTGCGAGGCACGGCGTCTAGTCGATATTTTCGGCGACAGCTTGACTTCCTCGGCAACAGCGGCGATATTCTCGGCCGAACGGGCGCTCCGGGGCCGCCCACTCTTGGCAACGTCTCGTGTGGTCCCATACTCTTCAAGGTTGGTGGCCAATCGGCGCTGTGTTTGCGCAGTCGGTGTAGGGCGGCCGGGGAATCTGCGATGGAATTCGCGCTGCGCCAACACCACAGAGGGAGTATATCGATCCATGGCTTGTTCACTTGTATTCTGCATCTGTCTAGTCTACAAATGTCAAAACAGATCTGACTTTGGCGGCTATTTGTAAAAATAAGAGCATCTTCCAATAGGGCGACTTCTTTTGGCCCCGGTGACTTCTTTTGGCCCACCTTGTATATGCTATAGTCATCTGATCCGGCCGGTTCCAACAAATGTGCAGCTTAAATGTACCAAAAGCTTGGTGAAGATAGCTTTCAAACTGACGGAGGAGATAGCTGAGGGACAGACGGACTGACGGACAGATGGACGGAAGGACAGACGGACAGGGCTAAATCAACTCAGCTCGTCCTGCTGATCAAGAATATCTATACTTTTTGTGGTCGGAGATGCTTCCTTCAATGCGTTTCAAACATCCGCACAATTTTATAATACCCTCTGCAAGGGTATAAAAATCTGTCGAATCGTTATCGAGATGTTATCGATAAACTGTTTTTACGATTTTTTTCAAAAGTTGCTCTCCCTCGTATATTGTAAATGAAACTAACAAAAGTTTCATGAAACAAAACATGCTATTTGAATGTTTGACATTCAAATTTAACGGGCAGTTCTAATCTCGCTAGAAAGCTTCAAGCTTTCTCACTTAGAAACTTTAGCTCGAAGCTATGCAACGACAGCCATTAATCTTGGCTTTCTGTATGTAAGTTCGATTTTGCTTTTATTGCGCTTTGCAGTTCCCAACTGTTTAAAGTTCTGATTGCATGGAATTGGCTCAACGAGCAGGAGTCATTTAGGAAAACGCCTTCTGATGATTGGATTGGCTGTTAAGGTTAGTCCATGCTCTTTTTGGTTTGTCAATGCATAAGTTGTTTATAGTTGTAAACAAACGCAACTTCTTGACCTCGAGCCAGCGAACTCGTTACTAATTAAACATTAGAAAGGTCGCCAAATAAATT
Source organism: Lordiphosa collinella (assembly GCA_018904265.1). Taxonomy (NCBI): domain Eukaryota; kingdom Metazoa; phylum Arthropoda; class Insecta; order Diptera; family Drosophilidae; genus Lordiphosa; species Lordiphosa collinella. The sequence continues at coordinate 412,792 of JAEIFV010000042.1, read as the reverse complement.
GGAAAAAGAAAATTTAAAAATTTATCGAAATTAAAGTGCTTGTTAATGCAAATGCACATACAAAATTTATGCTTTTTTAAAGTTCGAATTTAAAGTACACAGTGAAAAAAAGGATATTACGAAATATCTATTTGATGATTTTCGTATCTATTTGGAATGATCAAGTCTTTAATATCCTTTTAACCTCTTGACCATTTTTCATAACCTTTGGACGATTTTCAGCTCCGTTAGATGATTGAAAGGATATTAAAGATGATTAAAAGAATATTTAAGACATATTCATTCCAAATGGATCTTTTTTGGATCTATTTATACTCTCTTCCAGAGGTCCGTCCGTCCGTCTGTCTGTCCGTCTGTCCGTATGAACAAACAGATCTCAGAGATGGTAAGAGATAGAGGTTTGACATGTATGGAACATATGTTTCTTATACTAGCAGGCAGATCAAGTTTATTTTCAACTTTTGCCACGCCCCCTGCCGCCCCCGCATTATCGAAAAAACGTCATATCTCCCACAGTTTTATAGATAGAAGGTTCAAACCTTTTGGACATATTAAGTATGCGGGATTCTTTATCGATCCGCTGAAGGAATTTTAAGGATCGGATGAACGATATTGAGTATAAGGAAACTGCACTTCACAGGTACAGAGTATGTTATAGTCGGGCTTAACCGAATTTTTTTTTTGTTTAGAGCTATCTTTTGTATGGGCGCTATACCAATCAGTTGGCCGATTTTCAGCAAACTTAGTAGAATTATAAATAGGCACAGAAAACTAATTATTATAAAGTAAAGCGACGTTTCCATTGAAAACAAAAAAGTTTTTCTCACGAAAACGAGTATTCCGACCAATTGTTCCTTTGGGAGCAATGAGATATAGTCATTCAATCCGGTCGGCTCTGGCATATTAGTAAAGTGTAGTAAAAAGAAAACCTTGTGCAAAATTTCAGCTCGATAGCTTCAAAACTGAGAGACTGCTTGAGAATACGAGGTATGTTCAAAGGAAAAGGTGAATTTTGAATTTTTATGGGCTGTATACATGCAATTATCGATGTCTTGTTTTTGTTATATTCGGACACATATGTTTATCATATATTTTGTTTTTGGCAACTGAAAAGGTTAGTCACGTTTTTGTGTGCTCTTCGATTTTTGACTAAGTTTTGAGCAAAAGCAACGTCGCATTAGTATCGCTCAGGAGTTGTTGAATGACGTCAACGACGATCCGGGTTCGCTCAAACGGGTCATAACTGGAGACCAAACGTGGGTATATGGTTATGACATCGAAACCAGGGCACAAGCATCCCATTGAAAGCGGCCAGATGAGCCAAGACCGAAAGAAGCACGCCAAGTTCGATCAAATGTAAAGGTTTTGCTCACTTTTTTCTTTGATTACAATGGTGTGGTGCATCATGAGTTCCTGCCAAGAGGTCGTACAGTTGATAAGGAATACTGCAAGAAAGTTATGCAACGCTGTGGAATTATGGAAAAAAAAATCGTGGATTCTGCATCACGGTAATGCACCAGCTCACACATCTATGCATGTTTGTGATTTTTTGGCCAAAAACAACACCGTAACCATGCCTCAACAACCGTATTCACCAGATTTGGCTCCCTCCGACTTTTTCCTATTCCCAAAACTGAAGAGACCAGCTGATGGCCATACCGGAAAGCGTCTTTCAGAAGTGCTTCGAGTATTGGAAAAAGCGTTGGCTCAAGTGTATTACTTACAAAATGGATATTGATGAATAAATAAGTACTTTTCAAAAATATTCAAAATACTCCTTTTCCTTTGAACACACCTCGTATATTCAATGTGACCTATGATTTGGATCATAAGCTATTTGTTTATGTCATTGGGATATTAAATAGGCTAAAACCCAAATCCACACATACTTTTACTGTATTATAGTTGCGAAATTGTTTAGTTTTCCCAGCCCCTGCGCATTTTTTGTATTCACAGTTTCAATTGAAGTTTAAAGCTAGGCAGTGGTTAGCTGGTAGAGAATTTGATTGCAAAAAGTGATTATTCTATTGTTAATTCATGCTTGAAATTTACCTTATTTAATGAGAAAGGGAAATTTTTAACAGAACAAATTTTATTTATTCTATACGCTTTAAGCGTTGTGAGTTGCGGCATCAAATAGAAAGTCGAAAAGTCGTTTGTCGAAATAGATTTAATATCTATTGTGTTACTGTGTTATCGAACTGCCCTCGTGTCTTGCTCTCGTTCATTTGTTGAAGGTCGCATTCATGCAGCAGCATCAGCTACATCTCACCATCAGTCTGAGGAAAAGGTTAAGTGCACAAAGCTTCTTCGTGGGTTTTTTCTTATTTTTTGGTTGAGAGTGCTACAAATTGAAATATTTTGCTGAGCTGCGGCCTTAGTTTCTTTCCTCCCTCCCCCCTTGAGTGTGTTATGCACTTTTTCCACATTTCCACCGACACGTAAACATAATTTGCATTATTTGTACGAGTTGGGCACGCTGAATTTAATTACAATTTTAAATGCTGCAAATGCACAATGCAAAACTATTGACAATCCTTGAAGCTGGGGCTGTAGGGTGCGTAGTGCAGGGCCAACGGCACGTATACGCAATTGCATTAAATTGGCATTGGCGGCACATAAAAATATGGCCACACTCGCTGCTGCAACAGCAGCAGAAGAAGTACTGACCCAGTTTGACTTTGGCTTCATAACTAATTCACGCTCACACACGCTCACATGGAGCCACGCCGGGCAGTACATAAAACATTGTGTTACATGGACCTTCAGGCACCTGAGCGCGCGAGTTGTGTACATGACTCGCATCGAATTGGGTCGGAATGGGTCGAGCATTGAGCCCGGTACGGGGTGTTGCAATATAATTAAGGTGGAATAACTTAGTGTGCTTGTGTGGAGTGTCTGTTGCGCTTAAACATGATGCGATTTAAGTGGACAGCAACACACAAAAGCTAGCCACTTTAAATTGCACAAAAAACTAACTAAGGGATAAGCACTTGAGGTATTCAATATGTCCAAGCAACAGACAGAGAGAAAGAAAGCACAAATTTTATTCTGATTAAAATCTTACGTCATGTCTTGGCCCAACGACAGACAGACAGGCATATTCGTCCCACTCGTCGCATTCAAATACGAAAACGAATTCGAAGAACTTAATCTAAAGGCTATGTACACGTATGTATGTATGGACACGAAGGACCAAAAGAAAAAAGAAAAGGCATGACGAACATTTTTCATGTCCCTCAACGTCAACCTCATTGCAGTTTATTTCACTTTCTTAACGTCCTTCCAACCTGGTTTGTGCTTCCACTCAAACGTAACGAAGCATATTGGGAACATCGTTTAATGACTAATTTGGATTGAATGGACATTTTGTCTGATTGCCAGACGCGTTGGCCAATCAATCAAACAGTCTGCCTGCTGCTTAATAAGTTCCTAGTTTCTTGAGCATTTTGCATTTGTAATAAGCAATTGGCTATTTTTATGCACTGCAGTCAATTGAAATCGAACCGAAGCCGAAGCACAACGAATCGAATCGAATCGATATTTATGATTATTTAATAAACTCAATTACGAGTGGATGCGGCCTGCTGCCAGTGCGTATAATGCTACCCTTACAGACCACCTCTCTGCGCCTGCCCTTTCTTCAATTAATTCCACTTTAGCGGCGAGGTTAATGCACTTGCTTTTCCAATCGAATGACCCCCACACACTCCCATCAACTTTTTCGCTGCCATTTTTAATTCGAAGCTAATTTGACATTTAAATGTGAATGGAAATTTTATGAAAAAGCTATTAATATAGTTTTTTGAGTATAGTAGATTGTTGGCAAGAAAAGTTTTCTGCACTGTAGCAAAAACTTTATATTACAGTTGTCCCGTTTCCCGGAGTTTGGCTGCTAGTGAAAGGGGAAAGCAATTTATGCACTTAATTGAATGTCAAATGCCGGGTATATATGTATGCATGTGGCCATGGGCCAAAGGACTGTGGATAAAAAATTGGAAAACGTGAGAAAAGCGATTGAGTAGACGGCAATAATATCTCTTTCCCTGCAAGTTTTGAAAATCTCTGCAAGATTAGAAATCTATCATTTTATCGTATCAAAACCATAAACTTACAAGAAAAAAATGACATTTTGATGGGTATCTAGAGTTCACCCAGTGAACTATTTTTATTTAAGGATGATACAACTTTTTGACTTTCTCTCAGAGCTCGCCAAAAACTCTCAACTCACTTCAAAAACAGTTTGGTTACGGACACAACGAAAACAGGGAGCGAAAGACAGTTTCAGTTCTGTTTTTGCTCAATTTTGTTGAGCTCAGAGCAAAGACCTTTTTTCGTTCCTGTTTCAATCCTGTCTGTCAGTGACACTTTTGCCGAGAGCAAACTTCCAAACAGTCTTTTGCCTATGTATGCGAAGCTGTGTGTTGTTTTTGTATAACGAGCGTCACACATACAAACAGCCTACCAAACGCACAAATAAAAACAAAACAAAAAACATTTTTCGCAGACACTTATTGTGTTCTGCTCATTTGCAGACAGTTGTTTAGTGAGAGCTCGTTTAAAACAGTTGCTCAACCGAAAACACGTAGCAGAAAACACATGAGGTGCGAGAGACTGTGTTCCGCTCAGTGGGAGACCGCTTGTGCTGTGTTTGTTTCTGTTTTTCACTGAAGCTTATCGCATTAAAAAAGGGCTAACAGTTTTTTGCGAGCTATGCTTTCTCTCGAGCTAGGTGACTTCTGAGGGTTAAAAAATCAAAATCTGATAAAAGGAACTACATACTAGAGGAATTTGAAAGTTCAATGAAAAAATAATTGGTTTCCTGCCCTTACACTTTTGTCACACTATTATATCCGCTGTTCGACTTTGACCCACTTTTTCGAAGTCTCTTGTAAATATCGAGTTCCTGAGCAAAATACAGACTGACTTTGATTCTGTCGATCACAATGAACTTGCTAATAAACTATTTCTCCAACTTGTCCTATCTACTTTGATTTAACTCCTACCTGCTTGGTCTTATTCAAGAGGTTGTTTTCAAGTCGTCTCTCTATTGTATTATTCACGCAAGTTAAGGTGTTCAGGGCTGCCACCTTGCCTAAAATTAAACTGTATCACCTTTTTATTAACAACATCCCACAGGTAAAAATCAGATGATATGCAGCTGTGTCTTCCCTAATTAAATGTCATTAATGGCAATCAATTAGAGCGCATTCAGACACCTAGGGGAAAAAACATCGTAAGAATTAACACAGTGATAGTTTATTTGCCTAAGTCATTTTGGTATTGTAATCAATAATTTTATTATTATTTGAAAAAATTTATACACAATTGCAAATTGTGTCCAATTGAATATCAATTAAATTCGCTTTGACTTGATTAAAAACTTATTTTAAAATCACCACGGATTTCCAACTTCAGAATCTCCAGTGTTCGCAGTTTTGCAGTGTGGACGAAGGCACATATATTGAAGTACACTTTAAGGCAAATCGTTGATTGCATTCAATATAGCAGGCCGTTTCTGAACAAAACTGAAGAACCGCTAATTCCTGCCGATCCTTTTGATCTGTCCCTTTGAAAATGATGAACCGAACCGAAGACAAATGGTTCGCTACGAGTTCTGTATGATCTTCAGTTTTTATAGAGAACACTTATAAAGAATTTAAAAGTTACTTGTAAATTAAACAAAATTAAGAAAGCAAAGCTAACTTCGTCTGTGCCGAAATTTAATAACACTTGAAGCTTTTGAGACCACTGACTTAATTTTGTGACCAATGACTTAAATTATAAGATTTATCTATTGTGACATTGGAAAATTAAATAAAAAAACTTAAAAAAAAACAAGAAAGAAAGTCGGTCAAGCCCGACTATAACATACTCTGTACCTGTGAAGTGCTATCCATCACCGTTGCAACCGGTGCTGCCCATAATTGTTTGTTTTCCTTATAACTGGACAACCGTTCATCCGATCTTTACCATTCCTTTGGCACGATAAAAAATTCTGATTACTAAATATGTCCCAAAGGAATGAACCTTCTATCTATAAAACTGTGGGAGATATGACGTTTTTTCCATTTGCGGGGGCGGGGCAAATTGAAAATAAACTTTATCTGCCTGCAAGTTCATGTGAAACCTCTATCTCTTACCATCTCTGAGATCTGTTTGTTTATACGGACAGACGGACAGACATACAGACAGACAGACATAAAGACAGATTGACGGCTAGATCTACTCGGCTGTTGATATTGATCTAGAATATATATACTTTATAGGGTCGGAGATGCTTCCTTCTGCCTGTTACATTCTTTTGCACAAACTTAATATACTCTGAGCACCTCTGGTACAGAGTATAAAAATTTGTATGGCATCTACAAGAACTAAACATCCAATTTTCGCGGTTCCGAAATATGTGCAGGGTGCAGCTAAAAGATATCTCTGTGCAGAATTTCAGCTCGATAGCTTCAAAACTGAGAAACTTGTTTGCGGAGAAACAGACAGACGGACGGACAAAGCTTAATCGACTCAGCTCGTCATGCTGATCAAAAATATTTGTACTTTATGTGGTCGGAGATTCCTTCTATGCGTTCCAAGCTTCTGGGAAAAATTTTAATACACTTTTCAAGTGTAAAATGTTATACAAAAAAACGATAGCATAAGTTAAAGTTGATTCTGCCCGACTTCGATATGCCCGCTACTCAGGGGAATTAATGTTTTATTGCCTTCCCTTATGTTAGTTAACAGAGCATTAACATTCATTCGCCATATTAATTTTTCTAGTTTATATTTTGGTAAACATTTCGGTTGATAAATGAAATACTTATAACGAATGAAAATGGGATCTATGACAGAAGAAGACGATGACAGCCGAAAAATTAAAAAAAACACCAACCATTTATTTTCTCAGTTCAATTTACATTATTCAAAAGTAATATATTTTTTACAATAAATGTTTATTTTGTAGAGCAATTGAATGTACGATATTTTTGTTAGACCGTCTTTAGCTAACACAAATAAGCTCGATGGTTTGCCCACGCGAGAACACGCCAAAAATAACTGTCCGTGTGAAAAACGTGGTGTGCCCAAATCTAAGCCGCAAACTGACATCTTTCGGCCTTGCGACTCTTAATTGTCATTGCGAATGCCAATCTAATAAAAAATTGGATTCGTTTGAATTCAACTGGGACGTCTGCAAAAATCATTGGAATTCGTGGCAGTAAATCATTTTCGGCACGGAATTCGCCGTTCTATATGGTGGCTTCGATAATGTTTTCCATCAATCTTTTAATGACCAGTCGCGTGCCATTGCACAGCCTTGGTGGCTTTAAATTCCAAATTAAAATAACCGGAGATCCAACTTTCAGTCGTAGGTGTGAGTGACATGCCTGGCAAGTCCAGTGAGTTCAAAAATCGGTCGATCGATTTGTATGATACAGCGTCGCTTGGCGACGACTTCTGTATCTTGAAGTTTATTTCGTCGACGTCAACATTTTTTTGCTGCCTTAATGGCTCTTTCTGCCAGCCATGCATGATTTATGTATTGCGTGTTTACATCGGGAAATACGTTGTCAATGAGAGCATTTTGCGAATCAACGATTGTGCAGAAATTGGTGGACAATTTTTCGCCTCCAGTATTTTCAGGAACTGGAACTTTTCTTTTGCCGATATCTAGCAATTGGTTGGAGAATGTCTCAGCGGATGGATCTTGAAGCATTTCGACGCGAATGTTTGTTTTCAGCTGGACTTTTCCAACATTTGTTGGTTTCTCCATTTGCGGTAGTTGCACTTTTCCCTGCGCAGAGTTGGGACATTCTTTGTCCAGAAGCGGAATAAGCGGAATAATCGATATCTGGCTCATACTGGAATGTGAGGCGAAGGAACGAAGCAGATGTAAATGCTCGATGTACTGTTGGCGTTGTCGGTCAATTGCTCTGCGTATGTTATCATCTGTCCGGCGCGATCATCTCTGCTCCAATTGTTGATTTCCGAAAGCTCGTACATCTTTTATTGAGAAGAATGCCGTTGATCTGTTCTTGCTGCCCTAACATTTCGCATGTGTATTGCAGCATTCGTTTGACGACCCAAATAGCCACCCCTACGTGTTGATGGCATTGTTTAATGTCACAAACGCACACTGATAGGCCAAAGTGAAATGATTGGTGAAAAACGATATTCCGATATTTGAGTAATTCACCAAATTTTCACAATTAAACAGAAAGTAGCATATATGAGCAGCCTCCTGCGTCGTCAATTAAAAAGAATGTTTCAATACAGAAGAATGTTCTGTAGAGGGACACCCAAATCAACTAGCGTTACAAATTAATTAATTAATTAGTCTTTGGGAACACGCCAGTCCTCGATGTTAGAGTTTTGAAGGACTTTTAAGGCAATTTGGTCTTCTCCGGCTTAAGATGAATTTAAACTTGTCTGATATCTCAAAAAGTATCTCATTTGAGATATTAGACAAGTGTAATAGACTGTTACTTATAGTCAATCTGAGAAGCACATAAATATCTGAAAAGCTACATAAGAAGTAGGCTATCTGAGCTCTCAAATGAGTTTTTTGACATCCATCTCACAATAAACTGAGGTATTTTTCACACATCTCTTATGAGATCTCAAAATGTATTTTTTTTTTTAATTTTTCACTAGATTTTCTGCCACGTTTGGTATTTGTGGCATTCGTTTGTAATGTGTGGGATAATGTTGCGACTACGGCTATGCGTGAGGCGTGCGCTTGATCCCATTGTGCAATAAACAAAATGCATTGAAAACTAAAAGTCTCAATGATATTTTTGCCATTTTTATTTGTGGCATACATAAGCAGTAACTTTTGAAGCCGGTTAACTGCATCGAGTGTATAAAATCGTTGGCCACAACACGTGCCACACAATGCACCACAAACATGTTCCAGCAATTGTAATGCGAAGAGGAACACCAGAAACTCAATGGACTGGCATATTTATTTAGTTTGCTTGGGCCAATTGTTGTTGCAGTTGCTATTGCCATTGCTGTTTACGGCACGTAGCAACGCTCAACAAACATTTAAAACAAGTCAAGTTGCCATTTGGAGTTGGGGGTGAGACAGACACACAAACACACACACACACACACACAGAGACTTATGTGTCTACCCGTGTGTTGCCGCACAATAAAATGCGAAACAAAACCTCAATTCAAAGTGAATATAAATTGTTTTACAGCTGGCGGTTGCTTTGCATTTTATATTTGTTCTCCCTTGTCAGTGCTGCTAAAACTGTTGCCATTGCAATTTCAACCCCCAGGCAGGCGCTGCCCCTGCCTTTGACTTTATTATGAAAGGTCAACGTGTTAATTGGAGCATAAATGATGGGCTGCTTTCACTATTTACCTGCCAACACTTGCCAACCCATTGAGGTGTGAAAATCGACTGACATTTTTAGAAACTGTTCAACTCACCCGATCTTCCAATATTCAGATCCGCTTCCAAAGCCGTTGTGACCGATGATAGTGACTTGTCGGTGGGCAATGCTGCCGGCGGCATGGGCAGTGGACCCACTGTCGAGGTGGTGGTTAAATCGCAGCATTCGCGTTCAGGAAACTCACTGCAACGAGCCAAGTGTATGGCACCGCCAAAGAGTGTGACCCAAACACTAAGACAGCAGGATAAGATTTTCAAGTTTTTTATGCGAAAGCGGGTCATGTTGTATTTGCGATTGTTGCTCTGCTCCCGTGGGTCGTCAGCTTAATGGAGTTGTTGATTTGTTATTTAATTTTGTTGTTCACACTTTACTTTTTAAGCTGCTGCAGCATGCTGGAAATTTGTATTTGAACTTTATTTGGCTCAACACTAGGAAATATTAGAAATTGTCATTGACTTTAAGGCATTTCTTCTACTTGACAAAGTTGGGGAAAAACTTTTGGCAAAAAGTGCACAGACCAAAAATATGACAACTGCTACAAGACAGACAGATACACGCAAAGAAATAAAAAGGCTGATAGAGGGAAAGTTGTACATTAGCTTCGTTTTGTTTTAGTTTAATTCATTCTTGAATTCAAAATTGACCTACTAGCGGAAATTATCATTCTAGAATATGCTTTCCTCCACCAAGTACAAAGGTTTTTTGAATTGAGTTCGAAAGGATTTACCATATAGCCAAAAAAGTGTGTTAGAAGAGTTTGAAACTCTCCGTAAACACAGCAAAATAGCGGCGATTGATGTTCCTTCACTCAGTTCGAATGGCACCACAACGGCGATAGTTCGAAAGGCGTCACACGGTACTTCACTCAGTTCGATTAGCGCCACAACATCGATGGGTAGTAAATCACACAGCTCGGTTGGCTCCACATAGGGTATAACTTCACACAGTTTGTGTGGCTACACAGCGGGGATGGATTGTAAATCACATACTTAGTTCGCCTCGCCCAAACCTGAGTTGGCTATTACTTCACACAGTTCGCCGGTTCGTGGCGAGCTATTTGTGAGAAGGCAAATCAGGAAGCCGAATTGGCCGAACTAGCTACTGAAACATTAACCCAGTGTCGGATCCAACTGAATGCCAGTGCTCCTATACGGTTCTTCCACTTGGAAATTTACAACTTCCATAGTGTCGAAACTCCAAGCATTTGTAAACCTTTGCCTGCGACGCATCTTCAGCATACAAAGTACGGAACTCTGAGCTACTTAAACAAGCGAATATGGAGAGTGTCGACACCATAGTACGCAGGATGAAATAGTGCTGGATAGGATATACATTGCGAAAAAGCGAGAACAACATAGCAAGGAAGGCAATGGAATGGAACCCGTTGGGCGGAGTCGGGCGGTCACGTGGCGGAAACAAAGAAACTTGGAGGAGGACTGTCGGTAGAGAGGCGCAAAGCATCGGGAAAAGTTGGGGAGAACTGAAAGCGACGGCCAGAGTTCGCTGGAGGTGAGGAGTGGTCGGAACTAGAAGAAGAGAAGAACCGCTGTAACGATTTGAATATGTCTCAATAATAAGTCCCGAAATATGGTGGTATTACAGACATTCCGGTGCTAGTTTTAAATTCTGCGAAGAGCCTTTCTTACACAAACATCCTCTTTTAATAGTTGTGGTGCAGGCCGTTTCCCAACATGTAATACGGAGTACAGAGGACTTTGGACTTAAAAAGCCGTACTTTCCAATAAGTCTCCACAGACACTCCGAAAGTATCGGCATCAATTTATACATCAATCCCTCATGCCAGACTCGATCGAAGTCTTGGCGTACATCTAAAAATACTGCCAAACAGTATTTCTTTTTCTCAAAGGCATCGAGGATATGACAAACTACTCTGTGAGCCTGCTCTACTGCGCTGTGACGGCTGCAAAATCCAAACTGGCGATCTGGGAGCGGGAACTCGAAAGATTGAATAGTCAAAAGGCTTGCCAAAAGAAGCCGCTTAAAAGTTTTACAGAAGGTAGGCAGGAGGCTAAAAAGGCGATAAGAGTTAACACTAAGTGGGTCCTTGTCCTTTTTAGGCACCGTGAACACCAGGGCACGCTTTAAGGAAATTGCCTGATTTGACTACCTTTCCGTCGACAGCATCCAATCCAGGGGCTTTGCAAGACCTTAGTGGAGTTACCTGTTCTTTGATCTCCTCCTCATTAATCAGACGGATAGTGCAGGATGGACCAATTGCAAGACCAAATCGAGATATGGTGATCTGATCGTCGTGGCTGGTATCACAATCAAAGGGACTATTCTCCAGATCACGAGCAAAAACATCCGCAATAGCGTTATCAGAATGGACCGAAGTGACATTGTTCTCATTTGAAGTAAATGATTTCTTTTGTCAAAAGTAAATCTAAGACAGTTCAAGACTTTTTCGATCAAAAGTTAAGGTCTTAAAGATCTTTATATAGGCCGAGATAAACTTAAAATATACCAAAACGAACGAAATCTTGCTTCATATATAAATTGTGTACTTGAGTCTCTTAATTTTTTTCTCCGAGTGCAAACAGACCGGCTCGTCTTCAAACTATGAGCAGCATTTACAATTACTTTCAACAAAAAATTTATATAGACAACAATAGACATAATGCAGCAGCAACAATATCCATAAGCTAGCTGGCAATCTGATGGTCATGGCGGATGGGACAGACGTTTGGGCGTAACGTTTCGCTGAATAACATAAAAAACTTTTTCATTTACAATTTGCTCAGTGGGTCTATGGCCATGTAGCAACTGAAGCAACAGCAAACAAGAAAATGTTGAAAAGTTTTGGGTAAATGCGAAAAGTTGTTGCTGTCGCGACTCGCTGCGGTTTTTACAGCTATCTGGCTGTCTGTTGTCGGTGGCGTATGCGCAATATGCAACGGCTACGTCTCTGGGCGAATTAATTCACTTTGCTACTTTAGGTTTGCTCTTATCGAGCAAATCGCGCGCAAATGTTTGCCGAATCAATAAAAATATAATTTGCTGTGATTTGGCACAAAGGGGGGAAATGCAAACACACTTCAACACTAATGCAGCAGAGTGGAAGTGGGTGGCAAACACTTCTGTGCACAATCATGTAAACAAACAGGCGACAAGCAACTGCAACACGCATCTTTGGGTACCCAAAGCGACGCTAAGGAAAAGAAGAACATGCAGACATGCTGCAGTCAATCATGTGCTGGAAGGGAGGATGGGACGGGGGAGCAATCGTGCCAACGAAGCGTATGCAGGCAAACACTCAGCCGCCGTCGCACAGTGACTCATTCTACGCCGAAATATCAGATCAAGCTTCTCAGCTGATTTCTCGAAAGCGACCCACTGTGTGCGCGAGAAACGTTTTCAGCATTTGCCTTGTTGTTTCTGCCTGGAATGATGAATATTTCTTCTTTATTTTGTCGCCGTTGCCTGGCGGAGTATAACGAGAAGACGCAACGCTCATCCTCGTCCGCATCGTCAGTGCCGTTTGCTTTTGAGCCAAAGTGTTGCCATAACGAGCGTAAAATGGCGGCAAAAAGACGAGGCCCAAAGACAACATGTGAACCGGAAGAGCAGGAGCGACGGCTTCTCGAAAGCAAACAGCAGGCTCGACACTTCGCTTGTGCGTGTGGGTGGAAAAAATAACGAAGCTAAAATTGAAACTAAAATAAAGCCATGTTTGCCTCACAAATTGTTACGTGTGCCAGGCTACAACTCAAAGTTTATTTATTTAAAGTTTCAAGTTTTTGCATAAGTTAACGTTACGCTTCCAGCTACCTGCAGCTGGTAGTGTGTCCTGTGTGCCTTGTGGCCAGCAATTTAGTTTGGTAATGTGTAATAAATAAAGCATATTAAAGCACACAATGCGACCATAGAGAGGCAAGAACCAGAACCAGAGGCAACCAGGTCTCAGTTCAGCAGATGTGCAAATATGTGTGTCAATGGTCGCCATCTTTGAGCCAAGACAGTTCTCTCACTCTCTCTGCCAGTTTGTGTGTGTGAGCCGACCAAATAAGCCAATAAATGTACCACAAATTGTATGCCACTGCATTGACACACTTGGTCAAGCTTTAGCTCTGAGGAATGCCATTCCCAGGCCAGACGAAAGTTCGATTTAAATTGGAATTTCTCATTTCGTACGCAAGCCAGGAATGCAGAACTTCTTAACAATGCCAGCAATGCATTAGGCACCACTCTGGTGAATCTAATTAAGAGCTTGTCGGAAAGGGCCATCAGCAGCTCATAAAACTTGTGTCTTTGACTGGCAGTCGACAAATTGCAAGAAACTTTAGCGGCTCACATTGCAGCGCTGACTGTGATGTAATTATGTGCGATATAAGAGGATGGATAATGCTGCAGCTACCTTCTCATTGCCTGTAGACAAGCCTCTGATGCGGTTATACATATTACCTTGATGTCTGTCCCCAAAGCGCAGTGTCGAGTGACAGTTGTCGTCTGTGCTTGACAAATGCAATTTAAGAAGAAACGGGCCAACATTTCCACAGACTCAAAAGAAAAATGTGTACACTTTATATACGACTTTCAAATGTATTAAGCACCTGCAACCAAACCAAGCAAAACCAACTCTCTAAGCAACAATTTAGATATTCACCTTTGTCGTATTACGCATACCATCAAAAAAGTTTGCACATTAAAGCTCTAACCAAATAGAACCTGTCCTAGTTCATCATAGATAAAGGCATAATTATCTAAATATTTAGACATTTGCTTTGCTTTTTCAATATCTTCAGAGAAAGTTTTCAGAGATATGAATGAAAAGTGCATAGCCAGCTTAGGTAACATGTGGTCAGATGTAGTTAATAATACCTATGAAGAAGGGTTCTCAAACGATATTGATTCAATTAAGAAAATCGCATTTCTTTAAAGTTAAGCTTCATGTATGATATTGTCACAACATTCTTTTTTTATGCGCTTAGAAGGCAAAAAGTCACGTTAACATAAAGCTGTGCCTTCTCTGGGTTGTGCCATTGTCATGCGTAAGCAACAAGAAAGAACGCAATGAAAAACTCGAACGATTTCCGAACGCTGGCTTCTTTCTAACACGATCTTTTTCATGTGTTCGAAAGGCAAAAAGTCACCATAACATGAAACCTTCCCTTCTCTGGGTTGTGCTTTTGGCGGCCATTAAAGGGAAGAAGAAATGCGGAATGCAAAGACAAACAACGCAAGCCAAGGAAGAGAATGTAAAATAAAGAGAAACAACGGAATAAGTGGAAAAATTGTGCGTTTAATTCTATGCTGCAGTCAACAGCAATTGCACGCGCTTAACTTGATTAAGTAAATACTAACAGAATTTTATTCGAAATTGTCTTCATCTATACATCTATATAAAAGTGTAATTTCAGGAATTTGTCATGGTGCTATGTCATGCAAAAACCGCGAAATTTGAAAAATATACAGTTCATAAGATTTGCAATGAAACTTTGGGGAATGAATTGAACGCTTGCCAAGGAGGGTTTCTAAGTTGAAGAAAAAAAGGCCAAAAACCGCGAATATTGCAAATTTTACGGTTTCTGGTAAAACTTTGGGGGATGGTTAGACGCTGGCCCACTAAGGTTTTCAATTAGAAGAAATGGGGGGAAAATGGGCCAAAAACCGCGAAATTTGAAAAATTACACCGATCATCCGATTGCAAAAAAATTTGGGAATGGTTGAACGATGCCCGGACCCGGGAAGGTTCTAAGATGAAAAAATTTGCGGAAAACGGTCCCAAAACCGCGAAAGTTGCAAAATTTACGTTTTCGTTAACACTTTGGGAAATTGATCAACGCTTGCCCGGGAAGATTTTCAAGTAGAGGAAACCGCGAAATTTGCAAAATGTTCGATTGTTAGGATTCTGATTTGAAGAAATGTGTGGGAAATAGTCCAAAAACCGCGAAAATTCAAAAACTATACCGTTCATTTGATTGCGATGAAATTTTGGTCAATGGTTGGACGCTTGGCCAAAAATCGCGAAATTTGAAAAATAACCTTATGAGTATTTATTAAAGCGCTTAGTGCTTATATTACAATGCAAGCGTTAGTAAATGGAACGAAGATTACACGGTCAAAAATTTGCGAAACTTTTTAAGTTTTTGATTTGAGCCTGGATTATTGTGAAGATTTGATGGACGGCAATTGTAGATGGGTAAATAGCAGGTATAAACCAAACGGTCAAAAAAGTCACGAAATTTGCTAAATATTCATGAGTTTAGATTATCATCAAGGATGCATTCTTTTTGGTTTTCATGCATTAACAAAAGAGAATGAATCTTTTCAGGTTTCTGAACTACTTCTTCGGTGGAAAAGAAGTTTGAATGATGTGCCTTTATCATCGTGTCAAGTCCGACTGGGTAAGCCACGTACAGATTGCAAAACACCACACAAATCGTAATCGGAGCGGAATTCTTCTGATCGGTGGTCGTTGTCTTGTCCTTGGGATCCACATTTGAACAAGAAGAAGTGAATTGTGTTTTTTGGAGTTTGGCTAGTGCTTTGTGCCAGTGGTTTTTTGTTTCTGGCTTGGATTGCCCTAAAAAATCGATATTGAAGGGTTGGTGAAGGTTCTAGATGATTTTTTAGTGCTGATCACGAATCTGTTTTCGGAATTGGTATTGCTACCAATTTTGGTAATTGGTTTTTAAAGAATATCCTCGCTGGTGCAACAGTGTGTCATAATTCTTGCCGCAAATACTTGCTTAGCTCAAACTCTGCTCATACAAGAGGATTTGCACAACTTTTGCACTCTGACAAATCAGCTAATTTTTATATCACTTTTATTCGAGTTTAATGCGAGGCACTTTTATAGCAAAAGTTGCAGGGATTTCGTTAAAGTCTTAGCCTGGTTGATTTGGTTTTTGCACTTGGTCTGGCCACCAACTGTAATGAATTTTTAATAGTCTCGCTGGGAGATGACACTTGATGTTGGAGTTTTGGGGGCAGGGCATACAAGCGCGCGGTAATGAGTACGCAATGAATGTCAGTTGAAATGTAAGTTGTAAAAACAAGTTACAAAATTACGAGTAGTTGAGGTCATTTATTATTTAAAGTAAATTTTAATTTCTCTTAAGGCATTGAAATATCCCAAATGTTAAATTAATTGCAATCAAAAGATGAGACGAATAACTTAGTACGATACAAATGACTTGATCTAGAAGTTTGGAAAAAACTCTCACAATATTTTTAACAAAAACATTTGATTAGCTAATAGTTTTATAGCCAAGTTACATTGACATATAAATGTAGGTATATATTATATTTTGAATTATACCTCCCAGGATAGAATTACGCTCATTATGATATTGATATTGGTAAATCTTCAATTGTCTGCCTAAAATTAAAATTTCAACAAGTGTTCCATTTGCATGACGGCCTAGAATGAACATATGCTGTGGAATCAAAAAATTTGAAATGTACACATTAAGGTGTCCCAAAATAAAATTGTTTTTTATTTTCACAGGTGCATCGGCACTTTTTGAAGATTATAGAGTAAAGTATTTTTGAGATGTTTTTTCAGATTTTACGGAAGACGATTAGAAGCCGCGCAAGTCGAATTTTCCCCATTCCGTACTGTTTTAGAATTTCACCCATAACTTTGTCAATAACCACGATTTTCGAAGATTTTAAATCAACATGTACAAAGAAACATATCCATATTTTACTTTTATGGGCATAAACAATAAGTTTTGGCTATGATTTTGGTCATTTATGTACCATGAAAGATTCCTGAACCTTTTCGTTTTTCCTCCATATTCCATAGGACGGACACCCACCGACACTACTTTTGGAATATTTAAAAAAATCAAAGAAATATAAAAATTATTGTAGTCTTGTCTGGGACTCGAACTGACAACCTTGCAGCTTTGCACTGAACACGAATGGCATGGCATCTTATCGCACAGCACCATATCACATGATTGTTGTCCAATATTTTAAATGCTATTTATACTTTTCTGCTATCCTTTCTAATCTATGAACATTGTGATCTCGAAAGGGATTAAAGTTAGCACATATGGAATGAAACAAGCTGGAAAAGATTGCGTCATGCCTTAAAAGATTGAATTGAGCAGAATATCCCGCAAATCGAGATTGAAATTTTAAGCTCGTGCCGAGATTACTCTAAGAAAAAAAGATTCAATTTATCTCGCCGTTTTTTTTTTTGTGTGAGGACTTAAAATAATCTTCTTGACAGATTTGTATGCAATTAGAATTTTTGTTGAACGCCCTAATGAAAATGTGATTTTACCACAAATCCGATATCTACTATTGACATTCTATTTGACTCGAACGATTGGATTTAAAGTTGCTGGCTTTGAGGAAGCCATTTTTAAACTTTAAGACATTTAAACTTTAGTTAACTCAAGCAACACATTTGTTCGTAGAGGACTTATCCTAAAGTTTCACCGGATTTTGAAAAATGGGTAAAAAAAATGTATTGCTTTAAGCCCAGTAAGGAGAAGCTGAGAATTTTCTCGCAACAAGAATTGTTTCTTAAGTTTCAGAACGGCCTCTGAGACCAGGCAAAAAGGCAGATGTGGTTTGCTTAAAACATAGGCGGGCAATAATTTTTTTAAATAAAATGGCTTATAAAATTGAAAACGAAGTCACTAAGTGAAATTCAGAGGTCAAAGGCAATGCCATGGAATTTTTAATGGAATTAGAACCAGCCTGTTACCACATTAGCGCGACGCCATAGTCGTAGTGAAAGCCAGCTCCATAGACTGGAGATACTCAGAGCAGAGCAGAAACAACTAAATGCATATGGATTCAAAGGTGGCTGTTAGGTTGCGCCTGGTGTTAAACAAGGAGTGGCGGCAACAGGGGCGTCGAGACCAAAGAAAGCCACCACACGCCCGCCTGAGTAGGCGCCACTATAACGGGCTGTGGAGGCTGCGGCTCAGGTGGGGTGTAAATACATGGGTGATCCAGCATTTTGGAGAAATGGCAACCATTCACATCCACCGGAGTAGCAAGCCGAAAATGGTTCTCCGCCACAAATGGGGCCCTTGTCGTAGTGCATGTATGTACATATTTTAATGGCCAGATTCAATTTTGATAAGCGTCACTTGTTTGTCCTCCGTAATGCTCTTCAAATGACTTTTGTATTGTTTGTTTGTCTTTGTTGCTTCCGATTTTTAAATTCTCATAGGTACCTCTGACAATTATCAAACATTCTTCATAAATTCATTGACCCCCTGCGAGAGTTTATCAGCTGTTTGGCAAAAAACGAGTTGAGAATGAGCTCTGAGAATGAGCTCTGAGAATTTCCATGAGCGTATTCTCTGAGCTATGTAATAAGATGGGAACCGAGAAAATTCTCAACGTCTCCGTACTGGGAAACTTTCTCGATATTTCGTAATCATTTTAATTCTTATAAATTCCTTTTATATTCGTACATAGCTAAACTGTCTTTTCGCGTATTGGCTGGGTTGTCTATCTAGTAGAAAGCTAACTTATTTCGAATAAAATCTTTGTAGAAGATAAAAGCTCTCCAGTCTTAATCCAATGCAATGCCTTTCCTTTTGTGCCTCTGAAGACTCCATGTTGCAGTCGATAAGGGACCAAATTTCGATAGGGACAAAAAGCTTGGAGACACCTCCATGCCAAGACGTAGCAGCATATTCTCTACTTAAACTCAAAAAGAATTATTTTTTATATATATATAATGAGATGGGTAGTTTCATTGCTTTGTTAGCCATCAGTTAAAAAACTTGGTCCCTCATCCAAACTTCGGCCATAAAATGTCAGACACTAATCGTGCATTGGAATTGATTTTCCACTTGCAGACAGAAGGCGGCATGTCCGTGTCCGTGCCCCGAGCTCTTTTAGCTGTACTGTTGATATTTATGTTTGTTGTTTTATGGCTTTAATTTATGAGTATCGATTGCAGACGCCATGAATAGAGTCTCCGGGTGTGAGTATGTGAGAGTCTAAACAGGTGCAAGAGTCACACGAATTTGTTGTGGCAGGCAGGCAGAAAGGAAATAGGTTAGAATATTAAATCGAAAATTCAAATTTTACTTTCGAGTGGTGGGAGAGGGGGTGGTAATTGCTTTCATTGCAAATGACGCACAAGACATTACCGACTTTACAGTTTTCAACTATCGATTGTAGAAAACTTCAGGCTAAGAGCGAGGCCAATTAATATGATTTGGAGGAGCGATTATAGAAATCGTTTTAGGCAGAAATAAAATGCCCAGCGTATCATTAATAAATGTCTACGCCAAGGGGTGGTGTGGGGGAAGAGAAAGTCGAGTTGTGCACGCAGGTTGAGGCATAATCCAATCGACTAGCCGAGCAGCAAACACACACGGTCAGACTCTGGAGACTTGAGCAGGGACCTGGCATTAGGATAATGGATGATTACTGGCAAACGTGTGGCGTGGCGTGCGGCATGGTGCCATTTACATGCAGCAGAAACGTTACTCAAAGTCATGTTTTGGTCTAAGGTTTAAGTAAACACACACACACACACACACACACATGCTTGGCCCCTACAGAAAGTCAATTTCGTGTACAATTTTATTTGCATACAAGTGCATTGGGTGGAATGGGCAGCCAGACAAGTCAGAGACACATTTAGACACACATTTGGCTCGTTCTCGTCTTATTGCATGTCTTGCAATTTATTTATCTGCACCCCCAACTCCTCCCTCCCCGCCTTACAACCATCAGGGAAGAAAAATAGCTGCAAAAGTCATTGAATGAATTTTATGTATTGACATACCCCTTGCGCCCTGCCCCGCCGGCCCCCATAGCCGAATATTGCAGTGAAAGCCACGCGGAGAGGGGGAGGAGGAGGCCGAAACCCGTCAGGGTTTGCTGCGACAACGGCATGTCAAACTGACCCAGTTAAGCATTGTTTCCATAGTTTGCTCTTGTGCTCGTTTTTCGTTCTTTACCAATTTTTTTGCGGTGTGTTTGCATGAAAATTTGGTCAATAATTTTACACTCCCCTTTCCCTACGCCTCCCCTCCACCATCAGTCATGTTTGCTGTTTTTGTTGTTTAACGCTTGCAATTGCATTGATTTTTCGTTGTTATTTGTGTTTAAAATTGTACAGAAAATGTTCTTGTTTATTTGAACACCTCAGTTTAAATATTTATTTATTGAATTTCGTTGGATTAATTTATGGAAATCACCAGAAAATTAATCATTGCATTCCAGTTTCGTGCCGAAAGTTTAAAGGATAAAAACCATAGCCAAAATTGTTGTTTTATATCGAGAAGTTTAGAATATGTTTAGTTTATTACCAAACACTCAAGCTCTGGTCATTGAATCTCTTCTGATTTATTGAGCATCGGTAGCAGCACACTTACAGTATGGTTCAAACAATCGTTCGATAATAGGTTTATGAGAATCGACTATTTTCTGAATACCTACAATAGATATGATGCATTTCGACAGAGCTCGCAAGTTAGCGTCAACCAATTTTTTCGCACGCATGCACACTTACAGTTTACGAAGGCACACGCGCAACACAAACACATGCGCTAGAGATACTTTCGGCAGATTGTGCTCAGCTAAAGTGTCTCATGGAAAGAAATGAACAAAGTAAGCGAAAAAGCAACTCTCGTTGGTTGAGCAAAGAGTGGGTTGAGAAAAGATGGAGGTGATATCCCACTTTTGTTCCATTTTTCATTGAGTCCTAGGGTTACTGTTTTTTCCAACTGCCTGTAAAAAGGAACTACTTTTTGCGAGCTCTGATTTAAGTGCTATTGTTAATTCTACAGCCATCACCTTCACAGCTACTGACGTCAGCTGTGATTGAAGTAGACTTGATAAATCCCAGCGGAAAATTTTACTTCTGGTGACCAGTAAGTACTGAACTCAGCGCCCATGTACTAGTGCAGCGTACTGCAGGGTTATGACTCTTCCTTATCGACATGGGCACACTGCGAACATCTTAGAAGATTGGTTCAGAGTCAAACGCCCATAAAAACAAATATACTTGTCTTTTATTTTATTATTATATTTCAATTGCAAGTTCGTCTACTAGACTCAGTTGCAATAGAATACAATAGCAAGGGTTAAAGAAGGCATTGGAAAAGGAAAACATACCGACTCCAAAATACCATGTTCCCTTGATTTCGAGTGTTTTCATTCATTTTCTACGTATGTGTACATACACACTCACACACATACACATAGGGGGGGGGGGGGGGGGGGGGGGGGGGGGGGGGGGGGGGGGGGGGGGGGGGGGGGGGGGGGGCACGCATTTACGCGCTAGCTAACAATTCTAGAGCCCTCCCCCACCAACAAGCAAAATTAATTCGTATATAACTTGGGTGTTTTTTGTCCGATCTTATTGTGCTTTTCAGAGTAATTTGTTTAGTCTCAAAGATCAGCTACGCCCCTGCACGCAACATAAGAGAACAGAAGGAAGTTAAAATAAGTACTAGATGCTATGAAAAAGCAAGATTGTAAAGATCTTGTCAGCGGTCAATTAGAGGAAGCTTCTAGGGTATATAGTTCCGTGTTTGTCTAGAAGAAACCCTAAAGTTTACTCATCCAAGTAGGTACTGAGCGTCAATATTACCCTTTATAAGCTTTTGCAGAAACATTATACCCATCAACATAGTGCTTTAACGTTCAAGTGTCGGTAAGTTCCAAACTGGAACTCCACAGCTGATGAAACGGACGCTGTGCTTTCCCTGAAGACGAATCCCGACGGGGTTTGAAATATATCGGAGTAAGGAAGAAAGAGGAGAATGTGTTTTTATTTGTTTAGTCTGGATACTTAAGGAGGAAGCCTTGATTGTGGCTCCTGACGCAGTTTGCGATGAGCAAACAAAAGAAACTGCTAGACAGATTCGATACGTTTATAGAGTGTTAGTGATTAGGGTTTCCAAATACACAAGGGATGTTCCCAAGATCTTAACCCGAATGGTGCTGTAACTATTTTCTTTTACATTTTTTATCAAACTTTCAAGAGTTATAGCTTTTAAGTCGCAGCATCAAAAAATATATTTTTTAGTTTATTGTATAGGGTTGGATATTGATAAATGTGGGAACCAGTTGCGGGGAACCTATAGCTAAAAGAACTGGAAGAGGTCACTCTTCAAAACCTGGTCACGCAGGGAGCGAGGCTAGTCAAAAGTAGTCGTAAAAGGCAGAGAGTCGTCGCACAACACGTAAATTGGCGGAGTGAAGTTTCTAAAAACTGTTGTTTAAAGTGTATTGTTTAATCTACCTAAATACCACCAATGGTTTAAAGTAACTCTATACCACCAATGTTTAATTACTAAGCTTACTTTTAATAATATTTGAGTCCACATAAATGACAATTGTAAGTTAATCTTTTGCTCACACAAGCAGTTTTAGAGAGCGAATAATGCATATGGCCATATGGTCACGCTAGTAGGCCGGGTGACTCAGCGGTTAGATTGCGCGACCGCTGTACAAGAGGTCGTGGGTTCGATCCCGCCTCAGAGCATCTAATGAAAATTTTTTCTTTGAATAAACTTTACACCCGGTCACCCCTCTCTGCTGTCGGCGCCAGCTTTGTAGTAATAAGCCATGAAAAGCTTCTCAAACTGCCTTTCGGATTCGGCGTAAAACTGTAGGTTCCTTTCTCTTGTGCAAAAATTAGAGAAAGAATTAGAGTGAGAAGCTCGGCTTTGGCTCTTCGGGGCTGAGTCAAGCCATTTTACATATCGAAACCATGGCTTTATTCACAGAGAATTCAATGTGAGAGCCAAAAGATAATTTATGATCGGGGGTAATACTCTGATGATGGAGGGACTTCTTCGATAAAACGTCATAGACTAAAACTTGTCCCTGTTTAAATCCAAAAGCTAGGCACAATAGCGGGGCGAGTCATGGCTCAGAAATATCTATAAACCATCTATAAACAAGTTATGCACAAAAATGCATAATAACCTTAGGGAGATTATTTAAAACAGCGTAAAGAGAAGAGGTCCAAGATGGCTGCCATGGGGATCCATGAAGGTCACGAACATCGGATACTACAAACAAAACAATGTAGCAATCTGTGGACAACTAGGCTATACTGCATTCGACATAGATGTATTCATAGATGTACAACAAAAATACTTCAGAGGTGTCAGTCAGCTGACTTCATATAAGTACGTAGTATATCGCTAGACCATAGGCAACGAGAACAGGACTTTGGACGCAGGATATTGAAAAAAAAGATGTTAATCGTGGCATGTAGAAAAACCCCACGTTACGTGTAGAAATATAAAAATTTAACGGGACGTGTTGAAAAGTTAAATGCTGCGTGGACAAATACAAAGGGAACACAACATGAGAAAACAGCTTGCTCCAAATAACTTCTTCATTTTCATACAGCAATATAAATACCAAGCTTTAGCTTTTCTAAATTTTCGCTTGTATATTGAAAACCAACATGCGCAAACGAAAGCTGTAGCTTAAAATCAGTACAGAATAGTTATAGTTTTTGTAAATAATAGTTAAGGATTTCAAATGTTGAACGCTTCATTTAGATAATTTACACGAAACGTGTTGGTTGTTTGTCGCTTCCCTTTATTACTGTGATTTGCGGCGTTGCCACGCGAATTCTCGATAGTCGTATGGGCTAAGTTGCCGGCACTTGTGTTGAAATACACGAGACAAGGTAAGTAAATTGTGAGTTCGAGTCCCAGACAACGTAAGTGTACTCCTTCCTCGAATTTCTTCCCCTCCTTCATTTTCATGAAGTTTTTGCATATTAGGTTTTCTTTGTGTACTAAAAGACTACTACCACTAGCCGAGAGCAGGAGAAAAACACGGCGTAGTCTGTCTATTTTGTTTTGATTTTAAAATTGAAATTTTATATCTTAAACGTGATCCGGCCGAAAGAACAAAAAAGAAAGTGAAATATTTATTTATCCTAGATTGTGTAATAATGAAGTTTTGAGCTAGAAGTTTTGACTTTCAATTCTTAAGATTTTACGAAAAATTTCAGGAGTTCAAGTTATTCTAAAAAAGTTTCAAGATCAAACAAAAAGTGTCCCTAATTGACCTGGAAAAAAGAACGTGCATTCGTAAAATATGGGATATTAATTTGCATCTAATGTTATTTGCAACTATTCTCTTGGTGTGTGCACCTGCTTAAATGCAAGGCTAATAATTAGAATCACACAGTAGAGGCTTATAAATTAACCAGAGAGCGTCATTTCAAAACTCGATGCTGGCACAATATTAATGCAAATTGTGTGCTATGTGTAGTGCTTGGGAATGGTCAGGTGTTTAACCGGGGAATGATAATTGGGCCAATAAACTGCCGCAGTTTGGCATGAAAACACTTGAGTCTACTGTCTATAATTTAAACATGAACACAAGCAATTAGTACTAGCATACAGAGCTCTTAAAAATATTAAAAACCAAAATACCAGCAAGCCAACAAACCGTTCAGTTCTGGCCAAAGTGACCGCATCAAAGCGTACCACAGTGCGTATGAGCCATAGAATGCCAATGCGAAAGCGAGTAACAGAGTGGAGGAGCACTTCAGCAAATGCCATTCAGATGTGTACATAGTTTTCTGCCGGAGTTTGTATAGAGTGAGCATCGCTTTGCCCCGTTTTTGATGCTCCGTCTGGACTCGCAGTAGACACGTGCACACTGCCATAAAGTAATTCAGTGTTGTTCCAATAAAGTGCTTCATAAATATTTATTGGATTATCGAACGTAACGGACACACACAGGAGGAGCAATTCTGTCTGGCGTTGGACTGAACGCACATGGCCCCATTGCCATAATGAATATGAAGCAATGAACATTGCAATAAGCGCACGTATGAATAAATGAGAGCAGCAGAAGCTGCAGCAGCGGCATTGAATGGTGAAGAGCGAATGTATGAATGAATGAGTGATTGGAATGCTGCCGGTATACTAATAGTTTAAGTACCTTCTAGAGTGTGTTCTCCTGTAAATTGTTAACATTATGTATTGCGAATAATTAACCCAGAACCCTTGCAATCAATCAACACTTAAGCTATGATTAACTGCATAATCGGTACAGCCCTCAAATGATGACACTTGATTAGTATTCACTGGCAAAAAAGGAAAAATCCGTTCCTTCATATTTATTTATTATTTATTTTGACATTAACATCAACAAATCAGAATCAGACGAATCAGGCAAGTAAACAAGGAAATAATAATATTGGCACTGTATTTTTAGGTGTGGTGCTTGCATATTTGATGGCCTGTCATTGTTCATATATTTGTATTTAAGTATATGGAACAAGGGGAGATTGATAAGTTTTACTAATATTAACTGCATTACTGCTTCTTTGACTACTTCATTCTGATGAATTTTCGGTGTTTCTGTGTGCGTTTGGTCAAAATTGAAATAAAGTAAATGTCGTGTGTTTACTAGGAAAGTCTTAGTAAACACTGTTGGGACTTTGCTTCATCAATTTCATAGGCACATAAGTGGCTTACTGACTTCTGTTCAAGTCCTTGGAATAATATTGGACGACCGGTGATAAAAAGTGATTTACACATTTTACATAAACACTTTGACATGAAAGAGCAATCGATTTTCAATTTTCAGGCGGTGCCTGATAAAATCTCTTGAACAGCACTAATAGTTAGCTCTTAAAATCCCTTTGACTCTTTCTTAGATAATTAGTTGGCCAATAGTATTTTTGACTTAAGCTAGTCGGGAATTTACAAATGTGCTTAACAGACAAACTACATAACAATGCAAATGCCTATTTTCCAGAGCAACATTAGCAATTGGTTCATCCAGGGCTTTACAAGCGACTCAACGAGGAGACTACTGAAAATGTTTATGCTAATAAAAATATTTAATGAGCAATTAGCTGAGAGTACTTCATACGACGCACAGAACATCCTGAATTGAACCTTGAATTATGCACTGTATCCTTTTGAAGAGGCACTTTTCCGAGCTTTCCCCCTCCACATACAGACATGCGTGCTCAAAAAGTGCAATACAAGCGAATGACAAAACCGGCAAAGTATTATGCAAAAATTGTTACAAATCCTTATCAAATATCCGGCAAACTTAAGTCGCCATTATTAAATTGTGCTTGTAGACATCTATGAAGCCAAAAGAATATAAATTGGTTTTACAGCGAATACAGCAGAGCGACTATCTAAATTTCAAACTATTCTGCAGCCTTGGGCAGTCGGCCATTCAATAAATTTAAACACCCAAAATATTTTGGAGCTTTTTAGTTTGCACTGTCATTTTAGCAAAATGGTATTCTTTCGTCTTAAAATTATTATAGCATAGTTAGTATTTATGTACAATACATGTAAAATGGCTTGACACAGCCCTATAGGGCCAAAAAAATAGCTGAAGAGTCGCCGAATTGAGTAAACAAGTCACTGAAAAACTCTCAATGAACTAATCACAATACAAGTGCGGCTGAACAAGAACTACTGAACAACTCACAGAACTAGATCGGCTGAGAAAGAACAACTGAACGACTCTCAATGAACAATTCACAGAAAAAGAGCGGCTGAACAAGAGATAGTGAACTGCTCTGACTGAACAATTCACAGAACAAGAGCGGCTGATCAAGAACAACTGAACAAATCTGACTGAACAAGAACAACTCACAGAACAAGAGGGAGTGCACAAGAACAACTCTGACTGAACAAAAGTGAACAATTAATGAAGAACATTTTCACTTGCTCAGTTTAGTGAACAATTCCATTTTGTTCACTGACTCATGAGCAACCCAAAACAACTCTATACCAAAGGTACGAGAAGAAAGAGGTAATCCATTTCGAGGTGTTTTATTTAATTTGAAATAAAACAATTAAAGTATAATTGGGTGTCGAAATCTTTACTTTTCAGCCTTCTTTGACCTTTCCTTTTCAAAAAAGATTTCATTCAAAAGAATTTGGTAAAGGTGGTCTTTTGAAGGTTAAATTTACGATTACTCTTTAAGCACTTCTATGAATTACGCGAGTAATGTTAGCTTCCAAGTCTACAAAGACTCTGATTTCATTATCATAGTGCAGTAGAGCCTGCCATTAACGGTTAGGTTCATTTTCAAAGATATACGGACCATTGATTTCGATAGCCCAATAACCACACCAAACAGTGCATTTTACTGGAAGTAAAGAAAGTTCGAGAATCGTTTCTGGTTGCTCATCAGCCAAAATGCGGCCATTATGTTTAAGAACGTTTTCATTAAACCACTAATGTGCCTCTTCATTGAACAAAATTCGGCACAAAAACAGCTGTTCTAAGCAGTTGCAGAGCTAATAGGAGGCGTTGTTGCAGTTTAAAACTTTCCATGATGAATTGTCAATGAATTTTGAATAAAAATAAGTTAACAGTATGATAATAGTCACTAGAGATCTGCAAAAAAATCCATATAAAACAAGGAAGAAAGTCGATACAGCCCGACTATATAATACTCTGTACCAACGAACATAAATTTTGATGCTGCAGTGGCAGCGGTAAACAGCGCTGCTGCAGCATACACTCTTTTGATCATATCTCAAGAACCGTTGATCCAATCTTTATGATTCCTTTAAGATCGTTAAATACTTTTGATTAGAATATATGTTCAGAAGGTTCGAACCTTCTATCTATAAAACTGTGGGAGATATGACGTTTTTCTCAAATTGCGGGGGCGGGAGGGGGCGTGGCCAAAATTGAAAATAAACTTGATCTGCCTGCAGATAGAAGAAGCATATGTCCCATACATGTCAAACCTCTATCTCTTACCATCTGTGCGTTCTGTAAAGACAGACGGACAGACGGACATGGCTATATCGACTCGGCTGTTGATGCTGATCAAGAATTTATATACTTTATGGGGTCGGAGATGCTTCCTTCTGGCTGTTACATACTTTTGCACAAACTTATTATACTCTATGTACCTTTGGTACAGAGTATAAAAACACCCTTTATCAGCCTTGTTCTCAATTACACTTACTTTTTAAAAGTAATTTCATGTTCTGAATTCCACGTGAAGTCGCTTCGGACATACTTTTATGAATTATTGGAACCACTGCCGCTTATCGATTAATAGTTGTAAAGTAACACCCATTGATTATAAGCAAATTCGACTTAAATTTTTTCAACAATAATAAATACAACACAGCTCCAGGAGCTATTTTACGTTATACTTTTTGTTTTTGGTAGCCTCAAAGAAATCGGAATTGTTCAACATATTAGTTATTTTTACATAATTTAACATTACAAACGAAAGTTTCAAGATTTCAAAATATCTAAAATTTCAAATTTGCAAATTACTTTTCATTTCACCATCCATAAGGAAAAAGTTTAAAACCGCAAAATTCGTTCGTCTTACTTTTAACTGAACACGAATCAATTACATTTTCCAAAAATGTTTGTGGAAGTGGAATTAAGAACAAGACTGTATATAATGCTTAAGTAACTGTACGTTACCTCCAGAAGAAAGGTTCTCCGACTAGGGATACCAGAAACAATATCAATAAATAGAAATATCGATATTTTTGTTCAAAAGGCGTTATGTCATTATGGAATATTTTTCCGAGGCGATACTTCGGATATCGAATATTTTACTCCACAGCTTAACTGGGAGTTTGAATATCCTAAAAGTTTTCCAGTGCTGAATCGAACCAATATCATTTCAATTCATATTCAAACCGGGATTCAACTTCGAAAAAAAATTATTTATCAGGCCTGTTCCCGTTTCGGAGTGGAAGTCAAAAGTAAAACGATCGCAATTCCGAAGCGTTTTCATTTCGGTGTTCCCGTTTCCGAGCGAAATATAAATCGATTGCCTTTTTGAATGAATGCTCGAATCGTTTTCCAATTTTAATTCAGCCATAAGACAGCCTTAACAATTTCGATCAGCACATTTCAATCGATCTTTCGCTTGCTTTCATGCAATTGCCGAGATAAGGGCATAAATATTTTTTTTTAAATCTCTTAAATATTAGACATGTTACAATAATATTATTTGCAAGATAAAAAGAATCCCCGTTGCCAAGAAAATTGTCATTTACTTTTCATTCCACTGACTCTTAGGCAAAACTTTTGAAACCGAGTAACTTGATCGTTTTTCGGAAACGAGAACAGCTACCAACTCCGATTCCGCATGATCTGATCGAAATCGGAAACGGGAACAGGCCTGTATAAGTCAAGTTTTTAAATTGCAATACAAGTCCATATATTTATAGTGTGAACATATAAGATGAGGCTAGCTTTAGATTTTGAAAAACCGGCACTTTTGTAAATCTTGGTAGAGATCTTATGAGTGTTATCTATAACTACTTTGGTCCATTTTGGTATTTATTTAAAGTATTAAAAGCTTACTAAGCTTGACGCTTCCTTCTTATCAAAAATATGTCTTATTTTTTTTTTCAAAAATTCGCCTCAACCATCTGAGACTTCCATGAACCAAGCTTTGGACTAAAAACTTAATAGGTAAAAGAACCGATCGGAGAGTCGAACCTTAGACTTTCCGACAGGCTCGTTCCTGAGATCTTTGATATCTACATAGATTTTAATACATTTCAAATGACATCTTAATTACCTTAATAGACAATTCATTTGGTATTGTAAAGTAAACAAAATTATTTTTTTAAACCGCTAACAGATTCTTAAAGATTGGACGAGCGATGGTCAACTTATGTGCAAAAGAAAGTTCGTAGAAGTAGGGCTGTTGCTATTGCAGCACTTTTTCATGAACATAGCGTAATACAGTCGATCTTGAGCGACTTTCTTATCCTTTAAAAGCCTTCTATTACAATTTCTTTGACTTAGAACTATTACAGCAGTGTCAAAAGTCACATGCTTTTTTTGTTCGTTCGATTGCGGGGTACACATTGTAATGTGCTTACAGCAGACATCTCGATATCAAATAACGATTTTTATATTTTATATTTTTTAATAACAGAGATTTGTGGGTTTTCGTTATCAAACCGCCCTCGTAGGTAAGAAGTGTGTGGCGTGTAGGAATTCCTTATTGTGAGTTCATTTACACATTTTTCAAAAACATTGAAGCGTGTAATTCAGCAGGGGGCAGGCACAACGAATGCAAAAGTCAACTGGCAGAGGAGTATTGTAATGTATTCATAGAAAATGACAACTGACAAGAGAATCAGACAAATGGAAAATCTAACTTGCAGTGTTTTCTGTGCCGTTACGTTATGTTCTCAGCTGACAGACTCGAGTGCTGGGGTGGCGCCCAGACAGTTAGACAGCTGGCGAGAGGGAGAGAGCCAACACTAATCACACATAAATCGAAAAATGGCATAAGTGTAACAACAACAAGAGCAGCTGCCACGTGGCTGTCAAAATGCAGACACGACATAACAAAATGTGGGAAAATATCCAAGCCAGATTGCATCGGCATATGTTAAAGTTTCAGCTCATACAGTATTAATCAATGTGAGTGAACATGTTAAACATTATTATGCACACTCATCTCACAAGCCAAATTCCCATGGGCGAACAATGCCCCGCCATTGTGAGAGCGATGCATGCAGCGATAGGAGCACGAAAAAAGGAAACCCAAATGGCAGGATATCGAGCGGCCCCAACACAATGGCATTGTGATATCGATTACAAAGCACTCGAAACACGTCAACTCAAACTAAGCTTATTAATAAGCTCAGCTGTGCTTCTGCACATAATTACTGTCATGGAACCGGCTATTATACACCCTTGAAATATGTATGTGTGGATGGGGGGCGACGCATTGATTGATCCCTTTCAGCAGTGGGCATTGAACGGTTGAGTAATTGTTGTTGTTGATTCAATAATTTATGGCTGGTGGCAATTATTTAAACTGGTCACCAATGTGGCCAGTCGAATGAATGACAAAGCCCTGACATCAGTTGCCCCCTCGTACAAAAAGCCGTAAGCAAACCGATTGAGCTCAGGACTGGGTACGACAAACAAAAAAGAACCAAAGTAGAATTCATTGCAGTGAGACACATTTACATAAACAAATCTGCTGGTAGATGGAAAAAAGAAAGGAAAGTAGTAAGGAACACACACACATACTTTGGTGAGGAAGAGAAAACAAGTTGAAAAGCTGCATTAAACAACACTTACATACGGACATTTCTCCCCACACCATGGACAAGAGGAAGGTTGCAGGAAAAAGTGTACTGAAAATGATTCATGATTTGTATGCGGCCAGCGAGGAATGCAAAGTGAAAGGACGTTTCTTTTTTGTCCCAGCAGTAGAGTCGGTGGGTTGGAGCAGAAAAACAAATATTGTTAAAGTTGCTGTACAAGTTGTTGCAATAGCAACAGCTAAGTAACTAAGGAAAAAGAAATGTGCAAAAAAAATGTCAAGGTAAAGCCTTAAATGCAGCTTAAAGAAAAACTCGCACTAAAAACATGGGACTTTAGTTGACTTAAAAATTATTTAAAGAACCAGCTATCTCATGAGCTTTCTAGACAATGCACAAGCCAACAAACAACTGACAACACTTTACAAGCCTGCCATAAAAACCTACAAAAAATAAATGAATACAACCAAAATATCAAAAACTTAATATGTAGATAGAGCGGTCCTTATTGATTTCAGCACTCGGCAATGATCTCGGTATGCTTGAAGGCAGCCTCACGTGCTGCAGTGCACAGCAGCCAGATGGTTTGGATAACACGATGCAAGGACGACACATCCACAATGAATCGTCTCGATCGAGCGCTTGACAGATAGACATGAACTCAGCTTCTTGCCATTGCTGCGTCCCTTTTCTCTTTTATAATTTGCGGTTTGCTGGTGTGACCGCATATTTTTAAGACAAAAATCTCGAAATGGCTCGATACCAAGTATTTTTTACCGGTTCTTTAAATAATTTTTTACAACACTTCAAAACACATTTACGCATTTACAACTGATTTTTTAAACATAACCCAGGGCATCACAAATGTGGAAATTTATTTCACATTTGTTTTGTTGTTGCGTCGTAAAATTTGGATTTCTGCTTTAACGCTTCGCCATAGTAATAAAGGCATTCTCCTCCTCATAGTAATAAAGGCATTCTAAGATCTGACAAGTTGCCCAAAACATTTTATTCCAGAAAGAACGAGCCTTCTATCTATAAAACTGTGGGAGATATGACGATGTTTCCAATTAGCAGAAGCTGGAGGGGGCGTGGCAAAAATTTAAAATGAACTTGATCTGCCTGCAAGTCCCATACACGCCAAACCTCTTACCACCTCTGAGATCTATTTGTTCATACTGACAGACACACAGACAGACGGACGGACAGACGCACATGGCTAGATCGACTCGGCTGTTGAAGCTGATCAAGAATATATATACTTTATTGGGTCGGAGATGCTTCCTTCTGCCTGTTACATACTTTTGCACAAACTTAATATACTCTGTGTACCTCTGGTACAGAGTATAAAAACACAACATGACCTTCCATAAGGTCTTTATTTGGATGTTAGTATTCCAATAAATCATACGTATCCTTCTTTACTAGGATACGTCCAATATCTTCTGCTACTACTTTCAAATTTTATGATTGGAATTTGAACATTACTTCACAATTCCCCAAATTATAATAAATCAATTTTGATTTTAGAATGTGTCTTTAAGTACCAAGACTTTTGAGGAAATGGAATTGAGAACAATGCGGAAAAAACGAATTAAAATTTAGGAAAAAAAAACTGGCATACTATTCGGGGCATATTTAAGTAATACATAAACTCTCAGTGGAGAAATCATTTAGTTGCCTCAGAAACGATCAGTCTGGAAATTTAAATAATTGATAATAAACATTTTTGTTTCAACTTGGTTCAAATTAAGATTTCTTTACTATTTAGCTGTCAGAGGAATAAGCAGCAAGATAAGACTTTGCAGTGGACAACTTTTTTCGCTTCTGAGTAGTTTTGGTAAATTTTAGCACGATCTAATGACTTTTTCACATATCTCAAATGAGAACGATCCCTCATGAAATTTGTTTGCAAACAAAAATTGTGAAGAATCCTAAAAACTGCTAATTAAAATCGGGCTAAGTCTTTATTCTGGCAATTGACAATACGGAGTCGAACAGTTGTGGAGTCAGAGTGTCAGGCAGTGGAATCTCGAACACGTACCTAAACCATACCACAAAGAAGCTTAAAGGAGCGGTTCAAAAACACTCTTCAATTTCTTTTATGATTATTCCGAAAGCGATCTCTAAGTTTTGGGATCCTTTAAAATCGCTAACTATTCATAATCGATCAACCCAAATACTACGGAGTGAACCACATTCAGCAGCCCTGTTAGATATGGAAATAGTTTTTAAGTGTAAATTAGAGGGCTGCATGATTACACTCAAAACATCTCATGAAGCTGTCATACTCAAAATCATTGGAACAAAGGTTGACCAATTTTCTCAGCAGACTTTTTTGTACAAAAATTACTACCTATTTTTGTTCTTCTGAGGTTACCTTTACTAAAAGTGTGTGATCTAAGTACACAAAGTTTTTTTCCTTTCACTCAATCAAATCGTTTGTAAGATTCATTCATGCACACTCAGTCGTTTAAAGCAATCAAAATCTTAAATTCAAAGTGACCGAATGCAAAAAAATTCATTCAGTTAAGTTTGAGTACTCACAAAAGGGTGTCATATTCTTAAGTACCCATTGTTGCTCACAGTTTGAGTGCACTCTTGCAGACCTCTAGTGTAGATATGCCTGTATGGCCGGGTGGCTCTGCGGCTAGTGTGCGCGACCGCTGTGCAAGAGGTCGTGGGTACGATCCCGCCTCGGAACATCTAATGAAAAGTTTGTTCTTCGAATAAACTTTACACCCGGTCACCCATCTCTGTTGTTGGCGCCAGCTTTGTAGTAATTAGCCATGCAAAAGCTTCTCAAACTGCCGTTCGGATATGCGAAAATTAGAAGCGCACAAGCCAAGAGATTGAGAGAAGCTCGGCTTTGGCCCTTTGGGGCAGTGTCAAGCCATTTTACAACTGCAACAAAATTCTTTACTTGTGTAATTTACTTTGATTTCTAGTCATAAAATGTTTCACTAATTGAAACTTAATACAGTTAAAAATTATCCCGCAAGTCATTAAATACGCCAAATACTTAATTTAAAATATCAAGTTAAGACTAAACTTGCTCGAGATAGGAAAATGCCAAGAAATATTTAAGGCAGCTTCAACTTGGTGCAAAAGTTCGCACCGATAAGCAGCTGCTCTAAAAACATAGAAAAAAGGAAACGGAAAACAAAACAAATGCAATGAATGGGCCTCGTAATTAGAGTGTAAAAGTACGAGAGGCGAAAAGTTCAAATCGTTGTTCAAAAGTAATTAAAAAGTCGCAAATAAAATGCAAAGAGAATAGGTCCAAATTACGCGATTGCAAAAGAAGTTTTGCCACGGCGTTAAAGCATTTGATCTGAAGAATTCCGGTGACAGTTGCGAGCAAAGGGCGGAAACTCTTTAACATACAACGCATTCAATTTAAACGACTGGAAAACTTCAACTCCAATTGAACAGCACTTGAAAAGCACGCCAACTATTTAACACTTTGACTTAGGTACAAATTTCTAACCCACAAATTGAGTTCAGTTGCAGCAGAAGTATTTTACAAGCGCTGGCAGGAGTGAGAGAGAGAGAGAGAGGTGTTTGGATAAAGTTTGTGCTACACTCAGAAAAAGAAGAGCACAAAATTCTTATTTTAAATTTTTTGCCAATTTACTCCGAGTGTAATTTTTCTCTTGGAGACATGTGCATGGCTAGCAACATTTGTGTGGCCCCAACTAGGCTAGTGTCTGTGTGTCAGGTAATCACGTCATTATCACGTGAATTTTCGGCATTAACGTGAATTTACGATTTGCACATGAGCACACCAAGGAAAAGAAGAAAAACTATGCCTGTGCCGGAGTGGAAAGGTGGAAAGGCAGCGACGCACATAAACTTACATTAAATGCGATTGCCAATTTATTTACTAAGTGAACGGCAACGAGCACAGCTGGCAACGGCAACGCCAACTTGGCTTAAATTTTAGAGCGGAAATAGTGGGGTAGGCGAGAGAGAGAGGCAGGGGGTTGTAATTGAACCAGCCCCCTCAAAAGTTGGTTCTACCATAAGGCCACAACAGCGTATAAACTGAGCCAAAACAACAAAAAAAAAAACTGCTCTACTCACACCGGCTGAGCATGTTGGCAAGTTTTTTGCATACAATTAACGAAAGTGGCGCACCTAGGTAAATAACATGAAATATCTTTTGGAGCTCAACCACATTAACCCATTACCAGCAGCAGAGGCAGCCACGGCGACTGAGCCAGCCAGCCGTGAGCTAACAACAATCAAAATGAGCTTGACTGAATCTTTGGAGTTGGTTCACTTGCTTACACTTTTTTGCCTCGCTTTACAATTTTCCAACACATTTGCCAAATTAAATTATATGTTGCAAAAAAAGAAAACACCAAAAATCTGTGGCACTTTTCCCTTTTTTTTGCGGGTTGAATTCCTGTTTCACTTGACTGACTTTGCTTTTTTGCTGACACTTAATGATTTGATTGGTTTTCACTTGGCCGCCTCAAGGATCGAGGATCGACTCATGCATAAGCCAGTTGCTCAATTCACACTCGTAATTCTGTTCGACCACTTCAATGAATGAATCACAGTACTCAAGTCGCTTGGCCCGTTTGCCATTGGCCGCGTTTTGGTTCTGTTCGTCACGAGTTTCAATCGCAAACTGTTTTGCCTGGTGCCTTTGTTGCCAGGACTTCGTATCCTTTCACGAAGCACCAAATCACTTCGGTCCAAAGAGGTTCGTGTACGGGCATTCGGGTTTTGCATGTGGAAGCGAGAGGGATGGTTTGGCGCCAATTTGCTGGCTTGTGTAGAGTGTGACTCTCAAACTGTAAGCCGCAAGTGGTCGCTTGTTCATAACAGAAATTTACAATTGCTGGCAGAAATACTTCTTTTTACTTGAATAACTCTCATCTTTTCTCAGATATGATTTAATTGAAATTGTTATTCCCCCAAATTAGGCATCCTTTCCTTTAGTATCCCTTGCACAGGTGGCCAAGTGGAGAGTTATTGCAGTCCGCCAACAGCTGGCGGAGAGCGAGAGACCGGTGAGAGCGGCCCTGCAATTTTCCGTTTTTGTTTTGTTTAGCCCATTCGCCGTGAAAAGCTTTCCCCGCTTTGTTGGCCTAGGACTGGCTTGCGTACGGGAAAAAGCTCAAAAATTTGGCACACAAACGATGAGACGAAAGACATGGACAACAAACGCCGAAGACTAACGATGAATGACGACGCCTGAAAGTGTCCAATAAAAACTACGTATACGCAGCGTGCACCCGAAGTGGTGGCTCTGGTTAAACGAGGTTTGCGGTAATTGGCAAAAAATGAACTGGACGAGTGCCCACCCTCCGCCTCCCACCGCATCATGTACAAGTTGGAGTGGCAGCGACCCATAAAACAATAAGCTAAAAATTTACCCCAGGGGGAGGACTTAGGTTTGCCTCAAGAAATTGGCCACGACGCTGACTGTGGACTGTGCTGTGTGGCATGTCAACGTGTCGCCGTCGCCATAAATCTATAAAGGCAGGCCCGTCTAAACGCACGACTGCCTCCGGCTACTTTGCATAGCTTCACGAACAACTACACATACTATATACATGGTAATATGTTGCTTGGTACACTCAACAAAACAAGCAAAAAATAATGAAACTATTTTCTTATATTGATTGTTTTCAATAATTGTGTTTGTTTTTAGATTTTATGAGCTTGCATTTGAAACTAGGAACTTGCTGCTGAAGTATGACTGGACCTAAATTGTGTAAAATTTGTCAAAGCAGACATCTGCATTCTTGAAGTTTATTAAATTAATGAATTAACCTACGTCAATTCTTGTAAAAGGGTACAGACCGATAAGGGAAGAGAAATTACTTAAGAATTGAATATATTTCTTAAAAACAAACTGACTGTAATGCAATGTCCTTAAGATATTTTTGAAAGTCCGTTTTTGATATGCATATTTATACCCTGTTCCCATTGAAAATGGGAAAAGGGGGATCATGAAGTTGTGCAAAAGTATGTAACAGGTAGAAGGAAGCATTTGCGACCCTATAAAGTATATATATTCTTGATCAGCATCCACAGCCGAGTCGATTTAGCCCTGTCCGTCTTTCCGTCCATCCGTCTGTCCGTATGAACGCGTCGATCTCAGAGACTATAAGAGCTAGAGCCACAAATTGTTGCATGTAGGTAGGGTATTTTGTACCCGATGCAACCTAAGGTTTAAAATGCAATATCTGGGGCAGCAGTGCAGTAATACACATGAAATGAAGTGCCAGTGAAAGAAATTTTAGCATTTTTTAAAAAACGGGGCGCTTTGGCGAACGAATCTCGAAGAGTAAATGAGTATACAAAAAGTCGAGCAAATGAATAAAGTTTAAAACTGTCAAAGCTAAGAAATCAATAATGTTTGAACTTGTAATATTGACATCTTTTATACTCTCTTATTAAGATAAGATTATGTCGGTATAATATTATTTAATTTCATTTCATTGAGTAATATCTCACTTGTCTTAAAAATTGTGGCTGTGACAGTTTTTTGCGCTTAAAGGGGGGAGGGGGAGGAATTTTCCAAATCTGAAACAAACTCGTATTGAATCGGGTATACACCTTTTGTGTCTCTAGCTCTTTTAGTCTCTGAGAAACACGAGTTCATACGGACAGACGGACATGGCTAAATCGACTCGGCTTTTGATGCTGATCAAGAATATATATACTTTATAGGGTCGCAAATGACTTCTTCTACCTGTTTCATACTTTTGCACAACTTCATGATCCCCCTTTTCCCATTTTCAATGGGAACAGGGTATAAAAATAGGGGAAAAATAACTTCGGCTCGGCCGAAGTTTTGTATATTATTTTTTAATTTTGTATATTTTTAATGTTATTGAATGCTGCTGGTAATATTTTTGCGAAAAATTTATTAAAATTGATTGCGATGAATTAAAAGCAATAGCTGGGGACACTTGTTTACCAAAGGAACGCTGACTACACAGAAGTCAGCTGTCAGCTTAGGAACGCAGCGCCGCCAAGTCCTGCTAACAATCCTAGTCACAACAAATTGAATCGCAACTGAAGTCAAGGATTTAACTTAAATTCTGATCCTAGCATAAATTATTTTACATGTAGATTTTGTCAACCTGAATCATTGAACAAATGTGGCATCATCCAGATCTGTTCACTATTGCATTGTTTATTCGTTGCTCTGTCTCTTCAAATTCCATTTCCATTGCGTGGAGTTGAAAAAGTCGTTTATTCATAAACACTTAGTGGCAGCAAATAATTAAATACACAAATCAAATGTTGGAGCCAGCTGTTTGTATAACGATATATATCGATAATTCCATCGGCACTGAACTCGCGGTTAACTTAAACTGCCTGTCAAGTTGACTAACCGCACATTGAGATATCGGGC
The DNA here is from genome assembly GCA_018904265.1 of Lordiphosa collinella. Taxonomy (NCBI): domain Eukaryota; kingdom Metazoa; phylum Arthropoda; class Insecta; order Diptera; family Drosophilidae; genus Lordiphosa; species Lordiphosa collinella. Next base: position 374,033 of record JAEIFV010000042.1, on the reverse strand, counting down.
CTAAGACTACTTTTCGAACCCTACTATACTATAAAGATGTCCAATTTCGAACACACTTAGTGGAATCATAGAATAGCATAACAAACTAAGATGTACCGAATTTGGAATCGATTCCATTTAAAACGAAAAAGTTTTTCTCACTAGAACTTCTTTGTCGACCTATCGTTCCCATGGCAGCTATGTGCTATAGTCATCCGAATTCGACCAAAAGTTTTAGAATCATGTGAAAGCATTCCAAATAAATGCCAAGTTTTAAGACATTTTTATTGAAAACAAAAAAGTTTTTCTAACTAAGACTACTTTTCAGACTCTACTTTTCTATGACACCTACGAGGGCCGTCCCAGAAATGGCCGACCTAGCACAGTAGTGTTGGAAAATGTTCGCACAAAATATTAAAAAGGGGAAGTACCGACTATTAAAAGCTTAAGTTTGAAGTTTGGTGCCTTTACCTGGCATGGTCGATTTTAATAGAGAACGCTTGCAAACATGGAAAAAATTGGTCGTCGTTATGTGATACAATACTTTTATATAAAAGATCTTAGTCCAACCAATATTAAAAAGGAGCTGGATTCTACCTTACGTAAGTCTGCTCCCTCGTTTACAACAATAAAATATTGGGTGGCTGAGTTTAAGCGAGATCGCTTGAGCTGCGAAGATGAACATGGTAATGGGCGTCCAAATGAGGTGACCACTTCAGAAATGGTGGCCAAAATTAAAATATGTGTATTGAGTGACCGGCGATTGAAAGTTCGTGAGTTAGCTGAATGTGTAGGCATTCCAAAAAGTGCTGTACATCGCATATTGAACGAAAAATTGGACATGAAAAAGTTATGCGCAAGATGGGTGCCGCGTTTGCTGTTCCATCATGAAAATGCGCCGGTTCACACCTCTGCCCTTGCAATGGCTAAAATTAATGAATTAAAATTTGAATTGCTATCTCACGCCCCTTAGCCAGACTTAGCTCCCTCTGATTATTTCTTATTTCCAAACTTTAAAAAATGGCTCGGAGCAAAAAGATTTGGCAACATTGAAGAGGTGGAGTCCGAGGTAAATGCCTATTTTGAAGAGCTTCACAGCTATTATTATAAAAAGGTATCGAAGCTATTGAACATCGCTAGGAAAAGTGTATCGACCTAAAAGGATCCTTGTTGAAAAAATAATTTTGTGTTTTAGTAGGTCGTCTATTGGGACGACTCTTATATACCATATAGATGTCCGATTTCGACCACACTTGGCGGAATTAGAAGAAAGCATGGCAAACTAAGAAATACAAAGCTTGGAGGCGTTTCCATTGAAAACAAAATAGTTTTTCTCTCTAAAACTAGTTTTTTGACCGATCGTTCCTATGATCGCTATATGCTATAGTCATCCGATCCGGCCGGTTCCCGCAAATGTGTAGCGTATATGTACCGAAAAACTTCGTGCAAAGTTTGGAAGATAGCTTTCAAAGTGACGGAGAAGATAGCATAGAAAGAGACAGACGGACGGACAGACGGAAGAGGACGAAATCATGTTGAACTGTCTTTTTATGTCTGAAGAGGCCCATTTCGACTTAAACGGTAACATAAACAAACCAAATTGTCAGATTAACTTCCAAACCACGAATACTCCACGAGACGGAATTGCACCCTCTTCGTGTCACAGTGTTGTGTGCAGTTTCTTCACGCTGCATTGTCGGGCCCTACTTTTACAAAGAAAACGGTCACTCCATTACTGTTACTGGAGACCGTTACTTGAGCATGTTGTGGGAGTTTTTCTATCCAAAACTACGCCGAAAGAAAATTCCTTTCAACTCTGTGTGGTTTCAGCAAGATGGTGCAACTCCTCGCATAGCTCAGCCTGTTATGACAGAATTGCGACGAAAATTTCCCAATAAGCTGATATCCAAAAACTCCACATTCCGTGGGCCCCAGGTCTCCTGACCTTACTGCACCTGACTTTTTCTTGTGGGGTTATTGCAAACAGAAAGTCTACAATTTTGAATCAACAAATTTGAATCAACAAAAGCAATCCATTCGAGCAACAATTGTGGCTATTCATGTCTCAACTCTCCAAGCAGTAATGAACAACTATTTGATAAGATGCCGCACATGCATCAACGAGCAGGGAGGCATTTAAATTCTATTATATTTAAAACTAATTAAGCAAAATTTAATGAAATTGAATGAGCTTAAGCATGAATAAAAGAAAAATTGAATTCCAAACACTGAAAAGATATTTGAATTTCTTAATGTAGCAATATTCATCACCCACCCTGTATATAGTTTTTATACTCTGGTACAAAGAGTATATTAAGTTTGTGCAAAAGTATGTAACAGCCAGAAGGAAGCATCTCCGACCCAATAAAGTATATATATTCTTGATCAGCATCAACAGCCAAGTCGATTTAGCCATGTCCGTCTTTCGGTTTGTCTGTCTGTCTGTCCGTCCGTCTTTCCGTATGAACAAACAGATCTCAGAGAGGTTTGACATGTATGGGACATATGCTTCTTATACTTGCAGTCAGGTGAAGTTTATTTTTAATTTTTGCCACGCCCCCTCCCGCCCCGCAAATTGGAAAAAACGTTATATCTCCCACAGTTTTATAGATAGAAGGTTCGTTCCTTCTGGGCATATTTAGTAATCAGGAGTATTTATCGATTTGCCAAAGGATTGGTAAAGATCGGATGAACGAAAGTCGAGTTATAGGAAAAACAAACAATAATGTTCTGCACTAGTGGCAATTGTGATGGGCAGCACTTCACAGGTACAGAGTATATTTTAGTCAGGCTTGACCGACTTTCTTATTTGTTTTCTCTAAATAACTTATTGCCGTAATAACGTATTTTGGTTCAAGCGCCTTTAATACATTTTTCTCACCTCTCATGACAGCTAAACTTAATCTTTAGACGCATCTATATCTTCATTATTCTGATGTCAAGGGACCTTATCGTAAATACGGAATAGCCGTGATCTTTTGAAAATTTATATCAGTTCACCATTTCTTTCAGTGTCTTATTTTAGTATTAAGTATGCAATAAATATATTTATCTTTATGTAAAAATATGAGGTTTTAATGAAATGTGACTCGAAACTAACTTGAAAAATGCTTTTAGCTTTAAAAAATGCTCCAAGCTAAACAAATTTTGACCAGTGTACATAAAGAACTGGTTACAATAATCGCATAAAATCAAACACCACCAAACAATTATTCCAGTTTATTATTCATAATTTAATGTTGGCCAGTCGCAACTTAAGCTGATTACTTCATTGGCATAACCTAATTTTATGGCTCTTATGACATTTTAATCTAATAAAAAAAATATACATATAATTATACTCACAGCGGGGAACCATAAAGAGGCGACTTACCTGCAAGAGAATAAAAGAAAATAAAACATTATTCATGTGGTTTTCAGAATGTACAATAAAAATAATAATAATAAAAAAGCAGTGCCTGGCGGGAAATGTGAAAGAACGCTTCCGTTTGGCGTTTGGCCAACATCAAAGTCGTGCAATGAAAGAAAGCACTTCCACAGTCACACATCCACATTCACTTCCACATCCTCCAAAGCCCAGTGGCTACAAAAAACTAAACTTCAATCGATTGCAAGCAGAAATAAAACAAATTTTCGTAACAAAATAGAGGATAGGGAGAAAAACAATGCAGGAAAGAAAAAATCCAGAGACACAAGGCAAAACAGACAGAGAGGTAAAGGCACCGGCACAGAGTGAGGAGGCCCACAAACACACACACACACACAGTTACAGTTGCAAATTGACTTGCTTTGAAGTACAAAGCGTTCTGTGTGCGGCTGGCGCTGGTGCTGCCACCTGCCGCCCGTTGGCGAAACAACAGGCAGACGCAAAGTTGGAATTGAATTCAGAGAACGAGAATATACCACAGGCCAACGCCAAGCCAGGACAACGACGACGACGACGAGGACAAAGACGTGAGAATTGCTTATTTTGTGAAAATTAGAAAATATCACAAAAACACACAACGTCCCTCCCCGCACATCAGACGCGTAGCAAGTCATTTTTTTCGGGGGAACAGAGTCACTGACTTTTGATTTTTTTATAAATTTATGACACATGTTCAGGAGTCTTACAGCTTTCTAGACATCCAAACTGGGCATACTAGCCTAGAAAGTTCTATATTTTATGAAGAGAAGAAAGTTTGTATTTTTCTTACTCAAAATTCTAAATATCCAACTGCCAAGTTTCAATCCATTGCTTTATAGCATTAAATATATTTGAGATATGGCTCTGAACCACATTTTTGAATTGGTTCGAAATCGTTTTGAAACCATTAATTGGTATTCTTCAACAATATCAACCTTTACACTAATGTTCCTGTTCATAGCTTTAATCTTTTCCGAGTCACTTTTTTCAAATATTTCGAAATCGGAAAATACTAACCATATATAACTATTCCACACATCAAATTTTATGTTTACAGCTTAAACAATTAATAAATTCTGCGAACACATTCTTTTTTCCTTTGCAACTGATCTAAAACGAGTAAGATGTCTAACCTCACATTTACAACCTACACACCCAACCTTAAGTCTGTACTAATTGTATGAGTTAAAGACTCTAGAACTCATAAAGATGAGTTTGAAGGACCGTTACTCATGGCAATTTGAGATGAGGACATACTGTTTTGTATTTGTGTGCAGTGTGTGTGCAGAATTTGTTAGTAAAATCGAAGATTCACATTGAAATTCCTCCCTGTCTATTACTTGTAATGCCGTTACTCATCTTGTGAGCTCCAGAACTAAATTTATTTATATATTTTATCAAAATTATTTTTGGTTTAAATAAAATATAGGAACATAACCTACATGTATAACCTCCTGCTCCCTCTACCTACGCCCCTGGAACCAGCCAAGCTGGAGCAGAAATCTCAACTGAACTGTGTGACAGTTGCAGCTACTTGAGTTGCTCTCACAGCTATAGGCTGTGGCTGTATGTCAACATGGCCCTGCAGTTTGTGCATAATTAGTAGCGAAAATAGCGTGAAGCTAGCCAGGCACTTGAAACCGCAACACGGAAGCAGCTACAACAATGCGTCAGTCAGGACAATTGCACTAGCAGCTGTCACTCACTCACTTAAGTGGAGTGAAAGTTAAAGTTTATTCGGCTTCAAATAAGAAAACCCTTATCCCAGCTAATGCATCAAAATCCCATAAAGAAAATGTTAATTTCCCACTCAAGCGAAGGGCCTCATAAAAAAGGAAAAATATACAAAGCAAATTGAGTGTATTAGTTACTCCTGAGTTAGGTAAGGAACTGAACACTTTGTAATAAAGACCAACGCATGCACAACAAGAAAAGCCAACCAGGCCTAAAGGTAACATTGGACAATTTTCTTTGCTTTGTTTACGGTCAAAGGACACGTATAATAGATTGGCACGTTAGTTGGGACCCACACACACACACACAAGGCGACAAATAAGCTGAAAAGTTAGCAACCTTTGGGCTTATGTATACATCTACTTAGGAACGTGGAGGAATAGAAAATAAATGGAAGATAAATTTAAATGAAAAGAATTACATTGTATGGGTAGAGGGTCTTTGTCATTCAAGTGTTAACACGCATTATCAATTAGCCAAAGTAACAGCTGAATAAGACACCTAATTGGAAACAATATTGTGAGCGCTGCACATTGGGCCAGGCGAAAAATGGCGTTTGGACGGTGATCAGCTTCAGGTGGTTAAAACCTAGAAATTTATGGGATTACGGATTCACCACTAAGCACTCTTAAAAGAAAAGCTGAAGGAGGCAAAAACGGCTATTAATTGCACATGGAAAGTCTTCCTAAGCAATCGGGAAGTAGCTGGAGCACCGAGTACAAGCTACAAAGCGCTGCGGTAAGATCGATCATGTGGTGTTATTCAACATGAGAAAGTTGATTTGCTGAGATTGTTCAAAGAACAAGGGCATTTGAATATAGGTACCTGCTTGAAATTTAAGTGTACTTGTCACACGAAAATAGAACAACGAAACAAACCTTGAAGTAGGTTAACAAATGTTAGTTAAGCTAGCTAAAGGTGATCACTCACAAGTAGAGCTGGGAAACTATCGATGGTGGTGCCATTCAATATTTTCGATGGTTTGGGAACGAAAATTCGATACTATCGATAGTATCGTTTTTTGTGCGGCTCTTTATAAAAATTTAAATTATAAGACATTTCGAATGTATATTTCATATTTCATATATTTTGTTCTTAATCCTTTAACTACAACTAAAAATATAAGAGATCAAAATTAATATAACATTTCAGTATGAAATAAAGGAACAAAAATCTGAGATCAACTCATTAACAAAACAAAAAACTTCAAGTCAAATGCTTAGGCTAGGTAAATAACAGAAATATTATTCTATCCATGCATTTCATTGCAAGAATAGAAGAAAGTCAGCATTGTTCGCCTGAAACGAGGCCCTGCGGTTACTCATTATAAGTCCAGCCTTGCTGAACATGCGTTCGGACTCTGTAGATGTGGCGGGAACACATACAAATTTAGGTACTACGTGTTTTATACTAGAATCATTATGCTGAAATTAAATAAATGTAATTTATGTTTTTTCTTATGTTTAGTGCAAATTGGTATAGCTACCTTCCAGTATTCTAGGGGATTATCATTGTCATCAGAATGCTTCAAATTAAAATATTGCCGAAGGTCGACAATTGCGTCAGCCCTTTTTGTTTTTGGCAGTTCTTCAATATTTTTTTGGACAAATTGGAATAGGGGTTGGCGGTTTTGAGGTGGTGGTAGTGGCTCTACAGCATGGAGTGCGGAATCGTCTGAGGAATTTCGGAAGGCGGTCATCTCATTTTCTAGAAACTTTTCGGCATGCACAGAGTTAAAAGGAGAACGGAAGCCTTGCTTTTTAAATCTAGGGTCTATCAACGTTGCAATTCGCGGCAACGAACGCTCTTCATATTTTGACAGCCTCGTTATGGTAAAAAAGTGCAGGCTGCCAGACTTTCTCTAGACTTTAGAAAGTGTGCAAAAGACCACATGCTAGCTGACTGGCAGTGCTCAGGCGAAATACAATGTGTTTATAAAATTAATTTTTAACACACAGGCGAATCCGAGTTGATCCCTGTTGTTACGACAAGCGACAAAACAAGTGCTTCGGCGGATCAGAAACGATATCTGATGCAAAGCACAACGAGAGCGAGACTTGCGGCAGATCTGATCAATAACTGACGCCGATGAGATCGAAGGTAAGACCGATTATGCTGTCCGCTGCGATTTGAGCGGAAGGCCAAGAGCAAGCAAAATAGAAGAATTTAACAGAGCAAGAGAGTTAAATAGAGAGCGCTTTAGCAAAACAATCAATAATAAGAGAAGTTTCGTTAGATGCGCCACTGATACACAAAATTATTGACAATGAATTTAATTTGTAGATTTGGGCTACTGCAGCTCTGTTGGTTGGATGACCAAACAGGCAGTTTCATGTTTCATGTAACTTTTTGCCTTCCAAGCACATGAAAAAAGAATGTAGTGACAATTACTTACTAATTTTTTAACATCTATAATACTAAAATTTGTATGTATTGACTTTTTCCCGTAAAAAAAGTATGAAAAATGGCGTTCTCTTGCGAACCACACTATGCAAATTCAGACTGGGTACTTTTGCACAACTTCATGATCTCCTTTTACCTATTTTTAATGGTTAAAGGGTATATAAAGTATCAACCTGATACAGTTCTTTATCGATTTGATATCCGCGTAATATCTTTTTAATACTTTCGCAAATATCAACTTGACACTTGGAGTAATAAAGAGAAAATGATACTCAATAGATTCAAATTGATGTCTAAATAGTGTCATTATAATGATTACATTTTTTTTGTTTTTGACAGGCAACTTCTGCCCAAACAGGGGCCTCACAACATATTACTGCTTAGTTGTGAAATTTTTTCAATAAGTGAATACATAGTTCCGGTTAGAGCATTGAGATTATCACTTGTGTATGAAGTTACTTGATCGGCCGTTTGGTTTGTTTTATTTTGATCTAAATAGCTTTCGAAAATTTCCATAATCTGGGGATATAACTGAACTACACCCGATCCAATGTCAAATAAGTGTTTGAAGACTTCGCGTGGACTTAATGGAATACGGAACCAAAAAAAAAGTGTGGATTAGTTAATGCCAAATTTGAAGACTTTAGTGAAATGTTTTCGTTGTGGTACAAACTGCAACGTCTTGGCCAAATAATTAAACTCATGGACCACTGTGTTCTAAATTAACATGACTCACACTTGGAGAACGGTAAGGCTAATACTGAGCCGCGTTTGGGGTAAATTACTTGACGGAACGCTTGATTCGCTTCTGCTTTTGCTTCCCTCTTCCACAAGTTGTTGGGCTGTCTAGTCGCATTGTCTGTGCAAGTGTGACGAAGTGCTGTCTGTTTGTGTGTGTGTCGGCTTCCGTTCCATAACTCGACTCGGCTTTACCCACCTCAAGAGAGTTGAGTTGACTTGACGGACGTGGCTTATTGTTTCATTTTGCTGCCGCGTCAACTTATGAGTGAAAACGCATACAAAAGCAATTTATCATGACTTAATTGTATATGTGTATGTGTTGGTGAGTGTGTGAGTAGGGTGGGTGTACATGTCATTGGTGTGTCAGTGAAACTTAGCCATAGTTTGTTGTACTTTCAAGTTGTCTCTTAGCAGCTACAGAAAAACTCCTCGCCTTACTCCTTCCCTCCACTTACTTGCAACTGACAATTGATGAACTTGAATGCGGGTTATGCACCCGCAAGTGGAACAGGGCAAAAACCCCAAAAAAAAACTTGAATTGACACTTTCCATATTCCGCTCTGTTTTATTCCACATTTTGGCGGCATATTTCATGCACGAGGATAAAAAGCTATTAGGACGAAGGGTGAAAAAAGACAGCACAGCAAACGACAGCTGTCTTCAGTTGCAGCCCAAGTGCATAAATCTTGCGCTGAAATGTCAGCCAGGCGGAGGACGACAAAAACGCGCCTGAAACTGTGATAAAATGCCGCCGCGTGCAGCTTTTATGTGACACTGTAACATTGTGTGGCCCTCCACTCGTTACAGTCTGGGCTTTCTTAAGCCAGCAGATTAACTGGGGGTCGCGGACGGGAGCTGTCGACAGCCAGAGCAATGCAGAGCAGAGCTTCAGCGGTTTTTGGCCTCCATCTCCATTCGTACCGAGTCAAATTGCAAATTGCATATTCAAATGCGGTGGCTTTTTTCAGTCTGCGGTACAAATAGCAAAGATTTGCCCTGGCAGCGCACAAAATACAACTTGACAGACAGCGTGAAATGAAAGGGCGCGCAAATGTTTTGCCCTTAGATTGAAAATTAAACTCGTTGCACAATCATATGCGCCTATAAACTGTCTACTGCCTCATATCTGACCTGACCCAAAAATAATGTACAAATAAACTAAAAAAAAATCCATGTACTTTGCACTCTTCAAAAAAGTAAGTAAGAAAATACTTGATAAAATGTATATTTGTATACTCGAAAAAACCCAGACAAAATGATAGAATAATATTGACATCTGACAGTAATTCCTCATCATTACATATGTCACTTTTCGTTTTAGAACAAAGTTTCGTTTTATTTTTTCAATTTATTTAAAGACAACTGCCGCTAAGAGGCATAAAATGTACTTGGAAAAATAACATGACCAATCAAAGTGTTAAAAGAGCCTTTGGGGAATTATAAACGAAGCAATCAACGAGTTGTTGGCTCAAAATATCATTCTACTTAGGGAATCCTCCTATGCTTCGCCAATAGTATGAGCAAAGACGCTTTCTTTGCTTTCTTCAACTGAGACTGACGATGGTCAGTCTGAACCGATTCTGGGTCGAACCGAACCGAATCGTAATACCGCAAACCGAACTGGCGTCCCTCCGGAAATGTTGAACCTCACCGAAATCCAATAAAGCAAAACGGTTCCTTGTGGTTAAGTTTCGCCAATAGACCCTTTCAAGGGACACGACTTATAGACAAAATTTATATTTGGCGATCCCGATAGCTGATGATGTAGACTGCCAAACACTTGACATCCTGAAACTTGTCACCGACTTCTTAATTTACCTGTCATCAGACTACCTTCTAAGGACCTTCTAAGTTGCTAAATGATTGGAATAATTATCCCATTTCCTCTACGGTACAATATTCTTAGTATACGGTTGTACTTCGTTACCTTAGCCCAACTTTAGCCAGGAGAGAGTATAGTATAATAAGTTTGTGCTAGCCATGTCCGTCTGTCTGTCCGTATGAACGCACAGATCTCAGAGATGGTAAGAGATAGTGGTTTGACATATATGGGACATATGTTTCTTATACTTGCAGGCAGATCAAGTTTATTTTCAATTTTTGCCAGGCCCCCTCCCGCCCCCGCAAATTGGTAAAAACGTCATATCTCCCACAGTTTTATAGATAGAAGGTTCGTTCCTTCTGGACATATTTAGTAATCAGGATTATTTATCGATCCGTCAAAGGAATGGTAAAGATCGGATAAACGGTTGTCGAGTTATAAGGAAAACAAACAATTATGGGCAGCACAGGTCGCAGCGGTGATGAGCAGCACTTCACAGGTACAGAGTATGTTATAGTCGGGCTTGACCGACTTTCTTTCTTGTTTTTTAAGTGAAATCCTTAAGTGCAAAGCCATTATTGCGGACTTTATATATATATTTCTCATTCAAAAGTAAACGAAAAGTCACATTTTCTCAGGTCTTCATAAAATAAATTCCAAATTAAGGGTGAACGACTGAATAACCGGTAGGTGTAAAAACAGTGTTAGCCACTGAACCGAAGCAGTCCTTGAGTAAATCAAATCTAAAATTGTTTTGATTCGATTAAAGTAAGCTCAAACTAATAATGATTCCAAATTGACCAAGCTCCAAACAGATCAAACTCCTAGGGTTCCTTAGAACAGTTTAGGTTTCGAAGGAGCTGTGTATCTTTAAGTGTTAGTAATGACTTTCTCCGCAGGATGAAATACAAACAGTAAGAGCTCTACAGAGACACAATCTACTCAAACGTATAAATCCACATTGTCTGCGCTTTTAAGGACATCTAACACGTATGGATAAAACAGCTACAGTAAATGAATTGGAAAGCAAATAACTTTAATGAAGAGTTGAAGCCAGCTCGAGGCGACTGACTAGTTGTGTAATTAATATCAGACCGTAATTTTACTAGTTCTTCTGGTCAGCAACAGAGAACGGCTTCGGGTGATTGCAAAACGTTTATTAATAATAAACTCCCGAATCAGCTTGGCTTTCCGTTCAACCATTCAAATTACTCATATACACACATGTTCGCTAATGATTTTAAATCATACAAAGGCAATCGAACCTTGTTGGCGCTCAGAGTATGTTCATGTTCGCTTTCATACCAATCAATTCGGGTGTCCGTTTCTTCTGTCCAACTACGATTGATTAGAATGAGAATTACCGCGTATGTTGTAAGAATGCTGAAATGCTGACAAAATGGGGGAGTAAACAGTGATGCAACATCGGTTCGTAAAGAAACTGATTGGTAGCTCAACAGAATAAAAAGCGTTCGCTATTTTGATGTAACTTTAATTCACGACATGCTTTGTTGAGTGAAATCAAGAAAAAAGTGATTTTTCCAGTTGTCTGGTCAGCAATCACTTTTGCATATTTTAAGAAGCTTTGTAAAATCGATTTTAAGCTAGCACTTTTTCAATAGACAATGGCATTGTCAACTTACGCTGCCAACAAAACCTAAACATTCATTTCTAATAGTCTCGTGGTAAAATGTTTTTTTGCCCACGGTGTCGATTAGACACAAACACACACACACAAATTGTAAAGTTGTAGGCGTCAGCGTCTGTGCTGATCACATTCTCTCGCTCTATACAAAAGCCGTTGTTACGGAAAACGCGCTCTCTCTATCGCTACTCCTCTTCTCGCATGCATTTTGGCCAAAATAGTTATTAATTTGATCTCAAAGCGATCAGTCGCATTTGTTGCTAATCGGAAGTTGCTGAATACTCACGGTAGTTCAGCACACTAGCAGACAAACTCGGTTTTACCTCACACGCATTGTTTAGTTATATATACTGGAAGCTCTTGCGGACACTCAAGCTTGCTTCTTATCATAAACTCGGCGGACACTCGGTCCCAGTCAATTGCTGTATTGAAACTTTCGGTGGACAATCGGTCCCACATTAAACATTTGCTATTCCTCTCTTATTGTTAATTCAACATCGTGAATAAAGACATACATATGAACATTTACATGTAAACCAGAGGCAGGCAAGAAATACATTCACATTTTTGCATTGGTGTGTGTGAGAGCAGCGCAAAATTTCTCTCTTTTCCAGTGCAACGACGCGTCGCGAACACGTAACGCAGCGGAGCTTAACAGTTTATACCGTGTGTGTGGAAGCAGCGCTGCTTTGAGATTTTTCGTATGCACGCCAGATAGCAAGCTGCCGTCCCCTGATGTACACATAATCCCAAATTTCGTTACTTTTTTATATGGAAATAAAGTGGTATAATTCGCATAAATAAAGCTAGTAAAAAAGCTAACTATTTCGACAGGTATATTATTTGAATTTCATCATACACAACAAATTTCTACCTGGCGACGGTAGTCTGTGGTCAAGAGTCGACTTATAAGTCTCCTAGAAAATCAATGTATTCAAATCGCAAATATTGTTATGCTATATCAAACATGGCTATTATATCTTTATTCTCGAATCTGCCATCAATTTAACATTTGGAAAATTTCCCTTAGCCAGTTTTATTGCCATTTTGACTACTTGGATTTGAGGTTTAGGCTATGAGCTATTTGATATATTCGTTTTCGTAATGCAACCTTGAGAATGAGCTATTTAAGCTGTGCATTATTGATCTAGTTGCTCTGTTGAGCCTATCTGAACTTAATCATTTACAACAGATCTTATAGATCATGACTAATTCAATGAATCAATCATTCTGTGAAGTAGGTCATAGAAAGATCAAATCAAATCACTGATATGGCCGAGGAGAACTTTGATTCAAGCTCATGCAAGGCCCAAAATATTAACTTCTTATGTGTAGTAAAGCTGTATTATAGACGTGTTACATATGATTAAGCAAAGTTATGGAACCAGTTGTTAGGATTATGAATGGCTTCGAATGTACGAACAGGTCTAAAAGTCTTATGTTTGGCTCGCAATGTTGAGACATCTTTGACTTTATTCTCCCGAGGGATCTTAACATTTATTGAGATTACATATCCAAGTCGTAAGTTCATCTCGGGATGTATGTCCATATGGTAAGCAGATTCGGTGCCCAACTCTAACGTTCTGATGATAATAAACTTGGATAGATTGGTTCATTGTCCCGTTTCGGGGGCTGAAAACTATTACAGAACGGGTTCAGCGAGGTTCAATTAAGATCGAGTTTTCTGTAATAAATATAACTCATTCTTAAAAAAAAAACAAATCACCAAATTTTACTCACTGGAGTCCCGACAAGCGTTTAGTTTTTCTGAGTGTAAGTGCTGACTGCCGCTGAGTCTCCTTCTGCTTGGAGGCTGTCAGCTATCGCTGCGCTAAGAAAGAAATGTCGCCCAAAATAAATGCACGGAAAGTCGACAGCCGAGAGCAGACACTAATGCTGATATGACTTCATCTTCCAAAAAGGCAAAGTGCATCAGCAGCCGCTGCGGGGCACAGCGATTGCGCAATATGTGTGTGTGTGTGTGGGCGCAATATGCCCGTGTTTGTGTGGCTTGTGTACGCTAATGATGCTACTCATTTTGTTGGCCTTAGTCAATTTGATATTCCCCCCACGATAGCAACAAAAGCCAACGCCAATGCAGGAGGAGCAAACGCAAACCGCAGCGACAGCGATAGGATAAGATGCCGCCAAGTCAGCCTGCCAGCCAGCGAGCATAGTTAGCCCAGTCTCGGTCTCGGCTCCCAGTCGACTTGCCTCCTGGCCTGCCATCCACTGATGACAACTTAAGAATGTCATTAAATTCTCATACAGCACACAAAAGCTGCATGTGCTTCATGGCAAAAGAATTGCCACGAGGATTTTAGGGACAATTTAAGTAGCACGGATTTAGAGAACGCTGACAACATGAAGAAACATGAAGACGGGCCCACAAACATCACAACACCAGCAGCAGCAGCAGAAGCAGCGCAGCAGCTGCATGTGGAATAGCAAACAGTTGTCCTCATCCCATCGTCCTTGCAGCCAGAAGGAAGCAAAGCAAATGAAAGAAAAGAAAAAACGCTACTTGCAATTGCAAAGTAAAAGAAGGAGAAGAAGAACGTATTGCTGCGGGATTTAGTCTACTTTCGTTGCTTTTGCCTTTCTTCTACTTTTCTTTTTATTTCATGTTTTTTTTTCTAAGCGCATTCCATCTGACATGTGCAACGCATTCGTATTCAAAAAGTCTATTTCCCGTGCAATTGCAACAATGCACGCGTATGTGTGTGGTCTATGTAATTGCCTATGTGTGTGTGTGTGTGTGCGTATGCTTGTGCCACGCCTTTGGGCGCAAAAGAAAATAAATGAGTAGCGGCTGACGACTGCAAATGCAAAATGCATGAGGTTTTGGCCCGAGATGGAAGAGCAGGAGAAGGGGGAGCAGGAGCTGCAGCCGTCGGCTTATTTAGTATGCAAGTTTGTGGACGACATCAACTAACCAAAAAAAAAAAAGAGACCCACACACTAAATATGTAAATGTTTCTTGCAAAATTTAAAGCTTGCACATTTTCGTTGCCTACTTCTTTTGGTTGCTTTGTCCATTGAAATGTAAACGCTGTTAGTTGCTAACTATAACAAACAATTGAAATATGGATTGGAATACACTGTGAACCGCATAAAAAAACCTAAGCCGAAATCTAGGCCTGAAAATAAGCCATAGTCGACCACCTCCTGTCTAAGCCGTTACAAAAATGACTTTTAAAAAGAAAAATCCAATATTGAGTTCAGTTAAGTTATTTGAAGTTAAGTCAAGGTAAGCTATGTTACGTTACAAGGAAACGTTATTAGACTTTGATACATTACTATCCCAGCAAACATGTTATGAAATTTTTAATCATATTCGAGTCTTTTTCTATTAAAATAGTCATAAGTGCGACCCTTTTCTGATCATAAATTATACTTTTGTCTGGAGAAAATGGTACCGTAGCCTCGACTCTTCTTGAATAGTCGATTTAAACCCGTTTTTCTGATCAATTTCGACTCATTTTCGAGTCATATTTCCTATCATATGCGAGTCTTTTTCGAATCACATTTCCAATCGTTTGTCCTTCAAAAAAATAAATATTTATTTGAAGAATATTGTTGAAATAAGTTTATTATTATTTTATTAATATTTTAAGTACAGTAATATAACCTTGAATATTACCTAGAGAAGCACATAAAGGATGTTCCGTAGTGCCCACTTTTATCGAGAGGGAACAGCCCAACTTGTGCTTGATTATGGAGAACGCAGAAGAGCGGCGGAAATTATAAAGAAAAATGCCGTAGCTGTCAATTTGCTATAATTGAATTTAATTAATGTATTTTTAAGCTCAATGGTTTTATCATGTCTTTTAATAATTCCAAGAAATGGCCCTGCAACGATCTCTTGTCCTCTAAGAATCGGTCAATTTAGTCGCAACGCTCTCAGCGGTCTGCCGGAAGGCGTTATTATTTATAATTATTATTTATTTTATTTTAATTGCAACAACGTCTTCTAGACACAGTTACAATGTAATACTAAGAAATGGATGAAAAGGAAAACAAAGATTAAATTGAACGCCTTCTGATCCGTTGGGGGTACTTTATTAGTCACAATGACCAGCTACGCCCCTGCTCGCAGCGCTGGTGATCAGAAGGGAGTTCAAAAAAGTACTTGAAGCTAAGTAAGGGCAAGATTGTAAAGAATAAAAGAGCGAAGGCCTTCATCGGAAATGATATCACTGAGAAGAGGAAAGATCTTATTATAATCCCTACAAAGAATGCGAAACGGACAATTGGCGGCATATAAAGAAGAGGCCAAAGAAAACCTCAAGGGTATAAAGTTACGTGTTCGTCTTGATGGGACATTAAAGTTCACAATGTTACCCTGTATAAGCTTGTGCAGAAACATTATTCCCAACATAGTACGTCTATGTTCAAGATTCGGTAAGTCAAAAAACTTTAGTCTGGATAAATAAGGGGGAAGCCTCAATTGTGGGTCCCAACTCAAGTTGCGAAGGGCAAACAAAAGGAACTGCTTCTGGACGGATTCAATGCGCTTACAGACGGTTAATGA
Organism: Lordiphosa collinella; assembly: GCA_018904265.1. Taxonomy (NCBI): domain Eukaryota; kingdom Metazoa; phylum Arthropoda; class Insecta; order Diptera; family Drosophilidae; genus Lordiphosa; species Lordiphosa collinella. Next base: position 357,769 of record JAEIFV010000042.1, on the reverse strand, counting down.
TTGGGGGTTCCAAATACAAAACCAAATTCTACTAGGGATGTATGTAAGAGCTTAGTCGTGTAGGGATCATTAAACTCTTTAGACCAGCGTTTAATAAAACCTAGCAAACCCATATCTTTATTCTTTATTTAGAGTTCAATGTGAGTGCCAAAATGTAATTTATGATCAAGGTCATGAAAAGATCATGAAAAGATTCGACCTGTTCAAGCTGACAAGAATTCAATAAATATTTAATCAAAAAGGGGGTTCTACAATAAAACGTCCTAGACTTACACTTGTCCAAATTGTTAGAGCACCACGAGTATATGGAATTCAAATCAACCTGAAGCAAAGCAGAATCATTGGGCGAGTTATGGCTCAGGAAGAGAATACTTAATTACATGAGGCAGGTCGTTAATAAATAGCACGAAGAGAAGAGGTCCAAAATGGCTGCCCTGAGGAACTCCGGAAGTCACAGATACTGGATAAGAAATGCAACAATTAAATACAACTTTCTGAATTCTAGACTGAAGATAAGATGAGATCCAATTAAGAAGACTCAACGAAAATCCCAACAAACGCAATTTCAGAAACAAAAGGCAATGGGCGCATTCAGCAGGTAAATCCGATTTCCGATTACTGATTTACGATTTGCGATTGCTTATGATTCTCTGCTGAATAACACTGATTGATAAGTTTAAAAATACATTACAACTATGAAAAATTTGGGTAACATTTTTGAGGGCTTTTAGCGCTGTAAGTTTGTTAGTTCCTTTCCAGTTATGGGGTAATCAGTTGGCCGTACGATCGGTTAATGGTCTCACCAATCATACCTTTTGAATGATTCCATCTCAGCAATCATGATTGTCAAATTTATCAATCGCCATCGGCAATCACTGTATTCAGCAGGTAAAATCGGTAATCATAAACCAGTAATCGGAAATCGGATTTCTCTGCTGAATACGCCCAATGAGAAACACTGTCGAAAATCTTACTAAAATCAGTAAAAATAACATCTATTTGCTTGCCTTGAGTAAAGCCTTGAATTACTGTAGAAGTAAATTCTAGTAAGTTTGTAGTAATGGATCTATTTTTAACAATAAACGGAAAACACGAGTGTTGAAGCTGACAGGTTATAATATGTTCAAAGAGTTTAGGTATAGCAGAGAGTTTCGCAATACCCCTGTAGTTAGAAAATATCAAACCGTGATCCCTTTTTGTGTGAGGGAGTAATAAAAGATTCTTTCCAAGTAGTAGGAAATTTAGATTGCTCAAGTGATTTAGAAAATAAGATGTAAATAGGGTAGGCAAGCGAGTTTGCGCATTGCTTTAAGATGCACGAAGGTACATTATCAGGTCCAGGAAAAAGGTTGGATTTTAACGAGAGTAAACATTTAGGATAGAAGAGAATGAAATCGAGGGACAACGTATGAAATCATATGAAGAAATAGGGTATGAATTCCCATTGCAAGCATCTGACGACGAATATGTTGATTGAAAGAATTTTGCAAAGAGATTTGCAATATCAATGTCAGTCGAGGCAATTTCATGGTTGTAGAAAAAGTTTTTGATCGGGAACCCTCAAGCAATTGGGACACTTTCTCGAAATGCACCCAGTGAGCCCTCAGAGCCGCCTGACAGTCCAACGTGGGCCTCTTCCTGTCTACAAAGTGGCAGTGGCAGATCCACGTAGACCTGTTTTTCGGCCCACAAGGCAATCAAAACATTCTTCTCGTTTTCACTCCATTTGCATTTTTTCGTACCTCTTTAAAAACTAGTATTCTCCAACATTTTGCTCGCCCAAAAATAAGACAAGGGGTTTTTGTCAAATTATCGGATAAAGTACATGAAACCGATAACGATCTAGTAAGCATTTGCTAATACTAATGAAAGCTGCGCCACAGCTTGAATGCTGCGACAATTGAGTGACGTCACCTAGCTTATTTAAATTCTCGCAGTTTCGACTTTGACAGTTTTTTCGAAGCTGGTGCCAGTGTAAAAAGGTATAAGAAACATGTTTAAACTCTCAGTTGTACACTGAAGAATAAATTAAGAATTTTGTACAACGATTATAACTGATTCAAGTACCAAATTCTTACTTTAATTATACTAGATTAAAGACCATTACGGGACTCGAAAATCTCTGTTTTACAAAATAGTACGAAAGCTTTCTCGCGGCGTATAATAACTTCGAATGTCAAAGCCAATGCCAAACAAAATATGAATACAAAAAAAAGTACAAATTGTTCTTGCAACAAAGTCTCTGCTTAGGTCGCAAATTCCAAATCATTCCATGAGCAAACTGAAAGATCCAGTTAGAAATTTTAGGGAGAGATTCGTTGTTCAACTTATTTCTAGCTTCCATTACGTACTTTTGTCATTGGCATTTTCAGAATAATATCCCTAAGATATTATTAGCTTGAGTGCAATGAATGTAAAAAGACATTTTAGGACTTGGGAATGTCTCGTACTTGATTTAAGCATACTTGCAAGACATTTTTGAACCACTTCCATTCAATGTGCTTAAGTCTGTAAGAGCTCTAAGCAGACTCTCTAAAATTTTTATCACAGAGAGTAATGTGTTATTACTTCCTGTCTTGCGGATTGAGTGGTACATGTCTGTGTTGCGATTCTACTGATTAGTTTAGGTTTGCCTTGAGCTCGAACTTATCCCCAATCTGTAGCCTACGGTCTTCCTATCATCAAGAAGCTTGGCGGTAGATTTTTGGTGGATGCTAGACTGCTCTGCCAACTCTTGCCGAGATTTGGGGAAATCGTTTTTGGCTACCGGGGTATCTGAGAAAAAGTCAATTCAACTCAATACAATTCAAATTGACAAAGAACTATTGGTGCAAGCTGCATTTTGAACTTGCATATCCCTCCGCCCACACATAAATGTTTCATAAATAAACATAAAAGATGTCACTTTTGACCACTGTGCGACAGTTGTCGTCGTTTTGCATTTTCTTGTGCTTATGTAGAAGACGATTTTGCATTGAACATTTATTGGCGACGCACGACAAAAGTCAATGCTAGATAACGGGCATTTTTATTAAACATTTAAAAGCAAAGTGGGAGGACAACGCATTTGGCATGCTCGACATGTAGCCAGGAAGCCAGAAGGCTGCTGATGGCTTGCTTGCTGCTTTTGCCATTGTTGATTGCGTATAAAAATATTTATAAAATGCAGATTGCAAGACAACAATATGCAGCTCCCGTCTATCCATCTGCTGGGCTTGAGCCCTGCCTTGACATGCCGGAGGAAACGGCAGATAATGCGGTAATCTCTGATGCCATGATGAGACAGATGACAATCTATTTGTGGATTTGTTAACGTTTATTTATTTACATTGATTCGTTTTTCGGTCCCATCCCTGGGGCAAAGGATGTAATAACCACAACAATTGCCAATGTAATTGAAAACACACAGAGTAACCGAAATGCCGCAGGCAGGGATATGTGTTGTTGTTGTGGGTTTTGCCGCAGTTCTCACCGCGATTTTCATTTCATTTCGCACATTTTTTCCCATTTCACACATGATTTCTGATTGCCAAGCCTAATGCGTCCCGGCACCGCGTCCGCGCCTCCGCCTTGGCCTCGCTGAAAGCGAAACTCTCGAGATAAACGAAAGTGAAGACGGCAAAAAATTGCATGTAATGAATAAATTTCGTGCCAAGGACGGGGAAAACGTCGGCCACCGAAATGCGGTGAAAATGAGCCTGGAAAATGTAATGGAATTGCTGTAGCGTTAAATTTTTCAATTTCATTCAATTTACACGCAGGAAATTTCGAAAGTGCCCGAGTGCACGGGGAAGTTCGGCGGAAATGTAGCAATTTGTATGCTGTGCCTAAACGAATTTTAACGATATGTGAAATGATATTTGGCGCTGATCAAAAATTCCCAGCCACGCCTCCTTGCTGGAGTACCTTTCGGCAGATTGCCGTGTTCATTAAAAAGTCAACGGCGGATCGTAAAGTTGTAAATGGCATGGGTGAATGGGAGCAGCGGCAGACACAATATGCATACTTATGAAATGAATATGAAATAGCCGTCAAGCAATTCACCTCACGCCTCCTGCCAGCGCAGCCATGTTGGCCATGGCCAGAACCAACTTTTGCCTTTTACTTTGAGTTGTTGCCGCAAACTGGAAAAGTGTCAACAACTTGTAATCACCGTAAGAGAGGAGGAGGAGGCGGCGGCCAACACTTGGTCACATTTTAACACCTGCTCGTTATCAACTTTTGCTGGCTAAAAAATAAAAAAAGGAGGAAAACTAAAAAAGAGTTGCAACGACACCCACAAAACTTTCATACATATATATATTTAGTTTTTTTTTTTGGCAGCCCTGCCCAGAATTATGTCAAAGTTGTGGGAAGGTGAAATGCCGTAAAGTTGCCCGGCAACGGTAGGCGTGGCCAGCGCCCTCTGCTCGCTCATTAGTGTTGTCAGCTTTGGTGTCACACGGCCTGTTGTTGACACTTTCAGCATGCAAAACAAGTTGGCCAACACGCCTCCCCCCCTCGGGTTTCTTAAATTTATGGCAAACCTTCGGCTAAAACAATTGCACAATCAAGCGGAATATAATTGCAACTCAAGAATGCGTGGCCCCAAATAACACAAAAAGGGACACAGATAAATTTTAAGTGAATGGCAAATCGAATCGCATTTGATCTGTTTAGCATATTCGGCAACAACAGCCAGAAACGACCCCCCAAACGAAACAAAACGAAACGCATAAAACAATTTAGATCGAATGCTAAGGATATAGTCGAAAGGATGTACACAAACTGGAGGCCGTTGGAAGCGATAAATGTGCAAATTTCTCATGGAACACATGCCTGATTAAATGCCACTGAAAGCATAAATTCCAAACCAAGGCGCCGAGGGAACCGAATGTTTGTGTGTGTGTGCCCTTTGACCTTAATTTGAATACGAATTAAGCGGCACTTTCGCTACCACCGGAAGCTCCTTGAAATCCAAATGTTATTTCCATATTGACGAGGTTTCCTTCGCCTCCAGTTAGGCCACTAATTACTTGGCAAACAGAAAACAAAACTAAACTAAAACCAAAAAGAAAATATCAAGCATACGCCATGTGTGCGCTGCCATCGACACGAAATGTCTTCATAATAATAGAAAATGCAAACGAAACACGCCCACCAGCGGCACTGTGGAATAATAAGTGGCCTCAAGCTTAGAATATTAACTGTGTGTAGTTTCTTTAAAAGCTCCTTTAATTAAATGAGAATAATGGGTCTTGATTCCAGCAGTCGGAGAACTGTATGCGTTGGATTTTTGAAATTTAAATATTCTTCTAGAGATCTATGATCAGTAGATTTGGCTATCGATTTCAGGAATTTCTATAACTCGATAAGAATTTAAAGCGTGAACTGTGGATTATCCAATTCAAGATGAAAACTATTCTGCAGACAACTGTGGTCGGAGTTCGAACGTCTAATAAATGAAAATTAAATGGAAATCATTCTGGTGTTAAATTGAAATTCTACGTTTAATGAACGCGCTTTCAAGAATCATTGGATGAAAATAATATAACGAAAAAGTGTTAAATTTTTATAATTTTTGATTCTTAACAGATCTGTATCTGAGCTGTACAGTTCAGTTTGGCCTATTGTATTTTAACCAGAAAATCATCAAAAACTCCGCAGCTTTGCCTCTTATTCAAGTAAGGCTTTCTTTATCTGGCATATTCAATTTCCTTGCAATGTCTGTCCGCCTGTCTGTTTCTATGCTATCTTCTCCGTCAGATAAAGAGCTATCGTCACCAAACTTTGCACGAAGTCTTTTGGTACATATACGCTGCACGTTTGTCCGAACCGGCCGGATCGGATGACTATAGCATAAAGCTGTCATAGGAACGATCGGTCGAAAAACTAGTTTTAGTGAGAAGAACTTTATTGTTTTTAATGGAAGGGCCTCCAATTCCACTAAGTTTAATCGAAATGGGACATCTATAAAGTAAAGCTGTCATAAAAAAGAGGAGTCTGAAAAGTAGTTTAATTAGAAAAATTTTTTTGTTTTCAAAGGAAATGTCGTAAAAATTGACATTTATTTATTTGGAATGCTTTCACATTCTACAAATTTTGGTCAAAATTGGATGACTACAGCATATACCTCCCATAGGAACGATCAGTCGAAAAACTAATTCTGGTGAGAAAAACTTTTTTGTTTTTAATGTAAACGTCCCTTACGTTGGCATATATTTATTTTATATACTTTAACACATTTCTACATAGTTTTATCAAAATTGGATGACTATAGCATATAGCTGCAATACGAATGATTGGTCGAAAAAGAAATTCTAAGGAGAAAAACTTTTTTGTTTTAAATGGGATCTCCTCCAAATTTCGTAATTAACAGTTTGTTATGCTTTTCCATGATTTCTCTAAGTTTGGTCGAAAACTGACATCTATATAGTATAGCTCCCATAGAAAAGTAAGGTCCGAAAAGTTGTCTTTTTATAGGTATACAAAACTTCCGCCGAGCCGAAGTTAATTTTCCCCTATTTTTATACCCTGGCAGAGGGTATTATAAAATTGTCCGGATGTTTGTAACGCATAGAAGGAAGCATCTCCGACCACATAAAGTATATATATTCTTGGTCAGCATGTCGATCTAAGTTGATTTAGCCCTTACCGTCCGTCTGTGCGTCTGTCGGTCTGTGTCTATGCTATCTCCTCCGTCAGTTTTAAATATTTCGAAACCACATTTTTCAAACTGGCGGCCATGATATTTCCAGTTACACTGAACCGATTTTAATAAAACTAAGTGAAATCGACGCAGAATAGTCCCAATTTGGGTCAATTAGGACCCAGTAATCACGATACCGAAGTCATAAAATTCTACCTATTATAGTTGCGCCAGGTGAGATTGTTCAATTACTCGAACAACGGTGGTAGGGCAAAGTTCAGATAACATGTATTAATTCATTTGTTAGAGACCAAGTACAGTAATAAGTTCACATTGTTCATTTACATTGCACATTGGACATTTACGCCATTGTTCAATTATTCAAACAGCCACTTTCGCAGGTGTCCTAAGGTGTCCTAGTGCTACTTTTTCCACAGGATTTCTTTTTATTAACTACTTTCAATCTTTCTCCAAATTAATACATATTTTTCGGAAAAACTATTTATAGTTTGGTGTTTTTTAGCTTGTTGAATTGATGTCTTTATGTAAGGATTTTTTTAACCCCCACTTAGAGCCCACCTAAAAAGTGGAGGGCGACATAAATATTTTTTTCTGAAAGCCAATAAAATTTACTATAGAATAGTGTAATTACTTCAACAATTGATTTAACCAGATCCCAGAAAAAAATTTTTCTAGATGAGCAATTCAACTGTTCGACTAATCGAACAGCGGCATAAAATGTGATAAACTACCAAAATAAGGGCCCAAAACCGGACTTTCATTTTTCAATGGCCGCCATTTCGGTCGAAAAATTAGTTTTAGTGAGAAAAACTGTTTTGTTTTCAATTGAAACGCCTCCAAACTTCGGATTTCTTAGTTTACTATGCTTTTCCATGATTCCACCAAACTTGGTCGAAATCGGACATCTATGGTAAATAGTATAGCTGTCATAGAAAAGTAGAGTCTGAAGAGTAGTCTTAGTTTGAAAAACTTTTTTGTTTTCAATGGAAATGTCCTCAAAATTGGCATGTATTTTTTTTCTAAGCTCACACACGATTCTACAAAGTTAGGTCAAAATCGGATGACTATAGCTTATAGCTGCCATGGGAACGATCGATCGAAAAACTAGCTCTTGTGGTAAAAACTTTTTTGTTTTCAATTGAAACGTTCCTTACGATGACTATAGCATATAGCTGCATTATGAATGATCGGCGAAAAAGAAGTTCTAGTGAGAATAACTTTTTTGTTTTAAATGGGATCGCCTCTAAATTTCGTAATTAACAGTTTGTTATGCTTTTCCATGATTGCACTAAGTTTGGTAAAAATCGGGCATCTATATAGTATAGCTCCCATAGAAAAGTCAGGTCCGAAAAGTAGTCTTATTTAGAAAGACAAACTGCAAGTTAAGTTAACATTCCCCTATATTATTTTTTGTAAATCATTTTATTTGAAAATAAACTTAATCTGCCTGCAAGTATAGGAAGCTTATTTCCCATACATGTCAAACCTCTATCTCTTACGATCTCTAAGATCTGTTTGTTCACAGACTGACAGTCGGACAGACGTACATGGCCAGATCGACTCGGCTGTTAATGCTGATCAAATATATATATACTTTATTGGATCGGAAATGTTTTCTTCTGCCTGTTAGATTCTTTTGCACAGAAATAAAAACACTTTCTATGTCTGTCATCTCAATCGAAAGAAAGAACGAACTCTTAGAAATACGTTTTCAGATGCGATTTTTATTTCCTAGTGAAGGTTGTCCCAGCACAACACACTAGGGACAGGATTTGAAAAGCATCGAGCCAATAGTTTTGGGCCGATCCTTGGTTTAATTTTTGATGAATTATACGCTTCCGATTTTTATTCCTTAAACCAGTAATTTGATTATTACTTTGGCGAAGATAAAACTTAAGCCACTGTTGTCACTAGGCAAGATTATCTGCGAGTTATGACTTTTTCGTAGTTATGCTATAAATATTTTTTTTCTCATGCAGTTTTTACTGGCTCGAGGTCTTGCTATGTTATTGACATAACTTTAAACAGAGGCACACAACACAACAAAGGAGGCATCAGGTTGATCGGACGACGTTTCATGAGAGACCAACCTCACTGTCCAAACAGCAGTCTCTCCATACCCGCGACGGCGAAACTGTTTGGGAGTTCCAAAGGCAGTTGGCGCGCAAAACACCAAAAAGACAGCCTAAGATAGCCATTTTGGACTTTGGACTCAGTTCGAAACTTAATAGAAATAGTTTCATTTAAAACAACAAAAACTCCTGTTTGTATATACAAACATTTCTGGTCTTTTGCTCCAGAAGTGGCGGCCGTTGGTTGCCCACTGAGTCCAAAACGGAGGCCACACACTTACAAAGGGGAATCAATAACATAGCAAGACCTCTAGCCAGTAAAAACAGCAAGTTAACAGTATAAAGGTCGTTAAAACAGTCATATTTTCTTTCTCTAAAAACATCTACACTCAATGATGCACCGACCGCAAATTGTTTTTGTACAGTTTTTGTAGCCGGTCATAATTTCTAAGCCATTTAAGATCCTTTTTGAATGCTTTTTACCTTTCTGCAGCTATTTGCGCCACTGTGCGTTGTCCATCTACCCTCGTCTCTTGTCTGATTTGATTAATGGACACCCACTTCAGGTTTAACAGTTGATCCTCTGCCATGTCAAAAGCTGCAACTGCTGAAAGTGTCGAAAAGTGAGCAATCACTGCAAATGTGACGAGTTCGGGCGAACCGGCACGCAATTTACTTATTACCCATTAAGGGCGCCGCCCACTGGGGATGTCAGCGACGTGTCTGGCAATCGATCAAAGCAGCCACAAACGAGGTGAAACCAAAAACCAACCGACATGCCATGATGATTCCGTGATGTCCTGTGAGGTGACAAATCATATGGCTGACAATAAAGTCAACAGCGATGGCCAAGGGCGCCGCAAGAAAGAGTGGACAAGTGACAACAACTACACATGTTACTTGTTACCTTAAAGCCAAGAGCTCAGCTTGAATTTTGCAGGACTTGAATTGGCTAGCAATTGTTCATGCACACGCAAATATAATTAAGCATTCATCTGAATGTCCCCCCGTGGCCGAGGCACGCACAAAAAAAAAACTCAGCACGCCAACCTTTCGTTCTTCGTTCTTAGCCGGTCTGGGACTTCCGGTCCCGGCCAGGAATGGCGCATGCATTTGCTGTGGGTGTTCAGGTGATTGCGTGGATTTGGTATGTGTGTTTTTCTAATGGGGACTTTGAAATATGTCACTGTTGCCAAAAGACGGACTGCAGCGAGTGTTCAATTAAAAATTGCCTGAACTCATAAAGGCACTCAAAGGAAATTATAGGCAAGCTGTTCAGCAAGTGCATTGAACTTTAACTTAAAGCCAAAAATTAAAACAAACAAATGTTGCTTTTCATTATATTTTATGAACTTTGCCTAAGCGTGTAAGTGTGGCAATTGTGGATTGAAGTGCGTCCCTTCATGATGCTGCGTTTTTCCTTGAGTAGAATCAAAGAATGTATGGTTGATAGATGGGATATTTCAGGCAGAAAATTTAAATTTATTAACAAGCTGATTCTACGTTTATTGGTTTTTATTTTACCTAAATAATCAAAAGTCACAAGCCCCCTGACTACTAATGAACAAATTAATATATTTATTAATTTTGTTGGCAAACTGTTTCTACATTCAGAAAATCTATATTTAGGTATCAGTGCTATTTTTTTATCTATCAAGATTGATAATGATCAGGTGAACGATAGAAAGTGCAAACCATTGTGGTTCATGAAAGTTTTAAGCCACTTCAATTTATAATTCGTTTTATGGACCGCGGTCTTTGGAATTTCCATAATATAAGTACACTCAGAAAAAACAACTTTCAAGAGGGTTTCGTTCTTTGGAATACTTAAATTAAATACGAAACATTCTAAAATCCAAAAAAAAATATGTTAATCAGAAAAGGGCCCATTTTCGCTTTCGCAAAAGTTTTGCGATTCGAAACCGGTTTTTAATACAAATTTGCTCTCCAAATCGCAAAACTTTTGTCTGAATATTATTAAAATGAGAACAAACGTTCTTGAACCAAGAACATTTCGTGCTTTCAAAGCCCTGGATTGAGTAAAAAATAGACTTATCTGTTTTTAGAATTCTCAACTGGTTCTAACACTATTCTTATGGAGCAATGGTAAATATCTTACCAGCAGAATTACCATCTTGGTCTTTGGTTCATTCATGGCCCTTGGACATTTCCAGCCTAGTTGGTTCAATACAGAGATCTCGTTTTAAGAACCAATATTAATGAAGTATTCTGAATATTTCGAAATATTTTAAAATGTTTATGATTATGTACCAGGTGCAGGGAGATATTTTGAAAGCTGGGTGTTCCCTTTTGGTGGGATGTCGCTCGGGACAGAGGCGAGTGGTGGGCATTAGTTGCAGCGGCCAAGACCGTAAAACGGTTGTGTTGCTATCATTAAGCCAAAGAAGAAGAATCGCTCTTAAAATAAGTGTTTTGTACTTGAATCAAATATTTTCGTACTTACCGTACTATTGAAAATGTTTGTACCTAATTCTTGTACAAAGTTCTATAATTTTTTCTGGGTGTTCTGGGTCTTAAGGAAGTCACTCCATCATCTACCTAATCGATAATCTGACTTATAAACCGAACCGTTATCATTTGCATTTTTCTGTTCTGTTCTGGATTTTCAAAAAAAAGGCTAATTTGTTGAGGGATTTGGGCTAAGAACACGAACTAGCGGTTCGGTTTGGTTCGAAAAGCCCTGAAAAAGCCAAGAAATTTCCCACTTGAATCAGGAACTTACGTTGTCAAACGTTCAATGATTCCGATAATTCTTGATTTATGTACGAAGTTCTCGAAACCTTTTATTACTCCCGAAACAACTTTTAGATCTGTATGTAACCCTGTCTTGGCTTAAATTTAGAGCTTTAAGTGCTTTGTGGGCTTCTTTCAAGGCAGAAGGTCTTCTGCGGTTATGGCGACCGCTGTGCAAGAGGTCGTGGGTTCGATCCCGCCTCGGAACTTCCAATGGAAAGTTTTTTCTTTGAATAAACTTTACACCCGGTCACCCCTCTATGCTGTTGGCGCCAGTTTTGTAGTGATTAGCCATCAAAAGCTTCTCAAACTGCCTTTTTGGATTCGGCGTTAAGCTGTAGGTCCCTTTCTCTTGTGCGAAAATTAGAAGCGCACATGCCAAGAGATTGAGAGAGGCTCGGCTTTAACCCTTTGGGGCTGTGACAAGCCGTTTTACATTACAATAAAAACGGCAAAAAAAAATTGTTAACGATTTTGTCCACCTCGGAACAATGATAACCAGCGACAACAACATCAGTCTGGAAATCCGAAGAAGAATTAATCTTGAACCGATGTTACTACGGGCTCAGTAGGGAGTTCAAGAGCAGAGCCCTCTCTCGAACAACAATAATTGTGCTTTTACGGCTATCATACCAGTCCTGCGTGTTCTTTAGAGGATCTATGGACCTCTAAACGTTGGCGATGAATTTCGCATCCACGAACAATTAGAGTTCTTTGTGTACACTGATCTAGTCAAATGTATAAAACAACAGCGGCTGCGCTGGACTGAATATGATACTCGTATTAATAAACAAGTTCCAGAAAAAGGAGTGTACTAACTAATTGCGAACTTTGCAAAAAGAACCAGGCGGGGACGATCAAAACTGTGATGAAAAGACCAGGTGCGAGAAGATTTTAAGAAGCTTCACCGAAAAACAAGAAAGAAAGTCGGTCAAGCCCGACTATAATACTCATAATTGTTTGTTTTCCTTATAACACGACTATCGCTCATCCGATCTTAAACATACCTTTGGCGAATCGATAAAGAATCCCGATTACTAAATATGTCCAGAAGGTGCGCAAAATTGAAAATAAACTTCATCCGCCTGCAAGTATAAAAAGCTTATGTCCCATACATATCAAACCTTTATCTCTCACCATCTCAGAGAACTGTTTATTCAAACGGAAAGACGGACGGACGGGCGGACAGACGGACGGACATGGCTAAATCGACTCAGCTGTTGATGCTTATCAAGAATATCTATACTTTATAGGGTCGAAGATGCTTCTTTTGGCTGTTACATACTTTTGCACAAACTTATTACACTCTGTGTACCTCAGGTACAGAGTATAAAAAGCAGAACGAATAATAAAGTACGAACGCTCGTTCTTTTTAGGCGAGGGGAGTAAGCAAAAGAAACTGAGTGAGAAGCGCAAGCATATTTGAGAGAATAGCGTGGAACCCGCTCTCACAGTTTCGTTTTTTTCGTGCGAGAGGGGTGTGTGGGGCAACTATCGAGCGGAGAGCGCAATCGATAACTGCCGCTACAATCGGCATGTCAATGCTAGCGGTCGTCAGGCTTCACTTTACATCCCGGCAGCGGGAGAAGTGTGTATGGGTGGTGGTGCTACCACCTCGAACCCCGTACTATTTTTCTCTTAGTTCTGGTGTGACTAACTAGTTCCAGCTCGCACAAGACAGAGGGGAGAGGCGGACGTTAATTGCTGCGGCGGAAACCGTTAATCGGTGGTGATAGAAATATCAAGCCAAAGAAAAAGAAAATGGGCTTGCTTGAAGAAGGCATAATGATGCATGGATCAAGAACTTTGATATTAAAATAAGAACCAATCATATAAACCTATAGACTTCAGTACACCTAAATCAATGCTCTGAATTTAATCCCATTTCACGTAGAGTTTACTTATTTGTGGTCTTGGATCAGACCCATTTAATGACTATTTCAATTCCGGTTTGTTCTCAAATCAATCTCGACTCGTTCTTTTATCAAGAAGTACAACAAGAAGAGTAAGTATACTCTCGGTTAATGGTTGGTTCTTATTTGTCTAATCTAATAAGTTCCTTTAGTTACGAAAGGATCTTAATATCTTTATAGCAAAGTCCGTACCCTCCATACAACATTTTATTTTGTTTGATAAGTCTCATCTGTTCATTTTATTATCTTTGGCAGTAGGCCTTAAGCCCCTTAGGCCTTCCAGAAAAGATAGGCAAAAAAAAAAAAATAGCCGCAAAGTTTCAGTTTCCCTAGACCCAGCCCTGGCAAACAGAGGAGTGAGGGGCATGGCAGAGTGCTCCGGAGTTTAAGCAAATTGCCATAATGAACCCTTTTTTCCTGCTGCTGCTGCTGCTGCCTTGTCTGCTTGACGCCTTGCCAATTTTATGTAGGCATGCCAGTTATGCGCTTGCCAAGTAAAATCCAGTCAGAAAGAATACAAGTCGCAAGTGGTGGGCGTGGTTAATGGTGTGAGAGGGGGCGGGGAAGGTCGGTGGGACACATCCATGCGTTTGCCTTTTTCGGTGTTAAAATGAAATCTATAAAAATAAGTGTGGCATGTTCTATGCCATTCTTTTTTTTTCGCCCGCCCGCCAAGCTGTTGTCTGTGTGCTTGTTTGTGTGTGTGTGTGGGCCAACAGCCTGGCAAGCTCGGCATTTAACCAGCTCACTTTTGGGTTATTAAATGATGAAGCAGTTTGCCGTTAATGACTGCCAAAATGGCGACGCTTTCTGCAAAACCGAGTCGAGTCGAGACAAACTTGGCCGGGTCGGCCAGCCCTTTGAGTTTATTGAGCCCTCTAAAATGTTGCCAGGCCACCGCCGGCTCCGGCTCCTGCTACGGCTTGTGCTCGGCCCGACTGGCATGTCAGTTTGTTTAATGAGGGTAAAATTAGCGCTGTCTCAAGCTTATTAGACCCACTTGGGAGTTTGGTTAATGCCAGTCACTTGATGGCCTCAACTTCGGCTCAGTCAATTTAAAGCGACTTAATTGTTTTGATTTATCGGCTCCATTGACTTTGCCCAACACTTGAACTATCGAGGGGCTTTGATTAAGCGAACGGATTGCCCGCCTAAGCACTTGAGTTTTAAGTAGAACAAAGAATTCGCTTTGGTTATGTAAATCGCTGTAACGGTGGGGGAAGTCGCCACAAATCAAGGTAATGACATGCACTTTTTTATTTTTTTGCGTGTGTCGCCTGGGTTGGTCGCGGACATTTGCTTTGCATTGCGCATACGCCGTGTGAGCACGCAAATGGAAATGAACAATGTGCCTAATTTCTTAGCATGCTTTTCGGCGCTGCAAGGCGCAAGAAATGAACAATGGCCGCCGAACTGCTGCTGTGGCGCCTCTCCATTCCCTTTCATATGCAAACTAAAGTTGAGGGCGAGGACGCAACGAAACGGACGCTTGCTGGTGTCCGCTTGGCCACTTGCTGTGATTGCTCACGCGACTTCCAGCGGGCAGCGTTCCACCTGCATGTAATAATAATTCCTTAAGGGACCCCATTCACCCCATAAACTTAGAAAATTGTTGCCGTTGTCGTTTGCTGACTTTGTGACTTTGTTGCTGGTTAATAAGAAACTTACGTCACGCAATATAATTAAGATAAACATAATTACAGTTTGCTGTTATGTGTTGGTTTTTTTCCCCCTTCTGGTTTTTTTAATGGCAAAGCAACAACAAGGCTGGGCCATTGAAGCATAACAAACAGCGCACTAGAAAGTTTATTAAATTAAGGGCATCGATTTCAAGTGCTGAAGCAGAGGAATGCGGAAGAGAGAAAATGGTCAAAGTGGAAGTTTACTCTTAGAAGTGGAAAACCAAAGATGGTTTTTAAACGCATGGGCCACGTGACCCTAGCTGAGGTGCATACCGAAAGATTTTTCCATCATGCCTGGCCTTCGGGTAGCAGTTCAGTAAGGGATTACCCAGGAGCTTAAATTAGATCTAACTTACCATATTGTAGAGCAAGTGCTATCAACATCGAATGGCTGAAGAATGGAGCAAAGAAAGTGAGAGCAATCCCATTCTGGTCAGGCGCTTTGCGGGTAAGTGCCTCCTACGCAGGCATGCAGCACGTCTAGGCGTCGCTCACAACTACTTCTGTAGAATCTGTATCACATTTTCTCAGCAACTATTCTAAGCTCTAAGTAGAAGGAGACTAAAAACATTTACTCGTTCCCAACTCTATTTAAGTTTATACTGTCCTCACTATGGTTGACTCCAAAGGAAGCTGGGTTGGCGGAAGTTAAGAAGCTATTACAACCTTAACTAGTCTAAGCTGATAAAACCAAGCACCCATCTATAACAATATCGCTCACATGCTTCAACACTGTCATAACCCAAAATAATCCAATTTATAAAAATCGCGCTTAAAGTTTGCAAAGGATTTTACCTTGCGAAAATTGTTTAAGTTTTGAGTTAATCTAGTAAAATATTTTATATTTGAAATGCTCATTAATAATAGATTTTTGTCAATTTATTCACTCCGATTTTGTGTGTTTGGCGACCTTTCTAGTTTAAGAAAAATGTTAGCCGGCTCGTGGTCATGTTGTTAGAGAAACAATTTTGCTTCTGTTTTTTTCCGATATATTTCGGTTGTTCTTCGGCAACCGTCTTCAAGGCAAACATTTTTACATGTCTGCTCTCTGTGGCGTAGAGAGTATTAGGTTGCTTGAACTTTTGAAAAGCCACAATATTTGTCTCTTTTCTTTTTTACATTTTCTATACGTCCCTTTCTCTTTATGGTCAAAATAACAAGTTGTAGTTTAGAAATGATATGAAAATATGTTATGCCAGCCCATATCAAAAATTCTAATTTTTTTCTGTGTACAGTTAATAATTTTTTGATTTTCTTAAAATTATACATACTTTTTTGGTTTCCCTAACCTCAAAATAAACAGGAATTCAATGTACTTGGCAATCCGCGCTCAGTTAGTGTTTTTTAACAGCACTCTTCCCTAAAACGTTAATGTCACTTCCGGATCTCCCCAAGGTAGCCACCTTGGACCTTTGCATTTTTATAAACGATCTCTCGTTTCTTAAGTTTTAATGTATTCAGACGATGTCAAAGTTTGTAAGCAACTTCTGTACCCAGATTCAAATTTTGTTTTACAAAATGTCATGTCACCTACAAACCCAGTGCATCAACAATTTTCTGAACTCTTAATGTAGTGTTTTAACTTTCTTTCTATCTTCCCCATTACTGGAAACAGTCATCAATATTATTGAAGAAAATAGCTGTGAAGCAACAACAACCAAAAGAGAACTAAAGACTAAAGAACTACGAGAACTACGTAAAGAGGGTGTACTCGTGACTGTATGATGCAAACCAAATCATTCGCATGACTCATAAAGAGTTGTTGCAATTTCGTTATGCGCAAGCCGCTGTACGCATTTGAAAAGCTTTGCGAAAAACAACAACGAATGCTGTCGGTTCTTGTGGGCTGCGGGCACCCCTGATCTAGGGAAATAAATGTTTCATCAGTAAAATCTGTTTAAATACATGAGTTTTTATAGCCTTGGAGAGGGTATTACAAAATTGTCCGGATGTTTGTAACGCATTAAAGGAAGCATCTCCGAACACAAAGTATATATTCTTGATAAGCACGATGAGCTGAGTTGATTTAGCCATGTCCGTCTGTCCTTCTGTCCGTCTGTCTATCTCCTCCGTCAGTTTAAAAGCTATCTTTAATTCGAATTCTTTTGGTACAGATACGCTATACATTTTTTTCGGAACCGCCCGGATCGGATGACTATAGCATATAGCTGTTTTAGGAACGATCGGTCGAAAAACGAGTTTTAGTGAGTAGTATAGCTGTCATAGACAAGTAGAGTCAGAAAAGTAGTCTTAGTTAGAGAAAATTTTTTGTTTTTAATGGAAATGTCCTAAAACTTGGCATTTATTTATTTGGAATGCTTTCACATAATTCTATAAGTTTTGGTCAAGAGCGGATGACTATATCATATAACTCCCATAGGAACGATCGGTCGTAAAACTAGTTCTAGTGAGAAATACATTTGTTTATCCAAAGAAAACGTCCTTATCTTTGGCAAAATACCTATTTTTATATACTTTTACATAATTCTACAATGTTGTGTCACAATCGGATGACTATAGCATATAGCTGCAGTAGGAATGATCGGTCGAAAAAGAAGTTCTAGTGAGGAAAACTTTATTGTTTTAAATGGGATCGCTTCCAAATTTCGTAATTGTTAGTTTGTTATGCTTTTCCACGATTTCACTAAGTTTGGTTGACGATTTTTCAATGGAATGGGCTAAATTAATGCCAGTGGAAATTTGAGAATTTTAATGAATATTTAAACCTCAAAGAATATCAGATCATACACAGAAAAAAAAACTTAAATCAATCCGAAATGGGATTGAAAACAGGGTAATCCTGGAACGGCTTAAAGAGATCCTGTTTTTATACCCTGTTCCCATTGAAAATGGGAAAAGGGGGATCATGAAGTTGTGCAAAAGTATGTAACAGGTAGAAGAAAACATTTGCGATCCTTTAAAGTATATATATTCTTGATCAGCATTAACAGCCGAGTCGATTTAGCCATGTCCGTCTGTCCGTCCGTCTGTCTTTCAGTCCGTATGAACGCGTCGATCTCAGAGACTATAAGAGATAGAGCCACAAATGCATGTAGGTAGGTGTATACCAGATTCAAATAGAGTTTGTTTCAGATTTGGAAAACGCATGGTATTTTCTTGGTTGGGGGATTTCACGAAGGCTTACGCACTTCTTTTGTGTTCTGTTTGTTTATCAATCACATTGCAAAAGTAAGCACTTACTAAAAATTATTCCAGATAAGGGCAGGAGCTAGCTGAAAGCTTTCCTTTTATAGTCATCAAGTTTATTTTCGTGGCATTAAGAATTAAGTAAGTCTCAATTGATGGATTTGGAATATTCCACAATTTTAGTGATCCAGGATTTTGGACAAAAAGTCTTTCCCCGCATCTTAATTGAATAGAAAAGGTTGACACATTTTAGATATTTATGGTAATTAGCATTTTAAATGGATCCAAAATAGAAACAATTAGATAACAATTACTCAGGTAGGTCATCGCACGCAGCATTGTAAAAATTTGTAAAATTTGTAATTTGTAAAATATGTAAATTTTTACAATTTTTTTTAGCAATAAACCTAACTTTTTACGATTTTTACGATTTTTAACCAATTAAAAAATACCCTTTCTATTCAAGGATTTTGTTTTTATTTTGAACGTCGCAAAACAAAACAAACAAACAAAACAAAAAAAAACATGTATGGGTTGGCGTTGTATGGGTTGGCGTTGTATGGGTTGGCGTTGTATGGGTTGGCGTTGTTATTGTTATTTGTTATTGTTGTTTGTTGTTATTTGTCGTGTATACCCTAATAGTATTTTACATGTACATTTTTTACATGTCATTTTACATTGTACATTTTATATACATGTATACATGTAAAGCCAGCAATGTAGTTCTCACACAGTTCGCGTGGCGCCCCATTTGACAGCTGCAGAGTATACTATAATTCGTGTAAAGAATGGTCGCTCTACTTTGAATTTACATTTTACATGAACAGAGGATGTATGTGTCTAATAGTGAAGACACCCTTATTGTAGCTTCACAATTTTGTGCTTTACAAAGTTAAGCTTTTAGTTTTTCACGCCTGGAAAATATGATTAAAATGTCCTGGAAAGCTTTTTATAACGGGAAATCAAGATGTCGGCTCAAGGCAAAGCTATAAAGCTTTAGCTCAAAAGTTCTCGAATAGCTTTAAAGCTTTTCAACAAGTGTTTGGAAAACTTAAAGCAGTTTGAATAAAAAGCTCGTAACAAACTTAACATTTTTCCAAAAGCTTACAGTTTGGAAGTCACTCACAACGCGGCCACCTATGTAAACTTCAAGTAAGATGCATGATGTTAATGTGAGAATATAAATGTTAGATTAAGTAATTGAAAAGTAGTTTGAAACTACAGCGAAACTTCCTTCCATTAAAATTATATTTTATTTATATCTTTATTAAATTTGATTAAAGTTTATATTTTTGTGAATATGGGAATATGGGTTTAACGACCTGTTTTGATTTTAGTCAAAGTGAATGTTAGCAGGCTCAAGGTCGAGGTTTGATTATAGTTCAATAATCAACCAGAAAATTCAACAGAGAATACATTTGAACATGAACAGTAGGCTGTGGCTGTGTAGACGGCCGTTTCGGCTGCCGCCATGGCAAAGCCTTCGTCAGTACACTTTCAGTTGCTATCACACCAACAAGCCATTTGCAAATCCTATTTATACTACCCACTTGGCGAATAAATTGTTGAGAATTCCTAGTGCACAAATTTGCACGAACTTTCAACTAGCTTTTAAGCTAGAATTCCAAGTGCACAAACTTGTACGAACTTTTAACTAGCTTTAAGCTCCGCTCTTATAGGGTAAATGAAGGTATATGCATTGGCATATTTTTGTTTTCCTCGCCCTGCCTAGTCATTTCTTTGTTATACTCTGTACCAAAGGTACACAGAGTACAAAAAGTTTGTGCAAAAGTATGTAACACGCAGAAGGAAGCATCTCCGACCCTATAATATATATATTCTTGATCAGAATCAACAGCCGAGTCGATTTAGCCATGTTCATCTGTCCTTTCGTCCGTCTGTCTGTCCAAAGACCAATATAATCTCTAAGATGACAAACGGCCATACAATTGTTTTGAAATATGCAGCTATTTTTTTGGTGGCGACGAAAATCTCCTTGTCTACAAAATCTAAATATAGAATGCAAGTGCGCTTGTGTGCGTACTTGTGCTGTAGAAAACGAATACATGCAGACAGATTAACAATGCTTGAGAATACCCAGTTGGGTTTTTCGGAACGTGGTTCCCAAAAGAATGCCTTCAGGCACCCTTCTTTTTACTAGGAAGAATGGATGCACGTTACTTTTGAAGGTTAGAAGCGAAGAAGTCTGCACAACATGCAAACGTCCCTTCTTATGGTACGCATGCAGTACCCGTGCTATTGAAAAGCAATATGCGAACGATTGACGACCGTTCGTTTTTTCCAAATGTGTTCTTTTTGCCGTATGTTAAAAGTCAAAACATCTGCATAGCAGGCAAATGTCCCTTCTAATGGCACGCGTGCAGCATAAGGCAGAGACTACCGACTGTTCTAATGGAACAGTTCCTGCTGCGTTTAGCCCCTATACAAAAGCTAAAGGAAGATTGCAGGATTTTGCTTCTTAGTGGCAAAAGTTGTATATGGGGTGTGCTTCTGGCATGCAGTCAAGTCCGACTGGGTACGTGTGCACACAAACAGTCGTCGTCTGTCGCTGTATGCAAACAAGAGAGCGGCTTCCTCTAGAGCGCTCTCTCTCTCTCTCTGGCTTTTGAACAAAATTTCAGCACGGAAAAATCGTGTGCAAAAAATTCGTAAGGCGTTACTCATCTTAGACATTATATTGGTCTTTGGTCTGTCCGTATGATCAAACATAAGAACGTCATATCTCCGGCAGTTTTATAGATAGAAAGCTCGTACCTGTGTGGCCGGGTGGCTCAGCGGTTAGTGTGCAAGAGGTCGTGGGCTCGATCCCGCCTGAATAAACTTTACACCCGGTCACCCCTCTCAGCTGTTGGCGCCAGCTTTGTAGTAATTAGCCATGAAAAGCTTCTCAAACTGCCGTTCGGATTCGGCGTTAAACTGTAGACCCCTTTCTCCTGTGCGAAAATTAGAAGCGCACAAGCCAAGAGATAGAGAGAAGCTTGGCTTTGGTCCTTTGGGGCTGTGTCAAGCCATTTTACAAGCTCGTACATTCAGGACATATTTAGTAATCGGGATTCTTTATCGATCCGCTAAAAAAATAGTAAAGATCGGATAAACGATAGTCAAGTTATAAGGAAAACAAACAATTATGAGCAGTACCGGTCGCAACGGTGATGGGCAACACTTCACAGGTACAGAGTATATTATAGTCGGGCTCAACCGACTTTCTTACTTGTTTTTAAATTGAAGACTGTGCTTAGAGTTTTCATTGTCCAACTCAAGTTTGACTTACCAATAACAACCGATATCCCCATTTTACTTTAAAAATTGGCATATCTTAAACTTCATACTGATGCCTTGATCGTATAATAGAAACACTGTTTTCCTTGTCTACTTGAACATTCCGCATATATGTTCATTTACGCGATTTTTACAAACATTTCCAGCAATAATTAGCCGAAACCACGTACTAGCTGAAAGAGTGATAACCCACATATTCATGTTCTCCCGAAAGTTTCATAACATGTTAGTTTTATTCCGTATCGTTTCCCCAATTGTATTTCCATAAACATTCGAAAGTAATTATTTCCAATTGAATACCTTGAAAAGTTCGATTAATATATTTTTTCCTGGAAAAGTCAAACCCAACCAAAAGCAAATAAAACTTAAATCAATCAACATTTGCAAGCAGAATAAATAACAGAATTGGGAAATGCTCGCATCACACGGTTTAAATGGAATGTAAAATGCATTCAATGCAGGCAAACACTTTTGAACACAAAATCGATTAATTAGCCTAAATGAATTCGTACGCATATTCCGCATATTGAGTTTCAATTAATGGCGCTCAATTAATTATTCACAGACACAGAGTACGAAGATCATGAAACTTACCTAAATAAAAAATGCCAATAATCACTGCCAACAGTTTCAGCATGTTGTCATCGGTTGTTGCACAAATAAAATCCAGAAATCAGCCAATTTTGGTTGCGTTCAACTGTGAAGGAGAAAAAGTAGAGGAATCAATTATTGCAATTGAAAGCATTGCAGCTAAGTGGGCAATCCCTCTGTACTATCCCCTTTTCGATAGAACAAAACTCAGTTAAATCAAATGGTAAAAATGACAAAATAAGTTGCATAAATATGCCCAACAATTTGTCATTATCTGGGCAGACAAATGTCTGCATCTACAACTGGGCAAATGTAAATGTAAAATGGAAATTATGCGCATTTTGATTAGGTTCAAGCTGAAGAGGAAGCACGTGAAATTCATTTGACCGACAAACAGCAACAGCAGAGATAAATTTCCGGAAAAAACAAGAGATTATTTAAATTTTCAGAGCAGTGAATTGTTAATACACTAGCAGAAATTGCATTATGAATTGTAATATTAGATGGTTATCAGCTTATACCTGTGGTTTCACTCGCAATTGTGTTTGAAGAATTTGTTAAATTTGTAAGTGGCTTATTACTTTTTATACCCT
Source organism: Lordiphosa collinella (assembly GCA_018904265.1). Classification (NCBI taxonomy): domain Eukaryota; kingdom Metazoa; phylum Arthropoda; class Insecta; order Diptera; family Drosophilidae; genus Lordiphosa; species Lordiphosa collinella. Next base: position 335,068 of record JAEIFV010000042.1, on the reverse strand, counting down.
TGCAGAGGGTATTATTAATTTGTGCGGATGTTTGTAACGCATTGAAGGTAGCATTTCCGACCACATAAAGAATATATATTCTTGATTAGCATGACGAGCTGAGTTCATTTAGCCTTGTCCGTCTGTCCGTCCGTCCGTCAGTCTGTTTCTATGCTATCTCCTCCGTCAGTTTTACAGCTATCCTCACCAAACTTTGCACGAAGTCTTTTGGTACAAATACGCTGAACATTTGTCGGAACCGGCCGGATCGGATGACTATAGCATATAGCTCCCATAGGAACGATCGGTCGAAAATCTAGTCTTATTGAAAAAACTTTTTGTTTTTAATGAAAACGTCCTTATCATTGGCATACTCTTACTTTACTTTTACACAATTCTACAAAGTTTGGTAGAAATCGGATGACTATAGCATATAGCTCCCATAGGAACGATCGGTCGAAAAACTAGTTCGAGTGTGGAAAACTTTTTTGTTTTTAATGAAAACGTCCTTTTTATTGGCATATTCTTATTTTATATACTTTAACACATTTCTAAAAAGTTATATCAATATCGAATGACTGTAGTATATAGCTGCAGTATGAATGATCGGACGAAAAAGAAGTTCTAGTGGGAAACATTTTTTGTTTTAAGTAAGATTGCCTCCAAATTTCGTAATTATCAGTGTATTATGCATTTCCATGATTTCACCAAGTTTGGTCGAAATCACACATCTATATAGTATAGATCTTTTAGAAAATTAAGGTCCAAAGAGTAGTCTTAGCTAGAAAAACTTTTTTGTTTCCAATGGAAGCTGCAAGGGTATACAAAACTTCGGCCGAGCCGAAGTTAACTTTCCCCTATTTTTTTATTTTGACAACTTATAACTAACTTTTTATTAGCTGGTCGACACTCAAAATGAATCAAAGATCGGACAAGCATAATCTTATTGGACTTTCATAGCTGAACACGCATCTGATCTCAAAAAGTCCCCATCACAACGAAATATTGAAAAAAAATGGATTCAAAGTCTCAAAAAGCCCAGTTTTTGCCCTTTTTCGATCACGTATAGAGAATAATGCCGATGTTCTGGAAGCCTTTAATTATGCTTAAATTAAAGCTTAAGCTGTAAATCAAAAGATGCAAGCTCGAAAGGCTTAAGGCGTATACTCAGATGAGATAAAACTGTTCAAACTGTACAAACGGTTCAAAAACTATTCATGTAAAGTATTGTGTCGAGCTATACTGAAGTCGTGCAAACGTAACAAGCAGAAAGAAGCATCTCCGACCCCTTAAAGTATATATATTCTTGATCAGCATCAACAGCCGAGTCGATATAGCCATGTCCGTCTGTCTGTATGCACACCTAGATCTCGCAGACTAGAAGAGCTAGAGCCACCAAATTTTGTAAGTAGTGGAAAAAATTAGAAAAAACGTCGTATCTCCTACAGTTTTATAGATAGAAGGTTCGTTTCTTCTGGACATACAAGTTGGGCCAAAAGAAGTCATTCGGGCCAAAAGAAGTCATCCACAGACGAATTGTTACGCAAAAAAATATACCGATTATTCCGGTTCTGGGGAGTATACGATGATACTTGTATTCATCTGTCTAGTCCACAAATGTCAAAACAGATCTAAGATTTGACTATTTGTAAAAATAAGAGCATCTTCCAATAGGGTGACTTCTTTTGGCCCACCTTGTATTTGGTAATCAGGATTTTATCGATGGTAAAGATCGGACGAACGGTTGTCCAGTTATAAGGAAAACAAACAATAATGAGCATCACCGGTCGCAACGGTGATGGGCAGCACTTCACAGGTACAGAGTTTGTTATTGTCGGGCTTGACCGACTTTTTTTCATGTTTTCTCTGTGCCTGGTTCGAATTTTTTTCTAGCCGACATTCTCTGTTTTCAAAGAACATTTACAAGTTTATCGGAATTCAATTTCCAAAGTGTGCGAAAAGTCACATTACGACAGAAATCATAACATTTCATACTGTGCCTTTATGAACCACCGAACCGAACCTAACCGAAACCGCGTTTCAGTCAGCTCAAAAAACCATGAAATGAACCGAACCGGCGGTTCAGAAAACGTAAGAACCACTGAACCGAATCAGAACTTATTTTCGAGTGGTTTGCATTCCTCATTTTACTTAAACACATTCGGAGGTGTCCTGGAAATCTCTTGAGACTTTGTCTTCGGTTGGTTTGCAAGTCGCTCGAATAATCCGTCGGAGCGATTACTAACTTTGAAGAACTTCGAGAGATTTCATTTTCTTAGTGGGAAAGAGAATTGGTCCAATTGGGTTCAAAATAATTGTCCATCTCTCAAAACAGGGTTGCATTACGGGCAAAAAAATTTCCCTTATATTAGTTTTGAATTAACATGATGTTAAACGGAAGTCTGTTAGTTGTGGCATAAGTTTTATGATTCATGCCAATATATATATCCAGGTATAAGGGCTGCAAACCTGCTAAAAACCGGGAGGGGTTCACTCGTGAAACTTTTTGGATTCGGGCTCACGGAGCGGGTTCAGAAGGTCGCTGAACCCAGGTTCAGACATAAGTTCGCTAATTTAAAAAACAGGTGTGTAAATTGAAAGAATATTGAAAATTTTATTCGTAGAAGAGTCTTGATTCTTTTAGTATAATAAGTTTAGTTTAAGTTTAGTTTAAGTTAATCGTTAATATGTCTTCCATTTATTTTTCATCTTTACTGGCTCTTTGGCTGGATAACACCTTAGAAACCTTAGAAAAAGCGCGATCGACTTACACATGTGTTGCAGGAACAGCTTTTACTACAAATGCGACATTTTTAAGTTCTTTACAATGATAGTTTTCCAATTTCTTCAAGGCCCTCTTCTGGTCTAGACGACTAAGTTTTACCTGTTTCTTAAAAACTTGTGGAAAACAATCGGGAAAAGATTTTGAAATTCTGTTGTTAGTATCTGGTTATTCAATTCATTAAAAATAATCCAAAAATGGGTCTTCTAAAAAAGGTGTGTTGACGGTACGCAGCTTTCCGGATGTTACCGTTATCGTAAAGCAAAATGGAAGACGACAAATTGGTTGGTATGAGCGCCTTTATGGCCCGAAGCAGAATAATGAAGAAAAAATGTAATTTGGTATCAACTTCAAGGTTCGGGCCATAGCCACGTGAATTCTTCTTCCATTAAGCCTTACATCATCAAAATCGGTTCAGCATAACTTAAGAAAAGCTGCGAAACAGTTCGAAAAACGTTGATTCGAGAAAAACGCGGTTAAGGATTGCAATTGCTAGGAAATTTGGGTCACTAAAACGGCTATATCTGCGAAGAATTCCGAATTTTTAAAAATCCTTTTGGGATAATATTTTTAGAAAAAATCGAAAAAAACATTTTCTAGGCCAGAAGAGGGCCTTTAATCTTAAGACAATTGTTTCAATCTGAGTATAAATCGCTGGGAAGGAGTTGTGCTTCTAATAATTTTTCAGATGTTTTGTAAATGGGATGCAACAACTTTTAGGGCCCTTTTCTCATGTTCCTGTTTTTTGAATCCAGGTGGTTCTAACCCATTTGCATAGACCTTACTCAAAATGAGCAAATTCAATCTGCAAATTCAACAAATCCACGTGGATTACCAAAAGCAGGAAAATGAGAAAAAGGCCCTAAGTGTAACTGTTTTATATATGCAGAGTCTTTATTCAGAATTTGTTTAAAGTTAGTAATCGCTCGCACATTTTGAAAGTCGAACTCAAACACGTTACGCAGTCAAGCCCTGCCTTGTTAAGATCTTTCAATCGAAGCAGAATTCGCAACTTCTTACAAAGAGTACGAATCTTTCACATATCCTTAAAAAAATCATTGTCTATAAAATTTTTATTAAGTCGAACCCTTTTTAATATTTTTTGCTCCGGTTCAGGTTCAGTTCCGGCCGGGATAAAATTGTTTGCTTCGGTTCAGCTTCGGTTCCGACTTCCCAAGAATTCCGGAATCTCCGACTCCAGAGCGGTTCAACTCCGAACCGGTTTTCAGCTCTGATTATAACTCTAATTGAAGTCGCGTTATTCAAAATTAAAATGGAAAATTTAAATATATGTGCGCGCCAATCATACAGCAGAATTTGCAAACCCTTGGCACTATTGTTGATGTTGGATTTCCCATGTAGCGCTAGTGAGACCGGTAGATGGCTCCAGTGGCACGACGGTTTTGGCAGTTATTTATTTGATGCAGCCTATCCAGTGATATAATGTAGTTTACATTTCCAAAACTAATTTTGCTTATCAAAATAGTTTTATCGGTGAACTTTGCAAAATCTCTACACCAATCACTAGAGATTTGAAACCAACCCAAAGAGATTTCTAGGACACCGAGAATTGGTTTTGGGTTGGAATTTGGTTGGAAGAGATTTCTGGGACACCGCCGATTTACTTAAAACTACAAAAAACTATTTTGCTTTTTAAAGTCCATTGATAACTTTAAAAATAATTTCTAGGAAATGGTTTATGTTGTATTTTGACAGACTTTAATTGAGTGAGCGGTGCTTAATATTAATAATATGGTATAGGTTAGGTTAAGTTAGGTTAGATTGCAATTCGTTTTAGTTGTATTAGGTAAGGTTATATTACTTAACTTTACCTTAAGATACGTTACGATATGTTGCGTTAAATTTTGGAGAGAGGTTAACGCAACTGCTATAAATAGAATTGACGAGCTCGATAGAGAATACAATTCGATTGAACAAACTAAAGTACGAATTACCGAAGTGTAACTCTCTGTTATTTGTAAATTACAATTATAAGCTAAAGTCAACATACCCTTTGACATGCATACAATCAAAGCGGTGCCATTTCGATTTTGACACATAAATTATTCACACATTTGCAAACTGCCCTGGGGATTTATTAATTCGCACGAATTCATTGTTGTTGCTGTAATAATTAATTTGCTGCTTTATTGATTTTACAACTTAAATTTCTATTATTCGGCGCAAAAAAAAAACAAATATAAATGCCGAAGCTCCAAGGAAATGAAGACCAAATAGCCGTGACAATTGCGGGATAACTACGCAAACAAAAAAAAAATCAGATAAATTATCATTATGATTAATGGGTTTTTTTGCGATTTCCATTCCGTAAATAATTAATTTTCATTTGCAGCAACTGAAACGGCATTTGTGCAACTCAACAGAGTGACCGGTGAGAGAAATCTACACAATTGGGCCCCATTAATTTGGCTTGAATCTCGACCCACTTGACCGAATGTTGAAAATGGGCTATAATATAAAGCAATTCATCTTGCTTTTGAGCAACTTAATACTTTCCCTCGCACAAAAAGGGGGTACAAAGTAAATACAACTATTTACACTTGAATCCAAACTTTAGATATGATTTGATAGGGATTCCTAGAAGTAGTTTTGAGAACATTTCCTTAAATTTCTAATTAGTCTGTACATGGCCCCTATTTTTATGAGTGTATTTAATTTGATGAAAACGAAACCATTTAAGTGATTGAGAGAGCAACCAGCTGTGCTAATATCAACAATCCAGCCAAGGAGGCTGCCGCGGTTGCTGGAGAGAACAATGACAATAAATAAGTTTTGCATAAATCTGCTGCCAGGACAACCAGCGACCAACAAACGTCTGCCACAAGTCAAGTGTTAAGCACAAAGACAAAGGATCAGAGGAAGTATGAAGAACTACTGCGGTCAGTGCGTGTGCAGCGAGGCAGGTAAATTGATGCGGTTGCAGTTGGAAAGTCGTCACAAGAAACCAGTTTAACTCATGAGAATATTCAGCAAAGGGACAAAAGTACAATATAAAAGGTCGCTGGAACAGTTTTATAAATTAGTCAATTATTCCGCTCGGTTTGCATTTTACGCCGTTTTAGCTCGGCTGGCAGAATTCAAATAAACATAAATTAATTTCAAATTGAATATTTGTCAAAATATGCCGGATGCGGTGAATGAATGTATGCGCATTTATTCAAATCGAATGGCATGGATACCTAATTAGTTGTAAATGCATAAACTGTGTTTGGCACAGCAGACCATTTAGCAGCTGTCACTACTCTGGATGGAGAATGTTGCATGCACTCTGCTCAATTTGTGGTTCCATTACCAAAACAACATTTGGCACATACTCGGGCCACGCCTCACTTGGCTGTCAAAGTGGGGGACACATTGCCTCCAACTTTGGCCACAGCTTTAGACCCGGCCCGACCCGGCTGTAGCGATTCACTCACGTTGTCATCTCGTCTTTTGGCTGCTGCAGCCCCCCGTGTGGCAATTTCGGGGGTCCATGCGATAAACTCGAACATGACGCACTACTCACATACACAGTTGGAGTTGGCTACGTGCAGAGTAGGTTATATGCCTGCTGCCACGCCCCCGCATGCCGCCCACTTGAGTGGTTGAGGCAAAACTATCTACGTCGCAGAAAAAGTTTTTCTGTCCTTCCTTCCCTTGGGTAAGATTGAACACGCTGCAAATGGAAATTGTGAGGGCACATTTCAATGGCCAATCAGTTGGTATACCAACAGACCGGCTTCCTTACAGCCCAATCGTCTCGAGCATTTAAATATGACATTAATTGGATTAAGTCTGTGCCGTGTTTTCTCACCATGAGGACGATAACGATGACGTCGTTGACACGGAGAAGTTGCTTGCGTCGAGTAATTTTTAATTGATTTATTTTGAATAATTGCACGAAAGCTTATTAAATTACTATATAAATCTGCAGTGCACACAAACCACTTGGTTTCCCTAAGCAAATGCATGCAATTGCAATTTGGTGTCCATTAAACCATAATGTAATACAATACTGATTGCATTTGGTTCATTTTGACCTACTAGCTGTGACCCCAATTTAATCAAATCGAAAAACCAGAATAAATTAGTAAAAAGCAATTTTCTTCTTGGAAGTCTTTGAAGTATGTATATTTGATAAACAACTCATTGCAGCAGATTTCCATAAAATTCAAAATAAAGAAAGGAAATTAGACTTGGAATTCTTAGATATTTCCAACATTATTAGATTGGGTATTAGCCTAGGTAAAACAAAAGAGTTAACTTACACAACGAAGATAAGGGAAAAAATAGGGAAAGTTAGCTTCGGCTCGGCCGAAGTTTTGTATACCCTTGCAGCTTCCATTGAAAACAAAAAAGTTTTTCTAACTAAGACTACTTTTTGGACCTTACTTTTCTATGGGATCTTTAATATATAGATGTCTGATTTCGACCAAACTTGGCGAAATCATGGATAGCGTAATACACTGTTCATTACGAAATTTGGAGGCGATCTTACTTAAAACAAAAAAAAATTTTCTCACTAGAACTTCTTTTTCGTCCGATCATTCATACTGCAGCTATATACTATAGTCATTCGATATTAATAAAACTTTTTAGAAATGTGTTAAAGTATATAAAATAAGAATATGCCAATAAAAAGGACGTTTTCATTAAAAACAAAAAAGTTTTCCTCACTAGAACTAGTTTTTCGACCGATCGTTCCTATGGGAGCTATATGCTATAGTCATCCGATTTCGACAAAACTTTGTGAGAATTGTGTAAAAGGATAAAAAAAAGAAGTACGTCAATGATAAGGACGTTTTCATTAAAAACAAAAAAGTTTTTCTCACTAGAACTAGTTTTTCGACCGATCGTTCCTATGGGAGCTATATGCTATAGTCATCCGATTTCGACCAAACTTTGTAGAATTGTGTAAAAGTATATAAAATAAGTGTATGCCAATGATAAGGACGTTTTCATTAAAAACAAAAAAGTTTTTCTCACTAAAACTAGTTTTTCGACCGATCGTTCCAATGGCAGCTATATGCTATAGTCATCCGATTTCGGCCAAACTTAGTGAAATCATGGGAAAGGATAGTAAACTAAGAAATACGTACTTTGGAGGCGTTTCCATTAAAAAAAAAAAAATTTTTCTCACTAGAACTAGTTTTTCAACCGATCGTTCCTATGACAGCTATATGCTATAGTCATCCCGGTTCGGTCCAGTCAAATTTATATTTACAAAAGACTTCGTGCAAAGTTTGGTGAGGATAGCTTTAAAACTGACGGAGGAGATAGCATAGAAACAGACGACGGACAAGGCTAAATGAACTCAGCTCGTCATGCTGATCAAGAATATATATACTTTATGTGGTCGGAGATGCTTCCTTCAATGCGTTACAAACATCCGCACAATTTTATAATACCCTCTGCAAGGGTATAAAAAAACATGCTCCTACGGGGATTTGAGCCCTCGACCTCAACGTTCTAGAAAAATAAAAGCCCTCCTCTGAGCTGCATAGGAAAGTCTCAGCTGCATCGGAAATTCGTTTGGTGTATCAATGCATAAGTGGTTTACAATTGTGATTTTTTTTCATATTGTTGTTTTCCTCTGTTTACTCGATGAAATTTTTCAGCAAATGGTGTTCGTGCGAAATATTCGCCTGGTTAGTGGGCAAATGATTTCATTTTGGGCAAAATGAAGGTACATTTTCGCACATACAATTGTATATGGCCACTTAAGGTGGCAGAAAAGTTCATTTAAAAAAAATTTAGTCGCATTACACGTTAGCTATTCGATAGTCGGATAGTTTCTAGTTGACTATGATTTTGAATTAAGACGAAGCTACCATCTTTACACTAAGGCGCGCAAAATGACAGAAGGTTAGAAATTGCAATCAATTTTTACTTTCATAAATTTATCAAAAATTACAATAATAACACAATGAATTGCAGAAGGTTAGGACTCCAAAATGCATTTGGACCGAAAAGCCATCTGTTGGACCTCTGGCCTGAACACATCAATGCCTTGGTCCTTGCAATAATGATGAATCTTATTACCAACTGGCAATTAATTGTTATATCAACAAGTTTGAAAATTGAATGAGTTTTGTTTTATCGATTCTATAAAGAGTGAACCAAAATTCAAACCAAAACCATGGGATCAAACCTCCTTACTGAAGCTTACATAGAATTTCAGTTGTTTGTTGCTTAGCATAAAACAAAATAATTTAATTTGATTCACATACAAGACAGAGGTTGTATTTGAACTAAGTGTGTCATTTTAGAACACAAGTACAAATATAATGTCGCTTAGTGTAACAAAACAGTTTGCATGTGCAAAATTAACGAGAGCGTAAGTTAAAGTCGGTCCTGCCCGACTTCGATATACCCGTTACTCAGGGCAATTAGTGTTTAATAGCCTTTCCGTATTAAGGTTAATTAAGTGACCATTCAAGCAAAAGAGTTTTTATAACCTTATAATGCCATTTTATTCTGACTAGAACTCGAGGTGTAGTTGGCTACACTGAATTCAAAATTGTAGGAGCTATTTAACATTTTTTATTGTGAGGGCGGGAGGGGGCGTGGCCAAAATTTGAAATAAACTTGATCTGCGTAGGGACAAAAGGAGTCTAAATACAAAACTTTGTGGCTCCAGCTCTTCTAGTCTTCGAGATCTAGGTGTTCATACAGATAGACGGACAGACGGGCATTGCTATATCGACTCGGCTGTTGATGCTGATCAAGAATCTATATACTTTATGGGGTCGGAGATGCTACCTTCTGCCTGTTACATACATTTGCAAGACTTCAGTATACCCTTTTTACTCTACGAGTAACGGGTATAAAAATCGAATCATTTGTAGTTCAACGGTCACATCGAATGTGTGTTTGTACACTTTCAATTACTAATTGCATTTTGGCTCACAGAGCAGACAAAACTCATTTCATTTGGCAACGGAAATGGGCAAATGGGTTAAGGAGAAAACCGCTCAGCTCAAAAATGGGAAAACAAGCAAATAACTTTTATAATGCTGCGTAAATTAGCTTGCCAGATGTGGGGAAAATTGAAAACAGCCCGGCAACTCTCAATCCAATTGCCAACAAGTTTATAACTTTTTGTTTTATTTTTTCGGCTCGCTTTTTCTGAAGGAATGATTCGATTAAAACGTCAACAGTGGCAGGCAGCAGAAGCAGCTACAACAATAAGATGAAGAAAAAACAATTTACAGTCGACCCCAAATTCGAGTTTGGTATACACTCGCAGTGTGTGAGTTGGCCTTGTCATATCCCGCTCGATCTCGAGGCTTGCCAAAATTGTCACACCAAATTTTTGTTTCACTTTTTGTCATCTTTGCTACTTACATTTAGACCTCTCATCCTTACTCTCATATGACAGCCCTTTTTGGGGGTCAGAGGGGAGAGTGCAGCCTGCGGCCTGTCATGTCGTTTGATCTTTTATTGCGTTTGTTTTACGAGCCACCGTAAATCCCTTTTAAATTGCAAATTCTTTATGTTTGAATTTTGGCTCACGCACAAACACCACCTCCTCACTCACTTCTGTGTGTGCGTGTGTGTTGGCTCCATTTTGCGTTTATATTTATTTGTGAATTTCATTCGCCATTTTATGATTATTATTTTTCGCCTTTTCTTGTTTTGTTTGGTCCCCGCTGCGAAAAGTGAAAGTGTTGTCTGTCGCCGTATTTTACACCTACCACGCCCTCCGAAAACTGATTGCTGCCTTTATGGTCATGTGTTCCAGTTTGTCACATTGACGGGCGCAGCTCACTCGGGTGGGTGATAAAAATTGATGGCATCGAAAACAATAAATATTTGATTTGATTCATTTCGTCCTCCATGCGTGTGGTATTTGGCGCAGTTTGCAGCTCGTCATTGATTTCAATTGCAATTGATTTTGCTGGGCCAACCGTTCAGTTAATTGAAATACAAAAAAGGTTTATCTACACTGACGCTGCCGGACACGCCAATGTACTATGGGTAATTTAACCAATTTTCTGGCTAAATATTTAATATTACAAAGTTTATTCGAAGCTTAGTGTAAATGAAAAGAAATCGCGATATCAAAGTTCGAGCAATATGGGAAGGTTACATCATATCGACCATATCAGTTAGATAAAAGGTTTTTGAAAAAACTTTTTGTTTCGAATACTTTTTTTCTAGAAACCTTATGTGAAAAATGCTAAAGCGTAATCCAAAAGTTTAAAGAAAAAAAATTCCCACATTTAAAATGACTTAGGGTATATTTGAAAAATCGTCGTAAATTTTTCAAAGAGCGGCTAAAATAGTATCGGCCATTTCGAGATTTTTGTCTTAAAAATATTCGGTCACACCTGCAAACTGCATATTATAAAAATAAAACTGGAAGGTAATTCAAAGCGCTGGTAAAATATCATAACGCCAAGCGATTCCGCAAGGCCCAGTGACCCATTGTGGATCGGCTGACCTGCGCTGATGTTGAAGGGACGCAACAATGGCGAAGCTGGTTTCTGTCGACTGCCGCCGCTCGACTTATCTGTGGGTGTCGCTGCGTCGCGTTAGGAACTCGGCCTTCTGGCTGCTGTGTGCTGGAGCACGTGGGGATGCCTTTAGGAACAACAAGATTATTGCCGAGTGCTTGGTCGATAATATGATCAATGCTGCAAAGAGTTCCTTCAACTCGTACGCCATCAATTCGAAAACGAAACCAGCCAGTTCTACTGACATGTTCACAAAAAATTTAAAATAACTCAAATCAGCGATTCCGTAGCTTAACTGGGGGTCGCAAACACCCAAGATTTAAAAACACGAAAAAGTACACAGTAAAACTCTGTCTGTAACAGACCCAACGAGCCGCCTCACCTACTCAAATGTTTTAATTTTACTTATTGATGCGGTATTTTATTACTATTTCTTAAAGGGCCAAGTCAATTTTTGCTTATTCAAAGCTTGTTGCACCCTTTGTCTTGGCTTTTTTTTTGTTTTATTTTGACTTGTCAAGTTTTGGCACTCAAATAATAGCTCGTCTAAACATCAGATTTATAGTCAATTTCCCATCAGCCTAAAATTACAACAGTGAATCATAAGGGGTCGCTTACTAGCTCCTGTGTGGTTAATCTACGATTTACCATTTTACTAGTGAATACCCTAACTGCTCTTAATATATGTTGTGATATTATATTGTAAGGCCAATTACGATAACTAATGAACAAGTTTCAAACTACTTATTTCAAATAAGACACCTCAAAATTTAAGTGAAAGAGTGTGCTGTTTGCGTTGCTGAAATTACAATATTTGCAAAAGAATATAAATTAATTTTGTTTTTCTCGTAAAGTTCTGAATTTACAATTTGACCATTTATTGACATTTTTTTAGGAACTCAGTATGGAACTCAACATTGATATTTGAACAACTTTGAAATTATAATATCAAACTATTTCCCAAATAGTTCTACGATTTCTTTTAAGCTCAGATATAACAAAATTAAGTAATATATCGGTAACAAAGTCGTCGAATTTTTCAGAAGCATTTTAAGGTGATGTAAGTTGTTGGGGACTAATCTCGATCTTAGAATCTTTTAGGGTCACCTGCTAGTTTTTAATATGTTCTGACCCATACTATTTGACCGGAATTCGTCCCCTCAAAAACTCGAGCACAATAAAGTCGCTGTTTTCGTTACTGTTTAATCACTGTTTTGGTCACTGTTTTGCTCGCTGTTTCGGTCACTGTTTCGGTCATTGTTTTGGTCACTGTTTTGGTCAGTGCTTTGGTAACTGTTTTCTTCACAGTTTCGGTCTCTATATTAGTCACTGTTTCGGTTACTGTTTTGGTCACTATTTTAGTCACTGTTTTGGTCACTGTTTTGTTCGCAGCTTAAGTCACTTCAGTCACTGTTTTGGTAACTGATTTGGTCACAGTTGCGGTCACTATTTAAGTCAGTGTTTCGGTAACTATTTCGGTCGCTGTTTTGGTCACTATTTTAGTCACTGTTTTCGTCTCTGTTTGGTCGGTGTTTTGGTAACCGCTAGTCCACCACCACCACTCAGCTACTTTCAACCCACCAGCCAAAGACCGAAGCTGCTGACTTTGCAAAGTCAAAAGCGTAGCCAAAGAAATCTGTTGCAAAGACAATCGTTTTCTGGTTTTGCCCCCAGTAGACCGTCCGTAAATGAGATTCGATAAAAAAAAATAATTATGTATACTTGTAAAAGGATACATTATAAATATAATTGTGTAATAGATGCTTTTGGCTTCTGTAATGCTATTCCAGCCAAAACGCTCTCCAAAAGCCGTCGGTGGCCCAGAACTTGGAGAGATTTCGGCTTGTTAAAAAGTCTAGTTAGAAGGTGGTGTGTGTTCGATCCCGGCTCTAACTTCTAAAACAGAAAAGTTTTTAGCTGTATTAATGGTTTCAGACTTGACAGCCCTGTTTGTGTCTTTGGCTAAGTTCGAAAAGTTTGCGTAGGCTAGCGAGTTGCATTGGTTAGTTCGCGTTAAACTGCGGTCCCTTTGGTTGGTTTCTCCAAATCTCTTAACAAAATACCAGAGGTTTGAAGGCAACCGAAAGAGATTTCTAGGACACCGAGAATTGGTCTTGAGTTGGAATTTGGTTGGAAGAGGTTTCTGGGTTTCTCTCTTACATTTCTATAATCCTACTACTAGCCTCTATCGCTTCTCCATTAAAATTTCTGCAGTTCTAAAACAAAATTTACGATTTGCTTCGGTATCAACCCTATACCCACAGTCCTTAGTTATCAAAATTACATTATTATCATATTTAATGAATTTCCGTACGAGTGGCGAAACTTTTGTGTCTTTGCTAATGGCCCAGGCGGAATGACGACGTAACGATAAGTTTCATACAAAAATTGAGCGAAGAAGTAGCAGGCGTAACGGGTTCCTTGCACTTTTCATTTTCCCCCGTTGGAGTCGAAAAGTATTTTTGCGCTTAACAGCGCTAAACAGAGCATAACATCTCATAAGTGGACTCTATGTTACTAGGCTGTGGGCCTTATTTTGCGTTTGCTCAGCTAATGCAATATTGTCGCCACCAGATGTTACGCGCTGTTACTCTACATGTATGCCATCGATCAGCTGGACTTAACTAAAATAAAACAATGGCAGAAAAAACAAACCAAAAGAGCCAATTGGAAATGTTTTCGCATGAAGACAAGGTTGCGCTGATTTTGGCGGTGAGAGACCGGGATGCCATTTGGGATTTGTCCCACCCCAAAACTTCGGACTTCAATTTTGTTAACAAGGCTTGGTGTGAAGTGGCCGAGATTGTTCAAAGAGAAGGTTTCGAACATTTGTAAAGAAAGACAAGCACTTTGGATAAATTTATCAATATTTTTACCAATATTTGACAGTTGCTGATTACCGAACTGGATTTAAGGCTTTGCGGTAGAGCTACTGTTATCATGGCAGAAGCACAAGCGTAAATCACTTGTCATCAAACAAAAATCACACCTGATTGATCAGTGTGACCCTCCACCAGCTAATATAAAAATTCCATTAACCTGGACAACGCGATGCAGCGGCGTAATTTTTTTTGTTGGTTCTGGTCACACTGGGCATACTTTCCACGTTGACGCAATATGTGGTGGCGTAAGCTGAATTACTTACGTTGTAAGTCCGTCGGGGGCTTAATTGAGGAACATTCAGCAAACATTAAAGTGAGTCTTCCGAATGTATTCGAATTCTTCTTATTCATTTTGAATAGTATGCAGTTTCTGTCAAGCCATTATTTATATCGTTGTACTTAATGTTTCAAAGTTCTGTTACAACTTTACCACTTCTCAACCAATTTTTTGACATAAGATCTCAAATATATTTTACACTACAAAAAGTGTAGGTCTTGGTACTTCCTTTATGCCTAAAAATTGGGTTAAATAGTAAATGGGCAAGAATATGCAGCTCATATTGGTTATCTGACAATCATAATGGTCTTGAAAATTGAAAAAATATAGAGTTGGAGCAGGGTCTTGCGAATCCCACAATTACACAAGGCCACTGTTCAGCCCTAAGTCAAAATGGTAAACAAATAATACTACAATACAAGAACATTAGCCAACTAAAAGGGCCTAGGCCGAGCTTCTCTCATTCTCTTGGCTTATGTGTTTCAAATTTTCGCACATAACAAAGAGATCTTCAGTTTAACGCCGAATCCAAACGGCAAAACTTGAGAAACATTTTCATGGCTAGCTTCAAAGCTGGCATCGATAACTAGTGAAGGTGACAGGGTATGTACGATTTTAGAGAAAAACTTTTTCATTATATGTCCCAGAGAAGGGATCGAACCTACGACCTGTTGCACAGCAGGCACATATACATATACATTAACCGCTGCACCATACTCGGACATATTCTTCAAGTCTGTGCAAAAAACTCTATAATCATTCTTGAAACAAAAAAGTTGATGCATATTAATCGTAGCTTAAGTTCAATAGACTTCAAAATATTGAAAAGCTTTTGAGGATCAGACATCAGACATCTTTTGCCCACTCCATAGGCAAAAGTGATAAAACCAGCTGGGAACTGTAAGCGCTGATTTGTGGAAGAAAAATTTGCATTCTCACTTGCCTCTGCCTTTTAAGGGCCGTTTCTCATGTTCCTGTTTTTGCAAATCTAGGTGGATTTAGTGAATTTGCACTTCTCATTTTGAGCATGAGCTATGCAAATGCGTAGCTCACGCTCAAAATTAGCAGTGCAGAATCACCAAATCCGCCTAGTTTTACAAAAACAGGAACATAAGAAAAAGAGGCCTGAGTGTATTTTTTGCTGGAAAAATGTCCAAACTTTACCCCTAGTGAATTTGAAAAGGAAATTTAAAAAAATGAAGCCTAATTTTTTGGGTCACAAGGTGTAATTAACTTTGCCCCTCTCGCCATCATTTGCACTCCATAAACAATGAAGTATTCCCCAAACACAAAACAACAACAAATGGATGAAAAGGTTCAAGTTCCAGGCATTTCAACGCCTATTACAACTGCAAATGAACCCATAAACCCATTTAAGCAATGCCCGGAACACGAAAAGTTTGCGCCGCGACAGACGACGAAGGCAAAAGGGCCGTCCAGCCCTTCTGATTATTGCTCAACACTTGAAAAGTTTCATTTTTTTTTTTGTTTTGCCTGGGAGGACGGCTTACTCTGGCTGGCCACAGTTTACCCAGAACACCCACATGAACGCAGGGCACAACTTTGAATAAGAGATAAAAATGTTACGTGCTTCGTGCCAAGTTGAATGAAGAAATATTTCTGTGTTATCGCAGTGAAAAGATGTTCCGTGTGCTTCGTGTTTACCTTGCCATTGTTCTTGTTGCTGTTTTTGCTGTTTGCCGCTGTCCATGGCTGGAACAAGGCCACCAAGCACGAGCCGGGGCAATTGCTTAAGCATTCAAATGCATAAAAGTGCTCAAAGGCAGCCCGGAGTCCTTTGTGTGGAGCATATGCCATGTAGATGCCGCAGATTGCAAATTGAACCGGCTTGGCCACTCGAGCTCCTGCAACAAAGGGATTTGATTTCAATGCGCATACCTTTTGCACGACCCTTTGGCCCGGCCCATCAACAAATCGTCAATAACACTTGACACTCGTTTTCGGATGCTCTCGACCCCTTGCTCCCGACCATGGTGACTCTTTCAAGAAATTACTTTTTCGGCTTGCGGCTGTTGTCTGTCTGTGGGCTGTCATTTCCATTGAGTCATTCGAGCCGTTACCAAAGGCAGTCGGGAAACTTGACGCTGCTGCCACACGGCATGAACACATAGCAGAGGAAGTGGCAACAACTTTTTGACCTTGATGAATCTTTGTGCCCGGGACTGATAAAAGTTCTCTTGATTTGGCTGGCCTGACCCCTGAAATGTATCAAGAAGAAAACTTTTTACTTTAATTATTTGTCTCCATTTTGTTTTCCTCAATTTTCTTTTTTCGTCTTGTCTGTTGTTTTTTTCTTGCTCTCGCTGCTTTTGTTTGCCTTTGCTGATTTCGTTGGTTGTTTTGTTTCCTGTCGTTGGCAGCATTTCCATTTTACACTCCGGCGTTTAGTTCGTCTGATTGCCACCGTAAAGGCGAAGAAACACCAGGCAACATGTTTGAAATTCAACGAACGTTTCTCATGTCCTTTTTCACTTTTATTAGTGTACGCCTGTGCGTGTGTGTGTGTGTCTGGCAGCTAAATTGAATGACTTGCTTGGTTGGTTTAAGTCGCCGCACAGTGGCTTAATGAACTCAATTTTTAAGCCAAAACTCAATATTTTAATGGAGTCGAATGAAACAACTTATGAACATTTAAAGGTTATAAAGGGTGAGTATTAAAACTGGTAAGAAAACTTGCATAGCCCATTTTTCTCATTTCAGAAACTATTTTTAGTATAACTTTAATGGAAGTAAAGCTAAGTTAGATTTGATTGCTTAATTTAAAGATTACAATTTAGATTTATACCTTAAACCTAATCCATCTTCTATGTGGGAGCTCCTTCGCCCTCATACAGGCAAAGGGTTTTTCGAATGTTCCCACTGGTTAAGGACGAAGCCGAAAAGCCGAAAATGACTATAACGCAGCAATGCGTTTGTGTGTACGTCGCGTAGAACAAAAGCCGGCTTTATCTGTTGTTTGATTCAAGTTTGCGCGTGCAAGCAAACTGACCAACAACGATGTATTGGTGCTTTTCATTGTGAGTATTGGAGAGTGCTCTGCCGTATGCTACTTTTGAGCATGTCTGCTCAACGTATCGCCAAAGATCTTCTTCTGGAGAAGAACCCATCGCATCTATCCTGGCCCATCAAAAAGGTTAAAGTAGTCTCCTTCGTTTTCTTTCCTTCCGTCCTTTAAGTACTCCTTAAACTGAAAATACTTTAAAATACCTGAGATAAGGTATTTATACAAAAGTGCGATCTAACAACTATTCCCAAAAAAATTCTAGTGTTCTGAAAAGAAGGCCACAAAAAAATTTTGAATTTTAAAAATGAATTGGAACAAGTTAAATGATGTTTTTGTATTTATACTCGTAACTAGACAGCGGATTTTGCATATTTTTAAACAGATTTTAATCCTACTACGCCAAAGTTATTATTGTTACGCTTAATAAGATTAATTTCCTTCTAAGTAAGCGCACAGCATACAGAAGAGGTATCGCTTTCTGGGTGATAAGAAAGTGTTACTTTTGGGAGATAGAAAGAAGTCTCTGCTGAGCGATCATAATGCGATTCTTCCGGTTGCATAAAAAAAGTCTCTTTTGAGAGATAAAAATACGATTCTTCTTGGAGATAAGAAAGCGTTACTTCTTGGAGCTAAGCATTCGTTTTAACGAATTATATAAATTTCTATTCTAAACTTTATACTTACTGTGGGATTTGAACCCGTGGTCTTTGACCAGTTGCACTATCTCACACGATGGTTGCTACACGTCAAGATATTACTTACGTATATTGAATTGAATCTATCACAAAAGAATCAACAATATTTCCCAACTTGTAATCTAAGCTAATCAGCACTATATAAGGCAGTCGGTGCGCATTGTTAAGCAATGTATCGCCAATTTCCCGATTGGATAAAAATATAGCGATACAAAATATCGCTTATTTATCCCTGGCATGATAAGAATGCGACACCTAATCTAAACTGTTTGTGTAAATCGATACACTATCACCAAATTCTCCTCTCAAATTATCGCCAAACTCTTTCTTTGATGGGATATATATTTATAGCTTGTTGATGTATCAAAAACTTTAAAGTTGATATTCTACTGTTGAATGTGTACGTATTGAATAATGTCGGTGTAGTAATTGAGTAGGCTATGCCTTTCACGTTTACCCATTACGTTAGGTATAACTCAAATATAATCTATAGAGATTTTGTCTTCGGTTGGTTTGCAAGTCGCTCGAAAAATTCGTAGGTGTCCCAGAACTGATAAAGACTTAATTTTTTTAGTGGAAAAATAAAAGGGTTGCATCTCGGTAAAAAAAATTTCCCAAATTTTAGTTTTTAATGGAATTGATGTTCAATTGAAATCTGTTAATTGAGGTAAAAGTTTTATGATTCTTGCTAAGATTATAGTTCAAATTTAAGTCATGTTTCCCAAAACGAAAATTCAAAATTAAAATGATTAAGCAAAACTTGGCAACTCTAGACCCGTTTATTGTTGTCAAATTTCCAATGTGGCGCTAGCAATGACAACTAAGGAAAAGTGGCAAGTCGGTTTTGGTTGACATGGCAGCCTTCGGTTGATTTTGCGAAAAATGATTGAAAAGCAAAATTTCAGTATTAAATCAAATTAAATATGATATTTATTTGAAGCAGCCCATAATACAACTATATAGGTACGGCGCACATTTCAAAATGTGGACTGACAGCATTTGCTAAGTGAGCCAGAGAGAGTATGTGAGAGAGTTTGTAAGAGAGAGTATGTAAGTGAGAGAGAGTCTGACAGCCCTCTAGTACTCCCGACCAATGCTGTAACAACGTTCCGTCGACGATTTTGTGACTGTCGTCAATGTGTTCGACTGACGTCTTTTGCAAGGCGATGTCCGCTCAATACGTTAACGTCTCTCCAGGCACGCTAGGTCGACGCAATGCCTTGCAGGAACCGACATGAGCGACGCTCGATAGACGAAATGCCATGCAGAGAAGCGACATAAGCCTCAATCGTTGTCGTCACGACGCATCACCGTACAAAGAGCAACGCTGGGTTGACGCAAATACTGTGACTGACCCCAGCCGTACTAGAGGGAGGGGACTCACACACAAATTTAGTGTGTGTGTGTGAAAAAAAAACGATTTTAAAAATTACATAAGCCAACAAAGTGGGCTGTGCACATAAAAGCCGCCGGCAATCGGAGAAAGGAGAGTGTGACAATCTTTCACATGGAATGATAGCAACAGACTGAAATAATGTGGACTAAATTGAGAGCACAATGACATATCCGCCGTAACTGTATAATAGTATCAAGAAACAGCCTATCCAGTAAAATAATGTAGCTTACATTTCCAAAACAAATTTGGCTTATCTAAATAGTTTTAGGGGTGAATTTAGCAAAATCTCTTTCCAAAATCCTTTAGATTTAAAACCAACTAAAAGAGATTTCATTCTGGTTGAAATTGGTTTGGAAGAGATTTCTGAGACACCTCCGATTGTAAAATTTAGTCCTATTCCAAATTCAGTTAGAGAAGCTGCGATAATAAATGTTATTTATAAAGTCTCTGAACAATTTAAGCTCTTACAGTTGGTTTTCTATATTTATTGTTCTAAATTTATTGCATAAATTTCTTTGCCAGCCCAATAGGTAAATCCTTATCTTAAGCCCAACTGTAATACTGTCAAATCTTAAAGTGAACAACTTAAATGCTGCTTCCAAGACTACTTCACAAATTAGTTCTGATAAGCACCAATCTTTCACTCATAGTTCCTTCACCCAGGGAAATCTAGCACGTGTGGCAAGACTTCTTCTTCTGTGGCAAGACTTACGACTCGTAAATCGGCTTCAATTTACATTTTTTTATACCCTTGCAAAGGGTATTATAAAATTTTCCGGATGTTTGTAACGCATATATGGAAGCATCTCCGACCACATAAAGTATATATATTCTTGATCAGCATGACGAGCTGAGTTGATTTAGCCCTGTCCGTCTGTCCGTCCGTCTGTCCGTCTGTTTCTATGCTATCTCCTCCGTCAGTTTGAAAGCTATCCTCTCCAAACTTTGCACGAAGTCTTTTGGTACAAATACGCAGCATATTTGTCGGAACCGGCCGGATCGGATGACTATAGCATGACGAGCTGAGTTGATTTAGCCCTGTCCGTCTGTCCGTCCGTCTGTCCGTCTGTTTCTATGCTATCTCCTCCGTCAGTTTGAAAGCTATCCTCTCCAAACTTTGCACGAAGTCTTTTGGTATAAATACGCTGCACATTTGTCGGAACCGGCCGGATCGGATGACTATAGCATATTGCTGTCATAGGAACGATTGGTCGAAAAACTAGTTTAAGTGAGGAAAACTTTTTGCTTTCAATGGAAACGCCTCCAAACTACGTACTTCTTAGTTTACTATGCTTTTCTATGATTCCACCAAATTTGGTCGAAATCGGACATCTATATAGTATAGCTGTCATAGAAAAGTAGTGTCAGAAAATGGAAAGGTCCTCAAAATTGGCTTGTATTTGTTTTATATGCTCCCACACAACTCCACAAACTTTGGTCAAAATCGGATGACTATAGCATATAGCTGCCATAGGAATGATCGGTCGAAAAACTAGTTCTTGAGAGAAAAACTTTTTTGTTTTTATTGAAAACGTCCCTTACGTAGGCATTTATTTATTTTATATACTTTTACACAATTCAACAAAGTTTTGTAAAATTCCGATTCCCCCTACAGTTAATTCATATATGACAGTTATAGAATTCATCACTTTTGTTGCTGACTTTTGTTGTTTAGCTTTTATGGGTGGGTTTGCTCCAGCTGTTCTCCATACCATGGACTGCTGTTTGGTTTCCGGATCGTACTTATATAACCAAGCTTCGTCATCAGTTACGACTTTATTAAAGTTGCTAGACTGCCCATTTGCGAATTTATTTAGGAAATATTGGGCAAAGTGCACTCGTGCCTCTTTTTGGGCGCTCTTTAAATCGCGTGGAACCCATCTCGCAGACTTTTTCGAGTACAGAGGGTCTTCGTCTAGTTTAGCTTTAACTTTGGTCGCTCAAAGATTTTGGTCGATCCTCTCGCGGCTCGACCTCTATAGAAAAATGTTCAGTCTGGAATCTTTTGAACCAATTTGAAATAGTTTTTAGAGATGGTCCAATCGTCGCATATGCAATTTGGCATTCATCGAGTATTTGTTCTGGCTTTAATTTACGATGAAAACCGTAGAGAATCACATGACGAATTTCTGTTGGCGTTGGTAGTGGAATTTTATGTCACCCTCAGCTATTTTGCGTTTTCTCGTCTCCATTTTAACCGATCTTTCTGAAATTTTAAGCCAAGCCCCTTAAAACAATTACAAAGGATCTGCTATTTTTGGATTTAAAAAAAAAACGACTAAAAAGTCACCAACTTACCGAACTTTTTTTAAGTCCCTACGTATTTTTGATATGAAACCAAGAGCATCAGTATTTTCTGCTTGGATCCAAAAATATTCCATTTCCCAAACTCTTGACATAAGAAATTCTTGAAATCAAGCACGCTCGGCTTTTAGTGCTTTCAAACCCAATAGAGCATTTTAAAAGAGCAATTTAAAAATAAATTTGATTGGAAAAATATATATAGGCCTGCTAACCCACTGTGCGGCACCCTCGCTCGTTCTATTTTCTGTCTTGATAGTGACACTCATATCCATGAAAGTGAAATGCAAATGTATGCGTGCCTCTTGAACATTATGAATAATTTCGGTTAAGATTCCTTTTTTCTTGCCATTTCCCGTGTTTCCCCTTATTCCGCATACCGATTCCCGTCCGCATTGTCTGGTCTTTGCTCTTTGCTGTTCCACCTGAGCATAAGTAGTTGTTGCTTGTTATGCGACTTGTTTTGCTCTTCTTGTTGCTCATTCTCCACGTCATTGTAGTTCCTTCGCGTTGTCGTGAGCTGTGGCATTTGTTATGCAAAGCGGATGGTAAAGTAGCAGACAAGCGACTCGCAGCTCTGGCAAAATGGTGCGGTTTGACAGCACCCGGCCCGGGGGCGATGCTTAAACCAACTACCCGGGCTCGATAAACGAGCATGGCATGCGGATCTCCTCCATGCATTTCTCATTATTTCCGCCACATTTACCAAGTTTGGAATTTTGATTAACGAAAGGTGATAAAAAGGGCCTTCTTGAGCTGCCGTTTAATTTGGGTAAATGCCTTGGCAGTTGACACGTTTTCAATTCCCCAAATTAGGACACTACCGGGTGAGGTGGCGTGCTTCCTTCCTCCCAATCTCGTGTGGCCCCTTTCGAATGTGTTGAATTGATGTTATGCCATTAAATCACACATAATACAAATGCCACAAATGAAACTCAATGGCATGACCAATGCTTTGTCACCTTTCTGGGGAGCAAATGGAAAACTATGACGACTCTTGAATGTATTTGTTTGGGGTTAATTTATCAACTTCATTAGTACCATCAGAAACACTGGGGGCAATCGGTGTGGTGAATTATTTTCCATCAACTGCCGCTCAATTATACTAAGTGACACCAGGGGGACCGCCTGGATGACCGGGACTACTATTAATAATAATGGTGTACGCCCCAGCTGACTTGTCCCACCCAATTAAACAGAAGTAGGTGTGTGTGCGCGCACAATGTGGCCAATGTCACAAGGATAATTGAAAATTAATTATGTTGACATATTTGGAAAATGATTCTTGAGATGGCCGGCAATGCCTGACAGCGAGCCAATGGCAAATTAGCAAAACCCGACTGAGTGGGGTCCTTAATAGCTGCCTGTCATGTGGCAGTTTGTTTGGCGGAAAACGAAAACAGCTGCTGGCCCTGAAACTTGGCCACGTGCTGCCTAGTGGCTGGGCTAGTTCTTTGGTTTATTTCGCCCGCGCACGACAGAGAAGGTTTTTGGTTTAATTAGCGGAATGCAGGAACTCGTCTTTAATTTCCACATCAGTTTTAAAGATTCGCACATTTCGACTTAAAGCCAAACATCATGCCGAGTTATTTTGGGAAAGGGATGGCAAATGTCCTAGACCCAAGGCAGCAGGAAGCCAGCCAAATGCTCATTATGCGTCTGTGATTCCGTACAAGTGCACTGCTCGTCACACGGTTAGAACCGAAACCGGTGCCGGTGAATTGGTGCTGGTTTCCGCATACTAGTTTTGGGAGTATTCTAGCACTCCTGTCAACTTCCATCTTCTACTAAACTTCTGTCAAAATATGAGCCAGCTTAGTCATTTAGTTTTAGTTTGACAGTTATTAAAATCCTTTTTTTGAGATGTTAACAAGTAAATTTCTTGTGCTCATTACAGATTTAGGCTATTCACGACCACCAGTTGAGCTGTGGAGTTGTTGAATTGAGGAAGCTTACATTTTTTGTAAACATGCCAGTGGGATTGTTTTGTTTTATTCTTCTTTTTTTCGACTTGTAAAAAATTAAATATTTCCTCAATTCAACATCTCCAACTCTGCGGATTAAAGCTACCCAAAGCTGACTTCTATGAAAAAGATTGATGGACAGCTTCTACAATGATTCGACTGCATTTGGCAAAGAAATAACGTAGTTTCTACCATGACAATGCATTATATCTTGCAATCTTTCTTGTTTCTAAATCTCAAGAGATTTGTGTCGAATGAAGAGGTCACCACTAAAACAAACGGCTATTTTGGAGATCTTGGGAAAACCTTTTATTTAGAACGAGAAAATAATTAGCTTAGGGTGAGTACTGAGAACGTTGGAATTATCCTATAGCTGTCAAATTCCATATAAAAAAATTACCTAAAGAAATGTTTCCTTGCCTGATTTTGTTGTTTAAAACTCAGAAACAAAGCAATACACAAAAGTATTTTGAAAATTGTCACCAGAAGTGGCTCGGCTGTTGTGGGTGGTGTGCATTCTGCGGTGAAGCGTATTCTTTTGGGCCTCCTTCACGCGAAAAATGAATATCTAGTTAATTTATTGAAGGAAAATTCGAAATTTCTCAGTAACCTTAACTGTTTATTCTGTTTATTGCGGTTTGTTAACCGATCTTCATGACAACAACGTAGGAGAGGTCATCACCAACAAAGGCGAGCGCTACCGAACGAATCCCGTGTGGGACATATGGCATTGACTCTCCTCAACTCAATATATCTAGAATATTGTCCCAAAGTTTCATGACACTCGAAATAAAAGTCTAAGAGAGAGAGCATTGACTTAAAACTTCGAATGCGTTTTCTCTCAAAACATGGAAGCAACTGTTTTTTTTCTGCTCTCAGCTAATTTTGCGAGAACATTTTTAAGCCACCGTTTAATTACGAGCTATACTAACCCATAAACAAAAACATTTGGTTTTTTGATGCAGGATGAATCTAACATTAGTTATCCTAACCACTTCGAGGAGTCTTTTTTTTGGAAGTGTCTCCCGAAACCAAATGGCTGAATTTTCATTATCTTAGGATGAAAATTTTACCGAAAATTGATTTAATTTTTGTCTTTCCTATGCTAGAAAGTTTGAATAGATCACTTCGAATGTAATAGGGGTATTCCTGCAAGCGATTTTGATTCTTATGCTGGGCTTATACTGCGTCACAGAGTGTCACATTTCAGTGTCACAATGTCACAGCTCCATAAGAATTTGACATTGTGACACTAAAATGTGACACTCTGTGACGCAGTATAAACCCAGCATTATTCTGATAATAGTTTCGGTGTGACCAGATAACCTGTAGAAAATGCCGGAAAAACTGTCAAACAAAACAAAAATCAGAATCAAAACCAAATTCGCAAGCTGTCCAATCTGAGCAAGGAGGATAATGTGTGCCACTTTGTGATGCATCATCCCTGCCGGACAAGGATAATAAAAAGGCCACTTCCAAGGCCACCAAAATACAGCGTCTAATCACTCCCAGTGGAAGTTCAGACGCTTTGCACTCATGAAGAAGCGCCAGCAGTCCACCAATGAGGCTGCCGCCGACTATGCCTATGCTCTTGGTACAGATCAAGAAGTAGACTCTAGTGCAGGGGTGGGATAAAAATACAATACAACAAAAACGAATATGAGAGCAGCACAAAAACTGATTCAATTTGCCTGCAACAGTAGCAACGACGTAGCTAATCAAAAGCGGGATCCTTTTTGAAACATTTCGTTCGTAAATTTTCGTTCACAAAACAAGCCCGACGATGCTTGCTGAGTGCTGAGCCTTATGGCTGCATTCTTGATTGTGACTTATGCAATGTCTCACGTGAGGTCGTCAGCGTTAAGATGCTTAGAACAACGCCGTTTTACCTTTTTTCTGTTTCCTTTTGCGGTGATTTAGAATCTATTTTATTTTATTTTTATATTCAGCCAAGCTGACAATAATCAACATCAATTTCAGGTTGTTCCCGCAAAGTGGTTTGATTTTGTTTTCATGTGACAGTTTTTTTTTTGTTATTTTCAGCAAATTATCTGGTCACACCGAAATAATAACCAGAATCACTTGTAAGAATACCCCTAATATCAACAAAAATCTGAAAAAAATACCGAGCGTCCAAAAATGTCCAATAATAAATATGTTTAGTTAAAAAAAAAACAATTAAAAAGCACATTTAAAAAGTTAAAAACACGCGTGATGAGTTTTTTTTGTTTATGTTCATACCTTAATCCATGGCGATTCGATGGCGCCCAACCATCGATACTAAAGATACTGCCATATATAGTTTCCACCTCTATTATTTTGTGGACACTCTCCATATTCGCTCATTTGAGTACCTCGGTTTACTGTATTCCGTCAGGACAGATTATATAGAATATGCATCGCAGGCATCGGGTTACAAATGTTTAGATTTTCGCCACTCAGGAAGTTGTAATTTTCCAAGTGGAAGAACCGTAAAGGAGCACTGGTATTACATTTGACTTGAAGAGCCTGATTCTGAGCCTGGACGTGACGAGCATCGCCAAACGCCGCTAGCATTGCAAAGTTGCTTTAGATTTCGTCTTGTTGATTTTGAAGCCTGTCAATTTAGCTGAGGTGTCTAGTTTGTCTGTCGCATTTGTTAGGTCGATAAGGGTTTTTTCCAGGAGTCTTATATTGTTTGCAGGGTTTGGAGTGTCGAACAGTAGCGAACAGATCTCCAACCACCTATATAAGCAGAATGGGAGATGTTACAGTATCAGCTGAAAGCAGCGTTTCTACTGCGCCGCTGCAGCGAAGATTCTTTTGTTCATAATTTAACTATCGTTCATCCGGTCTTAACCAATCTATTGGATCGATAAATATGCTGCATTACTAAATATGTCCAAAAGGAACGAACCTTCTATCTATAAAACTGTGGAAGATATGACGTTTTTTCCAAATTGCGTAGGCGAGAGGGGGCAGTAATTGAAAACAAACTTGATCTGCCTGCTAGTAAAAGAAGCTTATGTCCCATACCACTGTAAACCATATTTCAACAAAGTTTGTTTGATAACAACAAAACCAAGTGTGCCTTCGGTACTGAGTTTAAAAATGTTGTAAATTATTTTCCGAAGTTGATGAAAGTGCACGGAAAAGTTTGTATGGGGAAATTCTTTCTCGTCCGATTGACTTGAAATTCGGTTTAATTGCACACGTATTTTTCAGGTTTCGGAAAATCCGCTAACCTGGAAAATGGCCGTAAAGTACTGGATGCAAAAATTATTTTTTCAACCGATTGCCTTGGGACTCGGTTTGAAAGGAAGGAATGCCAAATAATATGTGATGTAATCTTAAGATGCTTGAAAATCAGTATCCTAGGCTTAACTTTCAGGAATATTTCGGAAAATTCAGCATGCAAAAAACTTTATTTGATCCGACTCACTTAAAACTCTGTTTGTAAGCAATCTATTTGTATGTCATATCTCTTACTTTTTAGACATATTTAGTAATCATGGTTATTGATCGATCCACCAAAGGATTGGTAAGAAAGTCATGAACTATTGTCAAGTTATGACAAATGAAAGTTCGCTCCAGCAGCAAAACACATACTAAGCATACAATTTCTCTGGTACAGAGTATATTAACTACAGTAGGGCTTGACCGAGTTTCATACTTGCTTTTTCATATAGCTTTAATCAAATAAGTCAAAGCGGCAATCGAGGACATAGATGAAAAAGCTAGGTGTGGCTACGACATGAGCCAGCGTGACAGTGACCAAGACCGTTAATGGGGTAGAATACAAACAAAAACAGCTGACCTCTCAAATAGAATTTGATAAGACAACAAAATACCATACACAATTCCACAAACGTCAATTTTCCACCATACCTAACCAACTGATGTGGAGTGTATGTTTCACAGAACGTGTGAGTGTGTGTGTCTCGTTTCCTGTCTGCCAGTAAGCAAACATAAAGACGGAAATGCAAACGCACTGGCCCCAACGCTGAACACTACGAACTGGTAACAGAAAGAGAAACAACCAGCAACTACAAAACCAACAAACAACATTTGGAGCAAAAAGAGAAGAAAAAAATGGCAAATGCTAAAAGCGAAATAATAATTTCTAAAGAGCAGAAGTTAGGTTTGCATAAATAACGGCAGTTTTGTTCCCATTTTGTTTGCATACTAAATGCATTTGCTGCTCCTAAGACAAAGCAACTTAAAGCCAGCCACAGAACCGCTAAAAAAGAGCTTTAAAGATCCAAGACCGGCAATTTTGGGCCTTACAAGTACATTCAGTGTTTTTAAAGTAAATGAAAAAATACTTTGAAGATGAAGTTTTAGGAATATTAAGCCAACGTTTTAACTTTTATAGGTTATAGGGATTGCCAAAATTATGGCCCTGTTTCAGGCTTTAGGGATACCACTTAGGCTACTACTTCGATAAGATCTCATAGATTGTATGAGCTTGAGGCAACTATCTTGGTATGGGATAGCACCCACTCCTTCCGGATTTCGCATTGCTTTTTTCAAATAAGCTTTCAAATAGCCAAAGTGTGTCAGACTGTAAAGATCTGGCATTCAATTTTAAAAACAGTTTCCAAAAGTCAACGTTCTCTGTGCTAATTTCAATTGCCATTAAAAAATTATTCAAAATTACTATACAAAGGCTAATAATAGCCGTGATTATGACTGCTACCAAGTTGGCGTGTTCTCTTTTTACAAAAAACTGCTCCAAAAACAGACAAACAACTAGTAAGTCGTCTCTGTTCCCGTCATCAAAAAAACAAACGCATTTTCGCGACTAACGTGCAAGTGTCACGCAAACTAAGTCTATTTTGGTGCAATGCTCTGGAATTCCAGCCACTCGATATGAATGCGAATGCATGGAGCTTTCAGGCGGAAGTGGCACATGCAGTAGACCGCGCACTGCTCACTCACTCAATCGCGAATGCGAGAATCCCCTAAACAAAATAAAAAAAAGGATTCACGTCCATTGAAGCATAACTCGGCAATTATAGCTGAATAGTTTTCAGTGTGAATGTGTGTGAGAGCAATTAACATTCATGATTACAAGACAGCCTACCCGCAGCTCGAATAAATATTTAACAATAATTCACACCGCCCCAAAGCGACGGAGCGCAATCTTACGCAGTGTTCTCCCAACACCGAGCAGCCATCGACCCTTGTTAACCCTTCGATATATATACAGTAATAATTATGTGGGTTAAACGTTTCCAAAGGCAAAGGCGTGATGTGTAAACTTCAAGGGGCAACAGTCATGTGTCTGTGCCTCTGGTCTTTAAATTGTAATTTCA
Organism: Lordiphosa collinella; assembly: GCA_018904265.1. Lineage (NCBI taxonomy): Eukaryota > Metazoa > Arthropoda > Insecta > Diptera > Drosophilidae > Lordiphosa > Lordiphosa collinella. The sequence continues at coordinate 306,011 of JAEIFV010000042.1, read as the reverse complement.
GTACAAGCAAACTGGAACCCTGTCTGGCTATCTGACGTCATCTATAGATTGCGTGGTCGATTCAATAAAACGGGTTAAGTGTTTTTCTTATTTATGTACACTTTTCATTAGTAAACAAAAATCAATATGTGAACGAGTCACCCCAAATAGAAAACACCCATGAAAATAAAGGAATACAAGCGCATTCATGTATAAATTGGGTAGGATATAACTCGTTCCATCTTTAGTGCAGAGTAGATCAATAAGTACCACTGTAAGTACCCCTACAAGGTGTCGAATTCTCTTTTCAATGACTATCCAGAGATATTGTCTTAACGAATACCAATATTCACATTTTGTTAAGGAGAGGAGAGGAACACTGAAACACTTGGTCACCTAGCACAGAGTTATTTCATAATTTCAAATGTTTGAATCGTTTAAAAACTAAACTCGAGAACTTAAAATGACAAAACACTCGATCATGACACACAGCTACATATTTTCTATTCAGACCAAGATTTGGTCATCTTAAGTTGAGACTACAACAGAAATATTCAGGGATGCAAGCGGATGCTGAACCGAACCGATCCAAACCCTAATTATGCGCTGGTTTCTGATCGTAGCCCGAACCTGTACCAAAAATAGTCGTTCTGGTAAGTAACAAAGAACTAATGAAAAGCAAAAATGAATAAATATAAGCATTTTTGGACAAGGACTTTAGAAACGATAGAAACGATCGGATGAAAACTAGTTATAATGAAAAACGTTTTTGTTTTCAATGATAGCGATACACACACACAATTATTCGCAATTGGCTATCATACTTCTTTCCAGGGATGCAAACCGATTTAAAATAAGGACTGGTTCGGTTCATTGCTTCACATAGTTTTTGAGCCACCGGTTCGGCTTATTACATGGTTTTTGAAGCCAATTGAACAGCGGTTTCGGTTCGGTTCAGTGGTTCTGTCTTTATATATTATAAATTTAATTAAGGCCAGTTTCTGTTTTTGCAAATTACCCCGATCTTTCCTAAAATCTGCGAGGAAAGGAATTCGCAACGCACTTTATGTTCTTGGATGCCAAAAATCTGTAAAATCTCAACCCTTAAAGCCCATCCTTAAGTTTAGCGACCAGATATTTTCATATATCTAATTTTCATAAAATGACAAAAACTTATTTCTAGGATCGCCCTAAGTCTGTTCGAAAATCTATTTCTTTACAGACTTTCGATGGTAATGCAGTCAAAAAGTTGTCAAGAACACATTTCTGTTTAAGGATCGATTTTATACTCTGTACCAAAGGTACATAGAGTATAATAAGTTTGTGCTAGCCATGTCCGTCTGTCCGTCTGTCTGTCCGTATGAACGCACAGATCTCAGAGATGGTAAGAGATAGAGGTTTGACATGTATGAGACTTATGCTTATACTTCTTATACTTGCAGGCAGATCAAGTTTTTTTTTCAATTTTTTCCACGCCCCCTCCCGCCCCCGCAAATTGGAAAAAACGTAATATCTCCCACAGTTTTATAGATAGAAGGTTCGAACCTTCTGGACATATATTTTTATCAAAATTATTTATCGATTTGCCAAAGGAAGGTAAAGATCGGATCAACGGTTGTCGAGATATGATCAAACGAAAATTCAATATTTCTGGGCTTGCTCCTGTAGCAGCAAAACAAATATCGTATGTATGTTCAGATGTATTGTATATATGGCAACGACTATCAGCAGCAGCAGTTTGAACACTATACATCTGTGTGTAGATCAGTGGTGTCCAAACTGAAACAATAAAGCGTTTGCTTGTTTGAACACATTAAAGTACTAGTTCTTGGTTTTAAGAGCGAAACACCAAGGCAAGGTGACGTTTTACTGCTTTACACTAAAAAAACAAAATGCGTGATTCAAACATAAATTTTAGTTTTGTTTTCATTTGAGGTTTTCGGTTCGGTTCAGCATTTTCGAAGGGACGCCGGTTTGGTTTGCGGTTTGGTTCGCCAGCGGAAAAAAGCTGTTCGGTTCGGTTCACAACCGGTTTGCATTCCTGCTTTTTTCTTATATCTTTTGCATAAAGAACTTAACCAGCTAACTCTTGCGAAATATGACTAGTAAATTGTTCTGAAAAACGAATTGAAAGTTGTGTTCAACCTAAGTAATTTATTGACTGACTAGTTAACTGGTGACTGGAAGTTGAATTCTTTGCTTGTAATATGATCTTATGCTCAGATCAGAAATTTAAAAAAAAAATTCTGTCGGGATTTGTGGAAAATTCAGAAAATTAACTTTTTGGTCATCTCCGATCGGGATCAAGATCATTTTCAAAGATCTATATGAAAATTAAACCGGAAACGTTAACCGAAATAAACCGTTTCAAATCATGTACCTGAACCGAAACCGGAACCGATAATACTTTTTTTTGAGAACCGAACACCGTTTACCGTTATTATTGAAACCGAAAGGGTACCTGTACGGCTTCGATTTTTATACCTTTGCAGAGCTCATTGTAATTTTGGCCAGATGTTTGTAAAGTAGAGAAGGAATTATGAGACGGCCTTTACAAGATGTCAGGTTTTCTTGCCAGTTTTCTTAGAAAGCGTAAAATTCAAGCACCCGTCTATAAAACGAAACTTGTACGAAACTTTACACCAATGATGCTCGAGATGACAGTTGGCTGCGGTTGATTATCGTAGATGGCTTTTGATCTACCGTCAATTTCTAGCAGCAATTTTGCTCTTATGGGAATCGAAATGGCTGAAAGCAAGAAACAGCTTTTGAATTCGCCGCACAATAAATTGTTACTGAAAGGAGAGCAGATGGCAGAACTATTTTAGTAGGTAGAAACTATCAGGCCTGTTACGGTTTTCACATATTTCTTCGATTTCAAATGAAAACAAAATCGAACGATTTGGTTTTAGCTGTTCTGGTACTCGAACGATTTGCAATTCGAATTTTTCATTTCCAAATTGTTTCCGTTGGCTACACTTTCACCTCAATCAACTGGTGAATCAAAACAATCCAATAAATAATCACTCAAAATAGTTTATAGTAGTTTAATATAGATGTTTAAAATGTCGTTTCTATTTTTAAGGGCATTTTATGAACATTTTCCCAGCGTTTCATAAACAAGTGAAATTCAGAACTGCTTGAAAAAAATATGTGAATTCGATTTGGATGTCACATGGCAAAATTGAAGCTATTCATAAAAATTATGCATTTTTTTATAAAAAATAATTTTTAAGGGAATGTAAAATTGCAAAAAGTATCTAAATACACTAAACAATGGTACAAAATTAACGTTAAGCCATTAATTTGACGCCTTTATGTACAAAATCGCATTTACTTTTGAATTCATCGACTGCAAGCAAAGAGAATTCAAATCGAGAAAATCTTTCGAATTGTGAAAACCGGAACAGATAACCAAATCGAACTCGAACAAATTTAGTGAAAGTGAAAACCGGAACAGGCCTGTATATTGCCACTAGAAAGCAATTTGTTTTGGTTGCTGTGTCTGATTACTTATTTACACTCAGTAATATAATGTTATCATGTCAACTACATGTCATGTACTTAAAATAATACGAAATCTGAAATAGCGTCTATAAATTCAGTTTAATATTAAACGACGGAAACTTTTATTTTGTATATTGTTTCGCTATGTTACAAAGGCCGGGTGGCTCAGCGGCTAGTGTGTCCAAAAAAATATCCATTTGGATATCCTTTTATCATCCAACGGAGCTGAAAAATTGTTCGAGGGATGATCATTTTCATATCCTTTGGATGATTTTTCAGTACGGGAAATCATCCAATGGATATTTTAGCACATCCTTTTTTTTCTCTGTGTGGGTTCGATCCGCCCTTTGGAACATCTAATGAAAAGTTTCTTTCTTTCTCTGCTGTTAGGCGCCAGCTTTAAAGTAACTCGCATCAAAAAGCTTCTCAAAACTGCCTTTCGGATTCGGCCTTAAACTGTAGGTCCCTTTCTCTTGTGCGAAAATTAGAAACACACAAGCCAAGAGATTGAGAGGAGCTCGGCCTTGGCCCTTTGTAGCTGTGTCAAGCCAAACTTCTTTGTTTCTCATTCGACCTGGTTCAAACTTATTTTCAGCAATGTCTACATATCAATCTTTCGGAAAATGGTTGGTTTAGTTTAGCATCGAGCGACAAGCTTCAATTTTTTTTTTTAAATTTCACACAAAACATGTAATAAAGTCGGTCAAGCCCCACTGTAATATACTTTGTACCAACGAAAGTATTAGTTTAAATGTTGCAGTTTCAGTTGAAAGCAGTACTGCTACTGCGCTGCTGCATTGAACATTCTCTTATTATAACTTGACTATCGTTCTTCCAATCATTAACATTCCTCTTTCGGATCGATAAATCATACTGATTACTAAATATATTTAGACCTTCTATCTATATAACCAGGGGGGATATGACTTTTTGGCCAATAGCGGGGGCGTGGCAAAAATTGAAAACGAACTTAATCTGCCTGCAAGGATAGAAGGGAAATGGACCATACATGTCGAACCTCTATCTCTTACCATCACTGAGATTTGTGCGTTCATACGAATATCCCCCACCTGTGTTTAAATTGACGGGGTCAGTGTTCACCCGATAAGCTTCAAGCCCATTTTCAAAGCTTCACATACAAAAAAAAGCAAGGCACTTGCAAATTTTGAAAATCCACTAACACAAATGGGAGCGAAGCGGCTGGTATAAGCTAGCCAGCAATATACAAAATGAATTATGAATTACGGTCTCACCCCTTGTGCTCATCGGACCTTGCAGTCTGGACAGGTTGAAGCGAGGCAGACAGAACTCCATTTTAAAGTCTTAAAACTATGATTTTTTGGTTGTGGTACATTGCAAAAACCAAATCAGTTTCAGTTGCCTGTGGCAAATTTGACTTGATAACCATTTTCCAACTACAAATGTATCCGACACTGTTATATCAATGTGTCAACAGCAGACGCGCTGCTGGGTATGCGCAATGTCAGCTGACCACAGCAACAACAAAAATAAACAAGTAAGAAAGTCGGTCAAGCCCGACTATTATATACTCTGCACCTGTGAAGTGCTGCCCATCACCGTTGCGACCGGTGCTGCCCATAATTGTTGGTTTTCCTTGTAACTCGACTATCGTTCATCCGAACTTTACCATTTCTTTGGCCGATCGATAAAGAATCCCGACTATTAAATATGTCCAAATGGAACGAACCTTCTATCTAAAAAAATGTAGGAGATATGATGTTTTTTCCAATTTGCGGGGGCGGGAGGGGGCGTGGCAAAAATTTAAAATAGTCTTCATCTGCCTGCTGGTATGAGAAGTATATGTCCCATACATGTCACTCCTCCTCTTACCATCTCCGAGATCTTTTTGTTCATACGGACAGACGATCATGGCTAGATCGACTCAGCTGTTGATGCTGATCAAAAATATATATACTTTATAGGGACGGAGATGCTTCCTTCTGCCTGTTACATACTTTTGCACAAACTTAATATACTCTGTGTACCTCAGGTACAGAGTATAAAAAAACAGCCTCAGGTTAACAATTCAAATACATTTTCACGAACAAAAACATTAATTAATTAGGTGGTTTGTTTTAGCGGACAGCCGTACAGCAAACACTCCAAGCGGAAAGTTTATCTACTGCTCTACTAAGGTAACGCGTCTAGCGTTGAGTCCACTCGTGGCCACGCCTCCGCGCCCACCCCCCCTTCTTTTGCACAGTCCTCCTGCTTACCACTGCAGGGCAAACATTTGCGCATTTCTTTCGTAGCTGTGTTTTCCCTTTCGCCAAGTCGCCAGTCGGGAATCGGGAATGGAGTAAATTTCAGCGCGCATAATGTGCCGCAATGCGGTTTTTTCTCAGAGTTGCTGGCTTCGCGCCGCAGGACATAGACATGCAGGACTCCAGCGAAATTCCTTACTTTCTGTAAGCGCAAGCAGTCGCGCATGAATTTTGAGCATAAACGGCATAAAATATGTGAGCAATAAAACACACGATTGAAATGCTGAAGTCAAAAACTTTTTTGCGAAAATGTCTTAAAGCGCCATCGGCAGCGGCTTCGTCTCCGGCTGCGGGTGCGGCATTGGCGGCTAACCAAGAAGCCTCTCGAATGGGTGTTTGCTTGCTGAGCATGGGCTTGATTTATGCCACATACTGGCAAGCATATGCTGCCTTACTCTGTGTTTGGAAGTGTGCCGAAGCCGGTGAATGGGCGCCATTGAATCCGAGCTGCCAGCTTGCCTGTGAATTGCCTGTTTTAGGCTAAGCTCTTGGATCTTAGCACACGTCACTCGGCTTGCTTTCACATTTATTTCATCGACTTTTGAAAGGCAGCCTACAAACAAGTCAGGGCGTGTGTGTGAGCGCTTGTCTATGCATATTCTGGGCTTAGGCCAAATTGTGTGAATTGAAAGAATTGGATGACTTTGTGAAGCTGCCCTGCATAAAGATTTCGCTTTCAACTTATGCATTTGTTTGTCTGTCCAATTTTTGGTAAACAAATTGCCAAGAAAAAACTCTATAGAAGTCAGACCTTGAGGCTGTCTCTGCCTGCTTTCGCTCTAAATTTCTTTTGTTATCTCATGAAAATAAATTTTGAATATTGTGTTTTTAGCAGAAGCAAAGCGAACAACAATAATTTTGGATTTCGTTCGCACGTACATAGAAATCTCTTTATAATTTTGTGCGCATTTTTGATGCGCCCTAAAAAGTATGCTACCATTTTGAATGTAACTCACAGGCAAATGGCTGTAATCGAATTTTCAAATGAAATTGCATAAATAAAACGTGGCAAATTTTGCAGAAAATGTTTAACTTCCACCGTAAAAAGCAGAGAGAAGCAAATGTGGTTATCTTAAGCAAAATCCCATTAATGCTTTGTCGAAATGGTGGCCCAGAATGCTTTAAGCCAAGTAGGCTGGAATTAATGTTGTTCTTCTTTAATACTTAATTTCTTGATACTATGAGGAATTGGAATGTACACAAATAATGCTAAGGAAACCAAGAACTTGCGTCATTTCATCTGTTCAGCTTTTTGAAAATTGGTGAAAATCAACTAGGGATCATCCATGACTGTGACACTGATGACCCGAAGGAAAACTATAATTATCTTTGTTTTTGAGAAAAAGTTTTAAACTTCCTAAAATAAAAACAGATTACACAAGGCAACAAAATTAGACTCTTTCCAGTATATTGAAGGGTTGGTTATTATTCTTGATGAGTTTTGTCGGCTGAACTAGAATCTGTTTTCAGAAATGATGCATCACGTCTAGTTCTTTAGTAATTAAAGCTTAAAGTTGCATAAAATGCATATTTCGACCCTTTTTCGTCACTTTTTGTGCAAATGTTTAAATAATCTTTGAAATTATCGTAAAGTATTGCTCCATAGCTTCAAAAAAAACTATCCTGAACATTTCTGCGTTATTTTTAGACGAAAATATACCATTTTAAATTCGTGTCCTATAATTCATTGAACCATTTCTCTTCCAACCAAATTCCAACCCAAAACCAATTTTCTTTCGTTTGGTTTCAAACCTCTCGTATTTTGTTAAGAGATTTTGACAAACTAACCAATACATAAAACAACCAAAAGCGACTTTACGAACCTACGCAATTTAGCACTGTTTTTGTAGTAGGACCATAATCTTATACACACCTTTTAACTAGACTGTCGAACTAGTCTCTCAAAGAAAACGAAATCTCTCAAAGTTCTAGGACACCGACGAATTTCTCCAGCGATTTGCAAGCCAACCGAAGCCAAAATCTCTAGAGATTTCCAAGACACCTCCGATTATCCCAGGTTTGAATATGATTACAACACGATTTCTGGTTAAAATATCCAGAAACTTATTTAAAACTATTATATTCTTTATATACTGAACCGAGTTATTTTACAATAATGCAGAGTCCGGTTCGGGTTCAGGTTCGGTTAGAAAGGTTCGTTTCATGGTCCGGCTCGAAGGACCAAAAAACCTGATCCGAGCCGGTTTGCAGCCTTGACATTAACAATCTCTAAGTTTTAGATTGAAAGGCGAAAAGAGTCGGTATCAGACTTCACGCTTATAACCAAGATGTAAAAAAGGGTGCATGTAAGGTACATAAAGCCTGAAGAGAGGGGCCTTTTTTGGGGCCATATGACTGGTCGCAGGATAGCTGTGAATAAGCTGCGAGTAGGCCTCTCTCCCATTCCTCACATCTCACTCCGTGCCGGACTAAGATGTCATTCGGACCGTGCGAGAGTGAGCCTGGCTGGACCCCGGTATTATCAGTCTGGTGCGGCGTTGTTTTAGTTCGCCTCGGCAGAAACGGTCCTTCAAATTAAGAAACGAAAAATTAAAGTACACTGTAATCCCTGCTACAGCTTTCGCAATACAGTTTAAGGAGAGACAGATGGACAGAGAGCGTCCAGCCCTCGTAAGAGACACAAATCGCGCACCTGTGCGCAAACCCCTCCACGGGGAATCTAAAAAATCTTATGAAGAATATGGAAAAAAAGGGACCATCCACTCTCCCCAACAGGAACTTGGCTCATCTTCTCTGGAGGACAATGGCCACCTTCCACTGGAAACAATCGATTCACTTTAACTTCGGGCGCAAATACACTTCTTCTTAAGTGAACCACTTAAAGCCAGAGGGCGTTGTGTCAGCAGGCGTTATTACATGCACCCGTACAAAGTACCGCAATGGATAACTCCCCAGAAAAAGTATTTAGAAAGTCGGAAAATTTATATAGTTCTGTTTAAAATTCAGTGCGAAGGTTCGAATTCATCATGAAGTCTAAGGTCTGTTCGTGGACTGGTCCCTAAGCTTGTCGAACCCATCCCAACCCTCTCCTTTTGTTGTGATAAATTAAAAATTTCTTTTATTCGGTTCGAAGGATTCTAGCGTACAATGTAAAATGGCTTTACACAGCCCTCTCTCAATCTTCTAATTTTAGCACAAGAGAAAGGGATCTACAGTTTAACGCCGAATCCGAACGGAAGCTTGAGAAGCTTTTGCATGGCTTATTACTACAAAACTGGCACCAACACAGAGGTGTGGCCGGGTGTAAAGTTTATTCAAAGAAAAAGCTTTTCATTAGATGTTCCGAGGCGGGGGCAAACACAAAAGCAAATGAGCAATGAGCGTTGTATTCCTTAAGGAATGATCGTTGTACGATCTGTTCGTAAAGCCATATCTGAATTCAATTTCAGCTCCGACTGAGCCAAGGAACTCCCGAACAGCTACATCGATTAGTTAACTACATACTTGAAGAGTACAACGGGAAAGAGTATGTTGTGGCAGTATACCTTGACATTCAGCAGGTCTTCGATAGAGTCTCTCAAGGACCTTCTCCCGCCCCTACTGTAATTGCTAATCAAGAGCTTTCTGATGGGTGAATCCATTGAGTCGGCACTGTGCTGGTGTTTTTTACATTGGGCTCAACCCTATAGTCCGTATAAGCCCACAATATGCCCAGAGCCAGGAGCTCGAAAACTACAACGAGCTGCGTATCGGCAACATTTGCCGATGACACGGGCACACAAAGCGACCTAAGCCCTCCAGAAACATATGTATGTCTCATGTGTCGATCAGTATGAAGGCAGCCTAAAGCTTGTCAGGCAGTGGCAACCAAAAAATGGGTGGTTCCTGAACCACAAGAACAAGTTTTCACTCAGAAACAACGTCATTCTGGCTTCGGTATGGAGGTAGTGTCTATGGCATCTGCACATATTTAGAGTGTTCCAAGCTAAAATCCTAAGAGCCAAATGGTACCTTAGAACAATAGACATTGAGAAGGACTCTGCTGTTCGTATGGTAAAATCGGTCTAAACCGCTTCGCTTCCACAATAAAAAGAGACTAGAAAGCGCTTCACACGCACTGCGAAAAAAACGCTCTTCGCTCCTACAATGAAATACAGTTTAACGCCAAATCCGAACGGCAGAGTTTGAGAAGCCTTTTCAAGGCTAGTTTCTTCACTGCTAGCGCCAACAACTGGTGAAGGTGATCGGGTGTGTAAGTTTTTAAGGAAAAAACTTTTTCATTAGATGTCCCGAGGCGGCATCGAACCCACGACTTCTTGAACAGCAGACACACAAACTATCCGCTGCACCACACCAGGCCACGGTCAAAGAATAGGGCATACTAAAAAGACATAAAAACTCGAACAATTTAACTCATGAACTGATTCCAAGCTCTCTTACTCGTGCTCAGTAAATTAACATAAGCTTGTACTTTCATCCAACTGGATACGACTTCGCCTCAGACAATAAAAACAAGTTCAATTACCATGTAAAATTTAACCACAACATAACGCTGATAACAGCAACCACTCGTGGAGAAACAAAAACAAAGCCCGCAACTCGTAAAGCCTCACAATAGGAGCATAAAATATCAAGCGTAAAAAGCCAAGGCTCGTCAACTTACTTGAAATTAATCAGCGCATGCATTTTTCATAGGTTTGTTTACGCGCGTTTTTCCGTATCTGTCGCTGCTCTGCTTGAGGGTCTTTTAAGTGCGCGTACATCGTTAACGGCTTAATTGCTTGGCCATTTCCACACAGTTGATGTCACGACAGGCGCCAGCCGGCTCTAAGTCCCAGCTTCCTGCTGGGCTAAGTCCTGCTATTGTTTGTCTTTTGTATGCGTTGTGTGTGTATTTTTATATGTTGCAGCTAATCCGTTTGCGTGAGTGTTGCGCCAAGTTCCTTGGGTTGTTCTTTTCAGCAACGCGTGGCATGCGAGTTTTTCATTTATGCATATAAATCCACAGCAGCTGCTTTTGCTTATCGCTTAAGCACTTGATCCGCTGAGAGGCATAGAGACATTACATGACATGGCGCTTTGATGCGATACGCGGAAAAATTGCGGGACAGCACTCACACGCGAAATACGGAAAAGCGGAAAACTCCCGTGTTGAATTAATTATATATATTGATTAAGCTTTAATTTCGATTAAATAACATTTATAATTAACTTTGGTTTCACTTTGCTAGCACCCGTTATTAATTGATATGATTTGGATATTTTAATATTTATTTGGGATTATTATAAATCAGACTAACTGTGATATGTATCGTTAAAGTTATTAGTTTGGTTAAATTTTAATGCGGTCGAACTACCTGAAAAGAGACAACGAAATGCATAAATTTATTAAAGATATAATTTAGTTGGTCTTAACAATTCAACCAATTTGGCCGCCTAATTAAGCACACGCAATGCCAATGGCAGGATGATGTCTGCCAAGTTTCAACGGTCGTCGGTGTGCAACTAGGCCCTGGATGGGCCACCTCTTAAGCCTTTTTCACGAGTTCTAATTACATCAGTGCCGAGATTCTTCTTTGCACCACAAGCCACACACACATGAACCCACACACCCACCCACAACCACACACATGGCATATAATTAGAGCATAATTACAGCTCGACTAATACTCAAGTTTCCAGCAAGTGGGGAGAAAGAAAAATTGGCTGCTTGGAGGGAGCCTCAGTCGGTCATCTATTAAGTATAATCAACGCCACGGCAAACGGAAATAGACAGATTTCCGGCTATTAAACATCCAACAGAGCGGCAAAGACGCTGCAAAAAGAAACCAGACTAGTTACACAGAACGAAATTGTTGGGATTGTGTAGAATCGAAATGAACTAATTGTGTTTATAATGAGAAATTGGGACTGCATCACATTGCCCAGAAAATTATAACAACAACTGTTGACTGCTACATTAAGGGATTCCGAACCCAAATAAAACCGTGAGATCTGACAATTTATGTATGTTATGTAGCACAACTTCGATCAAACCAGAATCATTTAGGAAAAAATTTCGGTATAAAAAAGATGAAATCTTTCAACTTAATTATATTTTAACCAAAAGTTTAACAAAACAGCTGATCTTCGCCTATAAGGCCCACAAAAGCGATGCCCAGCCGTATGCTCTTTGGGTGCGTTTTGTTTTTGTAATTGCACCGAAGTTATACATGAAGGGCGCGAGTCATACAAAACGACACACATGCCAACGATTTCGTGTGTCTGCGTCGCGTAGAACAAAAACCGGGCTTGATCTCTTATTTGATTGGCGTTTGCGCGTGCAAACACACTGACCAACAACGATGTATTGGTGCTTTTCTTTGTGAGTATTTGTGAGTGCTCTGCCCTATGCTACATTTGGGCATGTCTGGCTTCGAAGAATTTTTTTCCTATCTCCCAGAAGTAACGCTTTCCCATCGCCTAGAATTTATCGCATAGTGTCACATTTCTTCCCGTAGGAAGATAAGATTGCGATAAAAAGTGTTTGCTGGGCTAGTATATGTTCACAGAACTCCTTCTTCTCTTTACCGTATCAACATAATTGGGTGTCTGTTATTCCCAACTTGTACAGGTGACCCGGCGGTTTGCAGTGGCCCATATAGAGCCCTTTCAGGATCCTGAGGGCATTCTCTCCTTGTTGGATCAATGCCTAGAACCTTTTGAGCTTGTGGTTCACTATTAGTGATTTTTCTTGTCCCATACAAAAGGTTGTTCTTATCGTATTCTCTTCCTTTATAAGGAGTGTTCTGGTCCTACCATTGGGGTGGCTGCACTTCGTCGGACATTTCGTTTCCGGTGATATTGTTGTGTTTTAGGCAGGGTGATACCTTATCGTGCGACTTCTTTAATCTGCTGATGGAGTACATACTGCGCCAGTGCCCAAATGCTAACAGAACGAGCACCATCTTTACCAGAGATAACATGCTACTTGCATATGCCGATGATATTGAAATCATCGGCAAAAGCGAATCTGTGGTAAAACGGGCGTTCTCAGAGATAGAGAAGCATTCAAAACTTATGGGCTTAGCGGTAAATGAGGAAAAGACGAAATACCTAAAATCAACGCACAGTAAGTCACCGCTTGGACAATCTGTTGCAATGGGAGACTACAACTTCAAGGTTGTTAAGGAATTTGTCTACCTCGGAACGACGATAGCCAGCGACAACAACACCAGTCTGGAAGTCCGAAGAAGAATTACTCTTGCAAACCGATGTTACTACGGGCTCAATAAGGAGTTCAAGAGCAGAGCCCTCTCTCGGAAAACGAAAATTGCGCTATACAAGTCGCTTATCATCCCAGTCCTGCTATACGGCGCAGAAGCATGGACAATGACAAAAAAGGATGAGGCGGCAATTGGCGTGTTCGAGAGGAAAGTTCTTCGGAGGATTTATGGACCCCTAAACGTTGGCGGCGAATTTCGCATCCGAATGAATCACGAACTGTACAAGCTCTATGGGGACACTAAGCTTGTCCAGCGCATAAAACAACAGCGGCTGCGAGTTGGGAGGCACTCCCCCGCAGGGTCGACCGAAGCGGAGATGGTGCGACCAGGTGCAGGAAGTTATTGCGAAACTGGGAGTGTCCTCCTGGTGGAATGTCGCTCGGGACAGAGGCGAGTGGCGGGCATTAGTGGCAGCGGCCGAGACCGTAAAACGGTTGTGATGGCCAAAGAAGAAGAAGATATTGTTGTGTCCCGATAACCAGCGTATAGACTTATTTAGAAAATCAAACTGCAAGGGTATTCAAAACTTCGGCCGAGCCGAAGACAACTTTCCCCTATTTTTTTGTTTTAGTTTATTGAATTAAAACTGATAAATCGCTTTAAATTTTTGTTGCGTATAAAAATTCTATCAAAAATGGGACAGAAAAAGTTTTATATTTTTATAAACCGCCCATATCAATTCAGCTCTTTTTAAAGGAACCCGACTACTTTCGGACTCACCTTGTATAAAACGTCAAGGATAACAAAGCCTTGGAAAAGCCCCAGTTATACTTAGTCGTTTTTATTTACAGTGCACTCGCTGTCGGAAACTATGTGAGGTATAAATTGAAAAAAATAATGTTAATTAGCCGTAATTTGCCAGGAGCTGGGGTAAGGGCAATTCGAGGGGTAAGCAGTCGACATTGAGCTCCGATGCGTAGGCGTCTCTTGACATTGACACACACACACACACACTCCAACATGCGAACACACGCTCACACAGCCATACGCAGCAGGTGTTGCCTTAATGATGTAATGGTCTCCCTTTGGGGAAGCAACCATCCCTACCCTCCACCCCCCGCCCCTTTGTCCTGGAGCCGGTGAGCTCATTTATTAACATAAACAGTTCATTTGTACCAAAACAGACAGTCGCAGCATGGCAAAAGGCGTGTCCAAAAGAATGTCTAGCGAACATAAATGCACAACACAAACTTCGATTAACAGAAAATACATAATAAATGGCTAATAGCGCCTATCAAAAGTAGTATGGCCCAAACTAAGTATTCCCATTGTTTGCGTCGCACAAAAAGCTATCACGTTTCTTGTTAGTCGACAATTCACACATTTCGATTGTACAATACAACAAGAATATATTGTTCGATTCTGCTCAGAACAATTTCGTTTTCGTTTCCATTCATTTGAGTTCTTTTTTTGGAATATTTGGCGCGCTCAAGGCACGCGATATGGCAATTGATAAAACACCGGGTATTCGATATTTCCCGTCACTGCAGGGCCCAGCGGCATGGCTGGCCTTTTGTAACGTTGAGGGTTTCAGTCTCCAATAGTTACTTGTTTTGCCTTGTTTCATATTTTTATTGCACGAGTATGAAACTATGCAATATGTTCCTTTCACAGTGTCTGGGTGTGTGTGTGGGAGTAGCAGTTTTCTTTTATTTGAGCAAAATCATTAACAAAGTCATGTTATTTGCATTTGACTAATTTTGAGCAACGAGAACATTGATTTATTACGATTGGAGCTAAAACTAAGGTAATGGCCTACATTTACGGCTTGTGTAACAATGCCTCGAAGTAGGCAATGAATTTCTAATGGAATGAGGTTATGCTTAAGACCACCTGTATTTGTGGAGCGCACCCATTTAATAGCGCGCATAATGCGATAATATTTTCGGTCACTTCACATAGGAGTAAGCATTACGGAAAGCTCGCAGAGTAAGCCAAAAACAGACAATTATACAAAAGTTACATCTACAAAGCGCTTAGACTTATGTACATTTCGAATCTGCCTATGTCGCAGAGTTGCCAGTGAGTTTGCATTTGGAAAGATGCAAGAAATAAATTATATGAAAATGCACAACACAATCCATTACTTCTACATATAAACTCATGAACAACTCATTCGAAAACAATCACAAAAATAGGGGAAAGATAATTTTGGCTTGGCCGAAATTTTGTATACCCTTGCAGTTTGATTTTCTAAATAAGACTACTTTTCGGACCTTACTTTTCTATGGGAGCTATACTATATAGATGTCCGATTTCGACCAAACTTAGTGCAATCATGGAAAAGCATAACAAACTGTTAATTACGAAATTTGGAGGCAATCCCAATTAAAACAAAAAAGTTTTTCTCACTAGTACTTCCTTTTCGACCGATCATTCATACTGCAGCTATATGCTATAGCCATCCGATTTTGACAAAACTTTGTAGAATTGTGTAAAAGTATATAAAATAAAGATATGCCAACGTAAGGGACGTTTCCATTAAAAACAAAAAAGTTTTTTCACAAGAACTAGTTTTTCGACCGATTGTTCCTATGGCAGCTATATGCTGTAGTCATCCGATTTTGACCAAACTTTGTAGAATCGTGTGGCAGCATATAAAACAAATACAAGCCAATTTAGAGGACATTTCCATTGAAAACAAGAATTTTTTCTAGCTAAGACTACTTTTCAGACTCTACTTTTCAATGACAGCCATACTATATTGATATCCGATTTCGACCAAATTTGGTGGAATCATGGAATAGCATAGTTGCCGGGTGGCTCAGCGGCTAGTGTGCGCGACCGCTGTGTAAGAGGTTGTGGGTTCGATCCCGCCTAGGAACATCAAATGAAAGAATAAACTTTATACCCGGTCACCCCTCTCTGCTGTTGATGCCAGCTTTGTAGTAATTAGCCCTGCAAAAGCTTCTCAAACCGGATTCGGCGTTAAACTGTAGGTCTCTTTCTCTTGTGCGAAAATTAGAAGCGCACAAGCCAAGAGATTGAGAAAGGCTCCGCTTTGGCCCTTTGAGGCTGTGTCAAGCCATTGTACAATTTTGGTTTGGTTTGGAGGCGCTTCCATTGAAAACAAAAAAGTCTTTCTCAATAAAACTAGTTTTTTGACCGATCGTTCCTATGAGAGCTATATGCTATGGTCATCCGATCCGGCCGGTTCCGACAAATGTGCAGCGTATTTAAACCAAAAGGCAAAGCAGCAGGAGTAGACGGCATACCGGCGGAGTTCTTCAAATGCCAACCGGCAACCGCTGTGGAGTTACTGTACCCGGTTATACAACGGGCATGGGAAACTGAGGAGCTCCCCTGGGAATGGTTTGAAGGCATCCTGGTGAAAATTCCCAAAAAGGGTGACCTGCGCGAATGCGAAAACTGGCGTGGAATCTGTGTGCTGCCAACAATTTCGACTCTCATAGCAAAAATAGTTCTGGATCGCCTGAGAGACACCATTATGGACACCATAGGCGAAGAGCAAGCCGGATTCAGACAGGGCTCGTCGTGTACGGACCACATAAACACTGTGCGCATTCTGATCGAGCAATGCACCGAACTCAACTCAGACCTGCACATGGCCTTTGTGGACTTCGCTAAAGCCTTCGACAGTGTTAGCAGGGAGTGCATATGGCAGGCACTGCGAAGGAGAGGGATACCGGAAAAACTTATTTCCCTCAGCAGAGCGACATACGACAGCGCCCAGTGTAGAGTGCTTCACGGTGGAATGCTCCCAACAACAGCGGCATTAGGTGGTCAATGACTACAAGACTGCTGCATCTGGACTTTGCAGACGATATATGCCTCCAGTCAAATAGGCTAAGCGACCTGGCTAATACACTAGCCCACCTTGACACCTCAGCTAAATCGGCAGGCCGCAAAATCAACACGAAGAAGACAAAAGCGCTCAGCATCCGTTCCGGACATTCCCAGGCTCTGGTTTTGGACGAAAAGCCAATTGAGCAAGTTGAACAATTCAGCTACCTGGGAAGCGTAGTAGCTGTTGATGGAGGGACAGAGCTCGATGTGGATGTGCGCCTTCAAAAGGCTAAAGGTGCCTATGGGATACTGTCAGCTGTTTGGCGTTTGCTCGACCTATCCACACTGGCTCAAAATCAGGCTCTTCAAGTCCAACGTAATGCCAGTGCTCTTATACGGTTCTTCCAATTGGAAAATTACAACTTCCATAGTGGCGAAACTCCAAACTTTTGTAAACCGTTGCCTGCGACGTATCTACTGCATATTCTGGCCTGACAGAATACGGAACTCTGAGCTACTTGAACGAGCGAATATGGAGAGTGTCGTCATCATAATACGCAGGATGAAATGGGGCTGGATAGGACATACATTGCGAAAAAACGAGAACAACATCGCAAGGAAGGCAATGGAATGGAACCCGTTGGACGGATTCGGGCGGTCAAGTGGCAGACCCAAAGAAACCTGGAGGAGGACTGTCGGTAGAGAAGCGCAAAGCATCGGGAAAAGTTGGGGAGAACTGAAAGCGACGGCCAACAATAGAGTTCGCTGGAAGGAGAGGAGTGGTTGATGCCCTATGTCCCACAAGGGATCGGAACTAGAAGAAGAAGTGGTCGGAGAAGCTTCCTTCTAGGCGTTACAAGCATTCGGACAATTTTATAATACCCTCTACAAGGGTATAAAAATGAGTTAACATAGGATTAAATTTGCAAATATTTAAAGTAAGCGTCGTACTTTTCAAAATAAACAAGTAAGGGAGCTGTAGTCGAGTGCCCCGACTACAAAATACCCTGTTCCCTTGACTTCTTGTGTTTTCATACACATATACACACACTCACACTTACACACACACACTCTAACATACGCACAAACGCATGGCATGCGGCCGCGCGCGATAACTGACAATGCAAGACCCCCCCTCTCTCCCACAAGCAAAATTGATTCGTATATAACTTCGGTGTTTATTGTCCGATCTTAGTGATCTTTTCAGATAGATATTGAGCCTTACTTGATATATGTATAGTTTTGAAGGTCTATCTTAAAAATTGTTTCTCTGACAGTTTTTTGCGCTTAAAGGGGGAGGAATTTTCCAAATCTGAAACAAACTCGTTTTGAATCGGGTAAACACCTATCTACACGCAAAAATTTGTGGCTCTAGCTCTTATAGTCTCTGAGAAACACGCGTTCATACGGACAGACGGACGGACAGGGCTAAATCGACTCGGCCGTTGATGCTGATCAAGAATATATATACTTTATAGGGTCGCAAATGCTTCCTTCTACCTGTTACATACTTTTGCACAACTTCATGATCCCCCTTTTCCCATTTTCAATGGGAACAGGGTATAAAAATGTTCGCTGCAGCAGCGCTACGTTAAACTGGAACAGCAATTCATACTGAGCATTCCCTTTCGTTGGTACAGAGTATATTACAGTCGGGTTTGACCCACTTTGTTACATGTTTTTTCTAAAAAGTTTACTCCAACTGTCATAGAAACACAAACTTTAATTATGAAATGTAGCCCTGGAAGTTTTGCGAAGCACTGAAAGTATTCTGGATTTGATTGTCACAAAATTTTGCCCAACTTAATTAGCTATAAAATATGCTAAATTTGATTCAAACAATTAAAGCGAGATGTGGAAAATATTATTAAAGTTATGTTTAATATAATTGCTTTTAAGTTTGTTATTCAAATGTGCTGTGTTCTCTGTTTCATGTGTTATTGTTGGGTGCTGTTTTTGGCAAGTTGAACCTCAAAGGATTTTATTTCGTGGACTAAAAGAATGATAGATTGTCCTTGTAACTGTTAACATAATACTGCTCTTCAAAATAATCAAATTTACTTTGCTGCCTGTTTCGGGCTTGACCAATTTTCTTACTTGTTTAAGAAAGCCGATTTCTGTTGTCAAAATTCCGAACATTGTTATTTTGCAAACTATCGAATTTAAGTTCCTAGAAAACACTTGAAAAGCTTTATAATTCTTAGTAAAGTGCCAAATAGTCAAAGTGGTGGTTAGCACTAAACACAAACAACCAATTTGATTAAAATCAAAACAAGTCGATAAATACCCATTTTCAAGTGCCAAATATATAAAGTCAAATCGCATATTCAAATTTCGTCTATGTGAATTCTAATCTTTTCCTGTCTTCAAGGATAACTTAACAACCATTTTAAAATACGTGATCCCGACATTTACTGCAATTGCATCAGGCTGTCATCAGACTGTATTCCTTCCTTGAATTGTGTGAGTATCCCATATCCTCTACGTTACGATATTCTCAATATTCGGTGGTGCTTAGTACAACTTTAGACAGAAGATTATACTTTTACGAAGCAATCCGAAATATGCCGTTTATACCCTTGTGGCAGACAATCCAAACGAATAATGTACAGTTTTGAGTAGAGGGTCGAACGACAGTTAGAGGGTCGTAAATGTAAATGACGGGATCACGTGATTTAAAATGGTTGTTATTTTATCCTTTAAGGCTACATTAATTTGGCATCTCTAAGGTTCAATTCGGTTTGTGAGTAGAGGGTCGAACGACTGTAAAACTTATCTTAGGAAACGATTAAAATGCCGTAGTTTTTAGGTAAAGCTGTCGAAAGGAAAGGGCTGTACCTCCTAAATCTCGTCAGTGAGATGCACCGAACCGGTTGGCCTTGTGGTTTTCGGTTCTATTTAGAGTTTTCGAAATAGCTACAGTTCGACTTGTCAGCTGTAATTAGCGGTTCAGTTGGCTTCGGTTCAGAACCATTTTGAATTCCTGATATTAAATATTTGTCTAAGCCGAGCGCATCTTGGTAAGACGTCTTGGGGGCCTAAAGTATACGTATAATCCAAATTGGGGACAAAAGATGTATGTAACAAGAAAGTGGTGAAGTATTTTTCTTAAGTGAATTCTTAAAGTTTAGATTCTTAAATGTTTACCATGTTTTTGCCAGTGACTTCACATATTTTGCCATAACTTACGCTAGGCTCTATTGATCTTAAAACGATTTACATGGATTCAATGGAAATGCTGAATGAATGAGTTGTCGAGTTACTTTACTTTAAATTCGCAATAAAAATGACTAATTTGTTAATATTTGTCATAAAGATTTTATTCCGTCTACAGTTGAAATGAAAGAAATATGCAAGGCGACTGAGAGTTAAACAGCTAATCGTATGCTGCTTATGGAAACGGAAGTCCTTTGAAACAGTACTGTACAGTCAAACCATGCTTCACATATGAAATATTCAAAAAACTTTTTGTTGATATGTATTCAATATTGAATTTTAGAATTAAACTCTGCAATATTTATAATCTAAATAAATAAAAAGTGGTCCTTTTTCGTCCAAGACTACATAAATTACGACTTAGTTACAGCCACTTGAACATTCGTCTGAAAACGAAATTATTCCACTTTGCTTTGAACTTTTTTGAGCCAATAAGTCACCAAAACTTCTCAAACTTTGTTGTTTATTGTATTTTGCTATAAAAAAAGGACGAGAAGAAATGATGAAGACAAATTTGTGTTTATATTTCGCCTTGGTTAATGATAAATATGACAAGTTAAAGATTGTATTTGATTAAAAGAAAAACAGAAGTAAACTATTCAATACGGATGCTATGTCGATCTGCTTGTATATCACCAAGAGATCGTCCATCACTATCTTTGATTTTGGTCTTATTTTTGCCGCAAATTCATTTTTGAATAATACTTCACATACAAAAAGACACTTTTGAACAGCTTTTGAGGATAAAGAGTTGTGAAAAAATTTATTTTTGTCAATCTAGGTACTACAATAATTAAAGATCACGATATTTAGTTTTATAAGGGAGTTTTTAGTATCAAAATGGCCTCCACCTGAGAAAAATAGCAAGATGATATGATCGAGTCTTCATTTTGTTGAAGCGAATAAAATCCCTTTGCTATTTAAATACGTGTATTGATATCTTAGCGTGAAATTGAATATTGGGCCTAATGTTTGCATTTTTTCTGTGCAGGCTTTACTTCAGTCTAGTTTGGGTGACTCCAGAAACTGCCAACTTGAAACTCTCTAAATTTTCTAAACTAAGCCCCGAAAGACCCTTTTAATTTCTAAAAACACTTGTTACAATTTTAAGTCCATCACCGCGGAAACAAAAAATTCCTGCGAATCATATATAAAAAAAGGTAAGAAAGTCGGTCAAGCACGGTTGCAACAGGTGCTGCGCATAATTGTTTGTCTTCCTTATAACTCTACTATCGTTCATCCGATCTTTACAACTTCTTTGGCGAATCGATAAAGAAACCCGATTACTAAATATGTCCAAAAGAAACGAGCCTTCTATCTATAAAACTGTGGGAGATATGACGTTTTTTCAATATATCAGGGAGGAGTCGTGGCCAAAATTGAAAATAAACTTGATCTGCCTGCAAGTAAAAGAAGTTTTTCTTCCATACATGTCGAACTTCTATCTCCTACCATCTCTGAGATCTGTTTGCTCATACGGACAGACGGACATGTTTGCACAAACTTATTATACTCTGTGTACCTCTGGCTGTTGATGCTGATCAAGAATATATATACTTTATGGGGTCGGAGATGCTTCCTTCTGCCTGTAACATACATTTGCACGACTTTAGTATACCCTCTTTACTCTACGAGTAACGGGTATAAAAACTATGCCGGGAGTTTTTAGTTTACCTATTTGTTTTTTGAGTATCCAGCAGCATGAACAAAATTCACACTTTTTATAGTTAGCGGCCTATCGATAGCGGCGTATCGAAAGCGTGTGTGGATTAAGACACAGCTGGTACACAGCTCAGGAAAATACCACGCACGGTCTTTCCGGGCCACACTGCAAAGTGTCTTGCTCATTCATCAATGTGAGACCAATGTGGCTGATTTCGCTATATTGACAGTCCCTTCGTCCGTTTGTCTTTCTATCTTCTCCCTTAGCTTCAAATATAACTAGACAGATGGGCTTATTTTTGTGCAGGCTGCGCAGATGTATGTATGTCGCAATTAGCACACCCGACTTCTCAATTAATGGCCTTAAAAGGATAGCTAATAAACTACTGGACACATCGTACTGCACAGAAAGATGGCTATTGCCTAGTTAGATTTAAAGCTGAGGAAGGAGATACCATCTCCGAGATAGATAGACAAACGGATAAAGGGACAGTCGACATCAGCCACATTGGTCTTACAATGTTCGTTCTAAATTATTGGGCAGTTGACTGAGCAAGACACTGCAGTGTTGCGAGAAAAGAGCGTGTGTGGTACTAATGAAATAAGACACCACGGTTGGTAGCCAATTAATTAAAGTCTGTTATACTTGAGTACAAGATTAGAACAAGAGCTCAGTAGCCGGGTTAGTAGCCGGGTTGAGAAAATAAATCTTGTGCTTGTGGAACTATTACAAAAACAGAATTCACTATTGCTATTTAAATTAAATTAAATCTTTTATTCTATTTATATAAACATTATCTCTGATTTGATTTGTTCTCCACCCACCAAGTGCCTCCATCTGTTCGCTCATCACATCCCAAAATAATTGTAAGCATCATATTCCTGAGCTGTCTATCGGCTGTTTCTCGCTTTCGATAGTTTCTGCACATTTTTTTTATATAAAGTTTGGCAGGAATTTTTAGTTTTCGCGGTGCTGGATACCCGGATTTAAGCTACCTATTTCAGTATCGTGAACTCGACGATACTTTGACTAAATCAAACCATGAACAGTAAATTGTGATGAAAATTGTTCCTAAAAATTTAAAGTTTCATTCTAGCCCAACATAAACAAATAGACTTCAATGTTGTTTTTTCATTACACATACGCAGTGTTGCCCATTTTAGACATTTCTATTATTACAATTTCGTTTTGGCGACCTTTCTAATTGAAAATTGACGCCGGTTCGCGGTCAATTACAACAATTTACATTTGTTTTATTTATAAACAATTGGCATTGATTTCGATTCGATCAAAATGAGCCAACCAAAAAAAAATACATTTTGTGGTCTCCCTTAATCGCTTTGCACTATTTGTCATGAGTTTAACACTCACTAGCAATCATTTTTCAGTTAGTACCATGTGGTTGGGGAGTAAGGTATGTTTACAAAATTTGTTGAGTCTGTGTATCGCTAGAGCAATGCATTTTGCTGTCTAATGCTACTTCTCTTTACAGTATCTGCATAGTTAGGTGTTTGTTTAACCCGTCTTGTTCGGTTTGCTCAGAAGAGCCCTGTCAGAGTTCTGAGGGCATCTTTTCTTAAAAGGTGAAATTTTTAAAACTTTTTCGTGGTTAAAATGATTTCGGTGGTCTCAGCTCCTCTGTCCTTATCCATAAAGTTATCATAGCGAATTGTCTCTACTTCAGAGGAGATATGTAATGCCGCAGTATTTTTGCGTGTCAGCATTTTTGCGTGCCAGCTCATCAGCCACTTTAATTCCGTGAATATTTTTGTGTCCGGGTGGCCTAATTATATTGTCTCTGAGCCCAGTTTTTCCGTAAGCTTTTTCTCTGTTATGTTAGTGCTCCTCTGACTTAGCACACATTTCAGCCTGAGCTTTGCTTGTAGATTCTTCTTGAATTGGTTTTGGTTTTAAAACATATTAATAATGCGTCAAAAATAAAGTCTTTAGGATCTACTCCTTTCCATTTTGCTTCATTGGCCTCAAATATTAAAGAAAAACAATTGTCCATGCAGCTTTGGCTCACCTCTGGTCTACACGTACAGCCAGAAAAGCAATTGAAGCATAATTGAAAACCAAAACGTTGATTTCATTTTCCTGAAAGAAGGTCATTGTACGAGCTTCAGCATTTCCTACACAGCCGGCAGCAATATTTTGGATTGGAAAAGGCTCTAGAAAAAGCCCAACCACATTATCTTTCTATATGTATGCCGGTGTATGTACGTACGTGTGTTTAGAAATATGATGCATGGCTCCTCACATAAATCACCTCGCCTTTTGTACGTTCTAAATGGAGTTTGACTTTAGGTTTTTGCCAATTTTTCAACAAAAAGCAGAAAAATGCCAGCGGCTCAATACGAAATGGCGTGTTATTGAACACCAGAGAATCCAGCCGGACAACTGGGCTGAGTGGGGGATAAGGGTGGCCTTAGTGATGGATTTAAGACTACTGCTGCAAGTGTGCAGTAAATTTTGATAAAAAAAAGATTTCTGAAATTTAATTAAGGTAGGCCCCAGCCACAGAGCGCAGTTGCATTTCAATGAAGTCATACACCCAGAGCTGGCCCAGGCGGGCAGGTAATTTATGGTGACAGATTCTGATGCTGCTGCAGTGGCAAACTAAAAACCCATATACCACTAGACAGATATCACTTACATGGCAACGACGAGATACGGCTGCATTTTGGTTAGCTGCACGATTCGCGGATACCGACACGGGGAACCGGCAAAGGTCCCACTACCACTACTATGCATATAGATAATGGCCAAAATTTCTGGCTACCACCACGAAGCGCGACGCGACGCGACGCGAACCCGGAATAAATGTGAGCAACGTAGGCGGTATGGGGCACGTTGCACGTGGCACGTTGTGAATTTGCAACTAGGTGTTGGATTTGCGGCTTTGGCACAAACTCTATAGTAAACTTGATCCCAGACCGTGCTTGTGGCGGAAGTAATGCCGTCCACCGTTCATGATGATGGTCAGCACCAATGGACACTAAATTTTGCAGCAAATGTTGCAATATTTTGTGTTTGATTTTGTTATTCTTTCAAAAACTTCACTGACTTCATTTGAAATGCTCTCTGGCAATGTTAACGAGACTTTTATCCACACTTTGAGCCCTGTCGATTTATTGTGGCAACCGCGCGCGCGCTACGTGTTCAGTGCTTGACTGCGGCAAACTGACAGCGTCAGGAAAGCGCGCCGTTTGCCTTTGCCTAGGTCGGGTCGTATTGAGGCACGAGTACGTGCGACTGTCGTATGGCCGGATAAAAGAAAAAAGAGCGAGGCCAGCTTAAGAGAGTACGAACCTGCTCTTCGTTCTTAGCGTTTTTATTAAAGCCAATGGCACCACAAGTTGAAGCTACGCTTGAAATTCAATTTGGCCATTTGCTCGTTTTTGGCACTCGAAAACATCCCACCCACTCAAACACCTCGGCGCATGCAAAGTATGGTAGTGGCAATTGGGTCAATTGGTCATGGCTGTCAAGGTCTTAAACTTTCGTATTTATGGCATGCCATGCATTGTAATTTTTACTTTAATTTGTTAAAAAACCCATTTCGCCACCCCAACTCCCCGTCGGTGGGCATCGGCATCTCGACACAAAGTGCCGTGCTGCGTGCGTTACATGTGCTGCAATTTCCGTCAGAGTAGCGTGCTTCCGTTTTCCATGCCAGAACGGAGAACGGGGTCGCCTGGACAGCACTTAAGTATCTGTTGCCGGTGCAGAGTGACAACCCTCCAGATAATATCCGTTACTTGCGGTCGCAATTTGTGGCACATTCTATGCAACCTTCTCGAGGGCCATAATTTGATGGTGGTGTCAGAAACGGAGATAAATGCAAAAAGTAATTGATTTCGCTCAATGAATAAATGATGCAATGTTAATAGTACAAATCAAGTTAACTTTGCTTTTTTAGCTTGTATTTTTCTATTTCAAAAGCGCGTGACTAGGACAAACTCGGTTGGGATCAGATGAAGTACATCGATGCTTTAACATAAATGAAGTAAAAAGTTGTTGAAAATGGTTTCAATTCGATTGCTTGAAGCCAATTTACACAGTGTTCAGAGTGAGCTTACAACAAAATAAACAAAAAGACAAAAATGCACATTTCGCGGAAACCCTGAAACTGCGCATTCCCGACATTCTATATGATTTTTTCCTGTTTGATGTAATTTTCTCAACAGATGGCGCTGTAGCTGCAAATTTGTGGCGACTCTGCCACCACTAGAGACGAACGACTATCGATTACTCTGACGCAGCTATCATCTCTCTCATCTCCAGCATCTCGAGTGGTAGTGAGTAGGTGTGCAACTTTGAGCTGGCTGCCTCGGGCCAGCTCGCAAGAAAGAAATCTTGTTGAACTAATTAAGTTAAGTGAAACAATAAATATTATAGTCGATTAAGCACAATCTTAATCCCTATAAATTACGTTTTTCAGCTTAAGACTTTCAACCATTCCTAACGAACGAAAAAGATGCAATTGAAAATTGTAAAACAATTGGAAGATCAAAAATATTAAGAAGGAATATATGCTGAGCCGTTAAATGGAATGACGGCCTACACCACCACGTTTTGAACTATAATAGAATTAAACATTGCGTTAGCTCTACCATCTACCGGAATTGCTGCCACACTTTCAGAAGAGCGTCACATTCAGCTGTGAAGCGTACGTAAACCTGCAAATCAGCAAAAGTCCTGTTTGCAACATTTCAATGCCATTAGCCATTTCTAAAGGGTTGGAAACTTCTAAATGATCACGAGAGTGGATGGCCCACAAGCGATCATTACAAGCACAAGATCAAAAATTGAACGACAATAATTGTTTCTCTGACGGCCTGACGATACTATTGACTGGCGACTTCCGAAACCAGCAGCGGCCAATAAACTAAGCACATGTCTCAAGTCATCGTATTTGTGTAGATACGTGAAAGCCATTCCACCATGAGTGTGCCTGCAACAGGATAGAACAGCAGAAGATTTATGCAGTGCTGAACTCGTCGCTAATGTTTATCAGAACATTAGTCAAAAATATCTTAAGACAAGAAAGAAAGTCTGTCAAGCCCGACTGTAATAGACTCTGTACCAAAGAAAGTGTAAGCTCAGGATGTATTTTGCAGTCGCAGTAGCAGCTCAAACGAATAGACGGACGGACATGGCTAAATCGGCTCGGCTGTTGATGCTGATCAAGAATATATATACTTTATAGGGTCGGAGATGCTTCCTTCTGGCTGTTACATACTTTTGCACAAACTTAATATACTCTGTGTACCTTTGGTATCACTCGAAAAAAGTACTGTTTCGGTTAAGTGGTTCACACAGTTTCTTTTTGAAGCTGACTTATCCGCGGTTTCGGCTCAATTCACTGGTTCATAAAGGCATATTATGAAATATTTTTATTTCTGTCGTAATGTGATTTTTCGCACACTTTGGAATTTGAATTCCTATAAACCATTTGAATAATTTGAATAGCCCTACCATTCCAGACTAAATTAATGTGAAAAAGTACTATAGAAAATTGAAAATATTGTACAGTAGAGGAAGACAAATCAATTATCAACTTTTTGAAAAAAAAACGCAGACCGGTAGACTTATCGGAGTATATGTATGTTTTAAAATATGTGTCAAGGCATTCTTCAAGGCAATCCGGCATGTTCTTAATTCGGCTTTGAAAAGTAAACCGAACGCAGTACCGTTTGGATTTGGATTTGGTGTTCTCAATTCCGAATGATTTTGCTTACGTTTTGCTTTTGGCAAACCACTGTCCGAACGAAATTGGCACGGGAGCATCAAGCGAAACGATGGAAAATGAAACATGCGGCGCTGCCAATTTCTTGAGACACTTAACAAAAAATTATTTTTAATTCATTTAATTCATTTAAAGACTAAAAAGTTATTCAAAGTACATAAATAAGTTCTACATTGATCACAGAACTTAGGAAAATTAACTTAATGTACATTTGGCAACAGGGTGGCTCAGCGGTTAGTGTGCGCAACCGCTGTGCATGAGGTCGTGGGTTCTATCCCGCCTCGGAACAACTAATGAAACGTTTTTTCTTTGAATAAACTTTACACCCGGTCACCCCTCTCTGTTGTTGGCGCCAGCTTTGTAGTAATTAGCCATGCAAAAGCTTCTCAAACTGCCGTTCGGATTCGGCGTTAAACTGTAAGTCATTTTCAATTGTGCGAAAATTAGAAGCGCACAAGCAAGATATCGAGTGAGGCTCGGCTTTGGCCCTTTGGGGCTGTGCTAAGCCATTTTACATTTGGCAACTGTACGAGTGCGTAATTTGTCAATTACTTTTCATTTTACCGGACAGCAAGCATTACTTTTTAAAACGAAAAACGCTTTCGATTTCGTGTTGCGAGAAACTGAAACAATTCCGTTTCCGAAAAGTTGCAGTGCAAGTGGAATTGAGAACATGCCTGTATATCTTTCCTAAGGATCAATGCGGTTTGCAGTGGTCCCCTTTTACAGGGTCGATCTAAAATTATCTTAGGAAAACGAAATTAATAAGGAGTATTGGCTGGAGGAAAGCGTTGCACGTTTTGAAACTCATCAGAGAACTTAGCCGAACCGAACCGATTTTCTTCCTGGTTTTCGTTTCGGTTCAGCATTTCTGAAAGGAAGCCGATTCAGTTTGTGATTCGGTTCACTGGAAAAGCGGTTCGGTTCGGTTCAGAACCAATTTGCATCTCTGTTATAGAGTATAAATATTCATGTCAATGACTTTAATTGGACGATTCAAAATCAAATTCCGGGAGAGTCTCGTTCATACAAATCGATTGATCGCGTTGAAAAGGAAGACGAAGTTATCATTTTCGTCTTTAAATTGAATCTGTCATCATTATGCTACGAAATCTTCATGGCACGAAACTTTGCAATGGAACCCCACTGATTGATACTAAGCTAATGAACAATATGGTACTGGCAAGGACTTTGAAAGGGCCGTTCAAAGGAAAAGAATGACTAATTCCATGAATTCCCTGACTTAAGCCGATTTGCAGTTCCAGTATGACATAAATCTTATAAATTAAGTCGTTGGTCACAAAAGTTTCAAGTGTATTTAAACTTCGGCACAGATGAAGTTAGCTTTGCTTTCCCGTCTAAATATGCTTTTACACATTTCTTCAAAGTTTTGTCAAAACGGGAAAAAAAGTTGATCGTGATTGTTTTTAATGGTAGCGTCTTTAAACTGGCCAAATATAAATATTATCTGACCTAGCACAAATTTTGCCGGCTTTGATGAAAATCGGATAAATATATAAAATAGCTAACAAAATAACATTTTTAGTGCTTGGCTTGAAATTGAAGATTAGTCCAAAATGCTAGCAGTATCGGACCTCCAAGAATACACACAGAGAACAAAAAGGATATGCAAAACATCCATTGGATGATTTCCCGTATCCATTTGGACTGGATATGCCTTAATATCCTTTTATTATCCAGTGGAACTGAAAAATCATCCAAAGGAAAATTGAAAAATGTCGTCCCTTGGATGTTTTTTCAGCTCCGTTGGATGTTAAAAGGATATTAAAGAAATATCCAGTCCAAATGGATATTTTTTGGAATCTTTTTTTTCTGTGCAGTGACTGTGGAGGATTCGTCTCTTGCAGTGGGACAGTCCGGAGCTTTAAGTCTTCTTTCCGCCAGGGTGACTAATGGATTCTCTAGGCTAAGAGTAAGTTGTTCCTACCAATAAAAACCTGCATGGAAAATAACAGCGTCTTATATATTACAAAAAAACAATGTTCTGACTCAATTGACTGTAAGACTTAGACTAACTAGCAAGAGCAAAAGATAAGCTTTAAGTTGTGGGAAAACACTCCAAGAGCGAGTTCTTTTGGTTTCTTACTTTAACGGGATGTTGTTTACAATATTTCTATTAATAAACAGCTGGAACTGGGATCAGCTGTGCTTAAAGCGGTATCAATGTTTTTACAAATATGTGGCATACTCGCGCGCTGCAATCATGATTATTAAGATGTAACATTTGTATAGACTGATATGGATATGTCACTAATTGGCATATAAGAAACTGGTGTTGCGACTCGAGCGACTATCGATTACTCTGGCGACAATGGTCACACTATGACGCTGCTATCATCTCTCATCTCCAGTAGAAAAGAGTGTGTACATGACAAGAGATGGAGAAATCAGCGCTCGGAGCTGGTTTCTCCCAACAATTTATACCAAACTATTTAAGTAATTAAATAAATAATAATAAATTTTGGTTCACTAAACTGGTGTGGCGACTCTGCCACCACTAGACACAAACGACTATCGATGACTCTGGCGGCTATGGTCACACTATTATGAAGCCTACTCATCTCATCCCCAGGAGATTTAGTGTGTGCATGACAACCGAAACGCGAAGCCAGCACTCGGAGCTGGTTTCTCCCGATAATTTGTATCAAATTATTTAAGTAATTGAAAAAATTAAATCAGTGGAACAAAACACTGACTTTTGGTTCACTAAACTGGTCATAAAAGGGTCGCCATCTATTGGTCAGCTTTGGAAATCACTCAGCTAGCATTGTTCAAGGCGTAAAAGAAATCATTGTATAAAAACATTTTATGCGTGCTGCGAAATTTTGCGTGGAATCGTGAATGATCGAGGTTTACCGGGCAACTAGACCGATTATCATGAAGATTTGAAAGATGGTAAATGTAGACGGGCGAAAAGGAGTTATATGAGGGGCGTAGCAATGCACGGCGTATTTCAGCTGGTTCATTTAAATATTTGCACATCTAAATCTATTTGCACAGTACATCTAAATCTATTAAATATAGCTATGTACGTATATATAGCTGCCTTCTTATGCCAATGTCTGTTATCAAGATTTGATGTTGTCTACTGGCATTCGAAGTCCTTTATCTTAAAATGTTTCAATATGGTTACCAAAACTAAAGGCTCGTCCATAATCAAAACCAGCTGCTGGTACAGAATATATACTCTTTGCTACGTGAATTCTCTGCTTACTGGGCATAAAAATCAAGCCAGATCTTTAATCATAAATCCTTCTTAAGAATCGCCATTAATGGAAGCGAGACATGGGGATGAACGATTAGGATGCGCATCTGTTTCGTTTGGTTTATTTTGTGGCAGTTTCGGTGCTAAATGTTATTTATTATTAAACTTTTTTGCTGCCACAACTTTTTTGTTTGCTACAATTTCGACCTGTCAATTCGCTGTTCTTGTTGTTGTTGTGTTGCCGTTCACGCTGCTTTTGTTGTAAATGGGCGACAGTAAATTAATTTAGGTACGTCACAAGTGCGCTTAATGGCATGTTTGGGGCGTGGTCTGTCCTCAGTTTACAAATCTAGCTCCATGAGTCCAGGATACCGTCACACATACATATACACAAAGTGTCCACCCCTTTAGGCAAGCCGAATGCGTGTTTTGCGCTGTTCCGGGACCCATTGCATGTTGGCCAGTCATTTTTCCCCTCAGCCCTTGGCCTGTAGCGCTGACATTTTAATTGCACTCGGACAAGGCTACAGCTGCAGCTGCTGCAACTGGCGACGACGACATGGACATGAATATGTACCATGGAATGGCAAGCCTGCTCTCTAAAGTGCTGCTGTAGCCGGATCGGGCACTGACTTTTTGATTTGCTTAATCCCGAAGCGTTCTATAGCAGCGCTCCAAAAGAAACCTTTTTAAATATTTCAATAGGAAAAAGGAGTCTCTGGCAAATGTTTTACTTCTGCACCCAATGGCAGCTTCGCATCGGCCCGGCAATGACCATTAGGCGTTCCGTTTCCTCTTTTTGACGTTGCGCTTTTGCCTCATATTTTGTCTGCAGGAGCAGCCTAAGCAGCCACCCCAGAGTCGCTTTCCAGCCAGACAATATAGTTAATGTTTAATGAGCGCCCCAGTGCAGCTGAAGGCAAAAAGTCTGCCGGCTAGAAAATGGGGGAATAGCAGAATCGAAAGACAACATTTGGTCATATAAATAAGTAAAATGTAGCTGAGAGTAAGAAAACGAATTGAAAAAAAAACAATGGGGCCAAGTGTCTGCTGGTAGATAGGTGTATGTGTGTAGCATCCAAGGTTCACTGAACCGTTTCAGCAAAAACTTCCGCAACAATAACAACATTGACAAGCCTCGCTCTGTGTGGCCTGTTCATGAAGAACCATAATAAAACAACATTTACCTTTCATCCTTTAGCACAGGGCCAAATAACCGAAGGAGAACAACGTTTAAGCAAAAATTACATTTGACTTCTTCAGCAGCAGAAGCAGCCACTGAGCCCTAAGGTTATGACAGGAATTACAAACTACATTTATGTTGGGCTTATTCTATAAAATTTCCATAGGTACCTAAATGAATTTGAATAATATAATCATTTGTTACCTAATTGAATTAATATTACAAGGCTCGTTTGTTGAGTAATTGAATCACCGTAAACCGTAAATATTGAAAACATTCGACTCGCTGATAAATTGCAGCTAAATTTGGTTTTATTGCATCTTTTTTTGTACAATATTAGAGCTATATGTCACATAAACTAACAAATATCTAAGTAAATGGTACGACTATCTGATACATAGTTAATATCTATTTAGAAGATGAGGAATCCGCCCTGAAAATATGAATTGAAGAATTCTAATATAATTTTTTGACTTAAGTTATATCAACTTATTTAATAGAAATCTCCGACCTGAATGTCACGATGAATACATAAAAGCAAGGACCGTTTTTTAAAATGTTTATTTATTTATTTACCATAGTTACCTTAAGCTAAATTTTACAATTTACTGTTACTTATATGGTAACTTATATTGTAGGGGGAGGGTTTTTTTCTAACTTTTATTATGTTACATGTTTGGGGTTTGTTTTTTTGTGTGTTCTAAGTTGTAAGGACTTAAACTTCTAAGTTGAATGTATTATTACAAGTTTTTTTGTTTGTATTTTGTTTAAGATTATGTTTAGCTTACTTGTATCAGTTGTTATTTTTATCGTTAGCTGTTTACTTAAATTTAAAAAAGTTCCTTAAGTAGTATAAGGTTGGTGAAAAGGGTGCGTATGTGTTTTTAGTTGTGTAGCCGGTAAGTCTATGGTCTTAGTCAGGTTGTGTGTAGTCAGATAGTTGCAAAATTTTTAAGCTAAATCCTGCGATCAGCCAGATCACCTGGGTGGACCCTTTGGAGCCTTCGTCTTGCCCTTATCCCGTTTATCCTACGCGTGCGGAGTAGGCGCCTGGCAAGGTTGTTTGGAATGGGCAGCTACCATATCCAGGTACCCCGCTGCCTGGTCGTTAATGGTATATCCTACCATCGGAACGCCACATTCTCGTTCGATGTCCCGAGTTCGGATGAACCACTCTGTTCCTGTGATCCTCCGCAAGATTTTGGCCTGGAAGACCCTAATTTTTTTTTAGGTGGGTCTTCGCGGCGATGCCATAAACCTAGACGCCGTACCTCCAAATAGGTGCCAGGATTACTTTGAAGATCAGAACTTTGTTTCGCAACGAGTGTTTGTTGTTGGAGTGTAGCAACCAACTCATCCTCTGTGCCTTGCTGTAGAGCTTGCCAGCAACTTCGGCGGCATGCTGCTTAAACGTGAGCCTCTTGTCTAGCGTCACTCCCATATATCTATGGTCCGATTTAACTGGAAGGAGCTCTCCGTGCAGGAAGACACCTGGGCTGCTGTCCTTCCTTAGGGTGTGAGTGACAGAAACACACTTTTCAGGGTTAATGGAAATGTTCCATCGACAGGCCCAGTTCTCCAAACCTTTTCAGGTACTCCTGATGCGCGTCTGTTGCCGAGTAGACACAACTGTCGCGAGCCATAGTGGCCGTGTCGTCAGCAAAGGTTGCGATTAGGAGGTCCTGCGTCTCCTCAATCGGCATGTCTGCAGCAGTTGGCATGTCTGCAGTAAACAGGCTGTAAAGGTTTGGCCCCAGAACGCTGCCTTGAGGTACTCCTGCTCGAATCCTCTTCTTCTGGGATGCAAAGCCATCCTAGACAACTTTAAATGTCCTGTCAGATAAGAAGGATCTGACCATCAAGAAGAGTTGAGGATTGAGCGTTCCCTTCAGCTTGGCTAGTAAGCCGTCAAGCCAGACGCGGTCAAATGCCTGTTGGATATCCAAGTACGCTGCCACAACGTACTCCTTGGCGTGGAAGTTCTCAGTAATTAAACAGTGGCCACCACAACAGAGATACATTGACCAACTTTTATTGCCAACGCATATGCCTTTCGACTAACCTACACATGGAGCTTAATAATAAGAAGGAATTTTGCGCTCTTTGCGCTCTTCCAATTCTCAAGTTTTAATTCTCCGGCTTAGTTGTTTAAATAGGTATTTGCGAATGGCTTGATAGTGTGACAGCAATTGAAAGTGTACTGACGAAGGCTTAGACATGGTGGCAGCCGAGACGGTACACAGTGGCCGGATTCGCGAAATTTGGCGTTGCAAGAATCGTAACTTTTGAAAGAGATATTTGTGACTCAGGATCGGCTGCCAAAATTGATAGTTTAATACTAATACACTAAAAAAGGTTGCATAAAATAGGCAAAATATTTAAGTTTTTTGAAATCGATTTTCTAAAAATGAAGTTGTAAAACTATTTAAAACTAGCAAAATTTTATAAAAAGATCATTTTTACTTTCTAAAAAAATGTATTTCCATTCAAAATTAGTTCTAACTTGGGAATGGTTAATTTTCTTCTAAAATGTTGTCAATATAGGTATTCATATCATTAGTGCTTAACTGACTTAATATTTCTGGAGAATATTCGTTGGTTAATTCCTTGATTGCCCTGATGTGTCTAAGAGATGAGATACGGGGATCAGATGAGGCCGACAAAATGTTGAAAAGGTCCGAGTTTTCTTGATGTCGAGATATTTTGCACGTGTTCGCATACCTATATCTTTTTTGGTCCTTATTTTTAGATTCTTGGGCTTCTTGTGACAACTCTTCCATCGATAAAAGAAGTTGTCTGTAGGAGTAAGTTTTTTCTCTGGATACTTTATAATCCAGAAAAGATTAAATTCTTTACCTTTATATGTAAAGTAACAAATATATCTTCAGTTGCTAGATCAGATGGTGAATGTTAAGCGATTTGGACCTACTACCAAAATTTACTTAGCCTTAAACAGTCGGTTTCAATTCGCTCAATTTTTGTCACTTTATCTACATAGTAATCGCAATTTTTATGGTACACAGAAAAAAAAATGATCCAAAGAAGATCCATTTGGAATGGATATGTCTTATATATCCTTTTAATCATCTTTAAAATCCTTTCAATCATCCGACGGAGCTTAAAATCATCCAAAGGATATGAAAAATGGTCATCCTTTGGACGATTTTCAGCTCCGTTGGATGATTAAAAGATATTAAAGACATATCCATTCCAAGTGAATACGAAAATCATCAAATGGATATTTTTTAATATCCTTTTTTTCTCTGTGTACACGTATTGATCATTCTCTCTCTCAAGAACCATTGAACGCATCCACTCCAACTTTGAGAAGTGACATTTATGCTATATTACTGCATCAAAAGATTTTGGCGTCAGTTGTTTGCAATCATGGAATGGGGCTCGCATGTCGTAATATACCTGAAATCACCCGAAACTTTGTGAAATAAAACACCGCGCGAAATCCGGCCGTCCGCGCACTGTGCGAACGCCACTAGCCATCAAAGCCGTGCAACTGAAAGATGCTGAAAGATGAACTGACGGCAGAACTTAAGGCTGATTTTGACAAATAATCACACACCGTGCATGCAACTGTGCACAACAAGCACTGGATTGGTCTCTAAATGAATCAAACATGTTTGCTTATGTCGGATTGCTGACGTGCTTAAATTTTTTTGCTCAGCCGTCAGTACATCTTTCAGCCGCATGTGCGCGTGCGCCCTAAATCATGTCTCCTGAGAAAAATATCATTATAAAACGTGACTTGGGACTCAGTGCATACAAGAGACACACCGGCCACTTGCTCAGAAACCAAAACGCAAGACAAGATCGAAAGCATTGCGTCGCCAGTGCGTGAACAAAGCCCACAGACCAAATCTGTTTACTGACGAGCAAATGCTTACCATAGAGACATCGTTCAACAAACAGAACGATAGAGTGTATGCTGTGTCAACACATGAATGCATTGTATAAAATTATAGATAGCTTTTAGTAAATATTTGGCGTATTCAGCAGATAAATCCGATTTTCGATTTCTGATTTATGAATAGCGATTTTAAGCTGTGAATACAGTGATTTCCAATTACGACGGAAAAATTTTGTAATCAGGATTGGTAAGACAGCTTACCAACTGTTAACGCCAATATTGAGAATGAACTGCCGAACTTACAGCGTTAAAAGCCCTCAAAAATTGTGACAATATATTTTTGACCAAAAGTAATAAGCCAGAGAATAACCTAAACTAAGCATTCAGTGTCATCCAACAGAGAATCATTAAAAATTGCAAGTCGTAAATCAGTAATCGTAAATCACATGAAAACTTGAAATTATTCATCAAATATGAACAGTTGACTTAC
The DNA here is from genome assembly GCA_018904265.1 of Lordiphosa collinella. NCBI lineage: Eukaryota > Metazoa > Arthropoda > Insecta > Diptera > Drosophilidae > Lordiphosa > Lordiphosa collinella. The sequence continues at coordinate 269,875 of JAEIFV010000042.1, read as the reverse complement.
AATCAATTAAATTATTGATTGCCGACATCTTATATTATACAATTCTTACTTGTATCTTTGCTGCGTTCAATGAACTCCCAGAAAGTCCAAGAGATTACACATGTTTTCACCCATTACACCAACAGTTGCTGCCATTTGCTATTTCTTGTTCGTGTCACGTACCTTATTTCGTCACATGCGCCAGCAAGTGGATGGCAGTCTGACGACGCTGTCGCTAAACTTTTCCCCTGCTGTCCAGTTCAAGTTTTTAATTTAATTGTAAACTCCAAAGTGCAAGGCAGAAAATAAATGCCACGTATGTAATTTGATTTTCCACCTAGACGCTGGGTGCTGCCACCTGCTGAGCAGAGCGGATGTGGCGACCTTTGCTAAGTTTGACCTCTTAATTTGTTACAAATTTAATCCCAAGCCTGCCCATTCGTGGCCAAATCGATTTTATGTGCTATTCTCAGCTTGTTACTAATTCTAATGAAATTCAGCTGATTCAGTGAGCCACACAAATGGGATGCAACTGCCCCAGATAGTCCATTAATGGCTCCTTTTCTCGTTGAATAGCGTTGCACTCGAGAGGCAAAAGCGGAATTAATTTGTTTTTTTTTTTCTTTTTCTAATGGAGGGGAAAGATAATTTTATATACAAGCTTTTGGTCTATGCGTGTATTTCAAATCAACTATTCTGCATTCAGTTCAAGTAGGAACGATTTCAATAGTAAATGCAGTCAATAAATTCATCCTTTTTTTTTGGTTAATCTCCTATTCACTATTCATCTTTCAATAATCTTTCTTTGATTTCCGCACTTATAAATGCGTACCAATGAGAAAACGGCGGCACAAAAGACCAATCGAGGCAGGATATTACCAACTGGGCTGCAGAAGCCATTTGGGACAAAGTGCTTCTAGTTTTTTGATTGGAGTTCGCCTCAAACTTAAAGGAAATAAAACTGTGGTATTTTTGATTTTAGAAAATATCACACCGTTGGGTGAGATCCCAGTTATCCTCTCTCTATTTGTATGGTGATGTCCTTGTTATTTTATTTTTTTTTTTCCTAAAGGATTGTATTTTTGCGAAAATGGCATATGATGTGGTTGTGGTCACCAGCCATTTCTACATTGATTTTAGTCACACGCCAGACTCTGTCCCCTGCAGCAAAAGCAGACACCACACTTTGGCAATTGGCCACTTTCAAATTAGTTGACACTAGAACGATAGAGTGGGAGGGGCAACGGCTGACCTGGTCCCCAAAGTGAGCGAAATGAAATTGGAATGTTTGCCTTTAGCCAAGCCCAATCTCCGACTGCACCAACGGTCGAGTTGTGATGGGGTTTGCCATTTCCGTGGTCGCCCCTCATCCACGCTGCTTAGTCATCGCTCGAGGGCATTTCAATTGACATTTTAATTGCTACTCGCTGGCGTTGCCATCACCGCCTGCAGCTGCGCTGCTGCTCCAGTTGCCGCCTGTCTCAAAGCCACTTCAATTGTGTGGTCTACGTAGGATCCCTCAGTGCATAATTTAATGTTGCTTAATGTTGGTTTATCCGCCGCAATTATTTGCCATCAACATCCTGCTCAGACTGGCCTGGGACAACGCAGATAATATAAAGTTCATCGACTTGACTAATTGGAAAGCTCGAAAGGGTAAGTCTGTTAGGTGGATCATCGTCCTGCATAAACTGAATAGATTATGCTTGTCAGCTGCGAATGTTTCTTTGAAAGGCGAAAAGTGCCAGCGAAGCCCCTGCTGTGTCATTAACCAGCTTATCCGCAGATTAAGGCGGCTTTCACACACACACAAATACACAGAATAAAATTCAAGTGCAAGCAGAATTTTTCTCACATCCAAGTTCGAAGTTATTCCGTTAATGTCGTGTCATTAAATAACTACTTTAGTATCGCATGTAAGGAAATCTTCCTGAAACTCTTTAAATTCCATCCTCTGACAGCAGTTTTTCCTGATTGCATACACGCGGCCAAAGTTTCGCTCATCATCAACGCATCAATAACGAATTAAACACCTGCCAACATATTTCAATACCATCATTTAATTGAAGCCTGAAAGTTGAAAGTCCAATCAGTGTGAAGAAGGCAATCAAATTGGCCTGTACTCAAAAATTCATGCCACAAGATGGGAGAGGCAACTCCCCTTCCGTCTCTCTCTCCCAGTTCTACCATCTCATCCCTTTTATTTAAATAGTCTGCTCCCACACTACCCTGAGATCCAGAACTCTAACAGAATATGAAATTTGGACACCGACTTTTCTGGGGGCCGAGAAAGTGGCTCCCGGTCGCTGTTTGTGCTGCGATTTCAAGTAAGTAAGTGAAATGCGCGTAAAAACTTTAATTAAAATGGAAACCTTACAATTGCATTGTGGCCGCAGTGACGGTCTGTGTTTACCGCCAACGGTCGACTTTTTAATTAAATTAAAAAAAAAAGATATTCGAACACAGAGGGAAATATTTGGGGTAGAAATTGAGTTGCCGCTAAGCATCTAAGTTTTCTTAAAAACATCAAGTTAAATTGTTCTGCGGAATAATTTTCTTTTTTCCCTTCACCTAACCCTTTGTTTGCGCCCAAAGTATATTACTAATTAATTGAATTAACTGAAATTGTTTGAAGTCCTAAGGAACTAGTTCTAAGGCAAATGAACCATATAAATATTGTACCTATCGAATATTGTATTATCGAACATCGATAACTTTGTATGAAAAGCCATGAGGTTGGCGTGTGAAAATAAACCTTCTTCTTCTATTCAAATGACAAGCGAGCAGACGTACTTTTTTGGGAGCTCAAGAGGAGCTCAAGCTGCTTTTCTACAGGAGTAGTGGAAACACCCTTTCTCAGAAAAGGCAGTTAACCTTAAATCTTCGACTTCTTATGAATCAATCACTACTATAAACTATCTCAAACGGGTCTTGTAAACTCCTGTTTGTGTGCAATTGTGTATGCAAGACCTCAAGACCTCGAGCCAGTAAAAACTGTAAGTTAACAGTATAAAGGTCATTAAAACAGTCATCAAATTACTAAAACGCATGGCAACGCTTTGTTGCTCGAAACTTAATAAAAATAGTTCCATTTAAAACAACGAAAACTCCTGTTTGTTTGCAATTGTGTATGCAAACAATTTTTGGTCTTCTGCTTCAGACGTGGCGTCCGATGGCTGCTCACTGAGTGCAAAGTCCAATGGAGGCCACGCACATACAAAGGGGAATGTCTGTCTTAGGCTGTCTTTTTGGTGTTTTGCGCGCATGCTGCCGTCGCTGGCATTGAGAGACTGCTCTTTGGATAAACATTTCAGGCTCAAGATCGCTGATGAGTGAGGATTTGAACCCTCATGAAACGAGTCCGATCAACCTGAAGCCTCCTTTCTTGTGTTGTGTGCCTCTGTTTAAAGTTATGCCAATAGCATAAGACCCAGTAAAAAATGCAACTTCTACTTTTTATTTTCACGAAAGTATTTTTTAGTTTTTTGGAACCTTTGTTTGGCCCCTTTACCTAATTTGAGGCTGTTATATAATGATGCTTAATATTTGTCTGTTATATGTTCTTGATTAGTTTCTTAATTATTTAAATTACTCTTTTACTAAGGTCCTTCGGATGGTATCTTATCAGTCTTTTTTCGGCCTTGCTTGCTTCGTGTCCACAGTAAGTTGGTGGCAAGGTGGTTTGGGTGGGCAGACAGTCTCTCCATGTAGGCTTGTTTATTAATAACGTCGCCCACCTTAGCGACTTGGAGGTTTTCTTCAATAATTCTCGTGTTCATAAACCAATGAGCCCCGGCTATGCGTCTTAGAAATTCTGCCTGCAGAATTCTTATGCGATTCAGATGGGACTTTGCTGCTATGCCGTACACCTGTAGTCCATATCTTCATTCAGGTGCGAGAATAATTTTATAGATTTGCATGTACCTTGTTTCTGAGGGGTATTTTGCTCCTAGCGTTCAGCAGCCAGTTCATCTTCTGTGCCTTAAGCTGAATTGATTTGGCCACACCTCTTTTATGTGAGTCTTCGGACGAGATAAACAACTTGGTGTCATAAGTACCGACATTCGTAGGTAACACTCACATACTTCGAGTGGTTTAGTCCATAATTCGAATTGGAATACCATTATTCTTATAAGATTCTTATAAAATATTCTTGCATAGTGTCAGTAGCGGTATATACATATGCTGGGATCCTTTGACAATAATGCAGTGTCGTCTGCAAAGGTGGCAATCATAAAGTCGTTTCTGTCGACGACTTGGTGTCGATCGAATGGCATATCGTGGGTATAGAGGGAGTATAGTGTTGGTCCCAGAACTGATTGGCATTATAACAGGCAGGAGAAAACATCTCCGACCCTATAAAGTATATATATTCTTGATCAGCATCAACAGCCGAGTCAATATAGCCATGTCCGTCTGTCCTTCTGTTTGTATGAAGACTCCTATTGTCCCTACGCAGATCAAGTTTATTTCAAATTTTACACGATCTCAGAAAATGACTAGAAGAGCTAGAGAGTCCACCAAGATTTTTAAAGAAAAATGAGCATAGAAATCCCCGGTAGACTAGCCTATGTCGAAACCTGAATGCCCGAGTCACAGATATGTGATAACATCTGTAGGTGACCACCTGGCCAGCATTTTGGCAGACGAAGACTTGGCACTCTGCTTTAGAACTACGAGAGCCACACTGCTCTAAAAAGGTCTGCCAAAGGAAAGGAAACTGTGACGAACTGGCAAGCATACTGGGAGACGAAGAATAAGAACTATGCTTAGGGCTAGCAGAGCCACATGGAAGGTGAAAACCTGGACCACCTGCCCTAGAAATGTCTGCCGGGGCAAGTGAAACTGTGCCGAATATACTTCAGGTGACGACCTGGTAAACAAACTTGGAGACGAAGACTTTGTATTTGCAGTCCATAGTACAACGATCACCTAAGGGAAGGCCCAGCAACCGGGTGGTCAGACAGGTGGTTCAGTTTTTCTATATTCTATGTTTTTTACTTATGTTTTCAATGAAAATGCCACACCGAGAGTTATTTTCACAAACGTAAAGATTACCAAATCAGGAACCCTACGGCCAGCATACCACTTTTACCCTGTGGGCGGGGGTAACACCTGCAGCCGCCGCCGACTCCTGTTCGCCGTCTCGGCATTGGGCACTTGTGTCCAGTTCACCGGGTGTTTCTTGTTGTATTCGCCTAGGTTCCTTGCTTGGATGCGCGCCACACGTGGTTCGCGTGCCCGGCTTCGACTTCGCTTCTCTTCCTCGACCTAGCTTCCTCGTGGCTTCCCGGAAACTCAAAACTGTGTCACCAGAGCGCGTAGGTTAGTGGTGACACTGCGGTGAACTGGAACTGGTTCGTGATGGTAACTGCGCCTGCAACTTAGGAATGTTTCATGGTTGGCTGATAGGTTACTTATGACTAATTCAAATCGCTGTGACGTACTAATTCTCACTTTGAGAACTTTTTTTGAGAACGCATAATCTTGGGTTGAGTTCAAATATTCAGTTTAAATCGACCTGAGGTCCAGGTCCAAGTCCAGGTTCAAGTCCATGCACGTCCAGATCCAGCTCCACGTGCAGGACCACGTGCAGGTACACGCCCTGGTCCAGGCCCAAGTAGTACCCGCCTGCTCCAGACCCAAGGTCCAGGTCCAAGAGTCAGAGTAAACATCGTCTATAGTATGAGAATCAAGTGTAGAGTAACATACAGACACACGCACAACTAAGTGAAAGTCAGAGTGCATCTGTTTCGCATCCATTCCTTTCGATTGTTAGCCACACACTTTTTTTTAGGAGCAAACATTTGCTCATAAGGGAACACCAAATTTGTTTTAAGCAAACAGTTGCAGTTCAAGGGTAACTTTGTTTGCTCAACATGTAGGAAAAAATGGGGTGTTCCAAGCCGTTGGGTAAACTACAGTTGTTTGTTTATGTCAAATTTCTCACTTCTTATTACCTAACTTTTGACCAGCAACCGATCAGGCAATACGTGCTTTAAGTTGATATAAAAAATGGCATTTCTGTTTTTGAACTAGTACAAAGGTTTCACTTCAAGAACAAATTTTTCAGAACGCAAAAACTACGCCGCCGCCCATATTTTCCTTAGAATCAGAGACATCGCTTGCGAGTACGACAAACCACCCATCCCACCTGCTTTGGTTCATTTTATAAAGAAAGCAACATTTTTATTGAACTTGTGGCTCAAGACCATTTGCACTCAACAACGGTGTCGTGTTAGCTCGTTGCACCATCGCACGTTTTTGTAGAAGCACGTCTAAATGCCTACATATACTTTTCAGTGCGGAGACTGATTTGAATTGAACTGTACTCATTTCAAGAACATGTGATCAATAAATACGACACGTTCAACACATCAATATAATATATTTACAAGTATATCTTCAGTATATATTAACCGAGAACATCTTTTGAAATTCAAGAAAAGTCGCATTCTTATGAAGAATTTTTAATTCGTGAATTTGTGGACGTATTGTGTTTTTGACAATGATTTTATGTTCTCAGCTTTTTCTCTCAGTGCAATTTTTTGCTAATTTTAAGAATTGCAGACAACTGAACCAAACTTAAAGCCAGCCGCAACGTTTCCACTTAGTTTGGCATGAGGTGTGCGGCATACGGCTGTAATTAAATCAACACAACACGATGGGTGGCTTTGATGAAGCCAATGCTGGGACATTGAGCGGCGTTTTCAAAGCAAACCAACGACAATACAAAATACAAATGAAGAGTCTACCAAGGCGAGGCAAGAGATTACAAAGCTGAACTGTCGCCACGGCAGACAAGCAGTCGAAGACGAGGAGGACACTAATGAAAATCAATAATTCAGAACAAACAAAAGGCAATGTAGTCGGCCTTTTATAGTGGCTTTCATGTCAGCAACAACCAGACCAGAGCATGAATAAAGCCAAATATGAAGCGTTGAGCAGTAGGAGGAGGCGAAAAGAAATGGTGCAGAAAGTTGGCCCAGCCAGACAGCAGCTGAAATCGATAGCGTATCTGTGGCGGACAACAAACGCTTGAAAGGCTATGGGCTAACAATAATAATTGGTTCACTCGATTCGTTTGGCTTCACCTTAAAGCCATTGAGTTTCACAAGAAAAAACAGCTAAGGCTAAAGCTGAAACTCGTTTCGTGTGTTAAATAATTGAGCAAACGAATATGTAGCTGAATGAATTCCTGTGTGCATTAATTCATTCCAAAACACCCACTCATGGCCTGGCATTTTAGATCAGAAATTGTAGCATACTTTCCAGCGCGCTGCTTCAACTTTTTCAGCCAGTTATAAACTGCATTACATTTTTGAATCAACAATATAAATCCACCAAACAACCAGCACAGTGCATTAAATATTGCTTGCAACTACAACAAAAACAAGGATAAACTCTGTTACGAGAGAGCATAATTCTCTACTTTTCCCCACATTGTTTCACACCTTGTGGCCCACTCAGCGCCAAAATGAAGCAGAGCTCGAATGACATGCAAACTTTTTTTCTCATCTCACACAAACCCCCCGCTACCAGTGTCCCCTCTAGAGCCACTTTATGATAGTATGTGTGTAAGTGTGTGCTAGTGTGGGCCATTAGCATTTGTCAAGTTACCTATAGAGTGCCTTTGAACGGAGTAAATTGACTTTGGCATGACAAACAGTTCCATGAATGCCGCCAACGAAACTTGCAACTCCAGGCATGAAAACATTTGATCACATGACTTGTACTATCTTATATGAGAAGGCAAATAATATGAATAGTGACACTTAAGAGGGGCCTAGTAAAAGTTTCGTGTAAGCTTCAAGCGTACCCATATAGTTTGTTGGTGGTTGTTTGGTACCTTAAAGTAAATTAAAAATTATAGAAAAATTAATTAAAAACACAAGTAAGACTCCCTAGGGCAAGAACTCGTGATGCTTAAAAGAAAAACTAAAGAAGTTTAACACCGAACTTATGTTATACCCCTCGTACATCATACATACACATTAAACATTTAAGCCAAACCCAAGAGGCTTAAAAGAATCCTCTATATGTACTTAGAGATAATGAAGAAAAACAGCCTTAACCATTAAGAAACCTTTCCATATAGTAAATGGTTTCTAGAATAAACTTACTTGCTTTTCTCTAATTGATTTGTCTGCTGCTAGGTTAATTTTTGGGTAAATACAACGTTCCACTATCATTAAAATAATTAACCGATATTTTGTTAAGTTATTTGTTAATGTCAAATTGATTCACCTGTCAATCCGAGAGCAGCTAAAATAATATTTGAATTTTGATGTATAGGCCAACAGTATAACAACAATTCCCTCACCTTCACCTGGGGGTAAAGTCAACCTAAAATTGTACAAATATTATAACCTGTAATTATATTTGTTTACACAAACCACAACAAATCCAATTAAATGCGCCCCACAGCACTCGCTTTGTCCAGGGTGTCCAAACTTGTATCTGTGATTAATGGCTGGCCATGCTTTTACACTGCCAACAATTAGTGGAAACGAAATTAAACCAAAGGAGTCCTCAAATGAGCCTAGAAAAACGTATACATGTATTTACTTAATAATGGTGTTTAAGTGGGGAAAAGCAATCCTGCTCATACACAGTTGCCATTTTATTTATGACACTTGCCGGTAACGCCTACCAGCAGGAGATAATAGGAACGCGATACACACAGGCACACGGACATTACTCTCGGCCAACTAGTCTCCAGGGCACAACTTGCCAACAGCAGCTGGAGCAGGAGCAGCAAGGAGCCAGCAAGGAGCATAAAGCGCTGAGACATGAAAGTAAAAGTGGAAATGGAATTGGCAGTGAAAGCGGCAGTTGCTGGCTGGCCAAATAATTATCTCAGTGCATAATCTTGACTTGTTTCTGGCAACCAGCAGGAGCCAAGATCTTGTCTAGGCCCTGAAATCACAGCCAAAGCGAAACTAAGTCAAGGGTGGGTGTGAATGTTGTGTGTTTACTTAGGGTCTCGCCTTTGCCTTGTATTTACATAAGAATTATGCTGATTATGAGATTGGTCTTTAAGGGCAACAAGGGCGTGTCACTGTAGCTTATACATATGCCACGCCCAACTTTAGCGCTCCTCAGAGATCAATTCAATTCACACTCTACTATGACAAAATTTTCTGTTTTTCTGGCCAAAATTACAATTTTGACAATTGACCACAGTTTTTGAGGTTCTACCAAAAGATCGATGCCATTCTCCAAGCGAGAGTTGTTTCACTGAAAACTGAAGTAAAAGGCAGAGATTAAAACCGAAACGATTTTCGCACTCAGAGAAATGAAGAACGAATCGGCGAGAACGAATTCTTCTTGGTTTTAGTATCTTTCTTCTTGGTTTTTTTAAGAAGAAATCTTCGCGGATGCAAGAAACAATCGTTCTCGACTTCGAGCTTAATGGCAAGGGAAGTGCGGGAGCCAAAAATCGGACAGTGCGAGCAACAAATGAGAACAGTTCTTTCTCTCGCTCTCAGCATTGGCCGGCACTGGCACCGTCAATTTATAATACGACTTAGAAGTCGTGGTAAACACCCGAGGTGTGGTGGTGTTGGCTGAGCGGTGGAGTCAGTGAGTGCAGGCTTTCCGGGGTCCCGAGTTCAAGTTCCAGTCAGGGTAAAGTAAAAAATAAAGTAAAAATAAAAAATTTTTTTGAGCCCACACCAAAAGCTCCTCTCGAGAGTATAGCGGCTAAGTTACGAGCTCGGAGAGAACAACTATTTTAGGGATGAGTTTGACAACAGAGATATTGGAGCTTAACTTCACAGCACATAGACGCTTTGAAAGTGAGCTGTGAAACCTTTGCAATATGAGAGAACTCGAAGAAGTAACCCATTTTATAGCTGTATATCCAATTCTGTGGCTGGGTGGCTCAGCTGCTAGAGTGCGCGACCGCTGTGCATGAGGTTGTGGGTTCGATCCCGCCTCGGAACATCTAATGAAAAGATTTTTCTTTGAATAGAAAAACTTTACACCCGGCCACACCTCTTTGCTGTTGGCGCCAGCATTGCAGTAATTAGCCATGAAAAGCTTCTCAAAACTGCCGTTCGGATTAGGCGTTAAACTGTAGGTCCCTTTCTCTTGTGCTAAAATTAGAAGCGCACAAGCCAAGAGTTTGAGAGAGGCTCGGCTTTGGCCCTTTGGGGCTGTGTCATCTTGACAAGCTAATTTTACTTATATCCAATTCTGAAAGAACTAAGGATCCGCTCATGGGGTAGGGCATATCTCTCATTGGAAGAGATCATCACAATTTTTAATGGCCAATCTTGGAGTGTGCTGGCAAAATACATGCTGGATGCTCATAAATACAGGGCAAGAATCCTGCATGAAGAGTTTTAAAATAGATACGAGATTATTGTTAGTTTAATTATTGGAGCCCGAGACTCCAACCTGAGGAGTGAAAGATCTACTACAGATACGCCCAAAAGAAGCATCGTTTGCTTATGTAAACGACAATTCATTTTCTATCTTCGGTGCAATTACAAAAACAAGACGCACCCAAATAGCATACGACTTGGCATCGCTGATCTACTATCTGGCGAAGAGCGGGGAAGTTAGGTGGTGTAACTCCGAAGGAAGGGCGTTCCGGTAGCTCTAGGGTTTCGAGAAACATGTAAATTGAATTATTTAGTTTAAAACTGACGGCAGAAATGCCATGCCTTTATATATTTAAAGTTCTTTGAATAAAGATCTAATACTAATATATTCCGATCAGCATCAAAGCGAGTGATTTAGCCATGTCCGTCTGTCCGTCCGTCTGCCCAAATGAACGCGTCGATCTCAGAGACTATAAGAGATAGAGCCACAAATTTTTGCATGTAGGTCTATACCAGATCCAAATCGAGTTTGTTTCATATATGGTTTTTTTTTATTTTGTAGATTGATCTTAAATTTTAGGAAAATGGATAGCTGGGATCACGCTATCACGCCCTGGAGTCCGTAGATGTGGTTTAAAGATAGTAAAGGCAGATGGTCCATAATGACTCTTGTTAACAATTTTGCAGAGCGTGGGACAGTCGAAAGAAGACCTTACCATCGAAACCATACTGTTCGGACGGAGAAAACAATCGCTGCTGTAGCTGCTGCCATACAAAACAATCCAAGAGTTTCGACAAGGAACTTATCTGAAAAACCAACGGCGGAGGGCTTTAAATCATTATTTTAAAACTAATTATACGAAAAGTTTTGTTAATACTATGTGTAGCAATAGTCATCAGCCACCCCATATATGACAAGTCTAAGGGCAGCTTTGGCAAACTGTACTAATCTGGCTGAATGTAACCAATTAACAGAACGAAGTAAGTCAATCAAAAGAAAGAGAATCATGCGATGCTATTTTTGGAATGAGCAAGAACTCTCCTGTGGTAATGGGGGCGTATGTAGCTTAGTGCGTCGCAAGGCGACTCACACCTTCACGTAGGAACCCCTGGTAACAGAGCGATGCACCCGCAAAGCTGCTGGCTAACGTGAGCGGCGATCCTACCCTGGGACAAATAGGACCACGATATGCACCTGGAATGCTCGTATCCTCCATGGAGAGCGTGCGGATTCCAAGCTGGTGGATGATCAGCTCGAGAAATACTCATCGGACGTACCGCACTTCAGGAAATGCGATGGACTGGACAGGGGCGTAAGGAAATAAGATCGGAAACCAAAGCCCCATGGGAGATCTACTACAGTGGACATGATTCGAAGCACTAGTTTGGCTGTGGTTTTGTAGTCAATGAAAGACGGTGCCGCTCTGTCATCAGCTTTACACCAGTTGACAAGCGACTTGCCGCACTCAGAGTTAAGGCAAAATATTTTAATATTACTCTTATCTGTGAGCACGCCCCGACAGAAGACAAGGAAGAATCGGAAAAGCACGATTTTTATGAGCGCCTAGAAGACCTATATGAGCGCTGCCCCGATCACGACATCAAGATAGTGCTAGGCGACTTAAACGCAAAAATCGGGAGAGAAGAAGTTTTTAGCCTGCACAAAAAAACCTCCGATAATGGAGAGAGGCTAATAGACTTCGCTTCGGTCCGAAACATGGTCATTAGTAGTACCTGATTTGAACACCGCGACGACCACAAGGCGACCTGAAAGCCCCCTGATCAATCAACACAAATCCAGATTGATCACGTTGTGATAGACGGAAGGCACTCATCGAGTGTTCTAGACGTACGTGCGCTCCGAGGAGCCAATATAGACTCGGATCACTACCTTGTTGCAGCCAAAGTACGCACACGGCTCAGTGTGGCACATGCCGCACAGTCTTACACACGCCAAAAGCTGAACGTTGAGAAGCAGCAATCACAACGGACATCCGAAGACTACTCAGCAAAACTCATCCAGTTGCACAGGGAAACCCCTCCTGGCCCTTCTGGTGTAGGCAAACAGAGGAAGCATATTTCACACTCTATGAGTACGGCTGCCAAGGAGATTCTCGGATTTGCCGAAAACACCCGAAAACAGTCATGGCACGATGATGATGCTATCGTCAAGGCCAAAGAAGAAGATGCAGCCCTCTGGTGCACACTGGGACAGTATGGAAAACAGAAGCTTTGAGTGGCTTAAACAGCCCCGAGCTCGGAAATGTACAGTTTGGAAGGTTCCATAAACTGTGCCCGGCAGGAAACCAACCCAAAGTCAAGCATTGCAGTAATACCTATACGGAGGCTTATTTTTGACTATTTTTAGCAGATGCGTGCTATGTGACGACAATGTTGCTGATTCCTGGTTACTTTTTATACACTTGAAAAGTGTATTATAATTTGGCCCAGAAGTCTGGAAAGCATAGAAGGAATCATCTTCGACCACATGAAGTATATATATTCTTGGTCAGCATGACAAGCTGTGTCGGTTGTGCTTCGTCCGTCCGTCCGTCCGTCTGTTTGTTTCTACGCAAACTAGTCCCTCAGTTTTAAAGCTATCGAGCTGAAATTTTGCACAGAAATATCTTTTAGCTGCACACTGCACATATGTCGGAACCGCGAAAATCGGATGGTCTCTTCTTGTAGCTGCCATACAAATTTTGTCTGCTTTTTTATTTAATATTCCAACGACACAAGCTTATAAATTAAGTCATTGGACACAAAATTAAGGCAGTGGTCAAAAAAGTTTCAAGTGTAATGTAATTTCGGCACAGGCGAAGTTTGCTTTGCTTTCTCTGTTCTGTTCTGTTAACTTTTCTGTTAACAAACATTTCTGAATAATCCCTTTCTTTTGAGCCATTTCGAAAAGTAAGTTTTGAGCAGAAAAATGGTATAATTTCCCACAGTGTACTCCAGGACTCGAATGTGAAAAGTGTCAAGGTCTCTGGGTTTTCCTCATTAGCATGCATAATGTGCGTAATTAGTTAATGAAAAACATGCAGTTGTCGGCCATTAGCCATCAATTGCTGACTCGCAACTCCCCACAGGCACTCATAAAACCAAGCCCCGTGTGCCAGCTGCACTTGACGGAAGCGCCACTTCTGGTGCCACAATATCATGGCTTATATGCCACATTAGCCCATTCAAAACGGAAAAGGGCTTAAACAGCCATCCATATCAATTTCCCAGCCATGACAACTGGCCCTATTTGTAGGCATAATAAATCCTAAACGTAAACTACATAAATTAGAAATATTTTGTATTTCATACAAAACGCGTTTTCCTTGGCACTTCAAATGCGAGTCACGTAGTCGACTTTATAGCCACAACTAGACGAAACCTTTTGCTGATTACGACGTGACCAGGCAGGAGGAGTACGTAGAAACATACATACACAGGGGTGTGTGTGTGTGCTCATGAAATTATTTTAAATTATTTTTGATAATTGAATGAAGCACAGGAAATATAGAAAACGATTTGATGTCATGTTTCATATATTTTGAGAGAAATATGAATGCTCTTGGTAGATTATCCGCGCATGCGGATAGCCCCTCAAATAAATTCAAAAATCGTAGTTTTTTGGCTTTAACTTTTGAGAATATTTAAAGCGCTTAGCGAAACCATAACAGAAAATATTATGGAATTTATGGCAACGCCACTCTTGGCATCTTTATTTTTGAATACCGAAGGTCACAAATAAATTGCACTAATAAATTTATATTTAACAAGTTTAACAAGAACTTTTGCAAACCAGAAATGGAAAGTTACAACTGCGACCTCAGTTGTCAGCATTTTGGATCTTTATGCATTTCATTTATCTAAATCCTGACAACCTTGGCCGCTCAGCTCCACTTTTCTCGACCTTTTATGAGCTTGAGTTTCAGCTGGATAAATTATACCGCATGCATTTTCTCGTTTCTATTTCATTTTTATTTTTCTTGTACAACCTTGAGAGAAGCAAATGCAAACTACGATGCCGGAACAAAGCAGCTGCAGCCAAAAAAGTAAAAAATATAAAAAGTGGTAAACCGAATTCTCAAAGATGCTACAAAGCTGTGGCCAAGCGAACAAGGTCAGATAACTGGCATAAAAGGGTTAGCTAAGTTTAAAGCAACCGCAATTTACGCTTTAAAATCCAATTAAATGGCAATTTCAACCTTAACCCAAATTTATACTTTAATCGAGGAAGCAGCGCTCCGACATTTTGGGGAATGCGGCAAAACAAAATACATACAAAATACTTGTAATCCCAATTTACATAAATATTTATGCTGATGGCGCTAAAATCGCGCTGGCCCCTCACACCATTTGTGTTAATGCGCCTTAATCTTTAATGAGCCAAGTTTCGCGATTCTGTGTTTTAGGTTTTTGGGGTACGTGTAGCCAGACAGGCATGACCTGGCTACTATGACTTCCGCAACCGTTGCAAACTATGAAAGAACTTTATCTTACCTACCAAATCGAGGAGCGCAGATACAATTAAAATGATAAAATATTATGGTAGTACTACAGCGTATGTGTCGCGCACTTGAATTGTGTTGTAAAAAGGATCCGTAATTCGAATACTTATTTTCTCTCATGGTTATTGAACCAAAGTCGAAAAATGCAAGTATACACCACAAAAATCTGCATTTCTGTGGCTACCTTTGAAACAACTTCTAAGCTTCTTTTCCACACTCACTTCCATGATATGCCGCCCAAGCACTGTGCCGATTGTACTCGGATCGGCATTTTTTGGGTTGAACATCTACAATATCTACACAGAGAAAACAAAACAACTACATGCAAATGTACACAGAGAAAAAAATATGTAAAAATAGGGGAAAGTTAACTTCGGCTTTGCCGAAGTTTTGTATACCCTAGCAGTTTGTTTTTATACCCTTGCAGAGGGTATTATAAAATTGTGCGGATGTTTGTAACGCATAGAAGGAAGCATCTCCGACCACATAAACTATATATATTCTTGATCAGCATGACGAGCTGAGTTGATTTAGCCTTGTCCGTCTGTCCTTCCGTCCGTCTGTCTGTTTCTATGCTATCTCCTCCGTCAGTTTTAAAGCTATCCTCACCAAACTTTGCACGAAGTCTTCTGCTACATATACGCTGCACATTTGTTGGAACCGGCCGGATCGGATGACTATAGCATATAGCTGTCATAGGAACGATCGGTCGAAAAACTAGTCTTAGTGAGAAAAACTTTTTTGTTTTTAATGGAAACGCCTCCAAAGTACGTATTTCTTAGTTTACTATCCTTTCCCATGAGTTCACTAAGTTTGGTCGAAATCGGATGACTATAGCATATAGCTGCCATGGGAACGATCGGTCGAAAAACTAGCTCTAGTGAGGAAAACTTTTTTGTTTTTAATGAAAACGTCCTTTTTATTGGCAAATTCTTTTTTTATATATTTTAACACATTTCTACAAAGTTTTATCAAAATCGGATGACTATAGCATAAAGCTGCAGTATGAATGATCGGTCGAAAAAGAAGTTCTAGTGAGAAAACATTTTTTGTTTTAAATGGGATCGTCTTCAAATTTCGTAATTAACAGTGTACTATGCTTTTCCATAATTTCCAAGTTTGGTCGAAATCAGACATCTATATAGTATAGATCCCATAGTAAAGTAAGGTCCAAAAAGTAGTTTTAGTTAGAAACATTTTTTAGTTTTCAATGGAAGCTGCAAGGGTATACAAAACTTCGGCCGAGCCGAAGTTAACTTTCCCCTATTTTTTTGTTATAAAATGAAAACGAATGAATATTTTTCAGCACTTTTTGCTTCTTTTTCACTCAATGCCTACTCATCGTTCATAGTGCGCACTTCATGCTTTGGGAAATTGTCCACTGCTCGGATTGGGCGCGCTTCAAAGACTCAATAATTAGGTGTCGAGTAGAGCCTGCCTTAGTCTCAAGAACGGACAGTTGGTAGTGCAATAGATTCAGGTCTGGGCTACCAGCAGGCCAATCATCCATAGAAATGAAATTTGGTATGTGAGCTGGAGTGGAGTCTTGCCATATTACCATTAAAAAGTCCGCCGCTTGTTTGCAAATATTGTCGTGTTAAGAGGCTGCACGAAATTTTCCAAAACGTCGGATTGATACACTTCTTTTCCCCACCACACCATCACATAAGCCGGATGGTGACCTTTCTGAACTCTCGAAATGAGTTCGGACGCTTGTTTTGATGAACGCTTCCTCTTTGGTGAACATTTTCTCGTCAGTAAACAGAATTCGTCTGTGGGCATTGTTCGCGCACAAGCGACGCAATGCTTTCGTTTTCGTCTTGAGTTTTTGTATCAATGATGCTGTGAGCAAGTGGACCGTGTGCTTCTTGTATGCACTGAGTCCCTAATCAAGTTTTATGATGCGCGACATGTTGTCCTTGCTGATATTCATCTCACGAGACATGATTTACTGATTGCGCAGTGGACTTCGACGAATTCGACTTAGCACGGCTTTGATGGCTTGTGCTTGCGGACGGTGGGATTTCGCGCGGTCTTTTATTTTATCAGTATCCTCAAATAACTTCATGATTTCCAGCTGGCGCAACATCCGAATGATTTATCCTTTTTAGATTTTCGAGCTAGCCCAATTCTATGACGCCAAAAACTTTTGATGCAGTAATATAGCATAAATGTCACTTGTCAGATAGCCGTCAAGTTGGAGTGGATGCGTTCCATGGTTCTTGAGAACGAGTGTGTTCAATATGAGTACCAAACCATTATGCTTGTCAGCATCGGCCGGATCGGCGATGGGCAGAACTTCACAAAACTTCGGGAGGTACAGAGTATATTGTAGTCAGGCTTCACCGACTTTCTTATTTGTTTTTATTTATATTTTGACACGACTTTTCCATTTTCCATCAAAGCCCATTTATATAAGATTTGGATTATAACAATGTATTTTGCAGTTTCCGAAAAGCTAGCCTTATTAAATTTTTACTAATTAATTAGCATGTTAGGGAGAATCGAAAATGATAGATTCAAAGGAAGTGCAGGTCCAGTGCTTAGAAGCGGCTGCTATATTTTTACGCGACAGTTTCATTCAAATGTTTGCAAAACAAAGGTGTTCAATCCTCTTTCCAATAGAAAATTCATCACCATCAAGAGAATTTGTGCTGACTTGGAGTACAAAATGTATCGTGTTTGAACACATTGCAACATTTACATTTACTTTATTAGGTTCATCCTTCCGTCTGTGAAGTGGCAAAGTTTATGACAATGTTATGATGCCATGCTCAAGAATATATATATAATAAAACTGTCATTTGGTTGCGCAAAAAATTTATGCAAATTTCTCATGTGCTGCCGCAACACCAACAGCAACAGCAGCAGCAGCAACAGCAGCCAACCAACGAGATGGAACAACAACAGCAGCCATAACGACCGCCATGACAAATGCATAAATCAGTTTTAATGCACATTTTGTTACATTCCATGCTGTTGTCTCAATAAGCAGCCATTAATATGCTGCGCCTGCTGCATAAATTGTGCGATTTTTGCGGGTTTGCTTAATTATACGCATTGTCGCAAGGACAATGTGGCAATCCTGGGCTTACATAATTATTCATGCGACGGTCAAGGACAATGGCAGAAGGTTTTGCGTTGGTGTTGCTATTTAACTCACTTCCAAATTTATGTGAGAGTGTGGAAAATATGAACCATCATTTTGCAATTGTTGGCAATTTAAATGCAGGCCAATAAATTCAAGCACAATTTGAACTGCCTCATTTGGCGAGACTCGACATTATATTATTCGCTTAATGCACGGGAAGTCCATTTATATAGCCGCCGCTGCTCCATCCGGACGAGACACAATAAAGTGGTGCACGGAGTTCCAAGCTGAACGTTTAAATACCTTCGTGTCCGGCGCCATTTCCCCAAATGTCGAGGCGAAGATGGGAAATGCAATAAACTTCTAAATCAGTCGATTAAGCTGCGAGTTGCGAATGGTCCTAAAAGCTCACAGTGTGTATATGTGAGTGTGTGTGCCTGCGAAAAGTTTGTGAAAAATGTTGTGCAATTAAAATAAGTAGCGTAAAACTCCAGGGAGGAGCCTCGGCAAAGCAGTTGCTAGATGTGGGTTTAATTTGTTTTTCCTTTTGTTTTTGGGTTGGGGTTGCCCCTGTTATCTTTTGTGTGGATTTTACTGTCAGCAAAGTGCGGCGCTGAGTGAGTGTGTAATGAAGTGAGAGAGAGACAACGCAAAATGGGAGATTTTTAGCTCAAATGAAAATGCACTTTACTTGCCAGATTTCCTAAGACTCGGAACTGGCTTGAAAGTTACAGTAGTCACGCCCATTTCTGTCAGTTCTATCGAAAGTCATTAACCGAACCAAAACTAGAATTCTTTCCAACTTCAGTGTCTTAAAATGTACTGGAGAGCTTCCAAGTTAACGTATGACTCTTCTTGTTCTCCAAAATTTTTATACTCTGTACCAGAGGTACACAGAGTATATTAAGTTTGTGCAAAAGTGTCCGTCTGTCTGTGATGGGCAGCACTTTACCGGTACAGAGTATGTTATAGTAGGGCTTGACCGACTATCTTTCTTGTTGAACTTTCCGTTTGTTTATTTCACTTTTTCGAAAGAAATTGACCAGCAACAACCAAAAGCGTTTAATAAGAAAAAACACCTCTGATTCATTCGATAGGATGGTCACCAAATTGCAGGGAGAGAAATTTATTAATATCGGGAGAATCCGACGTAGAGAAATTGGGACTATCTCAATCAAATTAACATTACAGAGGTGCAGACTTGACAAAAATTTAGCACATTCTTGAGAAGGAATCATCATTCCCTTCTGCATATGATATCGAGGGAATTTCGAATTTCATTTATGTGTAATTTTCGTTTTTTTGTATGGAAAAATTAAGGTCATACTGACTCCCCTTTTTCGCTAGTTTTTGGCGTATTTAGTGGACGCGACGTGGCAACAAAGTTTTTGATATTACTCATACGCAGTGTTGCCTTTCAACTTTATATATTTTTATACCCTGTTCTCATTAAAAATGGGAAAATGGGGATCATGAAGTTGTACAAAAGTATGAAACAGGTAGAAGGAAGCATTTGCGACCCTATAAAGTATATATATTCTTGATCAGCATCAACAGCCAAGTCGATTAAGCCATGTCCGTCTGTCCGTCCGTCTGTCCGTATGAACGCGTCGATCTCAGAGACTATAAGCTATAGAGCCTCAAATTTGTGCATGCAGGTAGGTGTATACCAAATCCAAATCGAGTTTGTTTCAGATTTGAAGAATTCCTCCCCTTCCCTCCTTAAAGCGCGAAAAACTGTCAGAGCCACAATTTTTAAGTTAGATCCTCGAGAATTAATATATATCAAGTAAGGCCCGAAATCTATCTTTTCTAAGATTTTTTGTCATAATAATTATTAAATTATTTAATTAATTATTATTAAATTGTGCGGATGTTTGTAACGCATTGAAGGAAGCATCGAGCTGAGTTCATTTAGCCTTGTCCGTCCGTCCGTCTGTCTCCTCCGTCAGTTTTAAAGCTATCCTCACCAAACTTTCCACGAAGTCTTTTGGTACAAATACGCTGCACATTTGTCGGAACCGGCCGGATCAGATGACTATAGCATATAGCTCTCATAGGAACGATCGGTCGATAAACTAGTTCTAGTGAGAAAAACTTTTTTGTTTTTAATGAAAACGTCTTTATCATTGGCATACACTTACCAGGTATACCGGTATGAAGTCAAGATACAAATGTCTCGATAGGGAACATTTGTTGTGAACGAGCCTTTATTTTTTTTTGTTTGTTTGCTATGACATCTGTGAAACATATTTAGTATACATCAAGTCATTGAACAGACAACATCATATTTTTTCATCGTGTTAAAAATGTCGAATTTTTTTACCAGTAAGTGATGATTTGCGGAAAGCATTAATTTTTTTTTTTATTTGAAGAAAAATGCTGCAGAGTCGCATCGAATGCTTGTCGAGCCATATGGTGATCATGTTCTATCAGAAGCAACAAGCAAAAGATGGTTTCAACGGTTCAGAAATAATGATTTTGATGTGAGAAATGAAGAACGTGGAAGACCACCAAAAAAGTTTGAAGACGCCGAATTGCAAACGATATTGGATGGAGATGACACTTTGAGTCAAAAGCAAATGACAGAAATGTTAAATGTTGCACAACAAACCATTTCTGACCGTTTAAAAGCTATGGGAAAGATCCAAAAGTGTGGAAAATGTGTGCCACATGAATTGAATGAAAGACAGATGGAAAACCGAAAAAACACTTGTGAGATTTTGCTTCAAAGACACGAAAGAAAAATCGGTTTTGCATCGGATTGTTACTGGCGATGAAAAATGGATTTATTTTAAGAATCCTAAACGGAAAAAAATCATGTGTTAATCCGGGACAACCATCAACATCGACTGCAAAAGCAGATCGATTCGGCAAGAAGACAATGCTGTGTGTTTGGTGGGACCAGAAAGGTGTGGTGTACCACGAGCTCCTAAAACCTGGTGAAACCGTTAATACTGATCGCTACCGACAACAAATGATCAATTTGAACCTTGCATTGATCGAGAAACGACCAGAATGGGCCAGACGGCACGGCAAGGTAATTTTGCTCCATGACAATGCACCTGCACACACAGCAAAACCGGTTCAGGGTACAATCAAAACACTTGGCAGGGAGCTGCTACCCCACCCGCCGTATTCACCAGACTCGGCTCCTTCCGACTACCATTTGTTTTCATCGATGGGACAGGCATTGGCTGAGCATCACTTTCATTCCTACGAGGTCGAAAATTGGGTGTCTGGTTGGTTTGCTTTAAAAGACGAACGATTTTATTGGCGTGGTATCCACAAATTGCCAGAAAGGTGGTCAAAATGTGTAGAAAACAATGGCCAATACTTAACCGCCGGGCTTGGCTAGAGCATAAATTCTTCGTTGGGTTATCAAATAATCTGCTTTTTTATTAACATCAACTCGCAGATGTAATACAATGTGACAAAAGTCACGGGACATTCACAACAATTCGCAGCCGCTTCTTATGTGCATCGAGTGTATGCACAATCAAATTGAATTTTATAATTAACCAAATAGCTCAGTCAACCTTTCACTTTCACTTAA
This sequence comes from Lordiphosa collinella, assembly GCA_018904265.1. NCBI lineage: Eukaryota > Metazoa > Arthropoda > Insecta > Diptera > Drosophilidae > Lordiphosa > Lordiphosa collinella. The sequence continues at coordinate 248,416 of JAEIFV010000042.1, read as the reverse complement.
TTTTTAATTTCCATGAAATGTAATTAATTTGTTACAACGGCCAGGCACAAATTGCCTTTGGCCAATGGAGGGTTGAGGAAAAGGAACTGAAAAAAAAATTATTTCCTTGTTGCTTTGGCAGCTCACAATTTTGTTTCTTTTTTTCTGTAGGGATATTGAAGCATTGACAACTTGTTGGCTAACATCAATATTGCATGGACAAGTGGGCAGCAGGTGGGTCGCAATGAAACAAGCTCTAAAAACAGGCAACCCATCCATTGTCCGTGTCTTGCGCTTGTCTGGGCGCATTTAGCAAGACTAACACACGGGGCGTATGATTGCTTTTCTGTGTCAACATAACATGGAGCAATAATGGCTGCCTCTCTTTATGTTGCTGTGTTAATGGCTTCAATGCGATTACACGTCATCAGAGGAAGTGTTTGGCAGGTGGTTAAGTAACTTAGTTCATAATTAAAGCTTAAAGAAGTTTAAAGAATTCAACTGTTTTCGTGGAACTGCCTCAGGGAAATTTCTCTCATTGAACTTTCAATGAATTTTTGAGTGTACTTAAGCCTGCAGGTGAACAATGAGAACATGCAAAGGGTACACTCGGTAAATGTAATTTCATTTAAAAATACACTAAAAAATAATTTTGCTACCCACTTAATACACAACCAATCACTGGCAATTTAGAAACATTGAATTTAAAATGATCAGCTTTTCCTTTCACTTGGCGGGTGGGGGCGACTTCGAAGCGGGCAGGTAACCAAAATGAGTGCGCAGCGCTTCAAGACACAGAAACATAAGCACCGTGTGGGGCATGAGGCGTGCAAATGCCGGTGTATACCCCTTAAAAAAGGCAGCCGGGCCCTCCTTGGAGGTCTGCACAAAGATATCACCCAGACTGGAATATTCACCCGGACGGGCGTTCATGCGACGCGTCTTGACCACATCGATGGGCTGGGTGAGAGTGGTGGCCGCCACTGCCGATATCAACGAGGCCATTATGTACGTGCTCGTCCGCTTCTCGAGTCCCATATCGACAAGCACGTCTTTGCTCTGCTCGTAGAAGGCGATTTGGCCCACGGTCATGAATGCGCCACGTATGGCAGCAATGGAGGCGCCATTGAACAGGTGCTGCCAGCCTTCCTCCCGACAGATGCGGACCAGGCCATCGATGGCATGTTTATAGCTGCAAAAAGAGTAGGCAGTAGTCAGTGGTGAGCGAGCAGCTCAAGTGTGCCCGAGCCTACTTGCGGCGCTGCTCAGGTGGCAGCTTCACATCGTTTTGCATCCGCACATTAATTAGATCAGCCGGTGCTCCCACCAAGCCTCCTATGCCACCTCCAAGACCGGCCAGCAGAGTTTTGCGCGACATGGTCGACGAATCCATAAGGCGTGCTCCCACCCCATAGATCCCAAAACGCGTCAGTGTATAGGTGTACTGTCGCAATAGCGAGGCCGAAATACCGTTGTATAAAGCCAACACACCATCCTCGCGTAAAATTTTCCTCGTGGTTTCTCCAATCGACAGCTTCTCTTTCTGTGTTTGTATCAGCACCTTCATTAAGTCTAGGGGATGGGTAAACATGGCGGCCAGTGAACTGGACACGCCCCCAAAGTACCAACGCGCAACACGACGCTGATCATAGTCCACAAGTTCGGGTAAAGGTAAAGGCATTGTATAAGACGCGAAAACAAAAAAAAAACAGAAATACTACACAATTTAGAACAAATACTTACTGAACAAAAGAAAAAAAAAAACTAAATAAATTCAGCTTTACATTTAAGTATAATTTTGTTTCAACTAATGACGTCTTTAACAATGAATAATGTTGACATATTTACATTTATCAATTATATGAATTTAAGCATGCCGTGCGAAATGGTTGCGTGATGCCAGCGAGCACAAAAGCTTGCTAAGAATAATTCAATTAGTCCACGTCACCAGCGAAAGCGTCAATTTTATTGAATTTATTGTGTAAGCGGAGTGAGCGGAAACCCCATCGGCTTGACTATATGTAGTAAAAGTTGGGCCTGCCCTGGGATAAGTCCTGGTAAAGAGAAATGGTATTAGATTTAAGGAATTTCAAAAGCTACAACCAAGGCTGCAAAACGACCCAGAAGCGAAGCCTTAAGAAAAAATAAACTAATAAGAAATAATAAAATAATATTTGGGAAATACTTTGGTTCAGCAATTTTATCGTCGTAATAGCTTTGCAAAATCTGTATGCAGAAAATAGTGCCGCAGTGTGGGATGGTTCTTCAATGTCGGATTGGTTTGAAACAAACACTGGAGTAAGGCAGGGATGGTTATTGAGTCCATTATTATTCTCGCTATATGTAGATGACATGACGGATAACCTGCCTGGAGGGGTGACAGTAGCGGGTCACACTATTAAGACGCTAATTTATGCCGATGTATGTAATGTATGCTTCAACAAATGATAAATAAAGTCACGGAATACTGCCGACAGTGGAGTCTGCAAATCAATACGGAGAAATCAAAGATAATGGTCATCAGGGCAGGTGGAGGTCGCTATGCAAGAAATAAAAACTGGAACATGGCTGCTGTCACACTGGAAACAGTCAGAAGTTACAAGTACCTGGGAGTTCTTTTAACAGCAAATGTGTCTTTTAAGAAACATGTCAAAGAGAAACAAAAAGAGTCAAAAATAGCTATTAATTGTTCGTGGAAAGCAATGTTGTCTAGAGAGAATGTAAAGCCTATTACCAAGTAAGCTCTCTTTCTTGCTGCCGAGCGGTCTATACAGAGTTATGCAGCGGAGATATGGGGGTTTTCAAGATATCCGGACATTGAGCGTCTTCTAACCTTTTTTATAAGGAAGATCTTCAAACTTCCCATCAACACACCCAACTATGCTGTATACATAGAGACTGGGCTGTCTTCCCTTTACACCTTTACGCTGCAAAGACACTGACTATATTTCAAAGGTAATAAATATGCCCGACACAAGGATCCCAAAGCTTATAGCACAACAAATGATTATAGGAGAGACAGGCTTCTTCTCTACATGGAAAGCATTGGCTAATGGGTTCAACTGCCTCGTACAACTGGAGAAACCCTTGCATTGGCAGCACTCTCTCACTCATACTATACTATACTAAACTAATACTAATACTATACTACTAGTTAAAATAATTGATGTTTTTGGTTTGGTTTAGTTTAAAAAATCAAAATTGTCTTCTTCATCTTCAGCTTTAGTTTCGATTTTTCTCTTACAAAACTATCGAAAACGTGTTCCGCTTCGGTCCGAAAAGTATTACCTGTCGCTAAGTTTGTGGCAGCAAAACGTAAGTTCTCGATACACGTTTTCGGATCTGCTCTCGACACTTTCTCGATAGCGAAAACGGGTCAAAAACGGATCGAAAACTGAATCTTTTCCGTTTGAAACCCGCTTTTTAAAGGAAAAACGGATTTCGAATTTAAGAGAAACTATCGTAATAACTGATGTCCGTTTGAAGTCCGCATCTCTAACAAAAAGTGGACTCCGATTTTTAGAGAAACTTACGTAATTCTCGTAGGTCCGGAAACATACGAGAAATTGTCGGGTGGGATAGCCCATGAAACTTTACATTTTGACGACAAACGATGGAGTCTTCGGTAGCCTTGTGTGATAAGTTCTTGTCTCATAGACTGGGGAATGAGAGTTCAAGTCCTGGTGCTGACCAACAATACTTATTTTCCTGTTATCCCCTATTATTGATTGTGCAAAGAAAGAGACTTTGCTCTTTAGTTTCATTTCTAAATTCGATTAATGTCTTTGTCTTTGGCAATAAATGAGCACTTTGGCTTCCGCAGTAGTGAAAATGTTCATATTTTTGACAGTCCGTTTATGTGTATTTTTAATTTTCGCTGAGCCCTTGAGCCACAATGAAAAAAGCGAAAAAGAAAAGCTTTCTTCTTCTGTGTTGAATGCACTTGAAGCAGATCTTTCCAATGGCGGCTATTACACTGTGCGACACAAAAATTTTGATGATATTCAGACCCACTAAATCTGAACGAGAGCGTTGGATAAAACTGGTCGATATACCCCTTACTTAGGGGAATTAATGTTGTAAAGCCTTCCCATATGTTAGTTAACAGAGCATTAACATTAATTTGAACATTTCAACATCATTCAAGCAAACAGCGCATGCTTCGCCAAAAAGTATGCAACGATTTTTATAGCTTGTATAACTCGGCTATTTAATCACCGATCTTTATGAAAATTTGCAATTGCACTGCAAAATATGAGTTTGAAATCCTTAAAATTGTCTTTAAAAAGTTATTCAACATTTTTATTGTGCGGGTGAAAGGGGGCGTGACCAAAATTTGAAATAAACTTGATCTACGTAGGGAAAATAGGAGTCTACATACAAAATTTGGTCTCTCTAGCTCTTCTAGTCTCCGGGTAAATCGAAGTTGGGCAGGACCGACTTTAACTTAAGCACTCTTTTTTCCTTAAAACGCTTCTTCATTGGCATGCTTATTTGGTAAAAGCGCTCTAAATAAAAAATAAATTCATTTTTGATTTAGCTTAGCGCATAAAAACAACATATTTATTTAATAAGCCCAGTCGTCTGCCACACGAAAAAAACAGCAACCTCATAAATAACACTTTTTGCAGACACTTATTGTGTTCTGCTCATTTCCAGACAGTTATTGGATGAGCACTCGCTTTAAAGTGTTTCTGTCAGTGGTTGTCGGCAGATCGACTCGTTTGTTTGGAAAAATTAGAGAAGAAAGGAGTAATCGGAACAGGACCGGCAGACCGACTCGTTTGCTTTGAAAAATTAGAGAAGAAAGGAGTAATAGGAACAGGAAAAAGTGGCAAATTCATTAGATTTGGTCAAATCTAAGATTTTAGTTGGGAAAACGAAATATTTTAAAAAAATCGAAAAGGTCAATTTTGTAGGCTAGGCCAAGCTCTACAACTTTGCCGAAGACATATAAACCAAATTCTGCATGGTTTCAGAGATATGAGCGATGTCTCAAAAATGTCAGAAAGGCGACTTTTAGCCCAAAATTTCAAATGACCATAAAAAAATGCTGACTAAGCAGACAAAACCCAGCTAGTGATTTCCCTTATACATCAGTAGGTTTCAGATTTACCGGGTATGAATGCCATGAAAAATTTAAAGTTTAAAAATGTCACACAGTCGCAAAATTGTTTGCTCGATAACTTGAAGACTGAGGGACTTGTTCGCGTAGAAACAAACAGACGAACTGACGGGCAGACGTAGCTCAATCGACTCAGTTCGTCGTGCTGATCAAGAATATATATACCTTATGTGGTCTGAGATGATTTGTTCTATGCGTTCCAAGCTTCTGGGCAAAATTAAAATGCACTTTTCAAGTGTATAAAAAGTGAAATTATTCTTAGCTGGAATTCAAACCGACAAATCAAAAATGTTAGTCGCATAGCGGAATTTCAATATATAGAACTTTGTTAGAGCAGCTAGGAGCAAAAATTGGGAGCTAATCTCAGCTCTTGCTTTATAGCGTCGCTGCCACTGCTGTCAGTGAGTCGAACGTTTGCCGAGATCTTCGCAGAACGAACATTTGGCGCACACACATACAAGTGTATTTGCATTCGCTTGCGAAACGACCTTGTTGTTGTACTGCGTTACGCCCCTTGAAGTTCTATGGCTTTGGTTAAGGACTTTGAATAGTGTTGAAGCTGTAATGTCAAGTATTAAAAATATGGGAAAGTTAACTTCGACTCGGCCGAAGTTTTGTATACCCTTGCAGCTTCCATTGAAAACAAAAACTTTTTTTTCCAACAAGAACAAATTTCTCGATCGATCGTTTCTATGGGAGTTATATGCAATAGTCATCCGATTTTGACAAAACTTTGTAGAATTGTGTGAAAGCATAACAAATAAAAAAATGACGATTTTTAGGTCATTTCAATGGAAAACAAAAAAGTTTTTCTAACTAAGACTACTTTTCTGACTATACTTTTCTATGACAGCTATACTATATAGATGTCCGAATTCGACCAAATTTGGCGAAATCATGGGAAAGCATAGTAAACTAAGAAATACGAAGTCTAGAGGCGTTTCAATTAAAAACAAAAAAGGTTTTCTCACTAAAACTAGTTTTTCGACCGATCGTTACAATGACAGCTATATGCTTTAGTCATCCGATCCGGCCGGTTCCGACAAATGTGCAGCGTACTTGTACCAAAAGACTTCATGCAAAGTTTGGTGAGGATAGCTTTAAAACTGACGGAGGAGATAGCATAGAAACTCATATTACCAAATAAATAGACGTGAAGGACCATTTCCGAAAACAGATTTGTGTTCAGCACACAAAAGTCGTCTAGAATTACAACCATTCCTTCAATATACTGGACCTTGTGGCCTAAGTTTAGTTAACCATTGTTTGTATCTCCGTTAGAAATCTCACTCAAACTTTAATCTTTGCCATGGGAACTAACCTTCTTTAGAATCTCTGAAATTTTGCAGCCCTGGTTACAATACTTACGCCCATATGGTAGAGCAGCACAAAAGTCATAACAGCTTCAATGATGTACACACTCTTTAAAATGCGTTGCTGTTGCTGCTCACACAAGGTATTCAAGTACATATACATGAGAACGAGCAATACAAAAAGGCACAAATTGCAGAGCAACACAGTGAGAATACCCCGAATTAAAGAACGTGCAGACACCTTGCAAACCTGCTGATGGCCTGCAGAGATGGGGGAAAATTAAACTTAGCTCACTATTGTCTCTACACTTACCTAAGGGGCTCTCTAAGGTTAGCGCTTCCTTCTCCTCTTCCTTGGCCAATAAACCTGAAGCAGACGCCATGCTGTGTTCTCGTTTTTAATTGTGCAAGTTAATTCGAGTTCGAGTAATTTTGTAAGTTTTGCTGACGAATAACGCAAGGCACGCAATGATTCGATCGACCAGCCGTTTACTTGTCAAATTATTTGCACCTGATTACCCAAAACTGACACTCACTGGCCTCGCCACTCAACCAGCCCTCTTCAGGCCATGATGAAACAACAAAACGTAGCAAAATGACCACAACACGCAACGAAAGTTGGAGGAAAAAACGCGAATCACGCACATTTGATTATGCTAATGATTTGCCTTTTGTTCCTGCATAAATATTTTGACTGTCCAGAGGGTGAGAGAGTGAAAGCGGAAGCGGAACCATCAAATTGTCGACCAAAGTGCCGCCAGTAGGGAACAGCTGTTTGAGATACATAAAAAGATATACAGATGGGCGACTCACGGACTTTAATTAGATATGGTAAGCCTGAAATTTAAAGGAGATTTTGATAATTTGGTCAATGTTGTTAATGAGCACTATAAAAAAGAGAATTCTCTACCCAAACTCAAGAAAATCAAGTCTCGCGACTTTCATAAATTTAAGTTTAAATTTTATGTTGGCTCCCAACTTTGGTTGACGTGTGCAAAATAACGACTGCAATTGGTCTCAGATGTGGATAATTCCCTTTTGTTCGCTTTTTCAAACTAATATGAAAAAGAGTAATATTGCTTTTCAAACTTTCTGCAAAAAGTTAATCATTTTGTACGGTCAAACTGAATGTAAAATTTGTCTAAAATCAAAATTGCATTAAAATGTTTTTGGCATTTGACATTTTGTTTATTTTGTGACTTTCAATAAAGAGACCGACATCTTGATTGGCTACGCAAATTGTAAGTAGTTTTGCTTTACTCTTTGAAGCAACAAACTGTGGTTTGTTTCCCATTAAGTGAAAAATAATCATTGATACTTGTACTTTGAATGGCACTCCATTCAACGACTGTGCAAATATTTATTAACACTCCAAGCAAATGTCAAATTGCATTTTATACTGCGGCTTTGTATGAAAACTGTCATTAGCAGCAGATGCTGAACCAGAGGTATACAGAGTATATTAAGTTTGTGCAAAAGTATGTAACAGCCAGAAGGATACATTTCCGACCTTATAAAGGATATATATTCTTGATCAGCATCAACAGGCGAGTCGATCTAGCCATGTCCGTCTGTCTGTCAATCAGTCCGTCTATCCGTTAGAACAAACAGATCTCAGAGATGGTAAATAGAGGTTTGAAGTGTATGGGACAAAAACTTCTTATATTTGCTGGCAGATCAAGTTTATTTTCAATTTTTTGCCACGCCCCCTCCCACCACCGCAATTTAGAAAAAAGTCATATCGCCCTCAGTTTTAAAGAAAGATGGTTCCAACCTTCTAGACATATTTTGAAATCAAGATTAGTTATCGATCCGCCAAAGGAATGGCAAAGATCGGATGAACGGTTGTCGAGTTACAAGGAAAACAAACAATTATGGGTTGCACCGGTCGCAACGGTGATGTGCAGCACTTCACAGGGTATGTTATAGTCGGGCTTGACCGACTTTCTTTCTTGTTTTCATTCAATGTTTCTCAAAATAACGGATATAATCTAAAGTACCCAACTCATAGCTTTTGTATTCGGTAAAGGTAGGAAAGGGCTAACAGGACTATCGATATTTTTTTATACCCTTGCAGAGGGTATTATAAAATTGTGCGGATGTTTGTAACGCATTGAAGGAAGCATCTCCGACCACATAAAGTATATATATTCTTGATCAGCATGACGAGCTGAGTTCATTAAGCCCTGTCCGTCTGTCCGTCTGTCAGTTTCTATGCTATCCCCTCAGTCAGTTTAAAGCTATCCTCACCAAACTTTGCACCTTACCAAACTTATCTTTTGGTACTAATACGCTGCACATTTGTCGGAACCGGCCGGATCGGATGACTATAGCATATAGCTGTCATAGGAACGATCGGTCGAAAAACCAGTGTTGGTGAGAAAAACTTGTGTTTGTTTTTAATGGAAACGCCTCCAAAGTACGTATTTCTTAGTTAACTATCCTTTCCCATGATTTTACTTAGTTTGGTCGAAATCGGATGACTATAGCATACAGCTGCCATAGAACGATCGGTCGAAAAACTAGTTCTAGTGAGAAAACCTTTTTTGTTTTTAATGAAAACGTCCTTATCATTGGCATACACTTATTTTATATACTTTTATACAATTCTACAAAGTTTGGTCGAAATCGGATGACTATAGCATATAGCTCCCATAGGAACGATCGGTCGAAAAACTAGTTCTAGTGAGAAAAACTTTTTGGTTTTGATGAAAACGTCCTTATGATTGGCATACACTTATTTTATATACTTTTATACAATTCTGCAAAGTTTGAATATATCAGGGTGAACTCGGATGGTTCTAAGGCAATTTGCTCCCAAAGGAACGCGGCGAAAAACTAGTTTAGTGAAAAACTTTGGGTTAAGTTTAGAAACGCCAGTTGTAACTTTTTTATAACTTTTATAATCTGAAGTTTGGTCGAAATCGGATGACATAGCATATAGCTGCCATAGGAACGATCGGTCGAAAAACTAGTTCTCAGTGAGAAAAACTTTTGGGGTTTGAATGAAAACGTCCTTATCATTGGCATACACTTATTTTACATACTTTTACACAAATTTTACAAAGTTTGGTCGAAGTCGGATGACTATAGCCATATTCTCCCATAGGAACGATCGGTCGAAAAACTAGTTCTAGTGAAAAAACCTTTTTTTTTATGAAAACGTCCTTATGATTGGCATACACTTATTTTATATACTTTTATACAATTCTGCAAAGTTTGGTCGAAATCGGATGACTATAGCATATTGCTCCCATAGAAACGATCGGTCGAAAAACTAGTTCTAGTGAGAAAAACTTTTTTTGTGCTTAATGAAGTTTATCTTGGCTACCTATTTTATATATTTTACAAATGTCTAAAATTTTGGCGAATCGGATGACTATACATATAGCTCCCATAGGAAACGATCGGTCGAAAAACTAGTTCCGAGTGAGGACTAGATTAAATTTTTTTGTTTTTAATGAAAACGTCATTTTTATTGGCATACTCTTATTTAATATACTTTAACACATTTCTACAAAGTTTTATCAAAATCGGATGACTATAGCATATAGCTGCAGTATGAATGATCGGTCGAACAAGAAGTTCTAGTGAGAAAAACTTTTTTGTTTTAAATGGGATCGCCTCCAAATTTCGTAATTAACAGCTTTTCCATGATGTCACCAAGTTTGGTCGAAATCAGACATCTTTATAAGATAGATGATCCCATAGAAAAGTAAAGTCCAAAAAAAAGTCTTCGTTAGAAAAACTGTTTTGTTTTCAATGGAAGCTGCAAGGGTATACAAAACTTCGGCCGAGACAAAGTTAACTTTCTCCTATTTTTTGAATATTGAAATCGATAATTGTAATTATAATAAAAAATAAAGAAATAAAAAATAAAGAAATGATTTGTTTCTTATATAAAAGAAGTTGTTTGCCGGCTGAAGGGCAAGGCTTACTAATAATTCAATAGTCAACCCAAATCCACAAAGATTTTGGAATATTACACATGGATACCATAGGTTGTCTGTACACTACTATTTCAAGAGGCATTCCTTCCTCTCATCATCAGTTTATTTTCTGTCACATACCTAATCGTTTTGCATGTTTCTTTTTTAAACAACTACTACTTCGAGCCGTTCATTCAAGTAGAAACCATTGCACAGTGGGCGGAAATGTCTTTTTTGGCCTAAACTGCAAAAGTAAAGATAGAAGTTTGAAACTTTAAATATTTGATGTTTATGTTTATTTATATTCTTTAACTTCGAGATATTTATTATGAGCCTCAGATGCTTTTTCTCCTAAGCAATCTACAGGAAGTACAGATGCTTCAATAATTTGCGGACCATGCACTTAAATCTTGTGTATCGTAGCTGTCGTTGGATACCACAAAAATTTTCTCTTCTGAAAACAATGGGTTTCTTTACAAAATTGTTGAAACTTATTTGCATTTATTTGAAGCTCTCATGGAAGAACTGTTTAAGCCAGGGATGCAAACCGCTCGGAAAAAGGACTGGTTCGGCTCAGTGGTTCACCCAGTGTTTGAACCACTGGTTCGGCTTATTACATGCTTTTTGAGGCCAACTAAACCGCGGTTTCGGTTTGGTTGCGTGGTTCAGTCTAAATTTATAATAATTTTAATGAAGGCTAGTTTCCGTTTTCGCAAATAGTCCCGATCTTTCCTCAAATCTGCGCGGAAAGGAATTTGCAACGCAATTTATATTCTTGGGTTGCCGAAAATCTGTCAAATCTTAACCCTTAAAGCCCATCCTGAAGTATAACAACCCGATATTTTAATGGACTTTGGAAATTACGACTAGTTTAAAAAATGACAAAAAATATTTCTAGGATCGCCCTAATTTCCGCCGAATATAAACCCTTAAAGCCTTTGCTTAAATCTGTTCGGAAAGTTATTTTTTTTAGAATCTTCGAAAGTTAGGCAGTTCGAAATGTTGCCAAAATCGAATTTTCTGTTCAAGGATCGTCTTTAATTTTTCCGAGTTTCAAGCCTTTATTCCTTTCTTAAGTATAAAGTCCCAGTTTGCCCTCAAGTCTGCGTGAAAAGGAATTTTATCCGAAGTTTCGAAGGTGAAACAGTCCGAAAACGTTTCAAAAACTCCATTATTTTCTTGGATCGCCTTTGATTTTACCCTATCTCCTAAAGACCTTCGCTGAATTTACCCTGAATTCTGCTCGAAAAGTCACTTTTTCGGACTTTTGAAGTTGCGGCAAATCAAAAATGGTGTCAAAAACTTCTTTTTTTGTTTTAGGATCACCCTTAATTCCCGCGAATCTGAACCCTTTGAGCCCATTCTGAAGTCTACCATTAAGAAATGTCCTTAAATCTGTTCAGAAAGTCAATTTTGAAGATCCAGAAGATTGAAAAACTATAAACGTAGGGCAGCATACATAAATTTGGGTCAGTTGAGTTTGAAAACATTTGAAGGTATTAGTTCTAGTTTTTAGAGGTATTACACCACGGGTTTTTGTTTGAGCCAACTCTATTTGGTCTAGCTAATCTTTATAATATTGAAAATTTTCTCAGAAAAGCTGTTTCATACCGAAAGACTTTTTAAAATGTTAAAGCTCACCTAGTTATAGTGTCTTTTCCCCGAACTTTTGCTTCAATATTTGAAATATAATGATTTCAAGAGTGGATATTTGACTTTTGAACCATTTTGATATATAATTCCAAGGGAACATTTGAATAGTCGGATGAGTTGACTTTGTGCACACTTTAAAGCTACAAAGTATATTATAGTCGGGCTTGACCGACTTTCTTTCTTGTTTTTATATGGAGTTGAAACCCAGCTAAATTGAATTAGCTTGTCTGAGTACTATGCTTAACGTACACTCTCGTTTTTGCTTCGGTTCAGGTTTGGGATGTAAAACTAAAACTGCCTCGATATCGGTCGAGCAGAAATTCCTAGCCTAGGTAAAATTATAAAATTCACATATTAAAACCTGGTTCCCTTTCTTGTTGTCCGACACCACAAGAACAAAACACACACACACACATCATTTTACATGCTTCAAAACTTTTTAAAGTTTAATATTTATTAATTACTGCAGCACTGGTCCTTGGGTCCGTTCTTGCACACGCACTGGCAATCTTTGTTGCATGCACAATTGTCACCGCATTTCTGTGCCGAGCACCGGCAATCTGTCAAAGTTCCAAAAATGTTGCTAAGTTTTTTGTTGTAGCAATTAAGCACTTAACACTTACTGGTTCCACATCCCTTGCAGCCCATTATGTTAATTTCTTTTCTGTGGTTTTCTTCCGCTTCAAAAAAAGGAACTAAGTGTTCTTAACTTGCTTGGAGTTTGTCAACTGTTGACCTTTCCACAGATGGTGCCTCTAATTTATACTAGCTATTCGGAGAGCGTGAACGCGTGCAAAATTGCACAAAGCGAAAACCAAAACAAATCGTTTTTCCTGGCTTATCAGTTCGTGTGCAAAATGCGTGAACTGCAAGCATTGAATGAGCGTTTATCAATTTCCAAACAAATTTTGCGCACGCAATCGCCGGATTGCTGGATTGGTGCACACGGTTTGCTTATCAGCTTATCAGTTGAATGTGCGTTGCGTACCAAATTGGTAACGCGTTGGCCTGGAAGCACACCACAACAAAACAAACAACAGCAAAATTACGTATTTCTGTAGTACTAGAAAATGTTGTTGAGCCATGGTAGGGAAAACAATGAAAGGAATATTTTCAGCGACTTATAATCAATTTAAGGGCACTTGCTTCTAAATTCGTGTAAATTATGTCTGAACACATTCAATACAACTACTAAAGCCAATTTTTAGCATTTTTACAGTCTGTACCAAAGGTACATAGAGTATATTAAGTTTGTAAAAGCCTGAAGGAAGCATCTATGATCCCTATAAACTATTATGAATCTTGATATACAGGCCTGTTCCCGTTTTCGATTTCGATCAGATCATGCGGAATCGCAATTGGTAGCTGTTCCCGTTTCCGAAAAACGATCAAGTTATTCGGTTTCAAAAGTTTTGCCTAAGAGTCAGTGGAATGAAAAGAATACGCCAATTTTCTTGGCAACTGTGATTCTTTGCATTTTGCAAGTATTTTAATTTTAACATGTCAATTATTGTGAAGATTTTGAAGTATCTATAGAAATATCGAGCCTTTAATTTGATTTAAAATCATTTTTATTAAATTTGTACCTCAGAAATTGCATGTAGACGAAAAGAAAACGATCGAAATGAAACCGAGCTGTTCGCAATTCCGAATCAGCGCATGCGCAGTGCTGGTCGAAATTGTTAAGGCTGCCTTATGGCTGAATTAAAATTCGATAAAGATTCGAACTTTCGTTCGAAAAGACTATCGGTTTCTATTTCACTCGGAAACGGGAACACCAAAATGAAAACGATTCGGAATTGCGATCGTTTTACTTTTTCATTCCATCGGAAACAAAAAATTTCACAATAAGGGACTAAAACTTATACATACTTTAAGGCTGATCAAATTGTTGTTATACCCTTGCAGAGGGTATTATAAAATTGTCCGGATGCTTGTTATACATATAAGGAAGCATCTCCGACCACATAAAGTATATATATTCTTGATATGATATGAGGGATAAGACCATGGTGATGTTGGGAAGGCTGGCGGACAGGAAACAGCTACAACAAGCATCGCACATAGTGGAAGCATTACCACCTCGACCAGCTGCTCCAGCAATGAAATTGCTCACATTTAGTGGAAACCCCAAAGAGTGGCCCACATTCTATGGATGGTTTAAGGCCGCGGTGCACGAGAGATTTTATAGTTGCCATGAAAATGTATTACCTGAACTCGTGTCTGAAAAAAGAAGCAAGAAATTCGCTCACCTCCTCACTTATGAACCAACCTTCGAATTAAACGACAGCATGGGACCAAGATAAACGAAAATCATCAGCAAGCGGCTGGCATCAACAACGTCCAGGGTGCTGTTAAAAACACTGCCTTAGAGTTCACGCATCCAGCAACAGAGTCCAGCAAACTGGATCAACAACTGCAAAAAGAAGATGAGGACACCAACCAACACAGCCAACATGTCAAGCAGCTCCAAGGACAGGTAATGAAGGTGGATCGCCCTGAGCAGAAGAGCGAGTTCACCATGGAAAAGAAGGACAAGGATGTTTTTCAGGCCCGTGAAGACTGATGGAAAACAAGGACGAAGAAACAACAACAAACAGAACACATGTGGAATCTGTACAAGAAATTGTCCCTCAGCCGCCAAAAGAAAAAAGAATACCATTAAAACCGGAGAAGAAGAAGCAGCGCCTAAAACATCAGAAGCAGCAGCAGTCCACCAAGGCTAACACATTGACAGAAGACGCGAACAGTGCCTCATTTGAAGAAATCCCCATCCTAGAAATGTGCTTTGGCAGAGACAAATTTATTCTGGAAGATGCCAACCACACAAAGGGATTGCAAGCAAGCAGTCCTTTTAATCTGGAGGCGCTGCTTGATATGGAGCGGAGGGGTAAGGAGGGAAATTCGCAATTGGGCTCCCAATTGGAAAGTTATCGCGACATCGATATCCCTACTGACGACGACAAGGATTGCTGGAGGGTACGGGTCAGAGCGCCTGGACTGCGAGATTCATCAACGAGCAAGCCAACGAGAAGAAGATGGATGTTCAACGATCCAAACTCATTGGGGGCCTTTGGGTCTATTGATTTCCGAATCTTCTCTCCAATATTTCAGGCGACGAATTCCATTCCCACCAGAAGAGCTGCGAATGAAGGCAGATCTTTTATACCTGCACCGAATGCGTGAGCGTTGGACAAGTCAAAGGATCTGGAGCGCCATCTTAGACATTTAATAAGTGACATACGGAAGAGTTCTTACGGAAGAGTAAGACTCAAATTGGATATGTGGATGTCGGCCGAAGTTTTGTATACCCTTGCAGCTTTCATTGAAAACAAAAAAGTCCTTCAAAATAAGACTACTTTTTGGACCTTACTTTTCTATGGGATCTATACTATTTAAATGTCTGATTTCGACCAAACTTGGTGAAATCATGGAAAAGCATAATACACTGTTAATTACGAAATTTGGAGGCGATCCCATTTAAAACTAAAAAGTTTTTCTCACTAGAACTTCTTTTTCGACCGATCATTCATACTGCAGCTATATGCCATGGTCATCCGATTTTGATAGAACTTTGTAGAAATGGGTTAAAGTAAATAAATAAAGAATATGCCAATAAAAAGGACGTTTTCATTAAAAAACAAAAAAGTTTTTCTCACTAGAACTAGTTTTTCGACCGATCGTTCCTATGGGAGCTATATGTTATAGTCATCCGATTTTGACCCAACTTTGTAGAATTGTGTAGAAGTATATAAAATGAGTGTATGCCAATGATAAGGACGTTTTCATTGAAAACAAAAAAGTTTTTCTCACTAGAACTAGTTTTTCGACCGATCGTTCATACTGCAGCTATATGCTATAGTCATCCGATTTCGACCAAGCTTTGTAGAATTGTGTAAAAGTATATAAATTAGGTGTATGCCAATGATAAGGACGTTTTCATTACAAACCAAAAAGTTTTTCCTACGATCGTTCCTATGGCCGCTATATGCTATAGTCATCCAATTTCGACCAATCTTAGTGAAATCATGGGAATAGATAGTAAACTAAAAAATACGTACTTTGGAGGCGTTTCCATTAAAAACAAAAAAGTTTTTCTCACTAAGACTAGTCTTTCGACCGATCGTTCCTATGGCAGCGATATGCTATAGTCATTCGATCCGGCCGGTTCCGACAAATGTGCAGCGTATATGTACCAAAAGACTTCGTGCAAAGTTTGGTGAGAATAGCTTTAAGAGTGACGGAGGAGATAGCATAGAAACAGACAGACGGACAGGCGGACGGACGGACAGACGGACAAGGCTAAATGAACTCAGCTCGTCATGCTGATCAAGAATATATATACTTTATGTGGTCGGAGATGCTTCCTTCAATGCGTTACAAACATCCGCACAATTTTATAATACCCTCTGCAAGGGTATAATAAGTCCCAGTTATGTTTTTGATCAAACTTGGCAGTTTTTTTTGCACACATCTTCGTGCAACGTTCATCAGGCCTGGTTAAGCAAATCTCGCGTGACATTTTTCACATATGAATCGCATGCTACTTGCTTGATAAAAAGAATGAAACTTTTAGCTCAATAATGTCACCGTGTGAAGGGCACTTTAAAATCAAGCACACTTTTGGGGCTCAAAATGTATGCAACTAATGTTGCATACTTTTTGGATAATCAACAAAACACAGAATCTTTCAATAAAATGCATTATTATTTATTCGCAGACACGCACCCACAACGAGTGCCCGATGGATTAACATTTACTTTCGTACATACATAAATAACAGACTGTTGTGCGCAATGCTAGCATCACAAAAAACGTAACAGACAACAAATTCTTGGAGCGCATTGAATGCAGTTTTGTATATGTAAAAATCTAAACTAAAACATTTCTTGTAGTTGAACACTTCAATTCAAATCCTGATTAGGCCTTAATCCTTGAGCTCGGCGGCGGCATTCACAAAGCCCGCCGTTTGCGTCAACTGAAGTTGTTTCTCTTCAGCCTCGCGTGCTTTTTGTTCGGGTGTCTTGGCCCATTCCTGTAGCTCACCCGAACAATAGAACCAATAGACGACGCAGCCCACCAGATAAATGCCAGCGGAAATGAAGAAGACGATGCGCCACTCATCGCTAGTCTGGTTTGTTACTATGTAACCGGTGAGCAATGGACTAACAATGCCCGGAATGGTGGCGAAGGTGTTGCCAATGCCCATCAGTACACTAGCATGCTGAGGAGCAATATCCAAGTGATTGACGCTGCGAAAGTAGGAGGATATGAAATACAACTATAACATGGAATATACACTACAAAACTTACGCAAATCCTGACCAGGCAAAGGCTCCCAGACCTACCGCAATGGTAAGACTCACCACCGACCAGGTGGGATCTAAGAGGTACGCAGTCAGCATCATAAACACCGTTTGGGCCAGAAAGGCGCCACAATTGAAGTTTCGTCGCACTTGGGTCGTTGTCCATATCCCCTTTACTTGCAACCAATCGGCCAGATAGCCCGAAATGGCCAAAAGAATACCCATGGCCAGGTAAGGCACAGCGGACAAAAAGCCCGTTTTGCCCAGGTCGAAATTGAGTGTATCTGCATTGAAATTTACTGGTTAAGTAAAGATTAATAGCCAAAAATTCATAACTTACCCCGGAGAAAACTGGGCAGTTGTGTGAGCAAAGTGTAGAAGCCCCAGTTCTCGGAGAAATGTGAAGCCATTATGGCATAAAAAGCCATCGAGGTGAAAATGGACTTCCAGGGATGCTTGATGTGCCTATTGCCCACATAACCAATAGTCTTCTGTATATACTCGCGCTCTTCCTGCGAGCAAAATCTGTCCATCTCGGGTCCGGCGCGTATCATGAGCACCCACAATAGATACCAAATAACACCAATAGTGCCAAACACATAAAATACGCTTTCCCAACCATAACGTGCTGCCAGCAATCCAGACGAAGGCATGGCTACCACCGTACCCGCATAGTTACCGGCAAATGCAATTGAGGCCATGCGTGAGCGTTCCAATGGCGGTGACCAGCGAGCCCATACGGCGTGTATACCCGGGAAGGTGACACCCTCGAAGATGCCCTCAATGATACGCACGGCCAGAAACATTTCCAGGCTATGCTTGGCCGCCAGGGGTGTGAGCAGCGTCAGGATGGCAGTGGTACCAATGCCAGTACCGAAAACCTGATTTAGGGAATACATTGAATATGCCGTTTCCCTAATATTTACAAGCGACTGTCAAACTTACGATATTGCCTCCAATTTTGGTGCCTATATAGCCACCTAGGAACTGTGTCAGTATGTAACCATAAAAGAAAGAGCTCAGTATCAATCCCTTTTGCTTTGAGTCCCAGGGAAAGTCCTGCTCGAAGGACTCATTACCGTCCGCATCCACAACCGTGCGATTCTCCGTCATCGCCACAATGGCCACCGAAAGATTCACACGCAGCGAGTAAACATTGAAAAACCCAAAGAAGGCCATCAGAACCACAATGTAACGCCTTTTGCGCCAAAATCGCCATGTGAGTGGCTCACTCTCCACGACATCATTGCTGAAATAAAAACCAAATCATTGTTCAATTATTTTTTTTGATTATCTATTGAACTTGTCCATCTATAAGGAATATATTGTTATACTTTGGAATGAAAAGGTACACAAAAAAAAAGGGCTATGAAGACTTGGATCGCCCAACCCATTTTTCAGTTGGGACTTAATGACAGATCCTTTTACTTTAAAGTACTATGTTTTCTGAATGTGTACGTCTCACTCGTCCATATGCAAGCTCACTCACACATTCTCAATTGTAGATTTATTTATCCTCCTTTATAAGTCTATTGGCGAACATTAAGCGAATCTTAATTTAAGGATCGGCTTTTGTTTTTGAAGCACGATTTTTCACAATGTACACAAAGGGAAAAAAACTAAATTTCGGAAAAATTTGAAACTATATGTTCTAAAAATGCTTTAAATAAGCACAGCTTAACTCTACTTAAACACCGCACAGAAAAGTATAAGAAGCTAAAAAGACTTTTAGCTTCCAAAGTGTGCGATGGTGCAGTGCGCTAATATGTCAATCAATTCGTGATTGTTCAGGTTCAACTCACAGACGTTGAAGTTGTTGTTAAGCGATGCCTCTGATCCATATTGGATTATGGCATATCAGCTCAGCGCTAGTAAAAAACACATTCCCAATCTAAAATACCCCATTGAGCTTATAAATGAAAACATTTTAGTGTTTTTGAGTTTGATGAACTTATTAATATTTAAATAAGTTTTGTGTTTTGTTTTCTTAGTGTGATTAAATGTAAAAACAAATAAAACGCCACTATTTTGTGTTTTATGTTTTTCTTACAGAGTATAAAAAATGTTCTTGAAGTGAGAACAATCTGCAAAAAAATAAGAATTAACGTTCTTGCACTGTTTTTGACAACGCTTAAGCTCATGCTTATGTAAATTGTTTTCAGTTTTTCTGTGTTGTGTTCCAATGTGGATAGGGTATACAAAAGAGTGGCAATCAGGGTTAAAAAGCTGCTCGCGAGGTTCAGACAGGATGCCACAGACCGCTTCCTAGAAAGTGTTACCTCTGATGCCAGTACAAATTATGCACTCTGGTCTCTCACCAGAATGTTCAAGAAGCAAGCAGCCCCTAAACTCCCAATCCGCAAAGCGGACGGTTCTTGGGCGAAATCTCCACAGGAAAGGCTCAAATCGTTTTGATCTATAAAGCTGGCAAAAGCCCGTCGGAGGTCGAGTCAGCAGTCTTCTATCCACAATATCAAAAATTTTCTAGAGGTGCCTACTAGACCGAATTATGGAAATCGATGGGGTGTGTGGCAGGATACCCCCCTTTCAGTTCGGGATTAGAAAGTCACATGGGACCCCTGAGCAGCTGAATAGGGTGACTAACTTTATTCTCGACGGATTTCAGTCGAAGGAATACGTAGTTGCGGTTTACCTTGACATGAAACAGGCTTTTGATAGAGTGTGGCATGACGGATTGCTCTACAAAGTAAAAGACATCCTTCCGCCTCAGCTTTACTCTCTTGTGAAAAGCTTCCTCACGGACCGGACCTTCTCAGTAATCTTGGAAGGAGCTGTTTCTTGTGACATGCCTGCAGGAGGAACAATACCCATTGAAGACCCCCAAGACTTACTCATTGCAAAATTTGCTGACGATACTACTTTTATGGCGAGAGACCCATGTATCACTTCAGCAGATGGGCTAAGCGATGGAACATTGGGCTAAACCTGGATAAATGTGCCAGTGTAACATATACTCTTCATCGCGATGAGTGCCCTGGCGTCTTTCTCAATGAGCAGCTATTACGGCACTAGCCTGAATATAAATACTTGGGAGTATATCTGGACAAGCGCCTTACATTCGGAACCCATATCAACGCGCTTGTAAGATCACTTTACGGCAGAGTGGAGAAAGTCGGATGGCTGCTCTCCAGTAGGAATAAACTCTCACTCCGTAACTAAATGCATATTTACAAGGCAATTATAGCACCAGCTTGAAGATATGGGATCCAAGTGAATGGAATAGCTGCAAAATCTAATCTGGAAAAGATTCGTGTCCCCCAGTCCAGGTGTCTGCGCAAACTATCGGGAGCGCCCTGGTATATGTGCACGAGACATTTGGAGAGCGATATCAACGTGACGAAGATTGGAGACGTTATAAATACACAGGCAGGAAAATACGTGGAGAGATTGAGAAGTCACCCCAACACTCTTGCCAAAAGACTGTTGCGTAGACGAAGGAAAGCCGGAAGCTGAGTAAGACGACGCCTCAAGAAGATTTTCCCTAGAGAACTTTCAAACAGACAAATACCCTAGCAACCCCCACACACTAGACAGAACCAATTCACTAATTTTACATATATTTTATATCATCACAATCAAACCTCCCTTTATCAGAAATACACAAAGTCACACTTACACAAAGTAAGTTAAAATGAATGTACCCTTCAATCTTAAGAAAGTTGCCATTGACAGGTGACAGAAAATTTAGATAATAACAATAACAATAAAAAATAAAAATAAATCCTCTGTGTACGAGCTAAACTATGTATCAAGTAGTAATATTTATCGATCCACTTAGTTTAGTAACATTCGAATAATAAATAGTGGGGTTATTATCGAGAGAAGCTGATTAGCAGACTCTGACTTGCGGTAGCAGACATGGAAATCAAAGTTCCAATTAGTTGTTATGCATGGTATCCGCCCTACTGATAAAGCAATCAACCAAATGGGTTACAAGTAGATTTACTTTCGCTTTTCTATTTGTGGGTTATTGTGGCTTGCTTGTAAATATTTCTCTTGTTTTAGCTGCGTTGGGTTTTTGTTTAGCGCCTGCAGCGATCAATGGAACCTGTTTTTGAAGTGCTATGACGCGTCGCCAACTGGTTTACTTCGAGGGTAAGTCAATAAGTCTTTGAAAAAAATTCAAGGGATAACCGTTGATTTCAAATAATTGATTTACCTTTCATATTTTAAACTGTTTATAACATAAACTATTTGGAAATTGTTGACTCAACTAATGTTCTTTCAATCCGAACAGACTCCGAAGAAATTTCTGAATGTTAGACTTACGAGCTTAAAAGGCGATTCTTGAACAAAAATAAGTTTTTGACATAATTTCGAGTTTGCCCTAACTTCAAAAGTCCGAAATATGACATTCCGAGACGATTTAAGGGTAAACGCGACGATATACTCAAAGGAAAACTTCAGTTAAGATAGGGTGAAATTAAGGGCAATCCAAGAACAGAAATGAGTTTTAAACTTTTGCGGACCTTCAAAAGCTTGGAAAAAATAACTTCCTCGCAAATTTAAGCGCAAATCGGGACTTCATTCTTAAGGGGGTATTGCTGCTTGGCAAAAATTTTTTTCCAGATTTTTTTTTTTACCGCAAATTGGTAAACTACTTGAGAATATATCGTCCTATAGGGATTTTTTGAAATTCGAAATACTTTAGAAGATGTAGCCTTTTTAATGACCCAAATTGACCCGATTTGCCTAGCAACTGCAAACTTTAACAGAGTTTATCTCTATACCACGTTTTTCGAGCTGGCGGCACTGATTTCGCCCGTAGTTCTGAGCCGATTTTGATGAAACAAAAGACCAGTGACCATTATGCCCTATTTCAATCATAATTTTAAAAATTTTTTACTATTTTTTTTTTTTACACTAAACTACAAAAAAAATTGCCCAAAATCGATTTTTCATTTTTCAATGGCCGCCATTTTGTAAAAAAAAATCGCAAAATTATGATTGAAATAGTGGCCTGAATTTCATCTGTACTGAATCTAACGCCGTTTACTTTTTATACCCTTGCAGAGGGTATTATAAAATTGTCCGGATGTTTGTAACGCATAGAAGGAAGCATCTCCGACCACATAAAGTATATATATTCATGATCAGCACGACGAGCTGAGTTGATTTAGCCCTGTCCGTCTGTCAGTCTGTTTCTATGCTATCTCCTCCGTCAGTGTTAAAGCTATCTTTTGGTACAAATACTCTGCACATTTGTCGGAACCGGGCGGATCGGATGACTATAGCATATAGCTGCCATAGGAACGATCGGTCGAAAAACTAGTTCGAGTGAGAAAAACTTTTTGTTTTTAATGAAAACGTCCTTTTATTGGCATACACTTATCTTATATACCTTGGACACATTTCTACAAAGTTTTTTCAAAATCGGATGACTATAGCATAAAGCAGCAGAAATGAAACATCGGTCGAAAAAGAAGTTCTAGTGAGAAAAGCTTTTTTTTAAAATGGGATCGCCTCCAAATTTCGCCATTGACAGTGTATTATGCTTTTCCATGATTTCACCAAGTTTAATCGAAATCAGACATCTTTATAGTATAGATCCCATAGAAAAGTAATGTCCAAAAAGTAGTCTTAGAAAAACTTGTTTGTTTTCAATGGAAGCTGCAAGGGTATACAAAACTTCGGCCGAGCTGAAGTTAACTTTCCCCTATTTTTCCATTTCAGATGATCCGAAGTGGAGTAATCCGTGCCGCCAGCACGGACGTCCAACTTTAAAGGCCGACAACTTTTTGAACAGTCCTCGTACAAAGGAAAAAAAATATTTTTATTTACTTCAATATGTTCTTAATACAATAAAATAAAAACAGAATTGAAACAACTATTTCCGTTTTCAAATAGGTTTTTTTTTAAAAAGGTCCAAAAACAGCCTTCCAAGCAGCAATACCCCCTTAAGTAGTGTTTTAAGGCTTGATACTTGGCGAACAATCCTTGAACAGAAATTCGATTTTGTTAACTTTTCCAACTGCTTTTTCGTAAAACTTTTCAAACTGATTTTTAGCAAGATTTGGGATGTTTTCGTTAAAGGTGGAGATTCGGCAAAGTTAGGCGGAGTTCAGGGCTTCCCCCGCTGGTTCGTTGGCTTCAAAAACTAAGTAATAGTCCGAACCTGCGGCTTAAAAGCTGGGAGAACCACTGAAACGAAGCTGTTCCTGTTTTCGATCGGCTCGCATTCCTATATATATTCTGAAACCATATTCACTGATCTTCTGATCCCGGTTTGTAAGTTTTCAGCAAATTACTTTGAGAGTTCGAACCCTTTTTTGAGTTTTAGAAACTTTACAACCCTGGTAAAAATTTGGAGAATTGGAGTTTGTCTTTTCGATGGAGTTAACAAAGAAAATACTAGTTTACCAAGTTCCTATTAATTTACAAAGAGGCTTTCAAAGACTCATTGATCTACCCATGTATTTCTTGTGAAATGAAAGAAGTATTTGTACTGCACAGCTATCTCAGCTGTTTGTACCCAAAGAATGCGGCACCA
This sequence comes from Lordiphosa collinella, assembly GCA_018904265.1. Taxonomy (NCBI): domain Eukaryota; kingdom Metazoa; phylum Arthropoda; class Insecta; order Diptera; family Drosophilidae; genus Lordiphosa; species Lordiphosa collinella. Next base: position 224,600 of record JAEIFV010000042.1, on the reverse strand, counting down.
ATTGGCCAGATTTACATAAATGTAGATGGATAAGTTACCATACTTACTTGCTGTGGTGGGCCAGTTCTTGGTGTTTGCCATTTTTCGATAACTCCGCATCGGTCATTGTGTGTTTGTGTGTGTGTATGAGTCTGTAATAAATTTGTTTAAATGCAGTCATTATATGTGCGTGTTGGCGTTTCATTAAATTTTAAAATTTAAATGTACTCCAACTAACAAACAACCAAACAGCTCCAAGCACACAACTCACAGCCGGAATTGGTTCAGTGCACACACAAAGCGTGTTAGAGCTCTGCGATTTGTTAGCGCCCACCTCAACTATTTATAAATCTAAATACGCTGCGTGCCGGCTAACGTAATTGACTTTGACAATGAACTAACATTTCCTTAAGCAATTTGTGAGCGACTAATAAAAGTTCTATTAAAACTGAAATGAAAGTAAAAGAATCGCACAACGCATCTTAGCTCAATTATCCATTTAACTTATTAAAGCAAATAGTGCTTTGCAAATTGTGCCATTTAAGGCACGCGAAATATAGGTACATACATACATACATACGTACGAAAAGAAATAAAAATGTTATAATCAAGTAATTGAGGCAAAAGCTCAGACTGTGACTTGATTCGTTTTGATTTGCCAATTGCATGACACTTTTCGGCTGTCTAAAAATTTCAGCAATTGCACGCACGTGTAGGAGTATTCCGAGAGTTCTTATCATTAAGATTTTATGGCAACTACCGTACAATTCGTTACAGCTCATAAAACGTAGAATAATGAAAAACAAAACTCTGGGATTTATTGATTGCCCAAAGCAGTTTTATGATCCAGTACAAAGTTAATTGATATTTAACAACATTATCGTCGTACTAGCCATAAAGCATACAATCAGAAAAGATAAAGACCATTTTTTCTTTTCTTTTTTTGAGATTTTATAATCCAGAATGGAACTTGATATTAGAAGATTCGGAAAAGTCAAGCTAATTCGGACTTTAAGTTTATTTGTACAGAATTCTGGATTTTTTCCAAGTGTATGTTCTTTTGTTGATGTATACAACATGGCTTCAATTATGGTTGTTATTATCATGCGGTTATCTTAATTTGATGAAATTAAATTTTGCTCAGATTCCTGATTAAGATAAAGTGTCATTATGTGAATTATGACTTCACATTCGGGAAAGTAAAACAAAAAAGCGTACAACAAAACGAGAACGTCATAAAATACAATATTTATCTCTGGCTATGCAATTTGTTGAACATCTTGATGGATTTTCTATTTAATGTAACACAAATTATTTGTCATAACAAACTCTAGGCAAACAAAAACACACACCCACACTTGTTTGTCGTATTAAAAAGAATACACCAGTATTTGCACTCCAATCGCCAGCGGCAAAATGTCTTTAATTAAAACTTCATCACAAGACAGTTGAACGTCACAAATAATTGGCAAAAAGCCACAGCAGGTACACAAACAAATTTCAACTAATATTTACTAAAACAACGTACCCGCCTAAACTTGAAACGCGTCTTCCACAACTTTATTAACCGTCTGCAACTTTTTTGGCACTCTCTTTCAGGTTTTATTCAAATTTATGCTGGTGGAAGTGGAGGCGGGAGCAGGTGTGAAACCGCCGGTTGCTCGCAGCGGACTGAAACTGCAGGCTGCTGATAAGCAACAGCTGAACACGACACCAGCTCGATCAACTCTGCTGGCTGCTCGTTAAGTCGGTGAAATTTTTGGGACTGCGGGTGATCGAAAATGTTAGCTAACTTCAATTAAGAGAGATAAACAGAGAGTGAGTGAGAACAAGCTAGGGACGCGCAAAAGTCGTCTAGAAAATATCGGAAGATTGCGGTTACAAAATGTAGTTCACTTCGAAACTACCTTTCCAGCTGGCAAAAACTATCGTTTCTTCAAATGATCAAATAACTATTGATGACACGACCAATATGTATACGATGTTTATTCAAAAAGTATCGCGAACACAGTTTTCTTTAATTGTCCAGAATTGTGGAAGAACTATAATTTGGCTTTGAACCATGATAGCCCTCCAGCTCACAAATCCTTGCTTGTGCTCGAATTTTTGGACCAAAACAACACTCTAAAAATGCCACAATGCGGGGGGTATTCCCACGATCTGGCATCTTTTGATTTTGAAAATACTTTAGAAATTCGAAATAAAATATAGAAAAATTAATGTAGAAAATCGCACTAAAATTTAGAAAAATATTAAAAGCGGGGTGCTTGTAATTCTCAAGTTCAAATTCCCTGCTTTCAAAAAATGTTAAAGGGGCAGATGACGGCTTGCTGACGGCTTAGCATTTGCTTGATGGTTTCTCTGAGGTTCCGAGTTCGAGTCCCAGACAAGGTAAAGTTAGAAAATAAAACAAGAAAGAAAGTCGGTCAAGCCCGACTATAACATACTCTGTACCTGTGAAGTGCTGCCCATCACCGCTGCGACCTGTGCTGCCCATAATTGTTTGTTTTCCTTATAACTCGACAACCGTTCATCTTTACCATTCCTTTGACGGGTCGATAAATAATCCTGATTTCTAAATATGTCCAGAAGAAACGAACCTTCTATCTATAAAACTGTGGGAGATATGACGTTTTTACCAATTTGCGGGGGTGGGAGGGGGCGTTGCCAAAATTGAAAATAAACTTGATCTGCCTGAAATTATAAAAAGCATATGTCCCATACATGTCAAACTTCTATCTCTTACCATCTCTGAGATCTGTGCGTTCATACGGACAGACAGACGGACATGGCTATATCGACTCGGCTGTTAATGCTGATCAAGAATATATATACTTTGTGGGGTCGGAGATGCTTCCTTCTGGCTGTTACATACTTTTGCACAAACTTATTATACTCTATGTACCTTTGGTACAGAGTATAATAATGATTACTATGTGCTCTTGAATGTGCTCTCATGTCAGGGTTGACCAAACTTTGCAGGAAGTCTATTGGTACAAATACGCTGCACACTTGTCGGAACCGGCCGGATCGGATGACTATAGAATATAGCTGTCATAGGAACGAAAGGTCGAAAAACTAGTTTTATTGAGAAAAACTTTTTTGTTTTTAATGGAAACGCCTCCAAACTTCGAATTTCTTAGCTTGCTATGCTTTCTTATGATTCCACCAAGTTTAGTCGAAGTCGGAAATCTATATGGTATAGCCATCATAGAAAAGTTGATTCTGAAAAGTAGTCATAGTTAGAAAAACTTTTTTTTTCAATGGAACTGTCTTTAAAATTTGCATTTATTTATTCGGTATGCACTTACACAATTCTACGAAGTTTTGTCTAAATCGGACTACTATAGCATGCTGCCATTGGATCGATCGGTTTAGTAACTAGCTCTAGTGAGAAAACCTTTTTAGTTTTCAATGGAAAAGTCCTTAACAGTGGCATACATTTAAGTTATATATTTTTACACAATTCTATAAAGTTTTGTTAAAATCGGATGACTGTTGCATACACAGGGTGGTCCATTCAAAAATTGGAGTTAAATATTGCTATAAAAAAAACGGCTCGTTATTTTTCAAAAGTTGAACATTTATTGGAAAGGTTGGTTCATGTCATTTATTTATGATAACAATTTCGGCCAAATGACCACCACGGCTGACTTGCAAGTAGCCTATTCGATCTACACAATTTTTGAGAACATTTTCAATTGTTTCGGCACGTATGTCAGCAACTCAAATCTCGTTCTTTAACTCATCAATTGTTTCAGGATTGTTTCCATAACATTTCTCCTTGACCGCTCCCCAAAGATAATAGTCTAACGGTGTCAGATCACAGCTTCTTGGCGACCAATTCACATCTCCATATTTGCTTATTATTCGATTTTCGAAGATAGGGCGCAGAAGATTGATTATGGCGTGTGCTGTGTGGCACGTAGCGCCGACTTGTTGAAACCAAATATCGCCCCAGTCTTCCGCATCATTTTCCTCGAAGAACCAATCACTTAAAATTTAGCGGTAGCGCTCAACATTTACGGTCACGGTGGCTCCTTCTTCATTTTCAAAGAAAAATGGACCAATGATGCCTCGAGTCCAAAATCTGCACCAAAAAGTGACATGTGGTAGGTGTATTGGCTTCTCGACGACGTTTTTTTTTTTTTTTTTCCCAAGATGCGACAATTTTGTTTATTAACATAACCACCGAAATGGAAATGTGCTTCATTCGAAAAGAGGATTTCTCGGTAAAATTCACCATCACGTCCTTTTTATTAGCATATTCTTATTTTATATACTTTAACACATAACTACAAAGTTTATCAAAATCGGATGACTATAGCATATAGCTGCAGTATGAATGATCGGTCGATAAAGAAGTTCTAGTGAGAAAAACATTTTTGTTTTAAATGGGATCGCCTCCAAATTTCGTAATTAACAGTGTGTTATGCTTTTCCATGATTGCACTAAGTATGGTCGAAATCAGACATCTATATAGTATGGATCCCATATAAAAGAAAGCTCCAATAAGTAGTCTTAGTTAGAAAAACTTTTTTGTTTTCAATGGAAGCTGCAAGGGTATACAAAACTTCGGCCGAGCCGAAGTTAACTTTCCCCTATTTTAAATTTTGTATTGTTTTTAGTGAATTGAGCAACCAAATAAAAGAACAGAATTACAAAATCTTTTTCCCATTTCTTTCCACAATTAAACAAAAAAAAACAGCTAAAATTCAGTCGCCTAGACCAGAAGAGGGCCTTAAGTAGAAGATATGTAAGTGTATCGCGAGTTAAATGAGGAATGAAACTAAAAACTCAATGTCTAGTTAACAAGCTCAACTACTAATGTAAAGCGGGAAGAAAATCTTTTTAGAAGCGATTTTCGGTAAAGTAACAGACAAATTTTAAATTAATCCACATCAAATTGTTAATCAGACACAAAAACTTAATAAATTCTATTTAAAATTGACTGCATCATTCTCTGTTGTATCTTATTCTGAGAATACCCATTTTCATTTCATTTAATCAAAATCCTATTAATATTGCATTTATAGCGATATTTTTGCCCACCCTGTAGCCAACCTTGTCGACCGGTTGGCTGTGGCTTTGATAGTGATCGGCATAAAGCTTATCGTTTGATTAGCCGGAATATGTGACAATTATAAAGATAAAATCTGACGGAATTTACACAACGCACGAACACTTGGAGTGGCGCGAGTATTTTTGGCAGTCTCGTAAATCTAGAACCAGAATTTAAATGTACAATCATAAAAGAAGAAGAGGCGTGATCCGCAGCTATCACATAATAGATCGCAACACAAAATGTATTTACTTACGCCATGTGCAAATTGGGAACTTTGCATCATAGTTGCGTATTGAATATACAAATAAGCAGTAGTTTTTAGCGGTATTTTCTTTAACATCTTCGTTTGATATAATTTTCATAGCAATACTAATTGCCTGGAATTGTTTATAATTACGATTTGAATACTCTCTAGTTGGCTACCAAGGGGCAATATACTGTTAATGATAAGCTGTAAATGGCAGGAAAATCGAGTTTTGAACTTATCCCGAGAAGTTAAAATATATCATAGTTGGAAACTTCAGTCCTTAATATTGTGAATTATTTAACCTGACCTGTACTACGTAGATCGTGCAACAAAGTTTTCACTCAAAAAGTTTTATATTTAATGTTCATTTAAAATAGCAAAGTTTCAGCCAAAGAAACATTTACTTGAAACGGCATATCAAGAGGTTTTTTCAGTTTAAAAGAAGTTGGAGTTCCGGCTTTAAACTGGTTTGGATAATAGCAGATGATGTAAAAATTGAAACTATTACACAAGTTTTCAAATAAATAATGACTTGCTTATCCTCGACAAATTTATGTCATTTCTTATGTAAAATCATGCGCTGAATCCGAATCTAGAGTTAAAAAATTCTTAGTAGCACAGATTTCGAGATTATCACAAGTTATCGTTTTTTGCATTTTGCAAAAATATCTTCTCACTTAATTACAAACCTCTCAATTATGAAATAACATGAATATATTTTAAATTTCAAATTAAAGCTAATAAAATGATCATTCATACCCCTGTAGTTCAGCTGCAGCGCTGCGGCATCAACGAACCTCCTAGCTCTTCGTAGTGAGCACTCGCCAGCAGACCAACCACCAGCCATGAATTTGCCTAACGATTTTTGTATGGGAATGTCCGGAAAACGTACCGATTGGTACGACCCTGCATTACCAGTCGTTAGTGTGGTGATGGGTGCGCACTATAGTTCAAGTACTAGACTAGCACTCTGATGCATTACCTGTCGTTTACGACGCGACTGACGGTCAGTGATGCATCAGGTCGTTAGTGCCTACAACAAATCCTACAAATTGCTTATAAGAAGGTGGCAAGATAGATCGGTCAAAGAAATTGTTGCCAAAACCAAAAATCATCGATTTTCTTGAAAGAATGAAAACTATATTAATAAATGATTCATGTAACCATGATATTAATGTAGACAAATTCAAAAATTAAAAGTAGCGATCAGGATGGTATAAAAAAATTGTTGAAAAAAATAAAAAATTGGCTGTGTGGTTTATTTTTAATTCAAAAACCTCTGAAATCTTCCTACGGAAACTATAGGATAATTTTGGCTCAATGGGTACGTAAATAAGCAGAATTGTCGATTTTGGAGTTTATATCAGCCAGAAGCATTGCAAGAGCTACCAATGCATCCAGAAAAAGTCATAGTTTGGTGCGGTTCAAGGGCTGGTGGCATCATTGGACCGTACTTCTTCAAAGATGATGCGAATCGTAAAGTAACTGTGAATGGTGAGCGCTACCGTGAGATGATATCCCCCTTTTTTTTGCCCAAAATGCAAAAGCTGAATGCTTGACGTTTCATGCCACATGCCACACAGCACGCGCGACAATGGACTTATTGAGAGGCGAGTTCGGTGAACATTTTATTTCATGTTCGGGACCGGTCGATTGGCCGCCTAGATCGTGCGATTTAACGCCTTTAGACTATTTTTTGTGGGTCAATGTTAAAGCTCATGTCTATACAGACAAGCCCGCTTCAATTGACGCATTGGAAGACAACATTGAAGCATTTATTCGTGAGATACCGGCCGAAATGTTGGAAAGAGTATGCCAAAATTGGACTTAGCGGATGGACCATTTGAGGCGCAGTCACGGTCAACATTTGCATGAAATAATCTTCAAACATTAAATAATATGGACCGTACTATCGATTCAAATAAAGATTTCATGCATTTTTCTGAATTTTATGTGTTTATTTTTGAAAAACTTTCCTATAGCTCTTAAAAAATCACCCTTTAGCTGCAGTACGAATGATCGGTCGAAAATGAAGTTCTAGTGAGAAGAATTTTTTTGTTTTAAATGGGATCGCCTCCAAATTTCGAAACTGTTAGTTTGTTATGCTTTTCCATGATTCCACTAAGTTTGGTCAAAGTCGGACTTCAATAAAGTATAGCTCTCATAGAAAAAAATAGGGGGAAAGTTAACTTCGGCTCGGCCGAAGTTTTGTATACCTTTGCAGCTTCCATTGAAAACAAAAAAAGCTGTTCTAACTAAGACTACTGTTTGGACCTTACTTTTCTATGGGATCTATACTATGTCGATGTCTCATTTCGACCAAATTTGGTGAAATCATGGAAAAGCATAATACACTGTTAATTACATAATTTGGAGGCGATCCCATTAAAAACAAAAAAGTTCTTCTCACTAGAACTTCTTTTTCGACCGATCATTCAAACTGAAGCTATAGTCATCCGATTTTGATAAAACTTTGTAGAAATGTGTTAAAGTAAATTAAATAAGAATATGCCAATGATAAGGACGTTTTCATTAAAAAAAAAAAAGTTTATCTCACTAGAACTAGTTTTTTGACCGATCGTTCCTATGGCAGCTATATGCTTTAGTCATCCGATTTCGACCAAACTTGGTGAAATCATGGGAGAGGATAGTAAACTAAGAAATACGAACTTTGGAGGCGTTTCCCTTAAAAAACAAAAAAGTTTTTCTCACTAAGAATAGTTTTTCGTCCGATCGTTCCTATGACAGCTATATGCTATAGTCATCCGATCCGGCCGGTTCCGACAAATGTGCAGCGTATTTGTATCAAAAGACTTCGTGCAAAGTTTGGTGAGGATAGCTTTAAAACTGACGGAGGAGATAGCATAGAAACAGACAGACGGACAAACGGACAGAAGGACAGACAGACAGACGGACGGACAGACGAACATGGCTAAATCAACTCAGCTCGTCATGCTGATCAAGAATATATAAACTTTATGAGGTCGGAGATGCTTTCTTCAATGCGTTACAAACATCCGCACAATTTTATAATACCCTCTGCATGGGTATAAAAATGTCCGAAAAGTAGCCTTATTTAGAAAAACAAACTGCAAGGATTCACAAAATTTCGGCCGAGCCGAAGTTAACTTCCCTCTATTTTTAGTACCTGTAAAACTGAATTGCTCATTTTTTATATAAATGCTAATAACTTCTAAAATTTCCAACAAATTTCGATAAAGTAACACTTTTTATACCCTTGCAGAGGTTATTATAAAATTGTGCGGATGTTTGTAACGCATAGAAGGAAGCATCTCCGACCACAAAAAGTATATATATTCTTGATCAGCATGACGAGCTGAGTTGATTTAGCCATGTCCGTCTGTCCGTCCGTCTGTCTGTCTGTCCTTCTGTCCGTCTGTCTGTTTCTATGCTATCTCCTCCGTCAGTTTTAAAGCTATCCTCACCAAACTTTGCACGTATTCTTTTGGTACAAATACGCTGCACATTTGTCGGAACCGTCCGGATCGGATAACTATAGCATATAGCTGCCATAGAAATGATCGGTTGAAAAACTAGTTTTAGTGAGAAAAACTTTTTTGTGTTAAATGGAAACGACTCCAAAGTCCGCATTTCTTAGTTTACTATCCTTTCCCATGATTTCACCAAGTTTGGTTGAAATCGGATGACTATAGCATATAGCTGCCATAGGAACGATCGGTCGAAAAACTAGTTCTAGTGAGAAAAACTTTTTTGTTTTTTATTAAAACGTCCTTATCATTGTCATACACCTATTTTATATACATTTACACAATTCTACAAAGTTTGGTCAAAATCGGATGACTATAGCATATAGCTCCCATGGGAACGATCGGTCGAAAAACTAGTTCTAGTGAGAAAAACTTTTTTGTTTTTAATGAAAACGTCCTTATCATTGGCATACGCTTATTTTATATATATTTACACAATTCTACAAAGTTTAAACAAAATCGGATGACTATAGCATATAGCTGCAGTATGAATGATCGGTCGAAAAAAAGTTCTAGTGAGAAAAACTTTTTAGTTTTAAATGGGATTGCCTCCAAATTTCGTAATTAACAGTGTATTATGCTCTTCCATGATTTCACCAAGTTTGGTCGAAATCAGACATCTTTAAAGTATAGATCCCATAGAAAAGTAAGGTCCAAAAAGAAGTCTTAGTTAGAAAAACTTTTGTGTTTTCAATGGAAGCTGCAAGGGTATACAAAACTTCGGCCGAGCCGAAGTTAACTTTCCCCTATTTTTGAATTTGATATATATACACAGAAAAAAATCGTAAATCAATCTGAAACGGGATGGAAAACTGGGTAATCCGGGAACGGCTTAAAGAGATCCTGTTTTGTGGGATTCTTGGTACAAATCAACCTCTTTTTCGGCTCGGCTCAAGAATATACGGGACTACCCTGTTTCCAATCTCTTTCGGATTGATTTGTTTTTTCTGTGTAAGCTTACATCATCCAAAAGAGAAAAAATTATTAAAATATTTTTTGTTAGTTAAAATAACGTTGCAAAAAAATATAAGTTGGGATAATCTCGAAAATCTGTTCCACTAAGAATTTTTTAAACTCCTGATTTAGATTCAGCGCGGATTTTATTTGTGGTATCGAAAATTGGATTTAAGCGGACAATAAGCTACAACAAACTTACACATACTACTAACACAATACTCTACTCATAATAATTAAAAAAATGACAATTATAAGCCAGGAACTTGTAACTGCATAGTGTAATTGGTCTCACTTGTTTTACTTAAATGGGCAAATGCTGACAGGAAAAATATATGAAAAACTATTCAAAAAAATTTATAACAAATGTTTGCCCAACAAGAAATTCAAATTAAAATATTAAAATAAAAACACGATGCTATTTATGTTTTTGCTTACGGTGTCCTTTTTTTGCATCATTCTCTTCATATCATAAACAATTGTCGCAGTCACACGTGCTGCAAAATAAATAAACAAATTGTGGCAACTCAATTTGCATTCCCTCGTCCCGCACTCCATTGGCAGCAGCTGCCGCACGTGACAAAATATTGCTGCATGCAGCACAAAATGGCCAAAAACAAAGGTGGAAAAACACAGTCAACATGTGAAATTAAGTGCGGGCCGAAGGAAAAAAAGAATTGGATTGATCAAAAGTGTGTTGGCTGCTGTCGTCAAATGGTAACTGCGCCTGCAGGCATTTGGCACACACACACACAATTAATTAGTTAGGTGGGAGGAGGGAGTGTGAGCTCGCACCTGGGGCTCATCACACAATTCACACCTCAACTGGCCTCTAAGGAAGTATATATGGTGCTATGCTCAAATTAGAGCTCGCCTCGCATGCGATGTGGCAATTTGCATTGTTTTTTCAAAATAATTTTGAAATTTATGCCCAAGTTGCGAGGGCAGTTTTATATATCAGGGACTTGGTACATTTCTCGTTTATTCAACTTATCAAACTGTCCTCGAAACTTTAAAAAAAAATCTAGTTCAACTGCAGTTAAAATCCTACTTAAATGCACCATTTGTTTTGTGCATTCCAATTCAGGTGTCGAAGCAATTTTAACCCTCGCTCCGCTTTACAATTCCATGGCGCTGCCTTTTTTGTGTCCCTTCTCTTGTTTCCCAAATTGCATTTTAATTGTGCGCTCACAAAGAGAGAGAGAGAGAGGGGAGAGAAGGAGCGCTCAGCTGAGTGCACTAAATGCAGGACAAACAAAAAGCGGAAAATGACTAACAATGCTTTAAGCTGATTTTTATGCCACACTTTTTACACCTGGAGACCGAAAAAGTAAAAATATATAATAAAACTGAAAATAGAAATAAAAATACCTACAAATTCCAAATGCAAATTTGTCGTTTGACTTTGACTACGTGAGCCTTTAATGGTTTTCTGCTCGCAACTTTAGCACAAAACTTGAAACTTTGGAACTTTCTGTGCTGTCGTTGTCCCCTTTGATTTCAAGTTGACAAAAGTTCCAGCGTTTCGTTGGCTTTTGGCTGCCTGCTTCTGCAACAGCTCCCAACTACTTGAAATGCAGCAGCAGCAGCGGCAGCAAACCTTTCGATTCCCAGTCCCACTGACGGACATTTTCCCATTGCATTTGGACACACGTAAATCCCTAAAGGTTAATGCAATGCAACCTCTCCAAAAATGTTTAAATATTTAAACTGCTCAATGGCACAACTTGCTGCATTGTAATGACCGCTACAAAACGAAGTTTGCCTAATTGCGCAGAGCACGGATAAGGAAAAACTGTGCATTTTTTAAAGCCATTAAGGCTAACGAGCTTTGAGTATATATTAATACATTAGAAATGTATCAAACTGTATTGTTGTGTGCCCTTGGGGAACGTTTTGTAGACCTTAATGAAAAGTTCTCCAAAATTGCAATGTAAATGTGCTGGATAAATTACTGCCAATCACCTTGACCCTTGACACGACTATTTCGTACAGGTTAAAAAGAACTTCAAAAGATTCGTGGAATATGAGAGTCCAGCACAAGTCATTGAATGTCACATTTATTGTCAGGAAGAGCGAACCATGGAAATGGTAGAGGGAGAAATCGCAAGATATCTACTCTTGAAAAAATCTATTCGTTTTTAAATTTTCAAGAATTTCTCTTTTGAAATCAAGCTAAATTCGTTCTCAGTTTAGTGTTTTTAGGCGAGGGGAGTGAGGTAAAGATCTCCCAGTTTAATTATTAATGGGAAACGCCATCGATTTTTGCACTCATCTGTAGATTTTTGAAAGAAAAAATAGGGGAAAGTTTACTTCGGCTCGGCCGAAGTTTTGTATACCCTTGCAGCTTCCATTGAAAATAAATAAGTTTTACTAACTAAGACTATTTTTTGGACCTTACTTTTCTATGGGATCTATACTATATAGATGTCTGATTTCGATCAGACTTGGTGAAATCATGGAAAAGCATAATAGTTTTTCGACCGATCGTTTCTATGGGAGCTATATGCTATAGTCATCCGATTTCGACCAAACTTTGTAGAATTGTGTAAAAGTATATAAAAATAAATGTATGCCAATGAAAGGGACGTTCTCATTAAAAACAAAAAAGTTTTTCTCACTAAACTAGTTTTTCGACCGATCGTTCCTATGGGAGCTATATGCTATAGTCATCCGATCCGCCCGGTTCCGAGAAATGTGCAGCGTATTTGTACCAAAAGCTTTAAAACTGACGGAGGAGATAGCATAGAAACAGACGGAAGGACAGACGGACAGACGCACAAGGCGAAATCAACTCAGCTCGTCATGCTGATCAAGAATATATACACTTTATATGGTCAGCGAAGCTTCCTTCAATGCGTTACAAACATCCGCACAATTTTATAATACCCTCTCCAAGGGTATACAAAGTATTTTCTAAGTATTAGAGAGGAAAGGGAGTGATGGGAGTAGAGTCAGAAGAGGAAGACGACACCAAGACTCATGTAACCTCTTACATATTTTTTATACCCTTGCAGAGGGTATTATAAAATTGTCCGGATATTTGTAACGCATAGAAGGAAGATTGACCAAAAGTAAAATATTCTATAGAGATTTGATTATGTCGTTGTTTCATTATCTTGTAGTTTTAAAGCTATCCTCACTTTCACGAGTCTTTGGTCAAATACGCAATTTCGACCGGATGGATAATAGCTACAGTCGACGTTGAAAACTAGTCTTAAAGAGAAAACTTTTTTTTTTAATGGAAACGCCTCCAAAGACGTATTTAGTTTACTATCTATAAAGTTTGGTCGAAATCGGATGACTATACATAGCTGCCAAGGAGATCGTGAAAAACTAGTTCTAGTGAGAAAAACTTTTGTTTTTTATTAAAACGTCCTATCATGTTAAATTTTATTACATTTACAAATACTAAAAGTTTGGTCAAAATCGGATGACTATACTATGCTCCATAGGAACGATCGGTAAAAACTAGTTCAGTAAGAAAAACTTTTTGTTTTTAATGAAAACGTCCTATTTGAATTATTTTTATATTTTACAAATTCACAAAAATTGATCGAAATCGGATGACTATAGCATATAGCTCCCATAGGAACGATCGGTCGAAAAACTAGTTTTAGTGAGAAAAAATTTTTTGTTTTTAATGAAAACGTCCTTTTTATTGACATACACTTAATTTATATACTTTGGACATATTCCTACATAGTTTTATCAAAATCGGATGACTATAGCATATAGCTGCAGTATGAATGATCGGTCGAAAAAGAAGTTCTAGTGAGAAAAACTTTTTGTTTTAAATGGTATCGGCTCCAAATTTCGCAATTAACAGTGCTATTATGCTTTTCCATTATTTCACAAAGTTTAATCGAAATCAGACATCTTTATAGTATAGATCCCATAGTAATGTCCAAAAAGTAGTCTTAGAAAGACTTTTTTTGTTTTCAATGGAAGCTGCAAGGGTAAACCCGAGCCGAAGTTAACTTTCCCCTATTTTTATGATATATTTTCTTTCTGTTTGTTCACTAAAGTCTTCTTTCTGAAAAACACATTCAAATTAGTAATTATTTTCTAACTTTACCTTATCTGGGACTCGAACACGTGACCTCAGGGAAACTTAAGCACGAAAGGGATCTTATTGCGTTCGACTACCAAGCACGCGCGAGAGTAATAGTAAGAAATACAGTCAATGCTAAGCACTCACCAAGTCGAACATCAGCTGCCCCCCATTATATTCCATCAGCAGAGAAATTGAACTTGAGAATTACAAGCGGTGTATTTTAAGTTTTTTAAATTTTATGGCGATTTTCAACATTAATTATACTCTGTACCAAAGGTACATAGAGTATAATAAGTTTGTGCAAAAGTATGTAACAGCCGGAAGGAAGCATCTCCGACCCCATAAAGTATATATATTCTTGATCAGCATCAACAGCCGAGTCGATATAGCCATGTCCGTCTGTCCTTCTGTCCGTCTGTCTGTCCGTATGAACAAACAGATCTCAGAGATGGTAAGAGATAGAGCTTGACATGTATGGGACTTATGCTTCTAATACTTGCAGGCAGATCAAGTTTATTTTCAATTTTTGCCACGCCCCTTCCCGCCCCCGCAAATTGGAAAAAACGTAGTATCTCCCACAGTTTTATAGATAGAAGGTTCGTCCCTTCCGCCAAAGTAATGGTAAAGATCGGATGAACGGTTGTCGAGTTATAAGGAAAACAAACAATTATGGGCAGCACCGGTCGCAACGGTAATGGGCACCACTTCACAGGTACAGAGTATGTTATAGTCGGGCTTGACCGACTTTCTTTCTTGATTTTTTATATTTTATGTCGAATTTTTCAGCAAGCCGAATATCAGCAGCCTCTTTTATAGGCAAGAATTCGAACTTAAGAAGTACAAGCGGTGTCTTTTTCAGGAATGCAAACCAGTTCTGAGCCGAACCGAACCGCTTATTATAGCTGGAAAACCGAACCGCAAACAGAACCGGCTTTCATTCAGAAATGCTGAGCCGAACCGAAAACCACAAAGAAAATCGGCTCAGTTCAGTTTTCTGACACGTTTTAAAACGTGAATCACTTCAATCTAGCCAATTATACTTATCAATTTGGAAATTTTTATGGATTATTTTAAGATCATTATAATACAACATTCCATATCTCCCTCTACAAGGGAGATTACTGATGGACTGAATTGATCCTTAGCGATGCCGGATCGATATACCCGCTAAGGATGACTTGACATAAATTTTACATCATTTAATCCTGTAAGTCTTGCCCAATTGCCCACCGTTCTCATAATATATGTAACTGTCTTTAATCTGAATTCTTTTCTTGAAAGTTGATAATTGATTTGTAATTCTCAAGTGGACAATATTCTTAATTTTCTGTAGAACTTCGTTAGTTAATTCAATCATAGCCAGGAGAGTTTTTCTCATATAATACGATAAATACGGTGTGTAAGATGAATGGTAAGTATTCTTTTCTAGCCGACATTCTCGATTTTCATAAGTGCATTCCCAAAAAACTTGCAGACAAACTCTGCAAATTTTTGGGCAAATTTCTACAATAATTTTACTATTATTTAGTGCGAATTTCTAAAGTATATTCAAAATTTACGAAATGTTCTTTCCTGATTTTTGACTGCTAGGCACCGCGTTGTTGTTCGAAACTTAACAAAAAAGTTTCATTTATAACAAGAAAAACACCTTTTTGTATGCAATATACATGTAAACGTTTTGGTCATCGCCTTAGCGGAAAGCAGTGAAAGCGAAACCAGAGAGGAGGCACATACATACGCAAAGGCGTCTGTCTGTTCAGGCTTCTCCCGTGTTTTAACACGCTTGCTGCTTTGGAATTCCCAAACAGCTTTAGCGCCACAGGCTTGGAGAAACATCAGTTTTGAACTCACATCGGTTCGGCATCGGTTCGAACTAAGCTCGAAACTTGAAGAAAAAAGATCCTTTTAACATTATTTCGCCATTCTTAGGAGCTTTTTAATGTTAAAAGGATATGCCAAAAAAAGGATATTGAATTGATATTTTTCCTTCATCCAAGGGAGCTGAATAAAGTCAAACGGATATTGAAAAATTCGATCCCAAAATGGATATTTTCAATATTCCTTCTACCAGGGACCTTTTTTCTGTGTTTGTGTTTTTGAGGAAAAATTCTCAGTTTTGCATATATCCAGGCGAATGGTCAACCAGGCGTACTTTCGCGACCACATGTTTATTGATGAAACTGAAACTCGATGAACCCCATCTTTTGCACTAAACATAGAGCTATCAAAATGTTATAGAATCGCATAAAAAAGTTGGGGAAAATTTTTGTTTTCTATTTTTTTTTACATCAAAACATACCCGCTGAAATGCCCAATTATAAAGCAACTAGCCGTCAGAAAAGCGTACATACGCTTAAAAGTATGCTATGCAATGCTTTAACTGTTGAGGAAAATGCAACCCATTTCAGTGCACACAAAATAGACATTACGGACTTTAATACCATTACCCTCTTGACAAGCTAAAAGCTTCTAAATCATGATCCCAGTTTGACATACGCATCCTAGGTCAAGGATGACAATGGATAGGAGTGAGGCAAAGCCAAGCTAACCTTGTCCATAATTAAGCTCGAAACACGCAGCAACCGCAGGAGCATCTGCATGGTTAATCAGTGTCTCTGAAAAATGTATACACAACAGCAGCCGAAAAGTCGTTCCAGCACTAACAAGCTAGTACAACAATGGCAAATATTATGACACAATACAAAGTGTGCGAGAGAAAAGGAGATACATAGACAGAGCGAGATAGGTAGCTCAAGTGACAAGACGAAGGGACAAAGGCTTGTGTAAATATGGAATTTTATAATAACAAAGCACGTCGCAGGTGCAATTAGTGTGCAAATAAGCGTTTATTTGCCTTTTCAGACCGAACGGGAGGAGTAGGAGGAGAGACAAAGGGAGGGATAAGAGTGCCTGACCTCGTTTACCTCTAGTTTAATTGTACATCTCGTTCTAGCCTGAAGAAATTAGAATTCAATTTGGTTGAACATCAATTTTCCTGGCAGAGTCACCGGGGTGCCATATTGCCTTAAGAAAATTGTCCGAGAATATTGCGGCCATAAATCAAGCAAACAAGTGGCTTGATAAAGAGATGCGGATCCATTGTCGCTGCGGCTGCACTCGTGCAAAATCGCTTGGAACTAGAAATTGTCTCAAGCCAGCGCCATGTGAAGGAACGCCTGACCAATTGGGAACTGTTTGCCATTTGCTTACACAAACAGATTTTACAGCTCAACCGACTCAATTGATGCCTTTGCCAGGACTCGCCAGGGGGCACGACCTGTACTGCCATTCACATTCTGCCCCAACGCTGCACCCTGGGCCAGCGACTCGAAATTTAGGCAAAAAGTCACAATCTATTTTTTAGTCAAAACGGGAAAAGAAATTTGTAGTACTAGTTTTAAAAATCAATTACTGCGCGAGTTTCAAGAAATTTTTTAACCTAAGCCTAAAGTATACAAATTTTACAGATTTCCAGAAGTCAATTGTCACGGTGTGTCACGACATGTCACGACGTGACGTGGGCAAACACAGAGTTTCGTGCGTGAACATCCGTGATCCATGCGTGTTTCGTAAGTGAAAAAGGGTTAAACATTGTGTATATTTTATGCAGTATCACGGAATTTTTATGAAATTTATTTTGAATAATAAAAGGCTATTCAAACTGAGCACTTCTATCATCCAAAATCATGAATCATAATGTTATTACACTAAGCATTTCAACTCAGGATGTGAGATGTAACATGTTAGATGTGCTCAGTGTGAATCGCCTGTATTGCACTAGAAAATGTGCAAAACGGCTTATGGTATTTATCTGACAAAATGGTGTGAAAACAGCTTGTACAGGTAACTGGCGCGAATTCCAAGAACCTGGTTGCGTTTGCCAATTGGAACCTTTTAAAAGAAACTGAAGGTTCTTAATTGGAGAAACAACAAAATAACACGAAAGAAAGTAGGTCAATCCCGACTATTGCATACTCTGTACCTGTGAAGTCCGGCTCATCACCGTTGCGACCGGTGCAGGCCATAATTGTTTGTTTTCCTTATAACTCGAATATCGTTCATCCTATCTTTAAAATCCCGAATACTAAATATGTGCAGAAGGCTCGAACATTCTATCTATAAAACTGTGGGAGATTTGACGTTTTTTCGATATTGCCGGGGCGATATCTGCCTGCAAGTATAAGAAACATATGTTCCATACATGTCAAACCTCTATCTCTTACCATCTCTGAGATCTGTTTGTTCATACGGAAAGACGGACAGACAGACGGACGGACAGACGGACACTTTTGCACAAACCTAATATACTCTGTGTACCTCTGTTTTTTTCTTAGCGTGGACCCGGTGGGTCGTTGTGACTCCCGTGCATTCAACAAAAACCAAGGGAAATCTGATTTACACAAACAAAACCGTTGCCCGAAGTAGATCGGGAGAATATTGCCTTAACTGCAATTAATGAACAATGACTTGCGGCCGTTGTGCACTTTTTAATGCCAAAATGGAAATTAAGAGAGGTGGCCCCCTATATTTCGCACTCTTGGGACGCTTAAGACTCGGTTATGAAATAACAGAGGCAGTCAAGTAAAAGGCTGCACTATCTTTACTCTTATTTACCCTAAGGTCCCGAAGGTTATCACTAGAAGGAAATGTGAGTGCAGTTGCCCACCAGCTGCACAATATATGGCCGCTGTGAAAAGTACCTATATAAAGGCTTAGCAGTCCACGTCTAACTTCATCCGGGTCTCTCAAGCAAAAGAGCGAAATCAGAAAGTAGGTCTCACTCTGCAGAGAGTTTGATCGCGGCCATTCGACTCATATGCAAGTTTTTGCACTTCTGTGGAACCAGCAGCAGCAGCTAGCTTGCTGTACTACTCTTAGGCAGGAACTGTTCAAAGTGATTTGTATCCAAACTGTCTAAACGATAGCGCAAGTTAAAGTTGGTCCTACCCGACTTCGATATACCCGTTACTCAGGGCAATTAATGTTGTATTGCCTTTCCTTATGTTGGTAAACAGAGCATTAACATTAATAAGAACATTTCAACATTATGTAAAAAATCAGAGCATGTGGGACCAAAAAGTATGCGACTATAACATACTCTGTACTTGTAAAGTGCTGCCCATCACCGTTGCGACCGGTGCTGCCCATAATAGTTTGTTTTCCTTATAGTTCGACAACCGTTCATCCGATCTTTACCAACCCTTTGGCGGAACGATAAATAATCTTGATTTCAAAATATGTCCAGAAGGTTCAAACCTTCTATCTATAAAGCTGACGGAGATATGACCTTTTTTTCTAAATTGCGGGGGGATGCAGGGGAAATAAACTCGATCTGCCTGCACGTATAAGAAATTTTTGTCCCATAGACGTCAAGCCTCTATCTCTTAGCATCTCAGGGATTTTTTTTTTTTTTTTTTTGTGTAGGGGTGGTTGAAAGCTTTTAAGCCGGTTTGGCGCTAGGATATATGTAGCAACCAAAGTGTGGGACTTGAGTTACCTCACCCACTAAACAATCCACCCCCATCCCGATTCCCGGCGGAACCACCGTTCGGTATTACTTCGCCGGGGGGAATGCCCAAGGCTCACCTAGGATTCTCTCCTATGTATTAGAATTACGCAGTCTTTCTGCGCAGCGCAGTTTTTGGAAAATTTTTGTGGCCATATTGCAGACTGCAGACCAATTTTGTTCCGATTCAAGCATTATATTCACCAGGTTGCTAACGGCTGGTGTCCTCCCGACCCCCCTGCTTAGTTCGGTTCGTTCATTTATGAAGGACGGACAATCAAAAATAACGTGTTCTGCGTCTTGGATGACCGACTGCCCTGTACAGTCTGGGCAATACGGGTCGTCTTCGTGTTTGAACCTATAAAGATAGGACTTCAAACATCCGTGTCCCGTAAGGAGTAGCGTCAAGTGGTATGTCACCTGTCCGTGTCTTCTGTCTAGCCAGGGCCCTATATTAGGAATAAGGCTGTATGTCCATCGTCCTTTGGTCGATGTTTCCCACCGGTCTTGCCATTTCTGTACGGCTCTTATGTGCACCGCTGTTTTGAGTGCTGCCATCGTGCTGTCTTCTGGAGCTCCCTTGTGCAATTCCGCAAACTCTTGCGCCCTGAGGTCAAATGGGATGAGTCCTGCCACCACCAAAGCTGCATCATTCGAAACCGTTCTAAAACCACTGATAACTCTAAGTGCATAGATGCGCTGCACTGAGTTCGCTCCACGCACATAGGAGCTGCCGTGGCTGGTGCCCATATTGGAGCAGCGTAGAGCAGGGTATCGTGTACTTAGTATCGAGAACTAAGTATCGAGTACTTTGAACAGTGTACTGAGTATCGAATACTGAGAATCGGGTGCTTAACATCGTGTACTTGGAATAGAGTACCGAGTGTCAAATACCGCGTATCAAGTAATTAGTGGCCGGGTGGCTCAGCTGCTAGTGTGCGCGACCGCTGTGCATGAGGTCGTGGGTTCGATACCGCCTCGGAACATCTAATGAATAGTTTTTTTCTTTGAATAAACTTTACACCCGGCCACACCTCTTTGCTGTTGGCGCCAGCATTGCAGTAATCAGCCATGAAAAGCTTTTCAAACTGCCGTTCGGATTCGGCGTTAAACTGTAGGTCCCTTTCTCTTGTGCTAAAAATTAGCGCACAAGCCAAGAGATTGAGAGAGGCTCAGCTTTGGCCCTTTGGGGCTGTGTCATCTTGACAAGCTAATTTTACTTTAAGTAATTAGTATGGAGTACTATTTTCGATTACTGAGAATCGAGTTTTGAGTATCGAGTACATAGTAACTAACAAACTCAAGAATGGGAAAGGCGGAGCCTATCGTACACATCATGTTTCACATCAAGGCCCTGTGAGTGTTAGCCAAACTCACACCTTTTATAATTGCGGGGGGCGGGAGGAGGCGTGGCAAAAATTTGAAATAAACTTGCGCTGCGTAGAGACAATAGGAGTCTACAAACAAAATTTGGTTGGAGACAGACGGACGGACGGACAGACGCACAAGCCTATATCGATTCGGCTGTTGATGCTGATCAAGAATATATATATATGATAACGGAGATGCTTCCTTCTGCCTGTTACATACATTAGCACGACTTTAGAAAACCATTTTTAATCCACGAATAAGGGGTATAAAAATTCCGTTTTTCAGAAGAAAGACTTCCGTGCACCTCTCTACCCCTCACTCGGTTCCTGAACAATTTGGCCGTCAAAATAATAATATATTTGAAAAAATTGGCAACACATCATTTAATCATAAAAAAGTTATTTTATGTTTAAGTTTAATGAATGTTAAGTTAATTCCTTAAAAAACATCATGGCAAAATTTCAGCATTCTAGCTAGTTTTTGGAAGAAAAATAAGTTTTCTTACCCACTGTACGATGGCTTGCTTGCGTCCCTCTCACCTGTGTGTGTGACAGTTGGCAGCTGCCTAAAAATTTTCCCAGACAAAATGCCATTTGCCCTGGGATTTGATGGCAATCGCTGCAATTTGGCCAGCCTGCCATTTTGGTAAATGGAAATTAAAATGTTTTAACTCAACTGTGTGTGTGTGCATAGTTTCAGATGTTTAACTTACATATTTAACGTCCGATGTATGCTTCTTGTTTTTCTACTCATCATTTGCCCTTTTTAGCCCTCAACCGCCTTGGCAAAGTTTTCAGGTAAACTGTGCTAAAATGTTATTAACGCTTAATTAGTGCTCAACTTTTGCCACCGATGCCACAAAGGCTGGGTGCGTGGCCTGAACTTCGGCTGCAGCTTTGTGGCAAAGTTTTAATAATGTTCAACTAAAATGAAATAATGCGTTTTACCACCAGACTGAAAGCTGCGATGAGTTGAGCTAAGCTACGTTGAGAGTGCCTCAAGGCGGATGCTTTAATAATGTAAAACCAGTGACTGGCAAGTCCATGCCATGTGAAGTCATGAAAAATTCACTCAGTTGCCTCTGTTGCTCTTGGGCTAAAACTGACCCAGAACAATGAGATGGGTCAAACGACTATTATTTTGGTCAAAAGTGAAGTCTAACGGCCTCGGCCAGATGCAAGTAGTGTACGTCAGTCGATTTTATTTTTGGCGTGCTGTTTTAAGTTGTTCTTTCAAAGTTTGGCCATGGTCCGCTCCACCTGCTCCCGATTCTATTAAATATGACATGCTACTGCAAGCTAAGAAAGCAAAAGTAGCACAACTAAGTAAGGACTGATGGAAGGACGTAAATTAGAGCAGAGAAAACCCCCTTCAAATGGATAAAAAATGTTCGAGTGACTGATTTAAAAACCAAAACAATTTCATACAATAGTTTTCTGCGAACTTTTTGAAAATCGAAACTGTCAGCAAAAGACAACACTACTGTTTTAGATTTCTATGTTCAGCTTCATGTGTCTTATGGTTTGGGCTGCACGTGAGTCAGTCAGTCAGTTAGGTTGAACTCTTCTGACAAGAAGTGAAAAGCTATCGATGGCACTATCGACAGTTTTAGATAGTTACTTTTAAGGCTTTAAACATTAATAAGGATTAGCACATGCTTATTTTAGCCAAAGCGCGTGTGTAACTTTTCTAATGAAATTTAATTTATATTATACATAATTCAGCTAGGGTCAAGCGACACCACTACATCTCTTTCCTACAAGCAAGAGCTTTTTGAAAAACTTCATGAAGTTTACTACTTCTTCTTCATCTTTGGCCTGATAATGGCATCACAACCGTTTTACGGTCTCGGCCGCTGCAACTAATGCCCGCCACTCGCCTCTGTCCCGAGCGACACAACACCAGAAGAGCACACCCAGCTTCGAAATATCTCCCTGCACCTGGTCGCGCCATCCCCGCTTCGGTAGAACCGGCCCGGGCGTGCCTCCTAACTCATTCGCATGCCGACTGTACACCCGTTTTGCTGAAACGTTATCATCCATACGGGTAACGTCCTATCCAGCGCAGCCATTGTTGTTTTATGCGCTGGACAAGCTTAGTGTCCCTGTAGAGCTCGTACAGTTCGGGATTCATTCGGATGCGAAATTCGTCGCCAACTTTTAGAGGTCCATAGATCCTCCGAAAAACTTTTCTCCCACCAATTGCCGCCTCATCCGTTCTTGTTGTTGTCCATGTTTCTGCGCCGTATAGCAGGATGATAAGCGACTTGTTTAGAGCAATTTTCGTTTTTTGAGAGAGGGTTCTGATCTTGAACTCCTTACTGAGCCCGTAGTAACATCTGTTTGCATGAGTAATTCTTCTTTGGATTTCCCGACTGGTGTTGTTTTCGCTTGTTATCGTCGTTCCGAGGTAGACAAACTCCTTAACAACCTTGAAGTTGTATTCTCCCATTGCAACAGACTGTCCAAGCATAGACTCACTGCGCGTTGATAGTAGGTACTTCGTCTTATTCTCATTTACCGCTAAGCCCATAAGTTTTGACTGCTTCTCTATTTCTGAGAATGCCTGTCTTACCGCATATTCGTCTTTGCCAATGATATCAATATAATCGGTATATGCAAGTAGCATGTTATCTCTGGTAAAGATGGTACCCGTTCTGTTACCATTTGGGCACTGGCGCAGTATATACTCCATCAGCAGATTAAAGAAGTCAAACGATAAGGTGTCACCCTGCCTAAAACCTCTTTTAGTATCGAAAGGCTCGGAGAGGTATTTTCCTTTTTGGCGGAGCTTTGTGTGCTTCTCAACGTCATCATGCAAAGTCGAACGCACTTTGCTGGAATACCAAAGGTAGATTGGGCTTCAAAAACTTTGACCTTATCGGCGTGTCTAAGGCGGCTTTATAGACAACAAAAAGGTGGTGGGTGTTGATCTTTTTCTCTTGGGTCTTCTCCAGGATTTGTCACAGTGTGAATATCTGGTCCGTAGTGGATTTGCCAGGTCTAAAGCCACACTGATAAGGTTCAATCAGTTTACTCATTCTCGGCTTTAGACGTTCACATAGGATGCATGATAGAACCTTAAATGCAATGGGAAGTAGACTGATCCCGCGGTAATTGGCGCAAACCGCAGGGTCTCCTTTTTTAAATATTGGACAGAGTACACTTAGATTCCAATCTTCGGGCATGCTTTCTTCGGACCATACTCTGCATAGGAGTTGGTGCATGCACCTTACCAGCTCCTCACCGCCAGCCTTGAACAATTCAGCACGCAGCTCATCAGCGCCAGCAGATTTGTTATTTTTTAGCCTTTTTATGGCTAACAAGACTTCATTATGGTCCGGCGGGTCTATCTCTATGCTATCGGTTGGTTATGTCGCTACTTCCCCAGAGGCGGCATTGTCAGATTTCCGTGCTCGTCCTTGCAAAGTGTGACTCTGAGCTTAAAATTTTCGGTAAGTTGCCTAATCTTTTGGTAGAATTTTCGAGTATCACTCCTTCCGAACAGCATTTCGACTTCCTCCCTCATGCGCTTTTGCTGCTCATTTTTCTTCCTTCTGAAAAGGCGCTTCTCCTCTCTCCTTTTCTCCCGGTATCGCTCCTTAACAGCCCGCGTTGCTCGAGACTGCAGAGTTCTCCTGTACGCAACGTCTTTCTCTGCAGTAGCGTGGCGGCACTCATACCATGAATGTTTTCGGGTGTTTTCGGCCAATCCGAGAATCTCCTTGGCAGCCGTACTCAAAGAGTGTAAAATATGCATCCACTGTTCGTCTACACCAGAAGGGCCAGGTGGGGTTTCCCTGAGCAGCTGGGTGAGTCTTGCTTAGTAGGCTTCGGATGTCCGTTGTGATTGCAGCTTCTCAACGTTCAGCTTTCGGCGTGTGTTAGACTGTTCGGCATGTGCCACACTGAGCCGTGTGCGTACTTTGGCAGCAAAAAGGTAGTGATCCGAGTCTATTTTGTCTCCTCGGAGCGCACGTACGTCTAGAACACTCGATGAGTGCCTTTTGTCTTTAACAACGTGATCAATCTGGTTTCGTGTTGATTGATCAGGGGACTTCCAGGTCGACACGGTGTTAATATCTGGTACTACCAACGAACATGTTCCGGCCCGAAGCGAAGTCTATTAGCCTCACTCCATTATCGGAGGATTTTTTGTGCAGGTTAAATCGGCCGATAGTCGGGCTAAAAACTTCTTCTCTCCCGATATTTGCGTTAAAGTCGCCTAGCACGATCTTGATGTCCTGATCGGGGCAGCGCTTATATAGGTATTCTAGGCGCTCATAGAAATTGTCTTTTCCGTTTCCGGGGCATTGTAACAGCTTTCATTGGCGGATGTAATAGACGATAATTTCCGGGGCATTGTAACAATTTTCATTGGCGGATGTAATAGACGATAATCGGGTGCCAAGCCCGAAGTAGCGCACCCTATTTGTCCCAAGGTAGGATCGCTGCTCACGTTAGCCAGCAGGTTTGCGGGTGCATCGCTCTGTTATCAGGGGTTACCACGTGGAGGTGTGAGTCGACTTGAGACGCAGTAAGCTACATACACCCACATAACCACTGGAGAGTTCCTGCCTTCCGAAGAAATCATGAAGTTTACTCCACCGTGTAAAACATGTCAAAGTCTATCAGTTAGCACTTCGAAATACTTTTCTGCCGCTTTTGCCTTGTGAGCTGGAGCGGAATCTTTTTGAAAGGTCCACGCCTTGTTTGCAAATATTGTCTTGTGAAGACGCTTCACAACCTTTTCCAAAACGTCGGATTGATACACTTTCGCCGAAGTTTTGGCTCCTTTTCACAAAAGCTGACGCCAAAAACTTTTGAAGCAGTAATATAGCTTAAATGTCACTTGTCAAATATCCGTAAAGTTGGAGTGGATGCGTTAAATGGTTATGGAGAACGAGTGTGTTTAAAACGTGGACCAAAACAATGGCGAGCATAATGTACATCTGTACTGGATTAAAAATACTCATTAAAAACCATATTTGATTGTGCTACCGACAGACTACCAACTAGTCTTTCGAACAAAATACAAGAACTAGAAATCTCGAGGCTTAAATGAAACTGAAATGCGAAAACTTCCTGACTAAACTTAAAGAAAGAGCTCTCCTAGACTATGTGACTAAGGCAAGAAGTAGCAAACAGCATAACTACTCCAAAGAACTGACATGCTGCAATAAATCATCTTTAAGAAATAAGAAAATGTGGATAATGAAAGCGAGAGGTGACCTGTCTTGTCTGCAAGGCAACACACATCAACGTGTTGCTACCAGGACATGCACTCTAAGCAATATGTACGAGGTGGAAGACATAATGCATAAGAACGCATCAGTGTCCTGCTCTCAAAAGAATTTCAATGTAGATATTTTAAAAAACACGTGCTTACCGGGGTGGAAATAATAAAAACGCTCAAAAGTCAGGATGACGAAAATTGGGTTACTTAATAACCGAATTTATTTAGTGCTTGTTATCTACTTTTAGTATATTCACGACCCCCAGTTGAGCTGTGAAGTTGTTGAATTGAGGAAATGTTAAATTTTTTACAAGTCGAGTACTAGAAGAAGAAAATGTTGACCTACGGAGTTGTTGAATTGAGGAATCTTAAACTTTTTGTAAACAAGTCAATATAATTGTTTTGTTTTATTCTTCTTGTTTTCGTCTTGTAAATAGTCGACTTAGAACGAATTTTTTCTTAGTGACTCTTCCCGCTCTTTATTTAAACTCAAATTAATTTTTAGATTTTAAGTGCTTTTCGCGATTTTCTAAATTTTTTAACGAAATAGACACTGTCTATAACCTACACAACCAATCATCAGTAGAATCCAATTCTCTACCGCAAGTTTTCAAAAATTTATTTTGACATAAACAGAACTTCACTTTAAATCAAACCAATGCGAAATAAAAGCTGTGACTTAACTTAATACGACAATTTAAGATTCTTTTTATATGCAATGGCAACATTTGCTTATTTAATTAAAAAAAATATCAGCGACTGACACTCAGAATATACAAACACTTCGGCAGCATACGCTGACATGCTAATTAAATTGCGCCAAAACGTTTGGACGGCGTTAAATAAAAATAATAGAGTTTTTGGAGCAACGAAACGTTTATACTCTAGGTTGCTTATTTCGAAGGCAATAATCAATGCAATCCCAAATCGAACTAATTGTTTTTTAATGATTTTTCAACCCAATAGTTCGCTGATTTTTATACTCTGTACAAGAGGTACACAGAGTATATTAAGTTTGTGCAAAAGTGTCCGCCTGTCCGTATGAACAAACAGATCTCAGAGATGGTAAGAGATAGATGATTGTCATGTATGGAACATATGTTTCTTATACTTGCAGACAGATCAAGTTTATTTTCAATTTTGGTTACGCCCCCTCCCGCCCCCGCAATATTGAAAAAACGTCATATCTCCCACAGTTTTATAAGTAGCCGGCTCGAACCATCTGGATATATTTAGTATTCGGGATTCTTTATCGATCCGCTGAAGGAATTTTAAAGATCGGAAGAACGAAATTCTAGTTATAAGGAAAACAAACTATAATGGGCAGCACCATTCGCAACGGTGATGGGCAGCACTTCACATGTACAGAGTATGTTATAGTCGGGATTGACCGACTATCTTTTTTGTCGAAGAGTTGATAAGGTGCTTGCACTAACTCATAAGCAAAATATGGTCCGAAGAAAGCATGCCCGAAGATTGGAACTTAAGTGTAGTCCTTCCCATTGCATGAACGTCTATAACCGAGAATGAGCGAACTGATTGAAACTTATCAGTGTGGCTTTAGACCTGGCAAATCCACCACAGACCAGGTGTTCAGATTACGACAAATCCTGAAGAAGACTCAAGAGAGAGAGATCAAAAACCCAACGCCTTTTTGTTGACTATAAAACCGCCTTTGGTCAAAGTTCTTTGAAGCCCTGTCAAATTTTCGATTACCAGCAAAGTACGTTCGACTTTGCATGATGACGTTGAAATGCACAAAAAGCTCCGTCAAAATAGGAAAGAATCTCTCCGAGCCTTTCGATACCAAAATAGGTTTTAGGCAGGGTGACCTTATCGTGTGACTTCTTTAATCTGCTAATGTAAAGTCCATTACTGCTCCAGTGCCCAAATGCTAGCAGAACGGGCTTCCTCTTTACCAGAGATATACAGGCCTGTTCCGAATTCCGAACGTTTTCAAAAAAGTAAAAAAACTAGTTTTCCTCTCGACCGATCGTTTCTAAGGGAGCTATATGCTATAGTCATCCGATTTCGACCAAGCTTTGTAGAATTGTGTAAAAATATATAAAATAAGTGTATGCCAATGATAAGGACGTTTTCATTAAAAAACAAAAAAGTTTTCCTACAGAACTAGTTTTTCGACCGATCGTTTCTATGGAGCTATATCTATGTCATCCGATTTCACCAAACTTAGTGAAATCATGGGAAAGGATAGTAAACTAAGAAATCCGCACTTTGGAGGCGTTTCCATTAAAAACAAAAAGTTTTTCTCACTAAGACTAGTTTTTCGACCGATCGTTCATGGGAGCGCTAAGTATCCGATCCGGTCGGTTCCGACAAATATGCAGCGTATATGTACCAAAGACTTCGTGCAAAGTTTGGTGAGGATAGCTTTAAAACTGACGGAGGAGATAGCATAGAAAGAGACAGACGGACAGACGGACGGACGGACAGACGGACAGGGCTAAATCAACTCAGCTCGTCATGCTGATCAAGAATATATATACTTTATGTGGTCGGAGATGCGTTACAAAAACGAACGTTTTACTTTTTGCTGTTCCCAATACCGAACGATTTGGTTACGTTTCGACTTTTCGAACTCGGTTTCAAAAACAGCTGTCTGGCTGGCCTGCGCACGTGTTTGTGTATATCATCATATTAAATTATTTTTCAACCTTAAGCAGTTTAAGTAATGATGTTAAACGATCTTAAAAATGATCAACTAATTTCGAATTTTTAGTTAATCATATTGGGGAAATACCATATTTTAATGCTTTAAATAGCAATTACTTTTAACTCCGCTGACTCTGCAGCGCACGTTTAGAAAACGACAATTCTTGTCGATTTTGCGGAATTCGGAACAGCAATCAACTCGATTTGCGGCAATTCCACTCGTTTTCGGAATTCGGAACAGGCCCGATAATGCTACTTGCATATGCTGATTATATTGATATCATCGGCATTAGCGAAGCTGTGGTAAGAGTGGCGTTCTCAAAGATTGAGAAACAGTCAAACTCATGGGCTAAGCAGTAAATGAGGATAAGACGAAGTAACTACTAGCAACGCGCAGAGGGTCTACGCGTCTTGGACAATCTGTTGCAATGTGAAAATACAATTCCAAGGTTGTAAAGGACTTTGTCTACCTCGTAACCAGCGACAACAACATCAGTCTGGAAGTCCGAAGAAGACTTAAGAACTCTTGCAAACCGATGTTACTACGGGCTCAGTAAGGAGTTCAAGAGCAGAGCCGTATCTCGAAAAACGAAAATGGCGCTTTACAAGTCGCTTATCATCCCAGTCCTGCTATACAGCGCAGAAGCATGTACAATAACAGCAGCGGATGAGGCGGCAATTGTCGTGTTCGAGAGAAAAGTTCTTAGGAGAATTTATGAACCTCTAAAAGTTGGCGACGAATTTTACATCCGAATGAACCACGAACTGAACGAGCTTATCAAGCGCATAAAACAACAGCGGCTGCGCTGGATAGGACATGTTACCCGTATGGATAATAAAGCTCCAATAAAAAAGGGGTACAACCGGGATGCGAATGAATTATGGAATGCGGCCAGGAGGGGACGACCGAAGCTGAGATGGGGAGACCAGGTTAGGAAAGATATTTCGAAGCTGGATGTGACCCACTGGATGCGGCTCGCCCAAGACAGAGGAGAGTGGCGAAAATCGATCGATCGTTGTAATTTCATCATCAGGCCAAAGAAGAAGAGGCAGTTCGCTGCTTTTTAAGAAAGTATACAAATTTCAAAGTGCTAAGAAATCGATCTGTAAGTTTGGTAGCTTAACGCCTTGAAACTCTTTTAACAGATGACTCGAGCCAATCCGTTTTGTATTGAGGTTTTCGGTTCGGTTCAGCACTTTTAAAAGGCAATCGCTTAAGTGTTAGCTTATCGATATTGCAACGAGCGAGGATACAGAAGGTTATTATTCTATTAGGCACTGGGTAAACGAGGCAACAGCAACTCAGCAGCATTGGTACAAGGGAGGATTCTAGACTTAAACTTTTTTTTAGCTGCAATATTTCTCTCTCGCTCCTAGTTATGCTTCGAAATGCATTCAAATTACTATAAAACGCCTTTAGTCTTCCACCTACAGAACAAAAAAACAAAAGAGAAGGAGCTGAAGTCGAGTGGCCCGACTCCAAGATACCCTGTTCGCATGATCTTATGTGCTTTGAAAGCAGACGATGCTGTACCCCCGCTCTATAGAGCAAAATTGTTTCATATATTACTTCAATGTTTTTGGACTAGTCTTAATGATCTTCTCAGAATAGATCAAGAATGTATATACTTTATGGAGTCGGAAATGTTTCCTTCTGCCTGTTACATACATTTGCACAACTTCATGATCCCCCCTTTTCCCATTTTTAATGAAAACAGGGTATAAAAAGTCAGCATTGACATTATAAGTGAATAAACATGCAGCTATTCAATACGTTTCCAACATCTGTACAAACTTGGAATACCCTCTACAAGGGTATACAAAGTGATACGGCATTTAAGCATCGCATGTGCGCAAAATTTAATAGACTGCCAGTAACGAGGACAGAAACAGGCGAATGACAGGCCTTTTACGAGCACATTACAAGGCTATATTAAGGGCACTGCAGTGCCAAATAGATACATCAAATGTCGAAACAATCAAAATGGGAATCAACTCTATTGAATTCCCCCAATTAAATTGCATTTGACCCTTAATTGAAATTCAAAAGTAAACGAAACGAGATTCAATGCTGCCCAATTCGCTATATATATATCTATATATACTGTTTGGTTAATATAGCCACGAATTTGGGTTATTTACAGCAAAGCTGACCCCTCACACAAACACACAGAGAGAAAATAACTGATTTATGAGCAGGTTTCTGCCGTGTTTGGAAAAGGAAGGGGAAAGCTATAAATGGAATCGTTTGGATGGATGCCAGGCTCCCTCCTGCTGTATGTATATTAATTCGCTTCTGCCCTTACACTTGAATAAGCTTTCGATGAACACTTTGAAACTATTTTTAAAGCATTTAACGTTTACACCTTTGCAAATCAGTGTGGTGTGGATGAATGATTTATTCCCATTGCATATAAATTAAAGCGAGAATAGCGAGGGTAACGAGTGAACAACAGCAATATTATGCCAAGAAATGTACGTTTTTAAACGCGCCGCATTATCCTTATGCCTCTCTTTATCCGCCTGCTCTCCCTTAAGCGGACTCTGTACGCTTTATCCGCGCAAACGCACTACCATTCTGGCCTCTCCTTACGCAGCATCCTTTTGCGGATAACATTTGCGGCACGTGTTTTTGTTTACCTTCTTCATTGTTGTTTTCTGCATTTCCGCATCAGCGTCACCAGTCCATAGTAACCCAGTTTGATGCGTAAAACTGCTACTGCCATTCCTACTGAAGTGTCTCTGGCACTGGTCCTCCTCGTGCTCGTCATGTGCCTGTTAAGAGTATTTTGGATGCTTGCGGTGAGTTTCAAGTGTGCTCGTCTTACCCATGATTGTGAAGTTCGTTTTGCACATTTGTGCTAAGGACACTCGAGATGTGCCACACACACCCACCCACCCGTTTACTCACTCACCCGCTGCACTTGCACTGTGACCAGGCAACCAAAAGTACAAACAAGTGAAACTTGAGTGAATAATGTGCAGGTGAGTTTCATGAAGAACAGAAACTGTACAAATTTTGGTTGAACTTAAAAATGGTCTTTTATTATGTGGTCTATTTTTCTCCATATTTATTTCTCTCAACAGATTAACCGAAAAAATCGCCAGTTGCAGTTGCTTTACACGTAGGAACACCTGCCAGTGTCGTCTGACAGGTGCCATATATGTTCAGAGAAATATGTCAATATTCCCAGGTATTTTACTTAGTCTGAACAGACTCCCAGGTTTTTGAGTGCCAGCTATCTGCTTTAAGTAAGACTGTTCGAATTACAAAATACTTGAATTTAGAACTTTAGGCCTTTTTGGGATAGCTTAAGAGCTAAAAAGTTTTTTCTTTAAAAGTCTTTTACACAACCGGTCACCTTCACCAGCTATTGGCGCCAGCTATGAAGTACCTTGCCATGAAAAATATTCTCAAACTTAGCCGTTCGGATTCTGGGTGAAACTGTAGTTAACAGGCTGGAAGAAAGTTTATTCGATATCATAAAGTATATATGATCAGCATCAAAAGCCGGAATCGATTTATTCCTGTACATCTGTCCGACCGTCCGTCTGTCTGTGTGTAGAAACACCTAGATCTCAGAGACTAGAAGAGCCTGAGGAACCAAATTTTAAATGTAGACTCCTATTGTCTGCACGCCCCCTCCAGCCCTCACAACAAAACAAAAATGTTGAATAAGTCTTCCAAATTTTAAGATATCGAGCTCATAGCTCGATATTTTACTAGTTTTAGTGGAAAAACTTTTTTGTTTTTAATGATAACGCCTCCAAACTTCGTATTTCTTAGTTTGCTATGCTTTTCCATGATTTCACCAAGTTTCATAGAAAAGTAGAGTCTGAAAAGTAGTCTTAGTTGAAATAACTTTTTTGTTTTCAATGGAAATGTCTTAAAACTTGGCATTTATTTATTTCGAATGCATTTACATAGTTCTACAAATTTGGGTCACAGTCGGATGACATAAGTATATAGTATAGCTCCCAACAAAAACTTTTTTGTTTTTAATGAAAACGTCCTTATCATTGGCATACGCTTATTTTATATACTTTTACACAATTCCACAAAGTATGGTCGAAATCGGATGACTATAGCATATAGCTCCCATAGGAACGATCGGTCGAAAAACTAGTTCGAGTGAGGAAACTTTTTTGTTTTTAATGAAAACGTCCTTTTTATGGTATTGGCATATTCTTATTTTATATACTTTAATACATTTCTACAAAGATTTATCGAAATCGGATGACTATAGCATATAGCTGCAGTATGAATGATCGGTCGAAAAAGAAGTTCTAGTGAGAAAAACTTTTTTGTTTTAAATGGGATCGCCTCCAAATTTCGTTATTCTTTTCAATGATTTCACCAAGTTTGGTCGAACTCAGACATCTATATACATACATGTACATGTATATACATGGGATCTATATCCCATAGAAAATTAAGGTCCAACAAGAAAGAAAGTCGGTCAAGCCCGACTATAACATACTCTGTACCTGTGAAGTGCTGCCCATCACCGCTGCGACCTGTGCTGCCCATAATTGTTTGTTTTCCTTATAACGAGAACCGTTCATCCGATCTTTACCATTCCTTTGACGGATCGATAAATAATCCTGATTACTAAATATGTCCAGAAAGAACGAACCTTTTATCTATAAAACTGTGGGAGATATTACGTGTTTTAAAATTTGCAGGGGCGGGAAGGGGCGTGGCAAAAATTGAAAATAAACTTGATCTGCCTGCAAGTATAAGAAGCATATGTCCCATATATGTCAAACCTCTATCTCTTACCATCTCTGAGATCTGTGCGTTCATGGGGGAGGGGTCGGGCTTATTATCGACTCGGCTGTTGATGCTGATCAAGAATATATATACTTTATGGGATCGGAGATGCTTCCTTCTGGCTGTTACATAACTCGGAACCTCGATAGACTGGACTCACTGACAGCGGCGCTTTGCCATTAGCACCACACCTCGGATGCCATGAGCGCCCTCCAAGTTTATATTATACGAGGGCCTTCCCAGAAATGGCCGACCTAGCACAGTAGTGTTGGAAAATGTTCACAAAAAATATTAAAAAGGGGAAGTACCAACTATTAAAAGCTTAAGTTTGAAGTTTGGTGTCTTTATCTTGCACATTTTTTTTTTGGTCGATTTTAATAGAGAACGCTTGTTATTGATTTGCAAACATAGACAAAATTGGTCATCGTTATGTGATACAATACTTTCATATAAAAGGTCTTAGTCCAACCAATATTAAAAAGGAGCAGGATTCTACCTTACGGAATTCTGCTCCCTCGTTTACAACAATAAAATATTGGGTGGCTGAGTTTAAGCGAGGATTGTATGAGCTGCGAAGATGAACATCGTAATGGGCGTCCAAATGAGGTGACCACTTCAGAAATGGTGGCCAAAATTAAAATATGTGTATTGAGTGACCGGCGATTGAAAGTTCGTGAGTTAGCTGAATGTGTAGGCATTTCAAAAAGTGCTGTACATCGCAGATTGACCGAAAAATTGGACATGAAAAAGTTATGCGTAAGATGGGTGCCGCGTTTGCTGTTCCATCATGAAAATGCGCCGGTTCACACCCTCTGCCCTTGCAATGGCTAAAATTAATGAATTAAAATTTGAATTGCTACCTTACGCCCCTTTTTCGCCAGACTTAGCTCCCTCTGATTATTTCTTATTTCCAAACTTGAAAAAATGGCTCGGAGGTAAAAGATTTGGCAACAATGAAGAGGTGGAGTCCGAGGTTAATGCCTATTTTGATGAGCTTCACAGTTCTTATTATAAAAAAGGTTTCGAAGCTATTGAACATCGCTGGGAAAAGTGTATCGACCTAAGAGGATCCTATGTTGAAAAAAAAATGATAAATTTTTGTGTTTTAGTAGTTAGGTCGGCTATTTCTGGGACCGCCCTCGTACACTAAAGGGGAGCGCTCTTCGCTCGATTGTTTCCCCACACACCCCTCTCCCAAAAAAAAAACAAAACTGTGAAATCGGACTCAACGCTTATCTCTCAAATGTGCTTGCGCTCCTCTCTCAGTTTCTTTAGCTCAGTCCCCTCTCCTAAAATCACCAAACAGAACGAATTTAGCTCGATTTCAAGCGCAAAATTCTTAAATATTCAAGAATGAATAAATTTTTTTTATGAGCGTTCATACCTAAATGTTTGGTTCTATTTTTTTCGATTGTATCGGTGGTATGCAGTTCCGATGCAGTTGCACCGTCAAAATGAAAAAGAAAACAGATCATATTTGAAGTTTCAACTTTCTATCTTAACTTTTGGAGTTTATGCCAAAAAAAAGGTATTCCACACACTATGGATTGGATACTGCCGATGTACTCCCGGATGGGTAAGTTAGCTTATTATTCCAAACCGTAACTAGAATTTCAGGGGCTTGCAGCCATCAGTTAAACTTCCAACAGGTATCTAAAACTTCTACTCCCTAAATCTAAAGAGAAACAAAACCTCTTCAAAACGTAATTATGTACAAGAAGTCGTAAATGCTTTAAGTGTTCTGCTGGAGCTTCAGCTTTGCACTCCTCCACACGTCCCTCCAGTGGCTCGCCCTTTGGCGCCCTACACAGAAAACATAAAATTTATTGGTAGTGAAATTTTTGCAAAAAAGATTTTAGCTACGAAAAATTATTACAACTTTGCATGCATTATGCTCTCTGAAGTATGCCAAGCAGCAGTTGTATCCTGCTGGGACGGACAGTTATTTCAGTGTTTGCATATAGTTCTGTGCCTCAGGTGCAAACTACGAGTATGTAATTTCGGGCACATGTTTTGAGCCAAGTTGTTGACACAGTTTTAAGCTGCAGCAGCTCTACTATTTATATGTAGGTATTAATTTTTAGCCACCTCCCGAAAAGTATGCCACAACAATGGTGGCCTCCCCATTTTGCTATTTGTTTAACTTTTGCCGTTAGAATTTAAATGACTGAACCTGCTTAATTATTCCATTTTCTACACGCGCGTTTTCATGCCGCAATTGAAATTTTTAATAGGAAAATGCGTGGGCGCGTCCACAATCCGCACTCGACTGAACTGAGGCTAAGAGCTCCCGCTCTCGTGGGTATTTCGCGTCGCGTCGCTGTACCTCAAAACTGGCAGCGCTTTGTGGCATTTTAATTACAAAGCTTCAGCCGTGCAGCGAGGCTAATGAAATTAAAAAAGTCTCACAAATAGCATAATAATAAAAATAGAGTTTAGCAAAAGGCTGGTTGGTTGACTGATCCCACACAGAAACACCCAACCACCCACACAGACTAAAGTTTAAACCTTAACATGGAATGTTGTTGTGCAGGCATCGATGTTACCGTCTAATTAATTGCCATTTGCGGTTTGGTCGCCATCCAATTAGTGACCTTTAATTATAATTAGTTTGATTTTACCAGTTAGATAATTTAATTGCGGTTTTCTTACTGATTAACTTAATTAAAATTGTGTCATATTTTAAGGCATGAACAAGGGTATGCAACGGAATATCAGGTGAGTTCAAATTTTAGTTGAAAATAGTGGACAGGCAACTTCGGTGCAACGAAGTTTGTATATCCTTGTGGGAATTTCAACATTTTTTCTTAAAACACTTAAAAAGCAACACAGAAAATGCATACTGAGATATGATAAATGTGTTGTACTTTTATATACTGAATCCTAACTAAAAGTGGTTTAATTAATTGTAAATTAATTTTTAATTGTAAATGTAAAATGGCTTGACACAGCTCCATAGGGCCAAAGCCAAGCCTTTTTCAATCTCTTGAATCCGAACGGCAGTTTGAGAAGCTTTGCATGGCTAATTACTAAAAAGCTGGCGCCAACAGCAGAGAAGGGTGACCGGGTGTAAAGTTTATTCATAGAAAAAACTTTTCATTAGATGTTCCGAGGCAAGATCAAACCCACGACCTCTTGCACAGCGGTCGCGCACACTAGCCGGTGAGCCACTCGGCCACACGGCTACATTAATTACATTAACTCCATTTACGACACATTTGACGGTAATAATTAGTTACGGGAAACTAGAAAGCATTAACGGCGGTTCATCTTTGGTTTTGAGCGTTTTGACTTTGATTTTATGTGTATACAGTGTACGGCCCAAAATTAGAAAACCACAATTCTTGACGATTTACTGAATGCGAAACAGTAATCCAACTGATTTGGGGAAATTTCACTCGATTTCGGAACAGTCCTAATAACTTTTTGTTGGAGGTCTCGAGAATCGTAGTGGAAATAAGAGAACCAGAGCTTGTTCGTTTCAAGATTAGACAAAGAGAGAGAGAGGGTTTATTGAATACAATTCCATTTATACATCGAAACTTATATGACGTTTGATTACATTAGAAAGAGAGTTGCCACACTGTTGTATTGCTTTGTTTATACATATCAACACTTTTTATACCCTGTTCCCATTGAAAATGGGAAAAGGGTGATCATAAAGTTGTGCAAAAGTATGTAACAGGTAGAAGGAAGCATTTGCGACCCTATAAAGTATTTATATTCTTGATCAGCATCAACAGCCGAGTCGATT
This sequence comes from Lordiphosa collinella, assembly GCA_018904265.1. Classification (NCBI taxonomy): domain Eukaryota; kingdom Metazoa; phylum Arthropoda; class Insecta; order Diptera; family Drosophilidae; genus Lordiphosa; species Lordiphosa collinella. Next base: position 187,476 of record JAEIFV010000042.1, on the reverse strand, counting down.
TAGCCATGTCCGTCTGTCCGTCCGTCTGTCCGTATGACCGTGTCGATCTCAGAGACTATAAGAGCTAGAGCCACAAATTTTTGCATGTAGGTAGGTGTATACCCGATTCAAATCGAGTTTGTTTCAGATTTGGAAAATTCTTCCCCCTCCCCCCTTTAAGCGCAAAAAACTGTCAGAGCCACAATTTAAGTAAGGCCCAATATCTATCTATTCTGAAAAGATCAATAAGAACGGACAAAAAACACCGAAGTTATATACGAATCAATTTTGCCTGTGGGAGAGAGGGGGCCTTGGATTGTCAGTTACCGCGTTTGCGCGTGCGTGTGTGCGTATGTATGTGTGAGTGTGTGTATATATGTATGAAAACACAAGAAGTCAAGGGAACAGGGTATTTTGTAGTCGGGGCACTCGACTACAGCTCTCTTACTTGTTCTTATTCTATACGTCGTTTATTCCATACGTCGTTCATTGCTTCTTTGCTTCAGTCATTTTATAAAGTTATTTTGCTACGTTAATTTAATACATTGTTTTGTTAAGTCATATCGTAAACTTGTTTTGTTACGTTGTTTGGTTGCGTTGTTTTTTTACGATGTTTCGTTACTTATTTTCAATAAATCTGTCTTTTGACACTTCGTTGCATGGCTTCTCTACCTTATTTTGCGACGTTATTTCGTAACGTCATTCCCATACGTTGTGTCGTTTATAGTTCATCACATCATTGCTTAAGTCATTTTATTAAGTAACTAGCAGAATACCCGGCTTCGCCCGGGTTCTTATGATTCTTAAGAGAGCTTTTATATTCAATCTAGTGCAGGCTGCATATCTGTATAAAAATTTTGGACCGTGCGATCTTTTTTTTCTATATACACGTCTTCATAATAATCTAAAATCATGACTTTTTTTCAAATTGAGACTTTTTTGACCGTTTGATTAATACCTCCTATTTACCCGTCTACAATTGCCGTCTACCAAATCTTCACAATAATCCAGGCTCAAAACAGAAATTTGCAAATGACGCAATATTTTAGACCGTGTAATCTACAGCTTCCATTTACCAACGCCGGCATTGTAATATAAGCACTAAGCGCTTTCATACATACTCATACGGCGGTGTCCCAGAAATCTCTTCCAACCAAATTCCAACCCAAAAGCAATTCTCGGTGTCCTAGAAATCTCTTCGGTTGGTTTCAAAGCTCTAGTATTTTGTTTAGAGATTTGGAGAAATCGAGCAAAGCCAATACACAAACCAACAAATGCGACTTCGCTAACTTAGCGAACTTAGCAATGACAAAACAGGGCTGGCAAGTCTGAAACCATGAACTAGAACTGTTATCAATTATTTGCTAGCGACGTAGCCCTGTTTTTGTAGTTGGACCATAATCTTATACACACCTTCTAACTAGACTTTTAATAAGAAATGAAATCTCTCCAGTCTGGGACACCGACGGATTTTCCGAGCGTTTTGCAAACCAACCGAAGCCAAAATCTCTAGAGATTTCCAGGACACCCCGATAATGTTATTTTGCAAATTTCGCGATTTTTGGACCTTAGAAACCTTCGCGGGGAAGCGTTGCCCAAAGTCTTATGGCAATCGGATGAACGGTATAGTTTTCGAAATTTCGCGGTCTTATGACCATTTCCGACCCATTTCTTGAATTTAGATACCTTCGCGGTCAAGCGTACAACCATTCTTAAAAGCTTCATCAAAATCGAACATTTTGCAAATTTAGCGGTTCTTGGACCATTTTTAGCCCATATCTTCTACTTGGAAACCTTTCCGGGCAAGCGTCGAACCACTATCCAAAGATTTACCTAAACCGCAAATTTATTAATTTTCGCGACAATTTTCTGCAAATTTCGTCAACTTAGAAACTTTTCCGAGCAAGCTTTCAATTCATTCCCCAAAGTTTGATTGCAATCGGATGGGACCTTAGGAACCTTCGCGGCCATGCGTGTTTTAGGACCGTTTTCCGCAAATTTTTTCAACTTAGAAACTTTCCCGGGCAAGCGTTCAACCATTCCCAAATTTCCATTGAAATCGGATGAACGGTATAATTTTGCAAATTTCGCGGTTTTTGGACCATTTCACAGACATGAGACATAGCCTATGACACTTTCCTGATCGACATGAACTTACTGTGAAAAATTCGTAAAGATCGGTTCAGCGGTTTAGACGCCCATAAGGGACAAACATACAAACATACTTTCACTTTTATATAGATGTATAGATTCTGTTATGTTATTTCATTACGTTGTTTTGTTAAGTCATATCGTTAACTTGTTTTGTTACGTTGTTTGGTCACCTTGTTTTTTTATACGTTGTTTCGTTAATTAATCTCGTTACATCTGTTTATGTGACACTTCGAATATGTTTTCCTTACCTTATTTTGCGAGGCTATTTTGCGGCGTTATTTCATTACGTCATTGCATTATAGCAAGAGTATTTAAAGTTCATCTGCGCCAAAACTAGTTCAAGTTTTTAATAGAAAACCCCACATAAAGGGCCATTGCCATGAATAATTAAATTTCATAATATATTTCTAATAAAATAAAAGCCTTACCGAAATGTCATGGAATTCGAAATGTGATCTGCACACAAGCAAAGTTAATTTCAATTTGTCAAAAGCCACACAGTAAGCCCCACACCCAAATGCATACATTCATACCCACGTGTAACAATGTCAGGACATTAGAATTTATCACATGAAATTTTATTCGTTTGAGTAAAATGTTGTTACATCTAAAACGGTCAGCGTCGACCATTTATAAAATATGCAAACAGTTTAGATTTATATTGTAAATGGCGATTATAATGCAAATGGAAAACAATTTTGACATCGCTCCAAAATGCTTTATACTTACTACACCCCCCTACCGCAAAAAAAAGTAAGCAATGAAATATTTATGTGTTAAATCCTTTTTGGCCCCTGCTTCACTTCAACCTGGAGTGGACGGGCGCAAAACAATAAATAATAAAATCACTAACAGGGTTCATGTGTCCGTACCGGTGTCCAGGTCGCTGGTGTCAGTATCAGCATCGACATCAATGGTGTCTCTCAGGACGTTTACCTAAATCATACCCAAAGCCCAGCACCAAGTTTTCGCCATAAACCCAAACATATTGACAGATTTCCTACAGGTGCGGGTGGATGAAGGAGAAGGATGCTGCTTGGGGAAATCAGCGCTGGTGACAAAGTGAAATGAGAACACGCAGCTAACGCAGTAGAAACTAACCAGAGTGTGACCCGAACCTGTCTATTATTTTAATGATATTATTGCTCGCTATTTTGCAACGAGTACACTTGCCAAAAATTTAACAAGTTTCTTAATAAAAGATTATCTATAAGACATCATTGCATGTTCTGCAGTGATGCAGAGAACTTAGATCGACTTATTTTAACCCAAACCAAATGGCGCAAACACGACCAACGGAAAACTTCTTTGGCCTTATTTACTGTTGCGGCGAAACACAATTTTTGTTCGAGAAGAACACCAATATCCTTTACATTCGGTATACGGCATAGGACATGACTTCTCATAGAATAGGAGACAACGCGAGGTGAGCTACGACTGGATCTAACACTTTTGTTAAGGAGTGATGGTAGATATCTCACCAACTGTAATACCATCTTGGTATTTGAATCTTTTCTGCCATCTTTAATTTAAAGCCTCTGTTATATCTTATTTGGTTTCAAGAATGTGTTGAGGTTGACTTTAGAATTAGTTAGAGTTTAACAAAAAGTATTTTGTACTTATTTTAAGAGTTAAATGGTTTTGACTTAAGAAAATTAAAATAGTTGAAAGTGTATTAAATATATATCCTGAAACAGTCTTAAATCAAGTATTTCGGGATTGAAGAAATCGTGCGAGTTTTTTACCTGAATTAATTATTTTCTCACTTGCCTTACTATTGGAACCTTTTGTACTTAATTCAAGTACAAAGTTCTTGATTTTTTTTAGTGTATATATTGAAGAATGGCAATTTAATATAGACTGATTTTTTTCCAGTGTAATTTTTGTAATTTGCCTGCCGTGCTAAATTCCAAAATTTAGTCAAAGCAAAGCGAAAATTTTAAACATCGGAAGCGTTCAACTTGTCGTTTAATGGACTCTTCTGTGACTCCTGGGATCTTCCATTCATTACGCAAAAGCAAGGCTAGGAACGCGCTTCATTAGGCAAACAAGCTGCCTGCTTATTTGAGCGGATGTCGGCAGCTGTTAACCATGCCAAGCTTAGGATTGCCTTCGGGGCAAACCCATAAATATTTTATGGAAACTTTTGATGGCAGGTGAAAGAGATGCGCTGCAAACTTCACTAAGCACACACACACTCACACATAAAATGTCATTTATTTGCGCACTAATTGCAGCACTTGGACCATGAAGTGAGGAACTACGCACTACGTTGGTTGGTGCACTCAAGCAATGGCCAACAAATTGGAAATAGCCCGTTGGCAATTAAAGTCGCTAACATTTGCGAAACCACCACGATTCACTTTACTGGAATTGCAACCGAGGGTTGCCTTATATTTTTTTGCCCACTTTTCACTTCTTTTAGAAAGTTTGGCATCTTTTAGCACAAACTTACTCAGAACGATTGTGTTGTACTGTTACTAAGTAAATTGCTTACAAACAGTCGTTAAATTATTCCCGCGAATAGTTTCAACTACTTCGATTAATTTACTTTATATACCTTAACACAAATACTAACATAAAAAGTATCGAACAATTTGTCCATAGACTTAGGATTACGGGATACGTATATTCGAATTTCGATTTTTTGTGGCGTTATGTTGGTACTCATGTCTCTCACTTATGCCGACAAGCTCGGCCATTTTGAATGTTCACTTAATTGTTGACAGCTGCTTTGCTTGCACGTGTTTTGGATCGTCTTCGATTTTTACCTATTCAAAAAAATGGATCAAAGAACCTGTATCAAATATTGTGTGAAAAACGAAATTAAGTGCGCGGATGCCTTCCGAATGTTGACTGTGGCATACGGAGAAGCTACCTTGGACCGAAGCAACGTTTATCGGTGGTACAAAATGTTCTCAGAAGGCCGAGAAGATGTGAACGACGAAGAGCGTGCCGGACGCCCGAGCACTTCAACAACAGACGAAAAAATTAATGAAGTGGAGAAAATGGTATTGGCCAATTGTCGAATCACCGTTAGAGAAGTTGCTTAGGACCTAAACATATCGATTGGCTCGTGCCATTCGATTTTTATCAATGATTTGGGCATGAGACGGGTCGCCGCGAAATTCGTACCAAAATTGCTCAATTGCGACCAAAAACCAAGAACATTGCTAATAGTGTGCCGGGGCGTGAGCGTGAAACCAAAGCTCAATCATCTCAATGGAAGCTGCCGCACGAACCAAGACCAAAAAAAGCGCGCCAAGTTCGGTCGAATGTGAAAGTTTTGCTGACAGTTTTCTTCGATTGCAGGGGCGTGGTGCATTATAGTTCTTGCCACAGGAAGAACCGTGTCAATAATATACTTGTAGTTATGCGCAATTTGCGTGAAGCAATCCGCCAGAAACGCCCGGATTTGTGGAAGAACAAAAATTGGCTTTTGCACCACGCGCGACTTTTTGGCCAAAAACAGCAGATAAAGATGCCGCATCGAAGGAGGATTCCCCAGATCTGGCCCCCTAAAAAAAAAGATTTTTTTGTAAGTGCTTCGAAGATAAAAAATGGAAAAACCGTTGGCACAAGTGTATAATATCTCATGGGGATTACTTTGAAGGGGGCAAAATAGATATTCATGAATAAATAAATAATTTTTGAAAAAACACAAAATTCGCGATACTTTTTGAACACACCTCGTATTAATACGCTGGACAATTTTCATACGAATGTACGGCCCCCTTTTTAACATAGTAAAACAAATTCAATAAAACCAAAATTTATACCATATGTTCGTAAGAGTATTTAGACCCAGCCATTAAAAAAAAATGCAATTTTTTAGTTGGGGAAAAAAAAATCTTTTTTTATATTGTATACAAAAAATAAAAAAATGTTATAGCAATTTAAGAGAGGATCTTTTTTAACTTGTTTGTTTTCTTTTTACAGTAAAGTTTCGTCTATGTTGTGAAGGAAAAGTTGTGACGATTAACGGAAAAAAAGCTTCTACGCATATTTTGTTTATGCTTTTCAAGCAGATTTACAGTTTGGTTAACATTCAAGAGCAAAAAAAAAATGTTTTGCAATTATATGATGGCATTGAAATCCAATTGACCATCACTACGCTTCAAAATCATGTCATTGATGTAAATAACATTAAGCAATTTATATAGAATATTTTGACTCTTAAGCTAGAAATTGAAAAAGGCAACCCTCGTATTAAAGTTTTTGCTTTCGCTTAGCCATTCACAGTTAAAGCGGGAACAACTTTTTGATAATAGCAGAGCAGTCGAACAGTTGAACAGTCGAATATGTATTTATGTGTGTGTATGTGTGAGTCGAGTCAATGAAGCCAAAACAAATATAGGGAAAAGTTTTCCAATTTTCGATTGCCAATTGTGCAAAAATTTTCGTGCAACTTGCTGGGGGAATAGAAGAAAGTTTGTTGTGCCATTTTGCGATATGTGATTCGTCCATCTCATTCTGACAGAGCTTTAGCTGCCTCTCATTCTAAATTTGCCGTGTCAGCTGTATGCCAGTTAAAATTGGCACATGCCGAATAATTGTGATATAATTTCTATTATTTTTTTATGGTTTTATTTGGACAATAAAACTGTTCATTCTCAGTTCAGTTATCGGCCTAAGTTTATGCTGACAAATATTCTACCGTTTTCCCAGTTCTGTTTTCCAAGTTGTTTCGTTTCAGCTGGCTTTAAACTTTCGCTTTGACGGCAAACTTTTCCTTTTTATACTACAACTAGCGTCCAAACTTTTCCGGAACGCAATGCAGCCAAAGTTTTTCCACTTCAAGTGCAAGCGACCCCGCTCCGTCAACCTGCCTGACAATAGAAAACTCGCACAAGTTTTTATACGCACACACACAGACACAGAGAAAGACTAGTTCACTAACTTGGTGTCTTGATGTCCATTTTATTTGCACAGCAATTCTGCAATTATGTATGTGACAGTCAGTTGTTAGTGCTTATGCTTCTGCCACGGATTTAGCAAGAGCAAAAAAAAAGTACAAGTACTAGATGAATCGTACTTTTCGTATTGCATTACTTTTAAAGTTGTCAAGTGCATATAGTTTCGATTGTATGGGAAGATGGTTAAGTTTTCTTGAGCAAAAGCGTACTGATGATAGCACCGGGAGCTTCTTTTTCAACTTGAAACCATTAACTTTAGATGAGCAATTTACGGGGCAATACTTATTTTACTTACTGTAATGAGATTTAATACTCAGCTTTAAATGAAATTCTAAGATTATTGTATTGTTTATGGCACTTAGAAGGCTCTTCAACTGGCAATGATGCAAGCATTTAATTACAAATCAAATTATGCGGAATTGTTGTCATTTCTAACTTCTGGATATATTAGCCTGTATTTAATTAACCAAGCTTCCAATAATTATCAATAATACTAGTTTAATTTTCATGAATTTTATGAGATGCATCATCTAGCACATTTAGTATCTTTGTTTTCAGTTATACTTAGTTCCTGCCATTTCTAAGGGAAAAACAACTGCGGCACTTTAAACTTGCCATAAGTGTTTGTAATGCGCTCGTTACATTTATTATTGAGTGGCAACTTCACCTCGTAGACAATGCACCCTTCTCCTTGTACACGGCGCGTTTCTGGCTGGATTAGGTTTCAACTTGAAACCAGACTTCGACTGTCATTTGAATGAAAGGGAAGGAGCGAGGGCGCCCCCCTGTTGTTGGAACACTTTTTGGCGCAATTCCCCGACACGTTGCCCATAGAAGCATACTTATCCGGGCACCAACTGAAGCAGTTGTGGGTTGGTGGCTGCAGTAAATGCATATTTTATATTTTCATTTCATTGAAACCGACACGTAGCCATTTGCCAGCTTCCAGTGGCCAGTTTCTATTTGCTGGCTTTTGTCCAGGTTGTTGGCCAGCAGCAAAATGTGTGTGTGAATGTGAAACTAAATTTGAATTGAACTTGCCCGGGCAGCTAATAATTGATACATCTTTTAATTAAGTTTTGGCCAACGAACGAACAAGTGAATGGAGATAGAGAGAATCGTCTGCAGCAGCAGCAGCTGCTGCATAATTTACAAAAATATTTCCAACTTTTGAAGTGCCCCTTCACATAGGTACACATAGGTTAGCACATATACGTGTACATATGGTTTACTGTCGCCACTTAAGCGTCGCAAGCTCCGCTTGCTGTCAATTGCAGTTTTATACATTTTTCATCAGCCTCGAATTGTTCCACAACCCGAGGGCACTTTTAGTGGCAAAAAAAAGTTAGCATTTCCTGAATTATTTAGCCGCATGCAAATGATGGAACATCATTTTCTTCTCTTCAAAATGGCGGCCTATCAAACACTGTTGTAACCGACTTGCACTTTGCCGCAAAGAGTGTACGGAACATAAGTTTATATTTACGCTTCGCTTGTCGCAAGGATATTGCACTTTATAAATCATCTGGGGAAAGCCAGAAGCACGTAAAAGTAGATGAAAAATGTGCCACAGTGCCATGAGACGAAAACGCTCACGGCCCAAAACAAAAATCTTGATAAATGTAAACCACATGAAGAGAGAGCTTGTTTATCTATTGTAATGCCGCATGTTGTATATCCTAAAATCAAACGTTTAAATTTTTATCGAAAAAAAGAACAATACTTTATATGCGAGTACAGTACATCAGCTCTAAAAGCTAAAAGCTTTTGAACAACTGTCTTATTCATACGAAGCATTGTGACGAAAATAAAATTTATGTTATCTGAGAACAGGCCTTAAGAGAAAAATAGTTTTTTCATGTTACTAAAGCTCAATTTACACGATCACTCAGCTTCAACTTCGGCGAAAGTATGTCTTTCCGACGTTTCAGAAAAGATTTTGAAGCCTCTCAACACGACATTATATGGGCACTTCCACAGAAAGGTACACCTAGACCAAAAAATTAAAATACTTAAAAACACCATGCTTAATGAAATTTTCATGGGAAAAGAATTAAATTGAACTAATGTAAGATAATCTTACATTTATTCGTAAACCAATTCGAGATTTTCGAATGCACAGCCGAGCAAGCTCCGTTTTTTTCAGTTTTATCGTTCTGTTGCACGTTTTTTTTTTCTAAAAAAGTTCCCATAGATCCCATTGAATTTTGCTCTCTAAAATGATTTTATGGGTACAAAGCAGGGATTAATACCGGAACCGGAACCGTTAACCGAAATAAACCGTTTCAAATCACTTACCGGAACCGATATACATTTTTTTTTTGAGAACCGAATACCGTTTACCGTTATTTTTGGAACCTATAGAACCGGATCGAAACCGAAACGTTATTACCGGTACTGTTTCGGTTTTTTTTTTTAACTTTTGCAGAGCGCATTATAATTTTGGTCTGATGTTTGTAACGCAAAGAAGGAATCATAAGACGTCCCTTACACGATGTAAGATTTTCTTGCCACCTCTGATAGAAGGCTTAAAATTCAAGCACCCGTCTGCAAAATGACTTGCAATCTCGCAGCTTCTGAAAGGCGCTTAACGTATGTTCGTAAATTGACTCATTTGTTTTACATACTGCTCGAAGACCTTTGACGTAAAGTGCTATATGGAGGAGCACCTGCACACGCATACTGGCAAACGCCATTTTAAATGTACCCAGTGCCCACAGAATTATGCCCTGAGGAGCTCTCTAAAGGCAAACCTGCCTACTCATACTGGTGAGAGGTCCTTCCAATGCTCGCAGTGCTCGGAGACCTTTTACACAAGAAGCAATCTAAATCAACACCTACGTACTCATACTCGCGAGAGACAGAAACACTTCGAGTGTTTAAAGAGCTTTCGCAATAAGCGCAGTCTGGATTGACACCAACTTTTATATAATGGCGAGCGAACTCACTCATGCCCAGAATGCTCAATGTCTTTTGGCCGAAAGAGCATTCTAAATAAACACCTACTTACTCATACCGCCCTTCAACTGCTCTCAGTGCTCGAATTCCTTCCTCCAAAAAGACTCTCTGAAGAGGCATACGCATACTGGAGAGTGACCTTTCCAATGTTCTCACTGCTCTAAGGCCTTTAGCCAGCCATACGATCTAAAGAAACACTTTATGGGTTCCCAGAATTGTATGAGATTTCAAAAGTAAATACTTTCTGTAAAATAATACGAAATGTGAAAATCGATTATAGTTTTACTTCAAATGTCAAACGACTGAAACTTTTATGTTGAATATTTTTTCTTTATATAACAAAGGAATAAAATGATTTGTCTCAGAATTTGTTTTTTACAATATTTAAAAAAATTTTATTTATATCGGTACGTACCGGTACGTTCCGGTATACCGAAATAAAAAACTGGGTACCGTTTTGAAACCAAAAACCGAAATAAATTAAAAACCGAAATAGAACCTTTTACCGAAACATTCATTTCGGTTCGTAACGGTACCTGTACCGGAACCGAAAATCGTTTCGGTATTAGTCCCTGGTACAAAGAGTTTATGAAGATTACATAAGAAACCATAACGAACTGTGTGATTGCAATTAACTGTACATTTTTGCTTTGCGTCATAACAGAAACCACATAAACATCTTGATGGAAAAATACGTCCCGTGTAACATGTCTCGTGCAAAAGTGCTTAAAGTCCAATTTTGAAAAAAGTATGTCATTTTGGACGAAGAGGAGCTGCTTGAGTGTATCATTGTCGGGATAACTGACAACCATATTAGAGTCCAAGCCTTGACGCAGCGCAACACGGAAAGAGAGCAGTTGGTGCAGTCTCTTCGAGGTATAAAGTGGGCACAAGCCCAACGAACAGGAGGGGTAAGGTCGAAAACTGCAGTCGGAGGAAAACTCAAGGTTCGTTGTTATAATTGCAAAAGCGTTGGCCACTATGCGGCTGGCTGCGCGAGACCTACGCGTCGACCAGGCCGAGCGCGGCCAGTACAAAAAGGCCGAGAAGACAAGAAAAGACAAGAAGCCGCATATAAAGGGTGATTTTTTGGCTATTATCACTGGGTTAAACAGCTCACGTACGTTTCGTGTTTTGTTTCACTGTTAAACATCTTCAGTTTGGTGTATAATTTAACCATGAATCGTCTTACAAACGAACAACGCTTGCAAATTATTTAATTTTATTATCAAAATGCGTGCTCTGTTAAGAAAGTTCATCGCGCGCTTCTCCCATTTTATGGTCAGTTTAATCGATCCACTGAATTGGCTATTCGGGCTATTGTGACTAAATTTTGCACCAAATTTACATTGTTGGACATTAAACCACCAACACGCTTACGTAGAGTGCGAACTGAAGAAAATATCGCAGCTGTTTCGGCCAGTGTTAATGATGACCATCAATTATCGATTCGTCGCCGTTCGCAGCAATTGGGCCTCGGTTACTCAACAACGTGGAAAATTTTGCAGAAGGATTTAGGTGTGAAGCCTTTCAAAATACAGCTGGTACAAGAATTGAAGCCGAACGATCTACCGCAACGTAGAATTTTTGGTGATTAGGCACTTTTTTTACCTTAAAATTGTGTTCAGCGACGAAGCTCATTTTTGGCTCAATGGGTATGTAAATAAGCAGAATTGTCGATTTTGGAGTGAATATCAGCCAGAAGCATTGCAAGAGCTACCAATGCATCCAGAAAAAGTCACAGTTTGGTGCGGTTCTTGGTGGCTGGTGGCATCATTGGACAGTACTTCTTCAAAGATGATGCGAATCGTAACGTAACTGTGAATGGTGAGCGCTACCGTGAGATGATATCCAACTTTTTTTTGTCCAAAATGCAAGAGCTTGATTTGCATGACATGTGGTTTCAACAAGACGGTGCCACAAGCCATACAGCACGCGCAACAATGGACTTATTGAGAGGCGAGTTCGGTGAACATTTTATTTCACGTTCGGGACCGGTCAATTGGCCACCTAGATCGTGCGATTTAACGCCTTTTTTTTGTGGGGCTATGTTAAAGCTCATGTCTACACAGACAAGACCGCTTCAATTGACGCATTGGAAGACAACATTGAAGCATTTATTCGTGAGATACCGGCCGAAATGTTGGAAAGAGTATGCCAAAATTGGACTAAGCCAGTGGTGTCCAAACTCACACAATGAAAGCGTTGCGCTTGTGTGCGAAGCAGCGAAGGCAACATGACGTTTTACTGCTTTACACTGAAAAAATAAAATGCGTGCGATTCAAACATAAAACAAATTAAATTTTTAAATCTCTCTCCTTCCCCTTTATTTCATTATAACCCCCGTGGCAAATTTGGTAGTGCCTTTTAATAACATCAATGGTAAAGCGACATGCAACGTCATGGCACAATAAACATTGTGCGTTACCATCCATATTCTCAATGAAAAATAATTCATTTTCCCAATTGAGATCAAACATTTTTTTCGGTGTAGTGTAAAAATCATGCGCTTTATGGTCTTTCCTCATAGAATGCAGCATAGCAAATGACTGCGCGTTTTGAGCTTCAGCCGATCGATATAGATCTTTTCTGAATATCCGGCAACCCTAGAAGCGTGGCTTATTTGGCCAGCATGCGACCTTAAACGTGCCAACGCACTTTTACGTTACAGAAGGGAATCACCTCGCTTCTGGACACGCAGCACGCCTAAGCGTACCACAACAGGATTTCCGTAGAAGCTGTATGAAGAAGAAAAGGAAACGGTGCTGCACCTTCTGTGTCATTGTTCTGCTTTGAGCAGGAGAAGACTGAGGTTACTTGGTCAACAACTTCTACTCAACCTCTCGGAGACATCCGAGCTAGAGATCCCAGCTCTACTTAAGTTTATTCTGTTTACACAATAGATGCGTATTGAAGATCACCCTATAGGGCTTAACAAGAAATATATGGTATCGCAACGGCCACATGTGGCTTAAGTTAGAGAGTGACTTGTCCCTACTTGAGAATACGATTTAAGCAGTAAGTGTCGCATTAAACTTATTTGTTACAAAATTTCGCATTTCCTCTCTTACTAGCGATTTTTAGGTAAAATGGTATTGGCCTTAGCTAAGAAAGCGCAACTACTGCAAGACAACCTATAATTTAATTATAAGCTAAAACGAGAAAGCAAAGCTTACTTCGTCTGTGCCGAAGTTAAAATAAACTTTAAACTTTTGTGACCACTGTCTTAATTTTGTGATTAATGACTTAGTTCAGCGATGCCCAGCCGTATGCTCTTTGGGTGCGTTTTGGTTTTTGTAATTGCACCGAAGATGGGAAATTAATGATCGTATATATGCAGTGCGCGAGGCAAAGAAATCGACACTCATGCAAACGACTTCATGTCGCGTAGAACAAAGACCGGGTTTGTTCTCTTTTGTGATTGGCGTTTGCGCGGGCAAACAAACTGACCAACAACGATGTAAGGGTGATTTTCTTTGTGAGTATTTGTGAGTGCTCTGCCCTATGCTTTTTTTGGGCTTGTCTGACTTAGTTTATAAGCTTCGTGTCTTGTGTCATTCGAAAAATTTGGGATAAAATTTATATGGCATCTACAAGGTGGGCCAAAAGAAGTCACCAGGCCAAAAGAAATAGCCGCCAAAATATAAAGAGGTAAATATTATATATATTCTACATCTGTCTAGTCCACAAGTGTCAAAACAGATCTGATTTTGGCGGCTATTTGTAAAAATAAGAGCATCTTCCAATAGGGTGACTTCTTTTGGCCCCGATGACTTCTTTTGGTCCACCTTGTACAAGAAAGGACCATCCGATTTTCGCGGTTTTGTCTCTCGATATCTTCAAAACTGAGGCACTCGCTTGCGTAGAAACAGACGGACGGACAAAGCCTAATCGACTCAGCTCGTCTTGCTGATGAAGAATATATATTTTCTATGTGGTCGGTGATGATTCCTTCTATGCGTTCCAAACTTCTGGGCAAAATATAATAGAATTTTCAAGTATATAAAAAGTCACCAAATAGCTTAAAACATCCAAGTTGCCAAATCCCTGCACAAAGGGTATGAAAGAGAAGTCATCTCTTGTCTTATGTTTACCGAGTCTTTCCTTTTTTGTTCTCTTACTCCTCATTTGGCATGGGCATTGTGTGCCCCAGTGTATTTGGCTTTCGCTGCACCAAACAGATGGCTCAGCTCTGGGTTTGATCTGCTTTTACTGCTGCAGCTCTTTTGCTGATTTGCTTTTTACTGTCGAGTATTTGGTTTGCTTGGGCTTCTAGCTAAGTATTGTTGTTTATTCAAGCCAAATTGCAACGATTTTGGCTTTTGTTTCTGCTGGATGGTACGTGGCACATGAGCCTGATTAGAGTAGAAAAGTAAAAACCCCACCCGATTCGTGCACAAATGAGGCAAAAGTCTCATTGCATGCAAATGGGGACATTGTGGTTGGATTTGTATGCTATTTTTGCTTTGTTGGCTTAACGTGCCCCGATGTTTGGCGGGCAATTAAATAAATACACACACACACACACACAAGAGGCTCTATTTACTCACCTAATCAACAGCTTTAGTTACACAATCTCTCAGACTAAGTTAATTTATGACATTATGTTGTTGAAATTTGGCAACCAAGTCACGTTATTGTTTCCAACCGCATTAGCACAGCCTCTATTTGGTCTCACTGAATTCATTGCGCTTGGAGAGTCACTTACCGCAAGGACGATTATGTGCAGTCAAGTGGCAATCAATAGAAAGTGAAAACTAAAGTTGGTAAAAATGAAAAGTTAGACCAAAGTTTTTGCACCACTAATTGGTCTGCTAATTAGGTTAAGGCAAAAAGTTTGTTTCCAAAGTTGAAAATTTCCATCAAACTTGGAAAATAATAATTTAGATGAACGTATCTAAGCACTTGGCACATTTGCGCTGCATTAAAAATGCATTTTCAACTCCTTTGCCAAGCGTGTTTAATAGTCTATGCAACAATGTGCACATGCATGTGGGAGAGTGTGTGTGTGTGTGTGTGTGTAATGCTGATGGCGCTCGTTTTGAGTCTGCCATATAATTTGAACATCATAAAGTGCACTTATCAGGGCGGTTGGCAAGCACTGCGATAGATAAACATCAGCTGAGTACAGGGGGAAAGACAAAAACTTGCATTATACTTAACCAACTGAAGCAGCATCTTGACTTCTAGCAACCAGCTGTACGAGGGTTGACTTTTAAATGTTCACACTGTTAATGAATAAGCAAAGTATATTAACCTTTTAAGTGTTATTTTACATTCATAGCTTTAATTTTCATTGAATAATTCCACCCACAAGGAGGGGAAAATGCTAGGAAAAAAATGTGTCGCCTTCGAACTCGGTTTGTTAGCAAAGTATGCGAAATGCTGATTTCCCAATTTTGGAAAAAATGGTTTTCTAAAACGTTATTTTGAACCCGATCTGTATGAAATTTGGGTTGTAAGCACTTTTGTTCAAATAAATGTGAATTTTATTCTCCAGTTTAAGAAAATCCAACACCAAGATCGTTATGTTCGAACCGATCTGCATAAAGGTTGACGAAATTTTCTTAATCTAAAGGATTAACAGCAAGTTTGTACTTAATATTCAGCAAATTACAGAGAATTTTACCGTCCACCATAAAATTCAGAATTAGTTTGTGCTAAAAAAGGTCAAAAGCTTTAGGAGAAGTGACAAATCGCAAAATGCCACAACTGGAAATATATAAAGCAACCCTCCCATGAACTGGAAGTAAAAACAGAATTCAATATGGCAATGGTGACGCCACTGGTGCGCTGCTTATTAAAACATTCCCTGGTATTCCCTGCGTTGCATGTGAGTGTGATTTTTATGGCAAATTCATTTTGCTTTGATTGCCACTGGACAACGCGTCGTATGATTGTTTTATTTTTGCTAGGGCAACCCCAAGTTGACTTGAGTGGAGCGTGGCCAAATTGATATGTGCACGTGCATGTGTTGGCTAATGAGACACAGGAGCCAAGCAGACAGATGCACATGGCATACGGGATATGCTAGACAATTGCTACTCACATTTCTGACTTTCTTTTGAAAAAGCTTCAGCTAATTATCAACATTACATGCCCATTAACACATTCTCTCTCTCTTCTAAGTCTGTCTTTGTCTGAGTGCATTAAAGTTTTATAATAAATCTAATGGTCAACAAGGACAAAACTGTAATTTGGTTTGTTTGCTCAACTGACAGTCAGCCAGGGGGAGTGGCCCTGCCTTTGTCTTTAGTATGTGTCACATCGTCTAATGGTGCATTCGTGCATATAAAATTGCTGTCAACAAAGGGCAGGTCAGTTGAGTCAGCTGGGTCAGGACTTCCGGCCGTTCCGGCAATCGCAGGATGTGCCACCCTAATGTGTTTTGTCGGGCAAAGGCATTCCCTTAGTTATGGGTGATATCAGTGTGTGTGTTTGACACATTTACTCTCGTATGTCATGGCTTTAAAGTGCTTGGGGAAATCACAGCCACAAATCGAAAAACGAAATGAATTTCGTGTTAAATGTGTCACCAGGAATTGATAAACATGCCAGCCAGACACGCCCCCTAGTGCCTACATGTGGGCGTGTCTGATTACGCACCTGGGAGTGTAGAAAACATGAAATCGAAATTAAATACATTCAGTTTGCGACGCACTGTGGACCAGCGGATATGAGTTTCTGGACAAAATGGAACGCTGCTATACAAACAAAGGAAACCATGGGCAAGAAAATCGGATTAATATATGCCAAATGTTTTTGGGCTTAACGACCTGGTTTGATTTTTAGTCAGAGTGCTGGTTGAGCCGTCTCAAGGTCGGGGAGAGATTATAATTCAAGAATTCTTAAGAAATCAACAACAAATGATATGAACATATAGACACAAGCAAGGTAAGGTTTTCCAGCCATGATCACGTTTCGTTTAGTACCAACTAAACTTGTCAGTGAGGTGGTTCCTGCCTCCACACCAAATGTATTCAGAATGTAAAGTGATAATACTAATGATCTGTGAGCAACACTCCCGAGGCCTTGCTGTGAAACATGTTTTATACGATATGCTGTGTGTGTTACTATTTACTCGATACTTAGTACTAAATATTCTAGGTCAGCTCTAGTGTCTGTCGTAGGACCTGCTCTAGGGTCAGCTCTAGGCCCATATCTAGGGTCAGCTCATGGGTCAGAACTAGGGTCAGCCCTAGAGTCAGCTCTAGGGTCAGCTTAAAAGTCAGCTCTATGCGATATGCTGTGAGTGTGTGATACTATATACTAGATACTCAGTACTTGAAACTTAGTACTTAGTACTCTAGGGTCAGATTCAGGGTCAGCTCTAGGGTCAGCTGCAGGTCAGCTCTAGTGTCAGCTCTAGGGTCAGCCCTAGGGTCATTTCTAGGGCCAGCTCAAGGATCAGCTCCAGGGTCAGCTCTAGTGTCAGCTATAGGGTCAGCTCTAGGGTCAGCCCTTGGGTCATCTCTAAGGTCAGCTCTAGTGTCAGCTCTAGGATCAGCTCTAGGGTCAGCTCTAGGGTCAGATCTAGGGACAGATCTAGGGTCAGCTCTAGGATTAGCTCCAAGGTCAGCTCTAGGGTCAGCTCTAGAGTCAGCACCAGGGCCAGCTCTAGGGTCAGCTATAAAGTCAGCTCTAGGGTCAGCTCTTTGCGATATGCTGTGTTTGTGTGATACTATATACTCGATACTCAGTACTTAATTCTCTAGGGTCAGCTCCAGGACCAGTCAGCTCTAGGGTCAGCTCTAGAGTCAGCTCTAGGGTTAGCTCTGTGTGTGTGTGATACTATATGCTCGATACTCAGTACTTGATACTCAGTACTTAGTACTCTAGAGTCAGCTTCAGGGTCAGCTCTAGGGTCAGCTCTAGTGTCAGCACCAGGGCCAGCTCTGGGGTCAGGTCTAGAGTCAGCTCTAGGGTTAGCTCAAGGGTCAGCTCTAGCGTCAGCTCTAGGATCAGCCCTTGGTCAGCGATGGTCACTTCGTACCCCCTAGGGGCCGGGCACATTTCGTTTTACACATCTACACGAGCCAAACGCATGCCGAGGCTTGGCCCAAGAAAGCAAACAGCGCTCTGTTTATTTTCAGTCGCAGGCCAGCTGGTTCATGTCAGAGTTAGATTGCGTCGCTTTATTTTCGCACACCAATACACTCTAAATTTTTGGTCTCGCTTTTTATACCCTTGCAGAGGGTATTATAAAATTGTGCGGATGCTTGTAACGCATTGAAGGAAGCATCTCCGACCACATAAAGTATATATATTCTTAATCAGCATGACGAGCTGAGTTCATTTAACCTTGTCCGTCTGTCCGTCTGTCCGTCCGTCCGTCTGTCCGTCTGTCTGTTTCTATGCTATCTCCTCCGTCAGTTTTAAAGCTATCCCCACCAAACTTTGCACGAAGTCTTTTGGTACAAATACGCTGCACATTTGTCGGAACCGGCCGGATCGGATGACTATAGCATATAGCTGCCATAGGAACGATCGGTCGAAAAACTAGTCTTAGTGAGAAAAACTTTTTGTTTTTAATGGAAACGCCTCCAAGTCGTATTTCTTAGTTTACTATCTTCCCAGTTCACAGCTTGAATCGATGATATAATAAGCTGCAAGGAACGTCGGTCGAAAACTAGTTATGGAAAAACTTTTTGTTTTTAATGAAAACGTCCTAATCATTGGCATACACTTATTTTGTATATTTTTACACAATTCTAGAAAGTTTGGTCGAAGTCGGATGACTATAGCATATAGCTCCCATAAGAACGATCGGTTGTTTTTAATGAAAACGTCCTTTTTATTGGCATATTCTTATTTTATAAATTTTAACACATTTCTACAAAGTCTTATCAAAATCGGATGACCATAGCATATAGCTGCAGAATGAATGATCGGTCGAAAAAGAAGTTCTAGTGAGAAAAACTTTTTTGTTTTTAATGGGTTCGCCTCCAAATTTCGTAATTAACAGTGTATTATGCTTTTCCGTAATTTCACCAAGTTTGGTCGAAATCAGACATCTATATAGTATAGATCTCATAGAGAAGTAAGGTCCAAAAAGCAGTCTTAGTTTAAAAAAAAACCCTTTTGTTTTCAATGGCAGCTGCAAGGGTATACAAAATTCGGCCGAGCCGAAGTTAACTTCCCTTTTTTTTTTTTTTTGACAAACCCCGTTCTTAATAAATCTCAGCTAGGCTCAGCTCTAGAGTCAGCTCTGGGTTAGTTCTAAGGTCAGCATTAGCTCATCGGTGCGGGTATGTCAGTGGGCGCAATCGTTCCTATGAGAGTAACTTAAGATTTTAAACATAACTAAATATTACCAGTACATGTTACAAAATATACATCAAAAGAATAAGTTAATTTTTTGGACAAAAAAAACCTAAATTTTTGGCCTTAATGTGACAGTTGCAAGTAAATATAAATAGTTTAAAGTCTTTTCAGCTTATTTATCCTGTTCAAATGGCGAGCTTTGCATCCTTCGAAATATTTGCCTATGCCGAGTAACGTGCACTACAAATTAAAAATAAATATTTAATGGTCAATGTGTGAAACTTTACAAGTCACGTTTACCAGTGCCCAATCCCATTTCTATGCCAAGAGATTTGCAAATTGGCCAGCAACAACAAATGGCCAAGATTTATAGGAGCCTAAAAGTGGCTAGCCACAAGCGTTTTGCTATGCGTGCTGGTTAAAAAGTTTGCGATGGAGACGGAAATTAACATGTTTCTTTGTTTCATCCCATTTTGGCACCGGCACCTGCTAAAAGTTGGAAACGTTTTTCTTTTCACCGCGTCGCCAGCCAACTAATCTGTTAATTTATGTTGAAAAGTTTAGGAAGTTTTGAAGCGCTTAACAAACAAAATGTAATAAATTATTGAGAATATTTGCGCAGAGAAAGAGAGAGTGAGAAAGACGGGAGACGAGTTCCCATTTTCAGATTTTGCGCATTTCATTAAATTATGTTTGTGGTCCTTTGGCAAAGTTTCGCCACTTGACGATGTGTGTGTGTCTATGTGTTTGTATCATTGTCATACTGATATTTGATTCCGCATTTTGCCAGAAGGCTAAGTTCACACGCACAGATAAACAGCTTCATGGCACAGTGGTGCAAAAATGATAATGATATTTTAAAAATTAATATGAAATAAAATAAATTATCTTGCAGTTTTTACTGGCTCGAGGTCTTGTTATGCTATTGGCATAATGTGTATGCAAAACATTTTTGGTCTTCTGCTTCAGACGTGACTGAGTGCAAAGTCCAATGTAGGCCACACACTTACAAAGGGGAATGTCTGTCTTTTTGGTGTTTTGCGCGCATGCTGCTTTTGGAATTCCCAAACAGATTTGACGTCGCTGGCATGGAGAGGCTGCTCTTTTGATAGACATTTCAGGTTCAAGAACGCTGATGAGTGAGGATTTGGTCACTCATGAAAGGCGTCCGATTAACCTGAAGCCTCCTTTGTTGTGTTGTGTGCCTCTGTTTAAAGTTATGCCAATAGCATAACAAGACCTCGAGCCAATTAACAATATAAAGGTCATTAAAACAGTCATAAGAATAAAATAAATTATTTCAAACAATTATACGATTTTTTTTAAACAAATTTGGTATTGGAAAGTTTCCTACTCCTTTTGGCATTGGAAAAATTTGGACAATCAAAAATTTGGCCATTACGAGCACAGGAATTCAAATCGCTTAAAAAATGTTATAATGTCTAAGGATAATTTAGTTTAAAGCTAAGAAATAATATCATTCGATTAAACCCTCAAAACAACTTTAAAATTGGTCACAATGGGCCTTTAAAACAGGGCCTAATGGTGCTTTTTCCAAAACAGGTTACTTACCTTTCCATTAACAGAAAAAAGATCAATTTCGCCCTGTCTTGAGCTACTTGTTTTCCATTCATTTCATGATCTCATGAGTCGAAGAGAGGAAATAAGTGGTTCCAATATTTTGTAATCTTTTGTTCTGCAAATCGCTACCATTTGTATACCAACCAAGCGAGAATGCTGATATTTTAAAGAGCTGTTCCAAAAGATCAAACTTAAGGTTCATTAAGAAAACAGAATGAATAGAATTTAAAATTATAAATTTAGTTTAAGCTAAAGTATTAATTTTTTTCCTTTTTCATTTCTTTAACTAAAAACAAGACATAAAGTCGGTCAAGCCCGACTATAGTTTACTCTGTACCTGTGAAGTGCTGCCCATTACCGTTGCGACCGGTGCTGCCCATAATTGTTTGTATTCCTCAAAACCTGGCTATCGATCATCCGATCGTTATCATTCCTTTGGCGGATCGAAAAATAATCCTGATTACTAAAAAAAAAAATAACAATAAATAGTACAAGTAAAATTAATTAAGTAAGTAGGCAATATTAGTGCACTAGAGTACGAAAGCACACGAAAAAAGTGATGCAACATGAAAATTTATGATTGATTCAAGGTTTTATCGATTTGATTCATAAGGTTGACATTTCCAGTATTAATTTAAGCCTATATATAGGTTTTTTCGAACTTTGAGACCATTTTTCTCAAAATCTCGACGTGATTAGTGTTCAGCGATGAAAATCCTATAAGATCTGATCTTTGAATCATTTTGGTTGTCGACCAGTGTTATCATCTATAATTTAAAGATAGGTTTTCTAATTTAGGAAAATCCACTTGAAAAAATTTGTTTTACTTAATCTAATTTTAAACCCATTATAATCAAATCTGTTCCGATTTTCGTGCGTTACCAACGTTTGGTATTTCTTGTTTCAAATATACAGATCTATATGGAATATTTGTGGAATCAATGCATTTGACATTGAGCAATCGGTTTAGACAGCTTCAACAGTTCCGAGTTTTCTCAAACCTGTTCTGGAAACCCGATATATGCTTTCCATTTAGAGCTTAGGACTCCAATGAAATGAAAACAAAAATGTTCTTAACTTCTGCCTATACAACCTTGACAAAACTTGATAAAACTAAAACTACGTATGGGTTGGGCTTTGCTGTAGTAACCAGTCCATATATTAGTCAGGTCGGACTCTTTTATCTATATGTTAATATGTACCTACTAAAATGGACCGTGGTTAGTGTGCTAGAGTTTTAGAGTGCTTTAAACTTAAAAACGACTGGACTAAAATGGATACTTCCTTTTGCGGGTTGATTTGTCATTGCAACGCGAAGGCTTAGGAATGACCGCCTACTGCGCCACAATTTGTACTGTAATTTACTTAAGCATAGTTTTAGCTCTCGCATCTACCAGAATTGCTGCAACACTGTTAGAAAATGAAGGAACTGCCCATCTAGCACTGAAGCTTCCGTTAAACGTGCAAATTTATCGAAAATCGTGTTTGAAACATTTTGGCGGACTAATTATTCGCACATCTCAATTCATCTTATTTGAGTAAGAATATGGTAGTGTTCCTGCAACAAAATAGAACCGCAGAGATTTCGCAATTTTAGCAGCGACTTTTGGCGTCGGTACCATGCTATATCACTGCCGATTCAAAATCTTTAATCCATTTTCTATACATTCATTTACATTTTCAGGCTGTGGTGCCACTGTGCATCGCATCTGCTTGCTGCATTCTTGTGCCTGCTCCTTAAAGTCCAAAGTGGCTAACAAAAAGTTAAAATGTTCTTTTGCATAAGTGATGTGCTGCCTGATTCTTTTCATGGCGTTGACTTCACGGCTCGTCTGGCAAAACTGGCGACAAAGTCCTCACGAAGTACCCGCATTGCAGTTGTATCCGCTTTTCGGGTTTCGTCCGCGACATGAAAACTTAATGCCGTAATTAACTGTTTGCATTTGGGCTTAAAAAGCGCGACAGCAACATTAAATCGCGTATACGCCGAGTGTGTCTGTGCTCTAGCTGAGATTTAAACGCCTCGCGTGACCCACTTGCCGCCCTGCATTCCAACAATATTCAAGTGCAACTTTCAGCTGGAACGTGCCGCTTTATCAGCATGAATCTCACAAATGCCGTGACACTAACTTCCGCTCGAAACGAAACGAAACCCAAACAAGGAGCTGGCGTTTTGACTGCCCTTGTACAGGAAATAGCTGTAAAAACATTTGAACTCGAATTTCCTACTCACACAAATTAACTTTGATGACTAGGCGCAAAAAAAAATGAACACTTTTGCAGGCGCGATTCCATTTCCGCCGCTTAACGTCATTAAAAGCACTGAAATTGAAATTTCGGCAACCCATGTCAGTTGCCACAACAACAGCAACTAGATCCCTTCGACCAGTTAATCGGCGCATGAAATGAAATTGTCAACTGCAATTAGCACGCTTAATGCCTCCTTCCGATGCGAATTGACAGTCTGACAGTCTTCGTTTCCATTCCGTTGCTGCCAATCTGTCTGTCTGTGCTGCGAGACTCGAGCACAGGACCAGGCGACTTGCCATGCTGCCACTCAAAAATGCACTTGCTGCACATTGGCGCTTCAAGTAGCACAGTTAAAGACAGCGGGTGCGGCGACTCAAGTGTACTTTGACGGACTGAAGATACTTCAGCTAACATACTTAGAGGCATCGCAGCATATGTGAAGTATTTTGCTTGGCTGCAAATTAAATAAACTTCATGCAGTTCAGCTTAGACTTGCGCTTTGAAGCAAAAATTAGTAAACTCGAATATTTTGAGGTCTTTAAGAATATTTAAGTTTTTTGGGTCAGAATAGAAAAAGCAACGCCAATTTACACTTAAAACAAGTAAAAAATACTCCACACTTGAATCCAAACAAGAAAGAAAGTCGGTCAAGCCCGACTAAAACATACTCTGTACCTGTGAAGTGCTGCCCATCACCGTTGCGACCGGTGCTGCCCTTAATTGTTTGTTTTCCTTATAACTTGACAACCGTTCATCCAATCTTTACCAATCCTTTGGCGGATCGATAAATAATATTGATTTTAAAATATGTCCAGAAGGTTCGAACCTTCTATCCATAGTTTCAAAACTGAGGGACTAGTTTGCGTAGAAGCAGACAGACGGACGGATGGTCGGACAGACGGACGGATGGGCGGACAGCCGGACGGACAAAGCTCAATCGACTCGTCATGCTGATCAAGAAGATCAAGGCCAATAAGCCTATCCTCATTTCGTCTCAAAACACTTAAAATATTAATTGATGCTCATCTAAGCGAGACTATCAACCCATTCCTACTAGCAAATACACAACATGATTTCTGTAAGGGCAGATCCACCGAAACTGTCTCACATTCCCTAGTTTCGCGGATTGAAAAATCTCTCGAAATAAAAGAATACTCTCTGACAGCATTTCTAGACATCCTGGGTGCCTTTAATAATGTCTTACCCGGGGCCTTCACCTCTGCCTTGGCGTCTGTGGGAGTGGACGTGCTGATGGTGGAATTCATTATCCTGATGCACTTAAGTAGAGCAATGAATTTTAGCCTTGGCGGTGCGTCCGCTCGCAGATTCGTCCATCGAGGCATTCCGCAAGGGGGTGTTCTTTCTCCGCTTCTTTGGGTCGTTGTAGTCAACCATTTGCTGCGTCTCATGAAGGCGGAGGGACATGTGGTGCCATTGCCATTTTCAAATGTGGAACCTTTCCACAAACCTTATGCGACCTTGATGCAAACCGCATTGGCGACACTTTCAGAGTGGGCGTCTTCTTGCGGCTTGGGTGTATACCTGAAAAAGACGAAACTAGTCCTCTTCACAGTTACTAGTTCCACACCTTATCCCTTTTAGACTAATCAATATAAGTCTAGAGTTCAAAAACAATGCCATGTACCTGGGCTTAATTCTGGACAGGAAACTACACTGGCATGACAATATCACAGAACGAGTAAAGAAGGCATACATTGCCTTCTTTTCATGCAAGCAAGCGATAGGCCGAAAATGGCGGTTTTCCCCAGCAATGGTTCATTGGCTATAAAGTGTATAGTATAGTATGTATAATATAGTATACACAGACTTAAAAAGACAGCGAGCATCACAGCCCTGAGATTAAGAGAGTCTTAAGTCTGGAACGCGGGCAACTCGGGACACTCAACCATACTCAACCATCAAACCGCGGTTCCCGCCTTCACGGATTACTTTATACCCACGATGAAATTTCAGAAACTCTATGACGTCAATATCCCTAGTAGACACGACTGGGAGAACTTACCACATAGCAGAGCTAATGCCATTAACATCTACACGGATGCATCTAAGCTTGATAACAAAGTAAGAGGGGGAGATTTCTCCACCGACCTAGATATGGAAGTATCATTCCGACTCCCTGATCATGGCAGCGTGTACCAAGCAGAACTGCTGGCCATCCAGGATGACGCCAAATATATAAGCACACTCATGGTCGTAGAAAGGAAAATATACATCTACTCAGACAGTCAAACAGCTCTAAGGGCGCTTGACTCTTACACCAATAATGCCAAAACGCTCACGGAATGCCGAAGATCCTTAAATGAGATCGCTCGGTATCTCTGTATCCACCTTATCTGGGTGCCTGGTCACCGCAACATTAAGGGTAACGATTCAGCCGACAGGCTGGCTAGACAGTGCACCACCATCCAGCTTCTCCCGGAGAAGAACACAATAGAGATGCCCTTGGCCTCATAGAAACTAACCACAAGAAATCAAACCTGGCGCATGGCTACTGAGCGATGGAACAACCTTCCGGTTTTCGATGTAGCTAGGGTCACGTGGCCCACGTTCGACCAGCAGCCTTTTACTCCAAAGTAGAGGAAACATCTCACTTTTAGTCGGAGCCCTAACGGGTCACTCCCTTATCGGTAGACATCCAGCACGCTTGGGCGTCGCTCACAATGACTTCTGTAGAGTTTGCAAGTGCGAGGAAGCGGAGGAATCATTACTGCATCTTAAATGCCACTGCCCAGCACTTAGTAGGATGAGACTCGAAACTCTTGGTCACCCCTTTCAACTCAACCACTCGGTACTATCTGAAATATAGATTCCATCTCTACTAAAATTTTTACTATTTTCACAATGGTTCAAACGAGAGGAACCCCCTGGTTTAAATAGGGAATATATGTGGTATCGCAATGGGCCTATCTTGGCCTAAGTGAAGGGACTATTTATTTTCCCTAGCCATCTCAACCTATCCTAACCTATGTGGTCGTAGATGATTCCTTCTAGGCGTTTCAAACTTCTGGGCAAAATTATACTACATTTTTCTAGTGTATAAAAAGTAAATATTTGAAAAAAGTACAAAATCTGTTTGAAGGGTTCTGTGTTCTTTAACATATATGTATGTAGAGCAGGTCAACAGCCATTGAATTTTCAACTAATTGCAAATAGTCTCCAAAATTAGAAGTTAACCCTTTCGACCCTAAAATTTCCTGTGGAATGAAATTTTTTTTACTTTTAATCTTTTTGTATTTATTTAAGTTTCTTTTGCACAAAATTTTAAGATTGGGCGCTACCATCAGATGCTTCATGTCTAATTCTTAGATATTCGAGTATTTTGTTGGTTTTTTTGTTGATGTGTGGAAGATCTGGAAATAGATGGCAAGACCCTGAATTTTGCGTTTTGCATTTCATGCTTAGAAGTGCTATCATGTTCCTCTCAGCGCGGCACAGGTTGGTTGTTGCGACACCGGTGCGCTCAGCAAGTATCAAGGGAAATCGGACTTACATAAACAAATTTAAAAATGTTCACAACAAATATTCTACCAATATCAGCCACAAGTGAGTGCGATTTTCTGCTGATAGCAGATTACTGCGTTGTATTTTGTTAAACCAACTTTTTTGAAGATTCATTTTTGTACTTTGTACCAAAGGTACATAGAGTATAATAAGTTTGTGCAAAAGTATGTGTTGGAAATAAATATTTGTTTACAGTGTACAACAACCGTCTCCTCTCCTCGTTGGCTTTGTCTATTCGTTCTTATAGCGATCGTTGTGTGTGTGAACAACTCTCTCGCATATTCTTATTCTTGTCTTTGTGTGTACAGTGAGGGTTCCCCAGAAGAGGGCTTCCCTTCTCTGTCTCTCTAACACACTTTGAGGCTTTGCTTCGGCACGCATTCGGCTGCGTCGTGTGTCGGCGGCCTGGGGCGCTGGTGGTTAGAGAGGCTCTTTTTTCAAAGAGGGCCGCGCGGAACGTCGAAGGTTGCGGGGCGGCTGGGGCGCGCGTACAGGCTGCCGCGAGCGCGACTCTAACTACGCTCAGTCTCAAATAAACACCAATCCGAATAGTATGTAACAGCCACAAGGAAGCATCTCCGACCCCATAAAGAATATATATTCTTTATCAGCATCAACAGCCGAGTCGATATAGCCATGTCCGTCTGTCCGTATGAACGCACAGATCTCAGAGATGGTTAGAGATAGAGGTTTGACATGTATGGGACTTATGCTTCTTATACTTGCAGGCAGATCAAGTTTATTTTTAATTTTTGCCACGCCCCCTCCCGCCCCCGCAAATTGGAAAAAACGTCATATCTCCCACAGTTTTATAGATAGAAGGTTCGTTCCTTCTGGACACATTTAGTAATTAGGATTAATAATCGATCCGCTAAAAGAATGGTAGAGATCGGATGAACGGTTGTCGAGTTATAATGAAAACAAACAATTATGGGCAGCACCGGTCGCAACGGTGATGGGCAGCACTTCACAGGTACAGAGTATGTTATAGTCGGGCTTGACCGACTTTCATTCTTGTTATCGAAAGCATTCGTGAGGTGTCATTAAATCGTGCATGAATCGTGAGTGACGCTAACCGCTCTCAAAACTATAACCGTGAATCGTGCGTAAAGAGATTTTTATTCTGTGAAGCTCTCGTGACTTAAGAGCAAATTCGCTTAAGCGCGTCTCTCTTTTATTACCCTCGGAGAGAACTACATATGTTGTTAAAAGAGCTGTAAGAGTGGCAAACACCCAAGAGGCATTGATGTGAAAGTGCTGTATAAGATGATCGGGATTTCACATACTTGTGTGTTTGAGTTTGTTACTCTGTACTCGATACTCTGTATTCGATATTCAGTTCTCGATACTCAGTACTCGGTAATCAGTGCTCGATACTCAGCACTCAATATTTAGTACTCGAAAACCCAGTACTCTATACTGAGTACTCGATACTCAAACCTCGATTTCATTTATCACTTCGCGATACTCGGAACTCGATATTAAGTACTCGATGCGCAGTATTCTATACTGATTACTCGATATCACATCACGCTTTAATTATTAAGATTTATAGCCAAAATTTGGTTTGTTCGCATACTTTGGGCCCCCAAGACTTCTCACCAAGTTTCTCTCGTTTCAGACCATTATATTATGTAGCTGTCATATAACCGATCTGGCCGACGCACCAATTTTGTGGTGTTTTAACCCATTGAACTAAAGTTTGTATGCGTATTTTTAGCTCGATAACCATAGCAGCCATAAAAACGATTAATTATGATGTTTTTTGTTGATTTTTCTATGCTATTTTTACAGAGTGGGGCAAATTTGGGCCAAAAGCAATTAGACCGTCGGAAAAAAGACACTTTAATGATCTAAAGCAGGGGCAGGCTCATTGCTTTCTCGTGTGCATACGAAAAATCTCAAAGCAGCGCTGCTTCCACACACACTGTATAAACTGTACATGCGCCGCTGACGCAGTGTTGCGACGACGAAGTCGTTGCTACTGAAATACCAATGCAAAAATTTGCGCTGCTCTTACACTGCCTCTGATCTAAATGGATGATTTTTTAGCATATTTTTTTTTGGCAACACTGGTTTTGGCAGCTCAGCTGTTTTCGTTTCTGTTTAGTTTAGTTATGTCTATAGTTTAGCCATGAATCGACTTTCAAACGAACTACGCTTGCAGATTATTGAATTTTATTATCAAAATTCATGCTTGGCTTATAAAATGCATCGAGCACCTCTTCCATCTTGTGGCTAAATTTCGCACCAAATTTGCATTATAGGACATTAAACCACCAACACGCATACATAGAGTGCGGACAGAGAAAAATATCGCAGCTTTTTATGCCAGTGTTGTTAATCACCGTGCATTTAGGGTCGGTTCGGCGACCGTCCGTAGCTAGTTGTAATCTTGTTACTATTTCTGACCAAATTTGATATGATTAAACCACGATTACGCATACGTTGAAGTCAAATAAATACTCACTTTAGATTTTTGCCAGTAAAAATCATTTCTTTCACTTATAAAAGCCCTTTGATTTTTAAAAGCACCCCCCATATCGGGGCTAAATGAACAGCTAGAGTGCTAAAAAAAAGTCAGCTGTAAGGTAATTTCCTCATTTTTTCCCACTACTTAAATAATAATATTATTTTCCAGTATTTGAAATATCCCAATCTTTAAACGTCCACTGGCTACGCCAATGAAGAGCTGGAGTGCTAAAAGTAGGTCTGTAAGATTCGTTTTTCTGTGGATGCCAGTCGACCTTCTTTTCAAAACACCATCATATGTGTCTTTGATTTGTTCACCTTCATTCCCCTCATGGATTAACCCACCGGAAATTCCACCCGAAAGATAGGCTGGAGCGTAAGCTTAAGCTTTAGTTATGTGTATTAATATTCCATTCCATTTTGATTGAAACATAAAATTTAATTTAAAAGGATCAGTCATAGATAGTAGCGTCGAACTATAAATTTAATTTACTAAGTAACTATTTCCGCAGCATTCACTTCGCCTGGCAGCATTTTGATCCAGTCTTGGCGGCGCATTGGCATTGCTGGTTTCCGGCACAGTTACCACCGCATTTGCCGGATGTGCACTGGCAGTCTATGGAAATAAGGATGCTTGTATTAGAAATTTGTTATTTAATTTTCATTTTGCTGCCACTTACTGTTTCCGCATCCTTTGCAAGGCATTTTGTTGGGTTATTTGCGCTGAATTGACTTGGCACCGATAAGTTAAAACGTTGAAGTTGATGTGATGCTGTCAGCTTGAGGAAACTGCCTTTTATACACCAGCTGGGTTAGCTTGGCTGATAAGATAAGGAAGCCGTGTGCAGTTGCGCGCGGTCGGCGTGCGCAAAAAGTTTTCTCTAGCTTTTGCTGATAACAAAGACGTCGCAATTTTGCGCACGCTTTGCGATAAGCCTTTAAAGTTTAAATATTATCAATAATTTTATGTATTTATATACACAAATGTTCTTTCTTAGTGGTGTGCAAAACGGCATGCACTTGCAAATGTATAAAAAGGCCGAGTAAATCTTCATTAAGTATCATCTGCTTATAGCAAAAGTCACTAAAAAGTCAAATAAACAAAAAAATATCAGTTACAAAATGGGTTGCAAGGCTTGCGGAACAAGTAAGTGAAATCGGTGAAAAACCGACAAATGGAGTTGCTAGCTAACAAAGTTATTTCTCCATCATAGACTGCCAGTGCTCGGCTACCAAATGCGGCGACAACTGTGCCTGCAGTCAACAATGTCAATGTGCTTGCAAGAATGGACCAAAGGACAAATGTTGCGCCAACAAAAACTAATAACAAAACCTAAATAAATTCTGGCATACAAGTTAAATCCATTTGTATTTTCTGTTTTTGGGATGTTTATTTAGACGATGCAAAGAACTTAATCTGGTAGAACTAGAAAGATTAGAAGGCACTTATTGTTTTGGTAAGCTGGGCTGAAATCAGTATTAGTGAAATTCATTTAAAAGTGGACAAAAGTGGATTTGCTACATGTTCATTTCAAAGGAAACCGGAAGCTACATGGCCATATTTATATGAGCCAGATCTCAGATCTCAGGGATGGTACACCCAAAAAAAAAAAAGAAAAGCCAAGAATTATAAGAGCAGTAGTAGAATCCAAAACTTTTATGTTTGAATGCGGAGAAAACAATATCGATATATTGAAATATCGATATTTTTCCGAGGCAATATTTGGGATATCGAAAACTTTTTGGAGATATTCAGCAGCTATATTTTGGGTAAAGCATTTATTTATAAATTGAAAAATGCTTAGTTTTAAAAGTAAACACATTTTTATGTTTATTTATGATTATTCTATGTGCTACACCTAAGTAGGGCGGATACTATATATGTGGTCCAAATAATAATTGAATTTAAAAATTTAACTAGCAGGTGACAACTAAAAATTTGCACAAACTTTGAGAGAGCACGCCCATAGCTGAGCTTTATATAAAAGCTTTCGGGATGACATTTCTTTCTCTTTGTTCTCCTGTCAACACGTTTTCATGCAACCCCTAGCAAAAATTTTGACAAGTAGTCGCGTAGTAAAATTCAACAAAATGCATGCTGACAAAGGTAAAGTGTTTACAATAAACCATTTTACCCAAGAGGACAAGTACAAACGCACTATTCATAGTATTTTGCAACGAAAAAAAAATAAAAAGAGATGTTGAAAGTGGTCGGAAAGCAAACATTATTACCGGCCAAGCTGACAGAAAGCTAACCCAACTTTTTAACAACAAAGACAATATAAGTCAACGAGATGCAGCTAGAAAATTTTAATTGCAGCCCACAACACATCAGTAAAGTGCTGAAAAAGAATAATATTGTGGCCAGACGAAAGCAAAGAGCACCAAGTTACACACCTGTCCAAATACAAACTGTCAAATCTCAATGTCGGTGGACGTGCAACCAATATCGCCTTTTTGCCAATATCCCTTTTGTACCAAAGGAACGGAACCCAACAAACTTGCCGCAGTGTCGTCCAATTAAAGATTTTTTTGAAGTCTGAGTGCTGCAGTTTACAAAAACAACTGGAAGGCCAAAAATATCAAAGAACTGACGAACAGGATTCGCTTATGTATCCGGAAATACGACCCCAAGGTCGTACAGGCCGCCTATGGAGTCATTTTCCGGAAGCTACGTCGAGTGGCTGATAACGGTCCTTTCGACCAAATCCGTTTCTTTTGTATATGTAGTCATAAAAAAACAGTAAAATTTTCATAAGTATCCGTTGAGAATGGTGGTTATGGCGGCATTTTAAAGATTGTGCAGATTTTAAGTTGTCGCCCGTTACAACGTTTTATACACAAAGATATGCTTTCTTTTCGACATGAACATAAAAAGTGCTCACCTCTCCTTTGTTATAAATGAAATAGATTGCCTACCTTTTGGTGAACTTATTAAATTGCATTTAGTCTATCAGCCATGCTCCCATTTTCCTTTTCGCAAAAGTTTTCCGATTTGGAGAGCAAACTTGGTCGAAAAACTGGTTTGAAATCGCAAAACTGTTGCGAATGCGAAAATCGGAGCATGGCTGTATATTTTAAAATGTTTGGGGTTTTCATATATATCGAAATGAAAATCTTTCATTATTAGCTTTATTAATTTTAGTTAGCGGGACCACCACGCAAAACAATTCCTGCCAAAGTTCATATGAAAAAAATAGGGGAAAGTAAACTTCGGCTCGGCCGAAGTTTTGTATACCCTTGCAGCTTCCATTGAAAACAAAAAAGTTTTTCCAACTAAGACTACTTTTTGGACCTTACTTTTCTATGGGATCTATACTAAATAGATGTCTGATTTCGACCAAACTTGGTGAAATCATGGAAAAGCATTATACACTGTTAATTACGAGGCGATCCCATTTATAACAAAAAAGTTTTTCTCACTAGAACTTCTTTTTCGACAGATCATTCATACTGCAGCTATATGCTATAGTCATCCGATCTTGATAAAACTTTGTAGAAATGTGTTAAAGTATTTAAAATAAGAATATGCCAATAAAAAGGACGTTTTCATTAAAAACAAAGTTTTAGTCACTCGAACTTGTTTTTCGACCGATCGTTCCTATGGAAGCTATATGCTTTAGTCATCCGATTTCAACCAAACTTTGTAGAATTGTGTAAAAGTATATAAAATAAGTGTAAGCCAATGATAAGGACGTTTTCATTAAAACTAAAAAAAATGTTCTCACTAGAACTAGTTTTCCGACCGATCGTTCCTATGGGAGCTATATGCTTTAGTCATCCGATTTCGACCAAACTTTGTAGAATTGTGTAAAAGTATTTAAATTATATGTATGCCAATGATAAGGACGTTTTCATTAAAAACAAAAAGTTTTTTCTCCAAAACTAGTTTTTCGACCGATCGTTCCTATGGGAGCTATATGTTATAGTCATCCGATTTTGACCAAACTTTGCAGAATTGTGTAAAAGTATATAAATTATTAGCCAATGAAAAGGACGTTTTCATTAAAAACAAAAAAGTTTTTCTCACTAGAACTAGTTTTTCGAACGATCGTTCCTATGGCAGCTATATGCTAAAGTCATCCGATTTCGACCAAACTTAGTGAAATCATGGAAAAGGATAGTAAACTAAGAAATAGGTACTTTGGAGGCGTTTCCATTAAAAACAAAAAAGTTTTTCTCACAAAACCAGTTTTTCGACCGATCGTTCCTATGGCAGCTATATGCTATAGTCATCCGATCCGGCCGGTTCCGACAAATGTGCAGCGTATATGTACCAGAAGACTTCGTGCAAAGTTTGGTGAGGATAGCTTTAAAACTGACGGAGGAGATAGCATAGAAACAGACAGACGGACAGACGGACAGGGCTAAATCAACTCAGCTCGTCATGCTGATCAAGAATATATATACTTTATGTGGTCGGAGATGCTTCCTTCAATGCGTTACAAACATCCGCACAATTTTATAATACCCTCTGCAAGGGTATAAAAAGAGGTAAGAAAGACTGCAAAATCCTACCACAGTTCACCATTACAGCATATACGCATGTACACTTTACAAAAGCTCTCTCGCGACGAGCTTGGCAGCCCAGTGTAGTACCAGAAGGTTCATCGCGGGGAGCAAAGCCAATAGTTGGGCTGACGGTTCCTTAAAACCATGCCTAAAAAACATAGCACGTAAATAACTCTCAACCCATATTTCCGGTCTGCTCTGCTTATGACCGCAACCGAAAAAATAAAAAAAGAAGGGCTCGGTCTTCCCTCAACCGGTTGGTGTGCTGCTTTTGCGCTCGCTGTTTAGTGGCTGTTGTTGTACACTCAGGCTGGTCGGACTGACATCAACCCTATAACAGGCCCATTTCAGTCAAGCGGTCCCAAAGTGTGAGTTATTTGAAGACCAAAAGACCAAAATGTTATTTCAAAAAGGTTGCTGTGAACAAAGTCAAGTGGAGCAGAGTGTAACAGTGTGAGAGAGACTGAGAGAGCGCACATAGTTTGTCGCATACATACAAACATGAGTTGATATCGGTAGCCTAAGAAACGCAAACTGATTGCATACACACAAAAAAGACCTTTCGGCAAGCGGTCTGTCCCAAACGGTCGGCAAAAGACCAAGAACGAAAAAAGCAAAAACAAATGTGTTTCTCTCCTCTCACTATCGAAAAAATACAGAGAGCGCTGTTAAAGGTTGCTTCCACACCTCTTTGTCAGTGTGCCGCTCGAAACCGGTTTTTTTGAGAGAACTGCAAAGAGAGGACCGGTTGTTGCAACCTCTGCTAAAAAATCAACTACTACCAAAACTATACGCATGTGACACAATTTATTCATAAATACATACCTTCAACTTAATTAAAAACAGCTAGTTAGACAAAGAAGGCAGTCGGCTTTTGACTTCATTTGTAGTCTGTTGATGAAATAGTTACGTGTTTGTATACTTGCATGTTGTTCTTTTCCCAATCACAAAATAATTTCGTTTGCTGCTAAAATCAAATCTTTATTGGCCATTTTGACAAGAATAGTTCTTTAGTTCTTTCCTATCTTACTTTCCCACAAATATTGAAAATACTTCCATTAATTAAAATAGTTATGTAAACATTTAAATACATTCAATTCCCAATATCAGCTTTTGTGTGTAGAGCATTTTATATATCCAAGTGGGAGTGTGTGTGCGTGAGTTTTTACACGTAAATAATTAAAAAAATCTTTACGTACACAATTTTATAGTTTTTTCCTGTGTCTCAAATGGAATTCGTTTTAGCAAATACACAAGCAATTAATTTGTTATCCGTTCATACATACATAAATGTGTGTAAATGTTTATTAAATTTAATTTTTATGGTATTTACTTAAGTTACATATATAAAATTTTAAAAGTTCACATAAAAAGTGTATACAAAAAATATATATAGAAAACATACACATTGAAAGCATTTGTAATGCTGTGCAACAATTTTGACCCTAAAAGAAAGAGTATACATACAATTATAAAATGTTTGCATTATGTGCATATGGAAGCAATAAAAGAGTGTTTTTTTTTTACAGAAAACATAACAACTAAAGGTGGAAGATTTTAAGTGTATAATTTCTTTTTTTCTACCGTTTTCGTTTCGTTAAACCTAAACTCGATGATGGTAAATCTTAAAATAGTCAAGTAAAATTAAAATACAAATCAAAAAAAATTATATATAACAAATCATAGTTAATTAAGATTAATGTTTTGTTATACCAAATTAAAAACTAAACAAAAAAAACTACAAACATGCAGACACATTCCAAAAGTTTATACAAATTAAAATATGTATGCAGGGTCAGACATAATATTTTGGGTATGGGCTAATCGTGTTGGGGTTCAGGTGAGGCAATTTGCATGCATTGCTCTGGTAATTGTTGCTGTTGTTGTTGTGTGGAGTTTCACAAATGCTGAAAAAACAAATTGGAAACGTAATTAGTAGAGAAAATAAAAAATTGTATAATATATGCTGATGCATTTGGTTTATACATTGAACATTTCATTGAATAAGTCTATATAGAAGTTTTTTCGATTATTGTTTTGTTTTTTTTTTTTGCATCATGAATAACACGATAGGTAAATTCGTAATAATTGCATTTGCACTTTTTTAAATATTTCAATTAGCATTGTAGTCTTACAGTGGCATACGAAACCTCAAGCAGTCCTTAACCTTAGGTATACAAATAAGCTCGATTTGTGTATAACCATATGGATTATTTAAACTGATATTAGAAAAACCAAACAGATGTTTACCACAAAGCAAAAGTTTTATCATTCCATTTTAATCACTAAAAACTAACTAGATGTAACCTATTTTTTTTTTAAGAAGTCCAAAAATGTTTAATTTTCACTCCAGGGTGCTTTCAGTATTTTCTATATATAAGTGGGCTTTTTCAAGGTGCTCTGTGGTTTATAACCCATAACAGCTTGGGTCTATAATAAATCATTATCCTTGAATCCTTGAAGCCATGAATGTTTTCTACATAAATTGGGTCCACCTGATATAATAAGAACAACACAAATGAAAACTGAATTCGTCCTATAAAGTTATTATAATAATTTTTTTTAAAACTTATCCTTTTATTACTTTAGCAGCACGCTGAATAAGGTTTTGATTAACGCAAGAGTTCAAGTCCTGCAATAAACTAACTTTGTTGTTTTGGGAACTTTATTGAATTAAGTCGAAAATCGGCTGTTCGATAAAGCTTAGGATAGTTTTAACCAGGGATTAATACCGAAACGATTTTCGGTATCGTTCACCGTGTAAATCTCGGCCGACAGCTACAAGCCCTAACTACTTTTAATTCGTACACCATGCATTTTCAGCGTAGTGCTTCTTTCAGAAGTAAATTTTTTTGAACATAATGGTAGGTGTACCAACATGTTTATATTTTTCTAAAGGGTTGGTTAATTATCTATTACTTCATATATTATTAGTAACAAAAAAGACCACTTCATTGATGACTGAATTTATGCCGACCATTTTAAATTCGTAAAGCAGCTTATTTTCCAGTTCTGAAACTCCTCAGAAGTAATCGAGTTCCAAATTTCCTCAATTTTGGACTTAAAGTCGCTTACTACAAGTGCGCTGTAGCTCATTTCTGAGCAATCTTTTCATTAATGCCCAGAAACTTTTTATAGGGCTCGGGTCAGGGCTTGATTATGGCCAATCGAGAACGTCAATTTGATTTTGTTAAGACCAAGTCTTGGACTTTTTAGCGGTATGTGGAGTTGCACAGTACTGCTGAAAGATATATTCACCACAACCAGCTAGCTTTGTTGCTGCAGGTACGGGATGATTTTGTAGAATATTGAAGTATTTTACTGTTCCTACAATAAAGTGAAACTCTCCTACCCCTTTTGCAGACATACATTTCCATACCATTACACTCGCTGGAATCTTTACTATGCGCTTCAGACAGTCTCTATTGAATGCCTCCTTTTTCTTTCGTATTACTCGTTTTCTATCATCTCCAACACACAAAACAAATTAAGATTCGTCGCTAAATATGATTGTGTTCCACTGTCTCTTTGTTTTGCCCATAGCAAAAGCAAGCGCTTTTCTTTGGCCTAAAAAAGATACAAATGTTATATGAATATACAGTGCAACATTTGTGGCCTGAGCTTACTTTGTTGAAACTATAACCTATAGTTTTCATTTGCTGGCGCGTCCATTCACGTTTATTAGTGTTGCCCAATCTAGAAAGTTTAACATCATTTGATATTTCCCTATAGATCTTGCCAGAATTGAATTAATCAGTAATTAACCGCAGAATTTCTTCACAAACTGATCATCCACGTGCCATCGCAAGAAAAGTAATCTAATCAGCAAGAAGAAGCACAGGTTTTGGCTTATTTCACTTCTCGGTATTCTCACATAACTGTTCTTCAGTGTATTGCTTTACAATTCTATTTTTCCAGTTTGTTTTGATAAATAAAATCAGTTGTACGAATTGAAAATGGTCAGTATAATTTCGTACAGCAATTGTGTGGTGTCATATAATTTGAATTTATAAAAGTTTTGAAATAATTTGTGTTACTTCTTACATATGAAATAATAAATAATTAAACAACCTTTCAGAAAATTATAAGCATGTTGGTGCAGGAACCATTAACTTGGAAAAATTTACTAATAAAAGTAGCACTATGAATTAAATCTGGTTAGGGCTTGTATATTAGAGTTACTGTTTAATCCCTGGTATTAAATTATCTTTGGAAATTTCGTAATTTTGTTTTACCATTTGGTCTACACCTCCTATTCACCCGTCTAAATTTCCCATCTATCAAATATTGAAGATAATTCATCTCAATTTAACATTTTGCTAATTTCCCGATTTTTTGTATCATTCGATTTACACCTTTTATTTATCCTTCTTCATGATAATCTAAACCATCGACGGGCACGCCCTTGCTCTTTTTTAGCTCCCATTGCTCCCAAGAGTTATTTTATGGCAGACGGCGCCACGCAGACGCATTAAAAATTGCCCCGTCATCTTACACAAGCTAGCCGAATTCGAAGCGAAAACAGCAACAAATCTATTGCGACGAGTGCTAAAACAAATACATGCAGTGTGTGTCTGGTTGGCATACTGCAGCCTCGCCAATAAGGATTGTTTGTTTCTTTTATTAATGTTGAACTGCTCTCAAACTCAAATCTTATGCCCACCGCTGATCTAAACTCATATGAGAATTTTTCACATTTCGCGTCACGCGATTGCAGCAATTGATATTTCCCTAACTGTAGTTTAATGAGCTCATTGTGTTTGTGTAACATTTGCTGCATTGGCTGGACTTTTTCACTCTTTGTTTTTTTAAAGTTAGCACAACGCCGATTTACTTCACTTGGAGATATTTGTGTTCTTGATTTGACCAAGTATCTGTATAGTTGGAGTCAAATTCTTTAATTTTTGTCGTTTGTTGACAAGATAAGCAAGATCTTTCTAAAATTTAATTGCATTTCTATGCTGACAAATCACAGACATGATTGGCATGCATTTCGGTTTCGCGTTGCATTCTGAGAACGTCGACCAATGTTGCCATGACCTCGTCTTGGCATAGTAACAAATAGTGAACAGTAAATGATCATCACTTTGAATGAATCAAATATAGGGCTTTCACTCATCAGTAGCTTATTTTTGAAATAGCCAAAATTAAGAAAGCAATCGAAAGATGCAATTGAAACTAGTAAAACAACTGAAAACAAAAAAAAAAAATAGAGAGAACATATCGCACACTTACTTCAACTCAAAATAATTTTTTTGAAAATCGACTTTAAAGTTCTCAATGGATTTTACCTTGCGAAAATAGTTTGTTTTGCTTTTGAGACAATCTAGTTAAATATTTTTTTTAAGCTAATATGATTGTTACAGAAATTCGAAAAATTTGGAGTTTTTACAAAAAACCAAAGGATCTTTCGGCTACAGCATAGCTAAGATATGACGCTTTTGCTGGAATATGAAAAGGAACCTGTAAAACAGGGACAGGCACATTCCTATCTCGTGAGCATACGAAAAATCTCAAAGCAGCGCTGCTCCGACACACATAGTATAAGCTGTACAAGCGCCGCTGCGTTGCTTGCTTTCCTACGCCGCAGCGCAGTCGTTGCTACTGAAATTGAGAGCAACTTATGTGCTGCTCTCACACACACCAATGCAAAAATGTAAATGTATTTTTTGCCTGCCTCTGCTGTAAAATGATATATTTACAAATATAGGGAATATATAAATAACAATATAGGGAATAATTCTGAATCATTAACTCTAAGATAGCTTTTTTTAAGTTATAACAGTGGTGAAATAGGTGAGCGATATGCTGAGCTGTCAAATGAAATGACCGCCTACTGCGCCACGTATTGAAAGGTAATAGAATTGAACTGAAAAATGAAATGTGTGGCGGTTCAAGTTCTCAGTTCACACTACTTAGTTCACATTCAAAGGTCATTCACACAATCAGACTCGGCCAGACGCCGCCCATTAATACAATAAACCTAAACTAAATCAAATCGGCGTTATTCATTAAATAGCATAATGCGGCGAAGCCACAAATGTTCGCCAGCCTGTTGAGAATTTTTTAAATTTTCTCTTTTCCTAAATCTTTACGAAACAATTACAAACAAATCCGCAGAAGGAAGTATTCAATATGATCCAGTCGTTTTCCTGGTTTAATCACTCTAACAAACCACGATCCATTTTTCACATATGTACGTGTATATATATATATATATATCAAAAAGATTCTCAAACATTGCCGTTCGGATTCGGCATTTCTCCTGTGCAAAAATTAGAAGCACACAAGTCAAGAGACTGTGAGAAGCTCGGCTTGGCCCTTTGGGGGCTATAAAGTCAGTTATTTGTTTGTTTTTTTATCTTTAGACTTTCCCTGTTTTATGGTATTCAACATCAAATCGTGTTGAGTCGTGCGTGTTCGTGTTGCGAACAGCTTGTATCTCTAAGTTGTATAAAATCTACTAAATTCAACTCTAGATCAAAAATACATTATTTAGTAACATGATATCTTTAGTAATAAGATAAATTGGTATATCATAACTGACACAGTTATAGAAGTTTGCTTTTCTGGTATCAATCTTGGTATACATTTTCGTTAATACCTTATAAAATACAACATTATTGGTTATTATATGATTTCACTTTAAAACTGAGAGTTACTATATGACAGTTAACGTTAAAAACATTTTCAACAATTATCTTAATATAACATTAAAGAAGTTGAACAATGAACTCGAAATACTTTTAATTTTTTAGGAGATTTTTAGATGTACACAACACAAGGACTCACAACCAAAACTAGAGTTACTCAAAATAAAAAGATAATCAATATAAATACATACCAAAGAGAACATGCCACAACGATGCATTTCCAAATTCTTAAAATTAAAATTGGTTAACTTTGAAATGAAGATCCTCAATGAGTCAAGTGCTCGACCGTTGCGTTAACATCTACTGGACGTCCAAAAGAGCGCGGCACTCTATTAATTGTTTATATGGTATTTCTATATATGAATATATATTTTATATATATGTTTTATAGTTTATATACATCAAAGTTTTGCATCGTTTCAAAGTCCGCCATGGCAAAATCACTACCACTAAAATGGGGGAAAATATAGAAAAAATTGAAAAAGAAATAAAAATTAATAAAAAAATTACTTGGATGAAGAGGGGGAAAAAGATTCATGCGAGTGGCCATGTGTTATGGACTGGATGATTGTCGTGACTATGAGAGTGAGAATTGATCATAAAGTGTATATTTAACCCATGAACTTTTAGAATATAACAACAAATTGACTTTCAATAAACATTCAAAAATACAACAATTAACAAAAGTAAGCATGCAAAGAAATGTTCGTTTATTTAGGCTTCTATAATGGTTTGTTGCTTGGCAAGCCAGTCTAGCGCGCGTTTTTTTAAAGGTGCATGATGGTGCTATTCTGTAAGCTGCTACGTTTTTATAGCCAAAAAGATAAGAAGAAAATAATTAGAAATTGGTTAGCGGAAAAATGTGTGTGTAAGTTCAATTTGTGTCTGCTGAAAAGTTTAAAACGATGGCAATACTTTGAAGAAGAAACAAATAAAATTGTGAAAAGAACAAAAATCCCATTGAACGCTAGTGTTGGGTAGCTGAACCAAAATGAGCTGCTCAGTAAACGGAATGAATTCTATTTTGCTTAGTTGCTCAGTTGCTGTATTAGCAGCTATCTGGGAGATGAACAACATGTCAGTGACTAAACTGAACAACTGAGCAACACTTTTACCCAACACTATTGTACACACTTGCATCTTATATATCGAGTACAACCGGCTATATCTAGAGTTAGTAAAAATGTTGGCGGAGCACACGATTCTGATGAATGTAAATGCGTGTGTGTGAGTGTGTGTGCATGAAATGTAATGCGCTGGTGCCATGAGTATGACCATTGATTAATTGACTTTAAGTACTGGGGGCGGGTAAGAAAAGCAATGTTGGAGCTGCGACTGAGTGAACAGAGCACATCGAAGTGGACTTTTTTGAGTGATTTAAATGCGGTACATAATTATAAAAACTTGTATACCTTTCGGTAAGTAGGCGGACACAATCAACGCGCACGCCCTGCACTTAGTATGGCACCGTCTGATTATAGGGCGATGGCACTGCATACGCTGGATAATTATTAAAATTGTCAACATATGGCACCACATTGAGTATGGTATCACTGATCTCATCCAGTAAGGGATGGCCGGGTGGTGTGTTCATAACCAAATTCTCTAGAGCATCGGCCACAAGACTATCATCAGAATCGGAATCATCCATTCCAGATGGTGAGGCATCTGTACCCGATGTATAACCCATGTTGCTTCTCGGTGGTGTAAGGCTAAACACCATGACACGAAAAGAAGCATCAACACACATTTGTAGAACCCAAAAATCAAGGTTGCAAAATGAAAATAAACAAAGAGTAGAGAGAGTAAGTTTCGGGTAATGCAATAAAAACAAACAAAAAACCACAGGGATGCAAACGAAACCAAGACGCGAAGAATTTTAAATCTAGTTTATGATTTGAATACAATTGTTTATTTTGGAATTGGAAAAAACGAAACATCCGAATTTTAAGACTATTTTAAA
This sequence comes from Lordiphosa collinella, assembly GCA_018904265.1. Taxonomy (NCBI): domain Eukaryota; kingdom Metazoa; phylum Arthropoda; class Insecta; order Diptera; family Drosophilidae; genus Lordiphosa; species Lordiphosa collinella. Next base: position 145,252 of record JAEIFV010000042.1, on the reverse strand, counting down.
TTGTTTTTGCACTAGGAAGTAGAAAACTTTAAAAAATAACTAGAGAATAATTCAAAAATTTTTCAATTTCTGGTGAGATTTTGGTATAAACGGTTTTCTTTCGAATTAAAACTGCCTTATAAGTAAAGGCCCTCCAAAATGCTAGGCTACTAGATTAGATAACAAAAGTTGAGAGGTTTGAATCCAACTGCTCAAGGCCAAGAGGTGCATTAAATCTTTTCTTCCCAATAAGCTAGTAGCCAACATTATCCTTGTCTCTTTATATATAAAGTGCTCCTAGTTTACTTCGAAAACACCCTTTATATCCTTTATACGAAAGCTCTAGAGATTTCTGGGATACTCCACACTTAAATTAGATGAAATAAAATTTTCATTTGTTGTAACAGTTTTGAAATCAAAATGTTTTAGAAAAGCCTTCTAATTTAAATGAAGTTATCGGCCCAGTTCCAAAATCAGAGTCGGTTTTCGTGTAGACGTTTTTTTTTTCTTATTTAAAGGGGGATTCTCCATGTGCAGCGGCTAGTGTGCGCGGCTGCTGTGTAAGAGGTCGTGGGTTCGATCCCGCCTCGGAACATCTAATGAAAAGTTTTTTCTTTGAATAAAACTTTACACCCGGTCACCACTCTCTGCTGTTGGCGCCAGCTTTGTAGTAATTAGCCATGAGAAGCTTCTCAAACTGCCGTTCGGATTCGGCGTTAAACTGTAGGTCCCTTTCTCTTGTGCGAAAATTAGAAGCGCACAAGCCAAGAGATTGAGAGAGGCTCGGCTTTGGACTTTTGGGGCTGTGTCAAGCCATTTTTTAAACTTGCAATCGACGCAGAATTGTCACAATTTTGGCCTGAACCTCAATCATAATTTTGAAAAATTTTGTACAATTGTTTTTTACACTAAACTACAAAAAAATAACCGAAAATCGATTTTTATTTTTCAATAGCCGCCATTTTGTCAATGAAATCACAAAATTTTTTCGAGATTCAGAACAGAATGACATCTGTACTGACTATAACCCCGTTTTTACTTTTCATTTCAAACACCTTTTTATTGGAACAACCATTTCGAGGGCCGAGAACTTTTTGAATAGCCCTCGAATAGAAGCAGAAAACTTTTCTTTGTCGACTTTGATCTATTTCAAACAGAATAAAAAAACAGAATTGGAAAAACTCTGCGTTTTCAATAAAGGTTTTTAAAAAAAAAAGGTTCAAAAACAGCCACGACATGGAGAATCCCCCCTTAAAGTTCTCAATTCGATATGAAAGGTAAGAAGAATGTCTGTGGTTACTATATCAGGTCGGCTTATAATATAATATTGTGAAGTTTAAACTCTACATGCAAACTTTTACACAAAACCGACTCGGCATTCGGAACATAGCCGATTGTGCCGAACTAAGTTCGTATCTTATCTGAGTAAATGTCGTTGGACTTAACACTTAAAGAGCTTACTTCTTATCTACTAGATAGCGGCTATTTGTCAGATAAACTTAAAAGTTACTTTATATGTTAGTTTATGTGACAGATAGCGTTACCTAGAAGCTGTGAAATCGGCCCTAAAAGGGCAGTGAAACATTCTCGAAACTTTTATTTTATATGTAGAATGTTTTAAGTTTATTTTCTAAAAAACAGGCGAAAATTTGTTTCTATGTAACAGTCAAAAAACTTATAATGCTAGTACTAACATTTTTTTTCATAAAATGTTGAAGATAGCTTTCATGTCTGAGCGGAGCTCGCAAACGTTGTTAACGTTTAACCAATTTGTTCTATGGTGTCGGCTCACCGAAATGACAGGTGCAAATTAAACAGACTCGCTGAATCTCTTAATAGGTCACACGTTTTTTATTCTCTCATGTTGTCTGTGTCATGGTTCTCGATGAGAGAAATACACGAAGCCGTCTTCTGATAATATCTTAAGGCAGTGTTCCCCAGCCATGCCCCTGGGGGCCGAACGCACTCGGCAATTGCCACCGAATGCTTGCCGAAGTAATGCATCAGCGAGTGTTAAAGAGAGATAGATGGCTTCTCCTTACTTAAGGAGATAAATCCGTTCGGCTCTCTGCAGCTGAACATGAATTACTGAGCCAAACGAGACAATTGTCAGTTCAAAATGCCTTTGTTGTTATTGTTTCGCTAAGTTATTACTACATAAGAAGGACTTAAGCACGCATACACACTTGCAGCTTACTGAGGCACAAGCGCAAAAGACACTTTCGGCATATTCCGCCCAGCAAAGTTTCATATTGCTAAAGCGTCTCTGTTGATTAACAATGCTTTCAGCAGAGGTATGCTGACCCAGTAGTCGAAAATCGCTTCCTTCAACCATTATACTTTGATTGCTTTGCAGCAATCATGATTGCCAAATTTATCATGCGCAGTAGGCAATCACTGTATTCAGCAGGTAAATTCGGCAATCATAATTCACAAATCGCAACTAGAAATGTGCTTAGCCGAATAGTTGTTCCATCTGAATGCTTCGAGCTGTATTATTAACGCTGACCTTTGTCTCGAAAGACGCTATGTTCTTGGATGGACTTCTTGGACTTCGAGATAGACTTTCGATTGTTTTGAGCACTTGTGTCCAATTGCAGGAGAGAGCTTTCTTGTTCCCTTAACAAAAGCGTACGCCTTGGCAACTTAATAGAACAAAGAAACACAAGCACGCAGACCCAGCTTTCTAGGCTCACCTTGTCAAACTCTAGGGCCGTGAAGCATCCGTGGATAGTGCTCTGAAGATTTTTATAGGCAGCCTTAGCTGGCCTTTAGCTGGCCGTTGACTAGGAGCCTCTTGTTCTCAAATCTTTTTGTCAGTTTTGAATAGGCGGTTTGGAAACCCTTATTAGAAAGCGGGGATTTCGACACAATTGCCTTAAGATAAAAGGGCTTTTTAATGTCAGCAAGCCTAGGATTGACTGTACTAGTTCAAATGAAATAGTCATCGAAGTGAACTGAACTCTAACTCTGTTTTTGAACCGTAGTTTTTTTAAAATGTCCACTTTTAACTATTTTAATTTGCTAGATTTCCAAATATTAAAGCTGCCTTTACAATTGTCATATATCTCTAAAGAGATTCTGTGACGACAGAGTAAAAGAAAAGCAAATATCTCTAAACATTCAGAAAATTTAGACTTCTTTGATTAAATAGGACAGGTTCTATTTGATAAAAGTTTCTCCTTAGAGAATTTTGACAACTGACTATCTTGAGATATGTGATAAATGTAAAGGCAGCTTAAAGAAAATAAAAAGATGTGTCAAAATATCTAAATTTAGTAGGTGAATGTAAAAATCGACTGATTGGATTAAGTAATGAAGTTCTCAGAAAGTTTTTGTTTTCAACTTGAAGACCTGTAAACCAATGTGAATTAATTTTAAATCTACTTTTCTTCTGTCATTTTTGTATGATAATTTTAAATTACATCGAAATAATTCATATCTAGCTACAGGCCCATAGTTTGAAAGCATAATATCCCTTTCTTTCCAATACATCCAAAATATAATTGATATTGTTAATAAATCATGCCTGAATCAACGAACCGAAACCGCGGTTCATTTATGCCTATACCAAGTTCCAAGCGGTTTGCATCCCTGAAAAAAAAGAGAAGGCGCAGCACAAGTGTCGTATTTGTTTTTATTAACTAAACAGGAAGCAGAACAAAAGCATCGTTGATAGGCATTCCAGCTGTTGCATCAATGCTTTGTAACGATAACAATAACGATAAATGCCCAACATGTGGTTAGTTCTTTATTTTTTTTTTTTTTTTTTTTTTTTGTTTGCTCAGCGTCTTTTTCGAATTCAAAGTATTGCAATCAAATTAAACTTTTTGGAAAAATTTCTTTCAATATTAAATTGTGTAAGTAAGCCAAAATAAACCAAAAAAAAACTTTGCTGTCAGTTCAATGCTTGAAGAGATCACCTCAAGTTTTTAGTCAAGCTTTCAACCAATCAAACGGAAGAGTCACGAGTAGGAAATTAAAAGAAAAATCGGGTTTGGTGTAGTTATTGGGAGCGAAATAGGGGCACCATCATGCAAAACTTACTTTCCCATATTCATATCCTGTGGCGGTGACTGCATGGGATGATGCGGAGTACCCACAATCGAGCCATTTTCTCCACCCGAGGGTGGTACCTGGACGCGTATCCTGCTGGGCACATAACCATCTGTGCGCGGATTCGGTTCTAGTAAAATAATAATATGAGCATCTGATTAACTTAAAGGAAATAAGGGCTATTCCATACCAGCCCTTTGTGTGTAGAATTCGCTAAAAGCGACATCACGCTCTAGGGGCGCCACATTAATGTCCGTGGGATGCAGATAGCGCAGATCCAAGTCACGTATGCGATCGGCCAAATTGATAATGTGGAAATCCTTTGAAGTCCAGGGCTTAAGCATAAGCACCACACCATATTCATTCACATAGGCAATAGAGACGGCGCCTGGAGAGAAGTGTTAGTAAATCTATCCATAGCTCTATTTCATTTTCTCTCTTACCCAATTCGCTGTCGGAGAAGCGTACCAAAAATGTACCTATTCCAGTGACAGCCCGCATGAGATCATCCTGGGCCTTGGCCTTGCTGATGAAGCCCGTAATACGACCCGCCTTCCACATGCCCAGCAAATGATCTTTGGTGAGTTTCATAATGGCATAGAACCATTCCCAAAATGTGAAGTTACGTTCGGGCAGTGGCTCTTTGCAGAATTGATTCCACGAAATGCATTCGTTGCGTTCGCCTGCAATATTGTCCCGCTGAAGTTTCTCAACTGGAAAAATAAAAAGAGAGCGGGTAAAAATTAAAACTTGAATTAAAAAAAAAAGGGCTCAGAAAATCGATCAAGCCCTACTGTAATTTGTAAACTGAATCCGCTAAGACGCTTTTGAGCTTTTACAATAATCTGAGTGGTTGATACATAGTTACTAAGCCTCGCGGCATGCCTGCCTACGTGGGGTTTTACTTATATGTCGGGAACTGGCAACACTATGGCTTGACACAGCCCCAAAGACCAAAGCCAAGCCTCTCTCAATCTCTTGGCTTGTGCGCTTCTAATTTTCGCACAAGAGAAACGGACCTACAGTTTAACGCCGAATCCGGACGGCAGTTTGAGAAGCTTTTAATGGCTAATTACTATAAAGCTGGCGCCAACAGCAGAGAGTGGTGACCGGGTGTAAAGTTTTATTCAAAGAAAAAACTTTTCATTAGATGTTCCGAGGCGGGATCGAACCCACGACTTCTTGCACAGCGGTCGCGCACACTAGCCGCTGAGCCACCCGGCCATACTGGCAACACTAATGTCAATAGTTTAAATCTGGTAATATGTAACAACATAAAATTTAACATTTTTAGCATAAGCGGTCTCACTATGTTCTGATGTACTTGCGCTATTTGTGTTGCTGGCAGTGAGTTGAAAAAAATTTTGGCTTTAAAAAGGAAATTTCAAGAGGTTTTCGTTGGATTATTTGTCACAACTTCCGACGTGGATTATCTCAATAAGAGGTTGTCGATAAACTCAGTTTTTTGCATATTTTCAACCTGGTAGACAAATGAAAATGTGCTCAACATTAAATGTTGTGCTCACTCTCATTCTAATTCCAATTTCACTCAATTCCAAGATCACTTATATTATTATTCAATAGGTTAAGCCGTCAGCAAAACTTAAAATGACAAAAATATGTTGGAAACACAATTGTCTACTAGGATATATATAGTTTATGGGGTCGGAAATGAATATTTCTATGCGCTGCGAACTTCTGGGCAATATTATAATACCATTTGCAAGGGAATAGTTTAACAATCGCTCAAAATTAAAGTTGTGTAGATTGGTGCAAAGAAATGCTAAAAAAAATACGATCGCGGTGCTTCAAAAGACGTTTATAAGATTGTCACAGGTGACGAATCATGGATGTATGCGCAGAGCCGGAAACAAAAAAGCAATCGACCTTGTGGATGTTTTAAGACGAGCCAAAACCGACAAAAGTTGTTCGCGCACGAAGCACTGCGAAGCAAATGGTAGCCTGTTTCTTCGGCCGAATGGGTCACGTGGCTATTGTTCCGCTTGAGCAACGTAGGACGGTCAATTCTGAGTAATACACGACTATTTATTTGACGGAAGTCTTCGGAGAAATTCGCAAAACCAAGCGCCGAATACGAATCAATCTTCATCATGACAATGTGAGCACTTACATGTCACGTCACACAAGCAACAGACCGTACAGCCCTGACTTGGAACCCAAGGATTTTTTTTATTTCCAAACATAAAAAATGACCTACGTGGTGAACATTTTTTTACACCGTACGAAGCTGTTGATGCGCTGTAAACGCATCCCAGTGGACCAAACCTCCGTAAACGATATGGCAAACGAGAGTTACTCGAAACAAAAACGTGTAAAACTATCGAAAACAAATCCGAAAACGATACGAAAACGAATCACTGGTCGCTCAGTTTGTGGCAGTGAAAGTTTCGTACTTGAAAGCTCGCTGATGTTTCGTTAACGGGCCTTTTGAAATTCATCTTATGATATTTTCGAGGTTGCTCAATCGGAGGGGCAAAAAGTGCCTCGAAAATTGGTTTGAGCGAATGCAAAAGTGCATATATTTTAATGGTGAATATTTTGAAAAAGAATGAATTGTTTCGCTGGCTCGAGGTCAAATAAAAACACAAGGTATGTGTTACGTTATCCAATATATTTCGGTTGCAACATCGGCAACCATCATCAGGGATAATTATTTTACACGTCTGTACCGTCTGGCGTGGAGTTTCATACCAGTATGGATAACGTAACACATACCTTGTGTTTTTATTTGACCTCGAGCCAGCGAAACAATTCATTCTACAAGTTAGAAAGGTCGCCAACTATAAACTTTATTTTGAAAAAGAATAAAGCCATTTGCATTATAAATGTTTGTTATTATCTGCGTGATAGTTCCTAAGAGTTCTTTCAGCCTCCTGGATACAAACAACCTTTGCCTCATAGACGATATATCGCACTCAATTTTAGTAAGCATGATAAGACGTAAGTACTTTAAGAAATCTCGGGATTGCGGAGCCCGCAAAACAGATCAAACGGATCAAAAACAGAAATTACGGTACGGCAGGTTTTTGAATAAAATATCTTCTCATGCTCCCACCTCTAGTGGTTAAAAACAACCCGCATGTGTTTTCGTTTCCTCTTAGTTTTTCAAACTTAATTAAAGATTTCTTTATGTCATCAGTTATGATCTGCATTTTTCATTTTTTAAACACCGGTTCCAATCGTGTCCCATGTGGCCCTACATAAATTCACCAAACTATCATCTAATCATTCTACATGCTGCCTTTATCCTAACCCGTTTCTTTGATATGTTTTTACCCCTCTCCACTCACATAGAAATTCCAAATTCTCGGAGGTAAGCGCTCTCTGTGTGCTGGATCCGAATTTAGTATTCAGAGCCACCGAGAGCTGACACCATGTAACACGATCAGTGACCACAAAGGGATCGCGCACAATATCGGCAAACGCATTGTCCCACGTTATAGTGGCCCACGATTGTGGCTCCTGGTTTCCATGCACAATTACCACTACAGGCAGCGATAGGGTCCATACGCGGATCTGGTAATCATTCACTGTGGTCGTGGCATAAAAGAAAAGAGCAAACTTTTCATCCATGACACTTTCGGTGCCTTTCTTTTCGGCACGCTTGATCTTCTTCAGCTGCATGTTTCTAAAACTGGCGGAGAAGACATGGTTATTCTGCTGGTATTCCATGACATTGGAACAATTCTGTATTTCGCCAGAGGATTGGCCGGACAGACTGCTGTTGGTCACATCCATATGTGTGCCACGTGTTACGAATCGCTGGGCCTGGAGCTCTGTTAAAAAAAATAAACAAGACTGTAGTTATGGGGCTACTATAAATGGGAGGAAAGACCTACCTGACATTATAATGCACTCGATAGTGGGCGGATTATTGTGTATGCCCAGTTGAGAGCCAACCAACCAACGTACCGAGGCCGCAAAACGTGTGTTGGTCTTCATCACCTGCGGCGGCTGCTTGTCCACAATAAAAGCAGAACAAACCAAATTTTTTTGGGCCACCTCTATCTGATTGAGCAGGAGTGTCAGTTCAGGATCTTCGCTCATCAGGCGTACCATTATGGTCTCTTTGACAGCGGCCACCAGGTTGGACACCAAGGTTTGCAGACCCTCGCAGCAGCTTTGAATTTCGTCCAGCATGCCCTCATTGAAGGGTGCCCCATTCCCAGCCAGAGCCTGCTGGCGGCGCCAGTTCTTTAGCTCTGTAATGACCGCTTCCTGCAGCTTTTCAAAGTATCGGAAACTGCGATGCAATCGTGCCACAATGCTGGCTTTCTCCTCAATCAACATTTTGAAGGCCGTCTCCGCATTGGCAGTTGTAGGAGAACTCAACATGTAGCCGTAATTCTGTACCAGCATCTTTAGGGAGTCGGCGATGGTGGAAAAGTCATTAAAGGTGTCGAATATCTGTTGACGCACTTGGAATAGTTCCACCTTGGGTGTGGCCATGCCCATGGGAGCCGGAGTGGGTGTGTTGTGTCCTATGGCACCCATTGGTGAGGTGACACCTCCAGCTGCACCCAGAATGTCACTGGCATCCATATAGCCAGCAACCATGGTGGCTGCGTTATTCATATTGTAGGGATTTAGCGGCATCGATTGACCTCCAGTGGCCGCCACACTCTTCTCGGTGGCTAACTGCAGTTCCTTTTGTAAACCGCTGCGCAGATGCGTGTACAGCTCAAGGGCAGGAATGCGTTGGATGAGGGCGCAAAGCTCCACCACACGATACTTTATTGCCTGATCGGTGGCTGTGCGCGTGGACAGAAGTTTCTGTTGCAGGTCCTCGTTAAACTTGAGTGCCACTCGTTCAAGCTGTTCCGTGGAACTGGGTGTGACTTGCTCCGACCTGTATACGTAAAGAACACAGAAAAATATGATTAGAATCTTGATAGGGATTTAATCTCCATCTAAATGCAACTAATTCCTATCTACAAGTCCCGTGTTTGACCCTTGCCCCACAGCCACCCCGCCGCTGCTTTCTCTCGCCATGGCTACTCACATTATTCTGTCTTCGATCCAGGGCGCCAAGCTGAGACGCAGGTCGAACAGACCCTTCTCATCATAGTAAGCCGCCATCCGCTGCTCACAGTCGGCATGGCTGGCGATGCGCTTCCACAGGCTCATGCTCTTATATGTAAGTGGATGTGATATATATGTACAACTGAATGAATGCGGTTGTTGGGGTGCAGCTTAGAGGGCTGGAATGGTATTTTTGTTTTGTGATTGGGTTTAGTGTGGCTGCTCTTGACCTGACCCCAGGTCCGGCTTCAGACTTCCACAAGCAAATGAGTTTGATTCGTCCATAAAATGCAGTTGATTGTTTATTTTTGGGTCTGTTATTGATATGAATGATTGGTGTGTAAGTCGACGACTATAAATAAAACACACAAGCATACGGAATAAATGTATAAGTGTTGGGAGTATTATATGGTAAGATGATAGTCAATTTGTATATGAAATGTATGTAGTTTTCTAGGAAGTTTGCGTAGGTAAGCAGCTGATGTAATCCAGGAGAGTCGAGACGGACTACACAGGCACCATAAAAAGTAATGTAATAAAAATTCCTAGTGCTTGACAAATGTCACTTTGTTACCCTATACACACTGCAGCTATATGCTATAGTCATCCGATTTTGACAAAACTTTGTAGAATTGTGTAAAAGTAGAAATAAAAAAAGTATATGCCAATGATAAGGACGTTTCCATTGAAAAAAAAAAGTTTTTCTAACTAAGACTACTTTTCAGACTTTACTTTTCTATGTCAGCTATACTATAGAGATGTCCGATTTCGACCATACTAAGAAATAAGAAGTTTGGAGGCGTTTCCATTGAAAACAAAAAAGTTTTTCTCACTAAAACTAGTTTTTCGACCGATCGTTCCTATGACAGCTATATGCTATAGTCATCCGATCCGCCCGGTTCCGACAAATGTGCAGTGTATATGTACTCAAAAATTTCGTGCAAAGTTTGGTGAAGATAGTTTTCAAACAGACGGAGGAGATTGCATAGAAACAGACAAACGGATGAACAGACGGACAGGGCTAAATCAACTCAGATCTTCATGCTGATCAAGAATATATATATGTTAAGTGATCAATTTTATAATAGTCCTTCTGCGTTCCTTTATAATGATTTCAAGTATAAGTCCCAATATAAGAACTATATAAAACCTGTTGGGCATCAGAAAACCAAAGATGAAAACCGTGAACCGAATCTATAATCCTATAAAAACACTAGAAACGGTTCGAATAATTTCTTCAATTTTCCTAAAACGCATTTTAAATCTTTTAATTTGTCTCACTAAATTCAACTAATAGAACAAGTTTTGCCTTGTGAGTAGATTTAGTAGATTCTAAGAACTGAGAGCATATATCGATTCCAAATTAACTTTTGAAGTAATTTTGCTTAATATTTGGCGAATTTTCTAACGATGTGTTGTGTTTCAGGCATTTTAAATTGTGAAGAAGGTTCGGTCCTGAGGCTTAAAACCATTTTGAAATAAAAGGTGCGGTACCCAGAGCCAAGGATTTGGTTTGTTCATAGCAGAATTTTCCCTTCAATTCTGAGTTTGAACTATAAGAACTGCAAGGGTAAATAAATTTCGGCGGAGCTGAAGTTAATTTTTGTCTAATTGCTTTAAATAAATGAAGTTAAACCAATAGAAATTGGTACAGAAGATTCTTTATCAGTTATAACACTCAATATTAAAGAGCTATTGGATAGAAATTTGCTTGATCTGTTGACAAATTTCGTTAGGCTAGAAAAATATCCATCCCTAAATGTGGAAAGAATTTTGTCATTCTCATATATCGTTTTGAAAAATTGGTTGCAATGAAGTCCAATATGAATTTAATTGATTATGAAAATAAATGTTTTACTTTTCTAAGGAAACCATGTACGTGAGAATGGGGCTTAATTATATACAGTTGGGTATTTGTTCCAAACATTGGATGTCTGAGCATTCCAACTTGTTAATTACTTTTTGCTTACACCTACAAATAAATGAGTAATTCAACATTTTAAGCCCAATTACTCAATATGCACCCCTTTTTAGGTAGAATTATTTAAATAATTGTAAAAGTAATTGCATATGATAAAATTAACTGAGCAATCGTAGTTCCAAGTTACAATTACAATTACTTTAAAACCATAATCAGGAATTGTTTTTAATTATCTCAATATTGGTAATGATATAGCTCTGGTATGAGGTGAAAGCTACTAACAAACCAAGTTATTTAATAGGTCTATTCTCCTTCTCTGTTTCCAAGAACATTTTCTGATCCGAACCAGTAGTTTAAAGTCTCTTTGAACCATGTTACCAAACCAGTCCTAGCTAAAACTAATAATTATCGTACTCGCTTGCTGAAAACTCCAGCCTGAAAACAAAATTACTCTACACGCTGTCAAGTGATTAACTTGCATGTTTTCGTCCACTGCAGGGTCCATACAGCTGCTTCTATCATCAGTCAACTTAAGGCCAATAGCTGCAACCAAACAATTGGTGTTCTTTTAAACTTTAAGCAGAAGCTTAAGCTCAGGAATTCTCAGTTACTAAACGGTTATTGCAATGAACTTGAAATGGATAGCGGATACTGGAGATTGCTTGGCTTAACCAACTCAAATCATCAGTTTATTCCAGAGCCTATTATTCCGTTTCGTAAATTTTATCATTTTGAATTAAAAAAGTTGGCCAGAAAAAGGACAAGTTTAATTACCACAACTTATTCACAAACAACAACTCGCACGCAAATGAAAAAGTAAACAAAACGACGCGTATTTGAACCACAACAGGTGTGAAAATTAATTGCACAGAGACCGGGAAAGTCAAGTCCAATTTCCAAAGGGAATACGACTGTGTTTAGCGGTGATAAGACAGCCTTGATGACGGTGGTCACTTCACAAATATAATATAGCATATGTGGGCCTGGGCCGACTTGGGTTTGTCGCCAAAACGTGACCACAAAAGCAAACAACACACAACACATAAACAAACCCAATCCCCCATCCCCGGCGTGTTTGTTTTTGTGGTCGATACGCTAATTTTCGTAGTTCCCCGGAAAAAAAGGCCAGCAGCAAGACGTAGCACGTAGCAAATATGAATGGCTGAACAGCTTCTACAGGCGATGAAAAAAGTGGTGAACAACAAGGCAAACCAGTCCAGGCCCAACGAAATTAGATAAGGATCTAATGACTGAAAAACACACACAAACTCAGAAAAATGCAGCCAGAGTCAAACAAAAGGAGATGAGAAAACAGGTCGCGGTCGCCCTGGGTTTTTGGGCAGGTACCAAAATCGGATGTGCGGTTCACTAACGACCACAGCGAGTCGGAGAGTTTAGGTAGATGCCGCCATCTCCACTCTACAGGTTTCTTTCTATTCATAAGTTGCTGCTGCCCTCGAGACTCTTTGGCCTAAAGTAGTTCAAGGTTTTGTGTTGCCTCTAATATGCCAAGTCAGTGGAAAGAAAGCCAATTCAAAGTTGACAAACGAAAATACAGTTTAAGGGAAAATGTTCCATTAATTTTATATGGTCTTATCTATTGCGAAAGCTCTTTTAATTTTATATGCTGAAAGTGGCAGACTTTAGTGCAATCAAGGTCATCCATTGGAAACCGAAAACTTTCAAAGACGTTTGGCATTTCTGTTTATCCGGATCAATTGATTTTAATGCGAAATTTCAATATGCATTTGGGTGTTATGTGACATTACAAAGAAAGAGGCTGACAGGTGGCAATTCAAAAGCGCTTCGTTTACAAACAAAAACCAGAGAACAAATAGCACAGATTAGTTTCAAACCCAAACATAGTTAAGTGTATATTATTGCTCAAGCGATATTACTTTTGCCTCTAGTATTTAAAAGTGAATGATAGAAACTGAACTAAAATGCAAAAATGTTGCCACCTTTACTTTTATATACCGCAATCGGATGGACTGTTGTTGATAAGTCGAGCCGGCATGGTACATTTTGAGTTTAAGTAAATTACAAAGAAAAGCAAATTATTTTGAAGTTGTTAAAACCATCGAAGTTTACTGGAAATTTGTCCATAACTGATAGCAGGTTAACAAAAAGAAAGAAAAAACTAGAAATCAAAGATAGACCGTATTGATAAGTTGATAAGCTGTTCAGCGTATTTATAACGATGAAAGGGTATGGGTATATTAACTTAGTTTACTCGTTTGCAAAGCAAAAAGAAAAAAAATTGCATATTTCCTTTTTTTTCAAAATGAACAACTTTCCTTAATATTAATTCATGAATAAGATATCACAACTTCTTGCGTAATAAATAAAATAAAAAATACATATCTTTTGGTAATCTAATAAAAATGCATTTACAGCCATGCACCCATTTTCACCTTACTTTTCTGATTTGGACATGTAAACACATGAATTTCACGTTCAAATTGTAGTAGTTTATATGTGTGTGACAAAAAGTTCTATGGTAACTAGATAAAGTCCAGTTTTCAGTTTTCAATTCGTAATATGTTTTCAAATTTTGTAGATTTCATCTAGAAGCCACAGATATAAGTGGCATTTTCCATACAAATGAAAATTCAAGTGTTCACGTGCTGAAATCGCAGAATTAAGGTGAAAATGGAAGCACAGCTGTTAATCTATATTTTGTACTGATTTGAAGGTTTGATCTATTGATTTTAAGCGAGTCATATAACATCTTAATTGCTTAAATAGATCTGTTTACTGTAAAGATATGACTATTTTAAGATATCGAAACTATCGATAATATCAATATCGGAATGATACTTCTGTATATAAATATAAATATTTTGAAATAAGGTCGGCAACGAAATTTCCTTTTGAAAACTCTATAATACTTTTCATACTGATTTGATACTGTAGTATATAAAGTGTGAACCGGCTGGGAAACGCTTTACACATTTTAAACCGGTTAAAACTTAGGGTATTCACTAGCCCTCGTAAAATGGTAAAATGTAAGCCAGATGTTTAGACGAGCTATTATTTGAGTGCCAAAACTTGACTAGTGAACATAAAACAAAATTAGAATGCCAAGACAAAGGGTACAACAAGCTTTGATTAAGCGAAAAATTGACTTGGCTTTTAAGAAATAGTATGCAAAATAGCTGCTTCAATAAGGAAAATTAAAACAATGTTTGTGGTGTGGCGGCTCTTTCGGCCTTGTTTTCAACTATTTTTTTTCCTTTTTTTTATAGCTCGGACATTTAAAAATATTCTCTTAAAAGGATTTTTTGAAATTCCGAATTTTTCGGAAATTTCGAAATTTCGGAGATATGACAATTTTGGTGACCCAAGGTGACATAATTTTTCCTAGCAACTGCAAACTTTAAACGCAGTTTTCTCGAAACCACGTTTTTTGACCTGGTTGGCAAGTTTGCGCGAGTTTTATTGAACCGATTCTGATGAAGAAGGCCCTACCTCAACTGTTAAAAAAACAGTTTTTTTCATATTTTTTTTACACCAGACTGCAAAAAAGAGGTTTAAAATCGATTTTTCAACTTTGAATGGCCATAATTTTGTGAATTTTTTTTTGTATATTTCTTATGATTGAGGTAAGGGCGATAGTGACATTAATTTTGATCAAGAAAACGTTTTGCTTTATTATTTCCGATGTCTGGGAGTCCCGGAATCGTGCCAACCATCACTACATCTTTTTTTTGGAGAGCGATATTTCAAAGCCGATAACTTATTGAACAGTCACTCAATACAAAAAAAAATAAATGTCGAAAATTTCTTTGAACAATTTAAAACAAAATTAAAAAGCTCTTATAGTTTTCTTTCCACGATGTTTTAAAAGAAAGTTCCTAAGAAGCGGGTTGCAACTCTTTTCATCAAAAATATGTCTAATTTTTTACCAAAAATGGCTCAACCCAATAAGATTCCATGAACCAAGCTTGAAACCCAAAACCTTAAGTTTAATAAGTAAACGAACCAGTACGAAAACAGAACCTTAGGATTGCTTTGATCTCTAGGTTTTCAGCTCAGTGATAATGTATTCTTTAACAAGTGTTAAATGACATTTCATCTCCTTAATGGGCCTCTTTTTTCAATAGACATGATTACACTTTCTGAGATTTTCTTTCTAATTTGCGCCCAATAAATAAAAGTTTTATTTATTTACCTAAAAATGTAGTCAAAACTATTATTTTAGCTCCTATCAAAAAGTTATACTTGGCAACTCTGGGAAGGTTCTGCTTGTAGAATTTTTCAGATTGCGGTATTTAATGTCAACTGAGGTTGAGTGGCAAATTGATATGACAGCCTTCGGTAGGTTTTGCGAGCAAATATTGAAATGCAAATTCCGTTATTAAAACCAATTAATTATTTGATTCAGAAAATTCATGTTTTTTACACATCCCAAACTACTTTTGCTATTAATATTATTAGTGTGGTGGCTGTAGTCAAATCACTTCCGAAAATAGGAGAGACTTAAAAACAACCTAAAGAGTTTTCAGTGATACCGAGAATTGTTTTGGGGTTGCAATTTTATTGGAAAAGATTTCCGTGACATCTCTGAATAAGTTAGATATTTTATGAGACTCTTAAAATTTCTTTCGAAACTATTTTAAAAAAACTTTTAAAATTAGTAGATATGATTTTGTTATTCGTTTATAATTGCAATTGTTATTCTAAGTAAAATTGGTAAACTACATCAATCAATACAGTTTAACGAAAACAATTTCAAGGGTACAAAATCTTCAACCAAGTCGAAATTAGCTTCGCCTACTTTTTTTAAACATGATAAGAAAATAATCTCAGCCAAATGAACGCCTAAATAAAAACGAGACAGCCGTTTTTGTTTTATGCAGAACTGCCGAAATCGGTGCTAGAAGCACAACCCTAAAAATATGTATAATTTGGTGTTTTTTTTTTTGCTGCGTTTGCTGATGTGAAATTTGGTTAATGCTAATTTTATGCAGAAGAACTAAGGTCAAAACCCTATTATTAACACAAACAACTAACCGCAAACATGAATTAAAATTGCACATTAAATATGGATGAGTGCTTGTGGGTATGTAAGGTTGTAACCGACTTATAACTTAATGCGGTGAAAGTACACGAAACCATTGATAAGTAATCTGTCTAAGTAAGAAAAAACATTTTTGTTTTTGCAAATAAATCAACACATTCTGTGATTAGCATTATCGCTCATTGTTCAGAACGTTTTTCTGCGGTATTGCAAAAATTGAAAATTTTGATTCTTAGGTTTAAGATGCTTCAAGCTTAAGGGGGTCTTCTCATTCAAAACCCGTTTTTTGGACCCTTTTTAAAAAAAAACTTATTTGAAAACGCAAAAAATGAAAACTTTTTTTTTTATTGTATTACATTAAAAAGGTTATCAAAAAAAAATTTTTTTGCCTCGATACGAGGGCTGTTCAAAAAAGATAATGAGACTTCAAAGTTGGTGGTTCAAAGGAAAAAAAATAAAAACGGGGTTATAATCAGTATAGATGTAATTCTCGGCTGAACCTCAAAATTAATTTTGTGATTTTTTTGACAAAATGGCGGCCATTAAAAAAAAAAATTTCAATTTCGGGCTTTTTTTTGTAGTTTAGTGTAAAAAAAAATAGTAAAAAATTTTTTAAAATTATGGTCGAGGTTCAGCCGAGAATGGTGACAATTCTGCGTCGATTCCACTTTGTTTCATGAAAATCGGTTCAGTTGAACTGGAGATATCATGGCCGCCAGTTCGAAAAACGTGGTTTCGAGATAAACGCGTTTAAAGTTTGAAGTAATTTTTTTGGAAAAAAAAAAAAAAAAAAAAAATGTTTAAATGCAGTTTTAAAGAGCAGACAATTCTCCGTCGAATTCACTTTGTTTCATCAAAATCGGTCCGGTAGAACCGGAGAAAACTTAACGCATTGGTCAAAATACGAGGGTTTAAAAAAAAGTTGCTCAATGAGAAGACCCCCTTAAGTTTGCAGTTGCTTGGGAATTTAGGTCACATTGGGTCACTAAAAGGACTATATCTCCTAAACTAATTCGAGTTTTCGAAAATCCTTTTGGGGGGATATTTTTGAATATCCAAGCTATAAATAAATGCAAAAAAAAAAAGTCGAAAAAAAAAAGTTGCTCAATGAGAAGACCCCCTTAACGTAATCTCAGATGGGGGCCGCGATTGCCGAAAACGACTATTTCGAAGGGGTTTAGTCGAAACTTGAAAATCAACCGTCAACTACCTACTATTTGTTATTGGAAAAGGTTGCCCAAAAATAGCTAACTCTACTTTCAAAAATGGCACAAAAAATGGTAAGGAATAATTTGAAATTGATATTAAAATAGGTGAAAAAATGTACACTTTACTAATGGTTTATTCATACAAAAGTGATTGGTCAAGTGATCTACAGTGGTAATGGGACAATTGTTTTGCAAACAGTCTCTGTTGCTACAGAATTCAAAATTATTCTTCTGACATGGAAGCGTGATTGCACTAATTGCAGGATCCGGAATGTCTGGAATTTTTGGAAGTCCGAACACACAAAAAACTAATAAGGGTTTGGTTCAAAAAATTATTTTATTCTCATGCTCAGCCGTCCCAGCTATGGTATTACGTACAGTTTACTTCCTCGCAATGGAAATGGAATTTGAAGGGACACCCAAAAAATAATACAAGAGAGAACAGGGAGAGGCCCAATTATTTTACTGATCTGGATGATGCCTTTGCTTAATGAGTCAGGTTGAAACAACAACAAAATTCGTTCGATAGGTTTGAAAATCTCTGGTCACACCATTATTAAATCACATAAAGAATTGCGCCCTGAACCTAACAGAGTTTATGTATCAATTTATTTTCATTCCTATAATACTGATTTATTCGAATGTATTTGGGCATTTGAAGACAAAAGTTAAAACACGCGAAAGGGTTTCTTTTAACGCGCTTAAACACTTTTTTCATCTTTTGTTTACACTTAATTTTCTCTCATTTTTTGTTATTTGCTGTTAAAAGCGTGTAAAACGCAAAAATTATGCGTCTTTTTTGCTTTGCTCAACAACAAACAAAAATCAACAACTGTACGAGATAGACGACAGGAAACAGGGAGGCGTGGGGGAAGCCAGGGGAGCGCTGGGTCGCCAGTTCGCAACGAAAGCGATGCGATAACCGGTAGTTAAATGGCGGTAATTCAAGAGTCTCAGACACTGTCGATTTATAACCCAATAGAACGTGAGTGCGAAAGAGAAAGAGACAGCAAGGGGGAGAAGTAGTGGTGTCTAATATTTCTAACAGTCCTACATATAAAGGCAGAAAATATTTATTATAGCAGACTGATACGAATGAATACTTGTCTGTACGTATTACACACCACGTCGACAAATAACAAATGTATATACAACGATTTTTTTTTTATGAATAAAATCGATTTAAAGATGCACAACAAAATTTAGCTTAAATTTGCATTGACGTCGTCGTCTGCTGTTGCTGCTCAGTTCCACGAAATCGTTTGCATAATATTAGACAATGTTTAATAAAATTAAAGGCTTTTCAGTTCAGCAAACTTTTTGTAATCAAACTTCTCTGCACGACCTTGAGTTTTCATTATTTCCACAATAAGAAAAAAAAACCTGTGCCAATTCAACCTTGAAAATGTGCAAAGAAAGTGCTGGCCGCAGTGAAAACTCAAACTGGTTAGGCAACTTTTGGCTTCCGTAAACAAAAAGCAAATCTAAGTCAATTTAATATTGGAAAAACCCAAGAAAAATATTCAATGCAATTGGGTGCAAATTGTTTGAGCTACATTTTTGTTGCTGATCGCATCGAATAGATACATACACACATAAACACCCACGCTCACCAGCTGCTTCAACAGAATATCATCAACGCAAACAAAAGCAAAAGGCAATTTGCCAACAAACAAAATGGAAACGGAAAAATATGTCTAATGGCATTTTTAATATTATGGTTAATAGAATAAAAGATCCTCTCCAATTTAGATTAGTCTACTTGTATTGCAATGATGACTCAACATCAGTTGTAGGCAAAGACTAGGTTAAATACTGCAGAGCTTGTAAAACTAAATCCATAAATAATCTTCTGTATACACAAATGTCTTCCTTCTCGTGATTTAATTCAAACAAAAAAAAGTTATCTTGTACCGAGGGAGCAACTGAGATAAACAAACCTTATGCATAGATACAAGAAGATCCCCGCATCCAACTTCGCACACACACACACACAGAAGCCATCAAAAAACATTTAGATGTTCCGAAATAAACCGGAAAGCTTTATATATCTCAGAAATGTTTATGGAAGGTTTTACAGCTGATAAGTTAACTTGAAAGTCATAAAACCAACAAGTGATCAACTGTACTAAGGTGAATATGAAATTTAGAAGGCAGTTTTTAAACGATTTCTAAAATATTCCCGCTGTTTAGTTTACTTAGTTTCCATGTAAATATAATCATCTGTTTAAATCAGTGGTGTCCAAACTCACACACAATCACCAAACTTGCGGAGAATGCATATTGAAATAACTTAAATTAAGTAAAACGCTTATTATATTAATCTCCAGAACTCAGTTATCGTGTTGTGTATGGATTTTACCAGAGTGGGATTCTCTCTTTACAGCGCTGAACCCGAAAAAGTATGTATAGAATGTATAGAAACATTCTTGACGAATGTTTAAGTCCTGCTACAACATTCGTTAAATAGGGTGCGTTCAGACACTCAGGCAGGTTGCCATATATATATGTGTATTGGTGTGCGAAATCAAAGCGACACAGCCCAGCTTTGAACTGCCCTGCTCGACGTCTGGGCATCGAATGCAAGCAAAGAGAGCGCTGCTTACGCTCATATGCCCGACTTCGGCATGCGCTCGACTCGTGTGCTTGTAAATAGCCGATTGCGCTCGGCCCCTGGGGGCTATGAAGGAACATCGCTGATCTAGAGAAAGCGACCTACAGTTTCATTGAATTAAAAATTTGGGTACCTAGTCGGGAAGGGATGGGATTAAATTACTCAGATTAAAACTGTGCCAAATACTACATTTCTGTTTGTACAATCGGCGGGGTACCAAACTGCATTGTTAAGAAATAAATTAATACAAAAATCATAATTCCGCTTGCAATGGGACTAGAACTTACTTAACTGCCATTCACGTAACTTTGGTGACTATTTTCTAAAAAAATAACTGAAAATTCTAAACTTAGTTCTAGTGTCAATTTCTAAACTTAGTTCTAGGTTTCTCGTTTTTATACTCTGTATCAGAGGTACACAGAATATAATAACTTTGTGCAAAAATATGTAACAGGCAATTGGAAACATCTCCGACCCTATAAAGTATATTAATTTCCTAATCGGCATCAACAGTCGAGCCGATCTATATACTTGCAGGCAGATTAAATTTATTTTCAATTTTTGCCACGCCCCCAACCGCTCTCGCAACTTAGAAAAAACGTCATGTCTCCATCAGTTTTATAGATAGAAGGTTCGAACCTTCTGGACATATTTTGATATCAAGATTATTCATCGATCCGTTAAAGGAATTGGATGAACAGTTGTCGAGCTATAACTTATAAGGAAAACAAACAATTATGGGCAGCCCCGGTAATGGGCAGCACTTCACAGGTACAGATTATATTATAGTCGGACTTGACCGACTTTCTTTCTTGTTTTTTAGTGTAGAAAATAAAATTGGAATATTTTTAGCGGTTTCAAAATAAATTGAGCAATGCCAAGAGGAATCAATCTGTAAAGTAAGGACTACCTGATCTAATAAGATTTATTTGCCATCTTTAATACAAACAAAAACTGTCTCGTGATTCGAATCAGGGTCGATTAACAGTGTGTTCTCAAGACTGTGGAAAAAATTTTAAATAGAAACAAATTACTCATTTGCTTGCACACGAGTATACACATGCACGAGTATTCACTCATACAAAAGCAGATTTGCGAATTTTATCAGGTCTGCAAAATGGTCGTCTTCAAGTTCGCTAATCCGAGAGTGAAGACTGTTTATCGTCAAAAGATTTCTGGCTTTTGCCGAAAGTTTTCAAAAGCGTTTAGGTCTCTGTATCGCCGACCAAAGTACCTATTTTGAAATCTATTTTCTTTAGAGTCTCTGCTTCCCAATCTAAAACGACCACCATTGAAACCTACTTAAACTTCTACATTGCTGGAAAACCGCAAATTTGAGTTGATTTTCAAGTATGACATTTTGAAAAAATCGATTAGAAATGACATAAATAACTGTTCAACTAAGTTTGGTGACCAGTCCACAATCTTGACAGAGCTTTTCTGAAAAACGACTCTTAATGTTACCTTAGGCTTTCCCTGGGTTTATGTATTTGCTGATATGATAGTGGCTTATACAAACATTGTAATTATAATTATTCATCAGATTAATTAATGTTTTCAAATTATTATCAAGTCCCCAACCGCATATAAAAATAATTTCGAAATTTGCGACCTTTTTTCGACTCAAATTCTTTTGTTATTACGATTTTGTTTAAAGTTTCGCTGTGCTCCTGTCAATTTCTTTTATGTATAACCATTCTATAATGCCTAACATTTGTGGCGTTTTCTATCAAGGTGGTAGTAAGTGCATTTGGGGTGGCCTGGCCCCACTGGTGGCCATTTAACCATTCTTATGCACACCAACCATATGCATTACGAGGGTTCTCCGTCTTTGCCTTTTGCTTTGTTGTTTCAAGCGCTTGAATTTTTTTTTGCTGCTTCGACATTTATGCGGCCGGCACATTTAGTTTG
This sequence comes from Lordiphosa collinella, assembly GCA_018904265.1. Lineage (NCBI taxonomy): Eukaryota > Metazoa > Arthropoda > Insecta > Diptera > Drosophilidae > Lordiphosa > Lordiphosa collinella. The sequence continues at coordinate 123,497 of JAEIFV010000042.1, read as the reverse complement.
TATTTTTTTTTTTAATTTTTTATAAGCAACACACACACATACACGTACGCTTAGTGCCGTTTTGTGGTATTTGTTTTTGAACTCATAAAAGTTTAATAAGACTGTGTGGTTGTGTGTTTCGATGTGCAAGTGTGAGTCTGCCTGTTTTGCGACAAACCGAAACCCGCCCAACGCCCCCTCCCTTACTCCTACCGTCGTTCCTCTGCCTGCCACCGAGTGTTATTTAAGTGTAATCATTTATTGTTGTTTCTTGGCTGACATTTTTGTCGATGCTTTTTCTCTTTATCGAGCAATCGGGGTATATTAGGCTTGTGAGAGCGGAGCTGCGTTAAAACTGTATTTCTCTTTTTTTATACCCTGTTCCCATTGAAAATGGGAAAAGGGGGATCATGAAGTTGTGCAAAAGTATGTAACAGATAGAAGGAAGCATTTGCGACCCTATAAAGTATATATATTCTTGATCAGCATCAACAGCCGAGTCGATTTAGCCCTGTCCGTCTGTCCGTCCGTCTGTCCGTATGAACGCGTGTTTCTCAGAGACTATAAGAGCTAGAGCCACAAATTTTTGCATGTAGATAGGTGTATACCCGATTCAAAACGAGTTTGTTTCAGATTTGGAAAATTCCTCCCCCTCCCCCCTTTAAGCGCAAAAAACTGTCAGAGCCACAATTTTAGATAGACCTTCCAAACTTTACATATATCAAGTAAGGCCCAATATCTATCTATTCTGAAAAGATCACTAAGATCGGACAATAAACACCGAAGTTATATACGAATCAATTTTGCTTGTGGGAGAGAGGGGGGGGGTCTTGCATTGTCAGTTATCGCGCGCGGCCGCATGCCATGCGTTTGTGTGTATGTTGGAGTGTGTGTATGTGTGAGTGTTTGTTTATGTAAAGGAAAACACACGAAATCAAGGGAACAGGGTATTTTGTAGTCGGGGCACTCGACTGCAGCTCCCTTACTTGTTTTTTTTGATAACGAGTGCAGAATTGTCGAACAAAACAAAAACTACGAAAAAAATTATATATTGAAATGATTAATCAACAAAAAGAAACAATTTTTATTTGGTTTTTTTTTAATTGTATTCCAAAGATTTAAGGTATAAACTCAGTATGATTCTATATGTTATAATGGAAACAATTGACGAACAGAAAATGGGCGTTACCGGAAATTAAATTCTGTGTAGATTCTGTAAAAAAAGATTTTCTTATTCTCTTGGCATTTGAGCTATTAATTTTTCCCTCAAGAGAAAAGGACTTTCATGTGGGGACTAGTGTTGTGGAAACCATCGATAGCACTATCGATACTATCGATAGTTGTCAATTTAGCCAATCGTCGATTGTTAAGACCCACTATCGATACTATCGGAGCTGAAAATTGCGCATTTCTAGAAACGTTGTAAGTGCGTGCAACCTTTTAAAGAAAAAAATATAATTTGGTTGAGTATGACGTTTTAAAACTGGACTGCATTCAGAAAGCACATGTTAAATCCAAGATAATTGTTTAATATTTTAAGAGCAGCGATATTGCTTCTTTTAAACTGAAAGCGGCGCAGAAAACGATTGATTATTATTGATCATTTCCATTATATGCTGTCTATATGCTGAACTACTTGAAGCAGCGAAGAATCTGAACACCCAAGAAGGTAAATTGGTCTGTCATGTGCTTCTTGAAAGAATAAATACGAGAACTTCCCACAATGAGAACCGAACTATGACAAAAAAAAAAGACCGTTTTGGACCCCAGATTTAGGAAGGACGGATTCCGGTAGGTGTGGAAAACGCAGATTTCAAAAACTGCGGGGCGACCTCAACAATACCAAAATTAAAATAACGTGTTTTTAGCAAAACAAATTATGTAAAAAGGTTGGTTATGTGGATTCTAAAAAGGGGAAAAATTATTAGTTGTATTTTTAAGTTTGCGATACACAGTTCAACAAATATTGGGTCCATGCGGGCCGGGGAATGAAATTGATACCGTTCGATGGAGTTTATGAAGCTGAACACAAGTCAGTTTTCAGAATTGCTCAATCACGTCAAGTTTTTGAGAAATCAATGGTCAAAGTTGTTAAAAGTGTATAAAATGGCACTTTTCAAAAATTGTTTAAAAAGCAATCTTGAACTAAATGATGCGCTTGAAAATTTAGATGCATATAGGGAACTATAATCTTTGGACGACAATAAGCCAAATTCCTGGTTGTTGGCCCAGGATAAATTAATAAATTAAAAAAGATTTACAATTTATATTTTCCTAACAATCATCCTAAAATAGCTGTGTGTCAGTAGGATCTTTTTCATCTTAAGGTAAAAAAATTTTTTATTAAACGTTGGGGGGAGGTATTTTACATGTAGAAAATGTGTCCAAAGTTTCAAATCAATCCGTCAAGTAGTTTTTAAATGGGAGTGAACACGGACTTTGAAAACGAAGTTTTGAGAAAAACGTGTTTAAACAACATATGGGACAGTCGTACGAATTTATTAACCTTAATCATAAAGAAAAACAAAGATAAATTTTAAAATAAATTTGTTCATATTGGTTTTTGAATAGAATTTTAGTAGCCCTATTTTTAATGTATTAGCTGCGAGTTGTAGAAGGAGAAGGTCCCAAGATACTGGCAGACAAAATGGAATACGTTATGTGACAGAATATGAAAATCTCCGAAACCCTTTCGAGTTTCCTAATACAAATAATTTTAGTACGATCTGCAATCATGTAACTATATGTTTAGAGCTGATTCGTTGAAAAATAAATGTTGGTGTTTTTTATATTTGACTCATTATGATACGTTACATGACACACGTTATGTGACAAATTTTTCTCTATGATTATATTTGTGGTTTCTTTTATAATGCCAAAAAAACTTACTTTTAATTGCATTCACATAGTTTGTTGTGGTTTCTTATGCAATGTTTATTTACTCTTTGTACCCTTAAAATGATTTTAGAGAGCAAAATTTAATTAAATCTATAGGTACTTTCTTAGGAAAAAAACCTGCAAAAAAATGATAAAAATAAGAAAAATGGTGATTGCTCGACTTTGCAATTGAAAATCTCGAAATGGAATATGAGTAAATTTAAGATTGGCTTTTAATTTGTTGGTCTCGGTGGACCTTTCTGTGGAAATGCCCATATGCGCCTTACACGTATAGAGCGCGGGCACCCCAGAATTGGACAATAACTTCGCGAGTTTTGCTCAGATCGACTTGAAATTTTGGGAAGACATTCTTGAAATGTTTAACAATAATTAAAGCAAAAAAAATTTATATTTTTGGTTTGACATCTGGAGATTTCAACCGTTTGGATTCTAACAGTTGGCAGCAACACTTGAAGTTTATTTTGCGGTTAGAATTTGATAAATTCGATACACTCACCAAAAGTTAACAATTCATTTTGAGCATAATTTTATTCTTATCAATGAGCTTTATCGAAAATAAACGATATTCTAATAGCTTGTAACTGTTTATCGGTTCTTAGAATTGCTATACATGTCAAATGCAGCTAATTTATTGCCCTGATATAAAAGCTGTAATCTAGAAAAAATCATTAAGACTTAGTAATTTCCTAAGAAATAGCTTCATCATTAGTTGCTTTTATTAATCTGCAATTATTTAAAATGAACTAAAATTGGGGATAAAGCCCTTGATAAAGCCCTTCGCTATATGGTATTTCCGCTATGAGTATGTCCGTCGGACAAAAGTAAAGTAGGGATGCAAACGTAAAATATTTTTGCGGAGCTCCGATTCGTTGGTTCGAACCAAATGCTTAATGTTTAATATTCCAAATTTCTTCATAAACCTTCAACTTAGGCTAGATTCGATGATAGATTTGAAGGTTTCAAAAATCTCACTTTAGTCAGCATCAACAAAGTTTAGCTTCTTTCTTTTGTGAATAGGTGTGAATAGGGTATTATAAAATTGTCCGGATGTTTGTAACGCATAGAAGGAAGCATCTCCGACCATATAAAGTATATATATTCTTGATCAGCATGACGAGCCGAGTTGATTTAGCCCTGTTCGTCTGTCCGTCTGTTTCTATGCTCCTCCGTCAGTTTTAAAGCTATCCTCATCAAACTATGCACGAAGTCTTTTGGTACAAATACGCTGCATATTTGTCGGAACCGGCCGGATCGGATGACAATAGCATATGGCTGTCATGGGAACGATCGGTCGAAAAACTAGTTTTAGAGAGAAAAATTTTTTTGTTTTTAACGGAAGCGCCTCCAAACTTCGTATTTCTTAGTTAACTATGCTTTTTCATGATTCCACCATATTTGTTCGGAATCGGACATCTATATCAGGGGTGCCCAGAACGAGCTTACCAGCGCGTAAAAACCAATACACATACACCAAATATATTTGAAGCAATAACAACAAAATGAGATAGAGAGGGAGAACCGATTTTTGATTTTGTGTGTGTGGGCTCGCGTTCGGCCGCGTTCATAAGCATTTTGTTGTTGTGTTCGAGTTTGCGAGAGTCATCGGAGAGAGGGAGAATAGAGACACACATGAAGTTGTTGTTGCAGGTCAGAGCGCGACAACAACAAAACATAGAGCACGCATAAGATTTGTTTTTGGTTTTTGCTGGCCTTATGGCTCGCGCAAATGTTACGCGCAGGATCCCGCGTAAAACAACAACACGCGCGTGTCTCGCGTAATGGGCATGGGCGCCCCTGATCTATATAGTATAGATGTCATATAAAAGTAGAGTCAGAAAAGTAGTCTTAGTTAGAAAACTTTTGTGTTTTCAGTGGAAATGTCTTCAAAATTGACATGTATTTGTTTTATATGCTCCCACTCAATTTTTTAAAGTTTGGTCAAAATCGGATGACTATAGCATATAGCTGCAATAGAAACGATCGGTCGAAAAACTAGTTCTTGTGAGAAAAACTTTTTTGTTTTCAATGGAATCGTCGCTTACGTTGGCATTTACTTATTTAATATACTTTTACACAATTCTACAAAATACAAAATGGGATGACTATAGCATATAGCTGCAGTATGATCGGTCGAAAAAGAAGTTCTAGTGTTCTAGTGTTGGTTTGTTATGCTTTTCCATGATTCCACTTAATTTGGTCGAAATCGGACTTCTATATAGAATAGCTCCCATGGAAAAGTAAGGTCCGAAAAGAATTCTTATTTAGAAAAACAAACTGCAAGGGTATACAAAACTTCGGCCGAGCCGAAATTAACTTTCCCCTATTTTTTACAATTATTTAATAAGATGGCAATGATTTAGCATCCCTTACTATATCGACCAGAGAAAACTGAGAATTTAGAAGGTTGGAAACCTGCCATATATAAATCATTTTTGTTAATCAAAGCTTAATTAGTATTGAGTTGCCGAATTGGCCTTTGTTGAGTTCACTTTCAAAAGTAGACGATGTATAAAGTTATATCCGAATCAAACGTTTTAAGGATCTGAACATCTTATAAATTTTAACAGCTTTAAGTACCATACTGGGCTTTTTCCACACTAAAACTAGTTTTTTCTAATCAAAAGTAAAGAAATTCTGAATATTCTTTTGAATATTAAATACATTTACTGTTTTTTCAGTAAAGTTGGGGAGAAAGCTTGCGCAGAACCAAGGATCGAACCAAAAACTTCTCCAAAAAAAGTTGAACCTTAAATTTCCGAACAATAACCACTGGAAAATTTTGGTTCAAACCCGTAAACCGGAGAAATGTATTGGGTTTGTAGAACTGGATTTTCGTTTTTAGAGCCTTGGCGAAATCGAAACTACTTTTTAGAGAGGAAAATGATAAGAGCCGCCGTTCGCTTAGAGAGATGTCCCTTCACAAGCAATGATTTTGGGAAAATTGAGTACAAAACCTTTTTGCGCAATGCCCAGATCCATTTGCAGTCTTAAACATCGTGAAAAGAGTAGTGAACTCACTTACCCTAAGGGACGTTAAAATAGTGACTAAGCAGACACTCATTTCTAAAGAAAAGAAAAACAATCTCGTAAACATAGTACAACTGATCAGTGTTGCCATCTTTTGTCGAAAAAAAAACGTTTAAAACAGCTGAAAACACGTAAGGGAGCTGTAGTCGAGTGCCCCGACTACAAAATACCCTGTTCCCTTGATTTCGTGTGTTTTCTTTCTCACACATACACAAACTCCAACATACACACAAACGCATGCGCGCATGCGGCCGGATAACGCAAGCCCCCCCTCCCCACCGAACGTCGTATATAACTCGGGGTTTTGTCCGATTTTATTGATCTTTTAGAATAGAAAGATATGGGCCTTACATGATGTATTAAGTCTCGGGGTCTAACTTAATGGGCTCGGCGTTTTGCGCTAGGGGGAGGGGGAGGGAATTACCCAAATCTGAAACCTCGTTTGAATCTGGTATACACCTACCTACATGCAAAATGTGGCTCTATCTCATAGTCTCTGAGATCGACGCGTTCATACGGACAGACGGACGGACGGACAGACGGGTATATAGGGTCGCAAATGCTTCCTTCTATCTGTTACATACTTTTGCACAACTTCATGATTCCCCTTTTCCCATTTTTAATGGGAACAGGGTATAAAAAGCCTGAACTTCCGCTGCCTCTTGTTTCCAAATTTTTCACGCAGTCCGGTTTTAAAAAAGCTAGAAATGACGGGGAAAAGGCTGATCTGGCAACACTGCAACTGATTTATTCTTGTTTTCATGATTTCTATAAAAATTACGGACATCACAATATGCCCCATAATCGGTCAAATTTTCATTAACAAAGATCAAATTCTGTGAAACGTTTGAGGTCTGCTAACTTAATGCTTATGTTAGTATTAAGGAAAAATAATTTTTTTAAATTTTTAAGCTTTCACGAAATCTAGTCCAACTAAATTTTTAATATTCAAAATTTGGTCAGTGGGAGAAGGAGAACTCAAGTACGAAAAACTATCCGCTTTTTTTAAAACTATCCCCATTTAAATCCAAGGAACACGGCTGGGATGACGAAAGGTAACATGTTCCTTAACTTATTCCATTTACTGGGAAATAAAATCTATGGAGGTTCGAAAAGTTCCTCAATGCGCAATACTTTAACTTATGAAAATTAACAACAAATACACATATACATTGTACATACACATACTTCCCTCAACTGATACTAACTTTGCACTTTATGATTAGCAGTCAGACCACCACAGGTTATCTGTTGGACGACTTCGGTTCATGCAAATGCTTTAAATCTAAAGTCAAGTTAATATAATACAATAGAAGGGAGGTTATAGCCAGGTAACGTCATTGACACGAACGCTCGCTGACAAGAGTAATTTGTCCAAAATGGGTAAAAAGAAGGCAGTGGACGACGACGACAGCGACGTGTGAGCTCTGCGCGCAGCAACGGAAAGAACGAGCCAAGGAAACCAAGATAAAAGTGTTGAGCGGGCAGAAGTTGTCGACGACGAAGAACGCTGCCGCATGAAAGCAAGAGTAGCATGTGAATATGAGAATGATAGGGCGATAGACTTGGCTAAGTGAGTGAGGATGGGGGAGCAGGGAGCAAGGAGCTAATATAAGCGATAGTGTTGTTGCTGCACACGAAACAAGAATTTTTCTTTTGTTTTTATGACTTTTCCGGGAATTCACCATAAACGAAGACGGCCACGGCGACTCCGACTGCGACAAGAAAAACAATAAGAAACAGGAGTGCAGCAACAACAACAAAAGCACACATGTGGGCCGTTGCTGCTGCTTCTGTCTGCCTGCCTGCCTGGCTATACAACAAATACAATCTCAAGTGGAAACACATGATTCGATGGCAAACAAAAAAAACGAGTATATACTTATATAAAACATATTTGACTCTTTTATAAAAACTTTCAAATGCCTGCAGAACTTTTAGTTGAAGTTTCTGGAACAAGTCCTGCGCAAGCAACGCGTAAATGCAACTACATTCAACGCGTTGCCTCCTGTGGGGCCTACCCGCCCACGCCCTTCCGACATTTGCTTGTTGATTTAACGTGCACAACAATAACAACATGAACTACACACACACATTTGTTGCTCTTTTTGGCCTTCCCCTCTCTCTCTCTCTCTCTTTCTATCTAGTTCTATTTACCTTTTGATATACAAACACAAATGTGTGGATTGGTATTTGGCGGCTGCTGCTTTCGATATACTTGTATAAGTATGTATAGATGTATATACTTTTGTTATGTATTTGCCGATTTATTTTTAAATCGTAAACACATACACACACTCACACATGCACAACACACTTCACTACACTTTTGAATCGCACGCGTCTGGGCTTTTAAAGGTAACTGAATTCAGTTTGTTACATACGTCTATATTAATTAATAGCAGCACTTAAAAATATTAAATATTTTATTCCGCTCTGCTAAAGCGCAGCATTTGCACTAACCAACGCGAATGACCGCACAATTGTAAATAAGTTTATAAATGCTCAGCCTGCGCTCAGCTGGCTCATTTTGAGTTTGAAATGAGAGAAGCGGTAAAGAGTCGATATATTTGCTATCGATAGCTTCGCTGCGAGTTTGTTTATAAATTGAAAACAATAGTGGAACTTCTGAAAATGATTTAGATTTTAGATTTCCTGAAAGCAAATCTAAGTCAGTAGACGCAGCGACTCTTTTTGCGCACTGACTTGATTTAGATTTCGTGATTTGATTTAGATTGACAACTGGCGCTAAGTCAAACAAAGGCGCGAGTGAAAAATATGCCTAAAAAAAGTGTGAAAACTATTTTTCTAAGCTTCTTAAATAATTGTTGACGAATATGTAATTATTTATTTTGCATTGGTAAATACATTTTTTATCTATTTGATATCGGTGAATTGTAGTTACCTATGCAATATATATTCAGGATGAAGTTGTAAAAAAATTTTGTTTCTCATGTTTATGTTTTTGCAAATCTAGGTGGATTTCGTGAGTTTGCACTGCTCATTTTATTTGTCGATTTAGAAAGTGAAGGTAAAGAAGCAGAATGGAATCGGAATATATTCGACCAAGTCAAGCATAAACCGTAAAAACCAGAGCACTTATGACCACCTTAGGACACTGGTCTTTCTTCCCTTTAAAGAGACTCGTATGCATTATAAACGCATTAAATAAATAATTAATTAATTATTAAAACTTGAAATGCCCAAACAACGTTCTCCATGATTCAAAACAGCAGAATTCAAACAAACACCAAGCGCGCCATTAAAGAACGGTCACACCAAAACGAAATCATATCTAAACCAAATGAAAATCAGCCTCAAAAAATTTTTTTTTGTCTCAAGTCACTTCCAAAGTGACAGGTAAGTTGGCCGCTTGATGCATTAGGCCAGGTACAGCAGATTAGTTAAATTTAAAATACCAGATTTTATTTCAACAGTGATGTTAAAGCATCAAAACGAATAACATAAATCGGTTCGACTTCCAGATAATGAGACCATTTGGTGGGTATTATGACACTGTAAAAATAGTATCTTGCTTGAAACTCACAAAAATTTTCAACAAAATACCATTAAATTTCAACAGCGCTGCTTTTGATAAAAGCAGCTAACTCTCTGAAAAAGTAGCTCTTTTGTCTTTAGTAGTTGTTTTAAATTTTCTTCTTAACAACTCAGACACCACATGGTTTGCATCATCAATTTGATTGCAATCTCTACAAATATAATCTGGATACACAGTGTCAAACGTATGCTTCGATAGAAGTCTATTGATTAATTTTATTGAGTATGCATACCATTTAAGATGAGTGCCAAGGCTTCATTAGCACTTCAGTAATGTAAGCAAAGTACGACTCCTCCTTATGCTGGGTTTCTACTGCGTCACAGAGTGTCACATTTCAGGTGCCACATACTACGTTTATGCTATGCAATTCATGATATCTTCGATTTGCAAAATCAAATTTGTTCCTGGTTAAGCTGCTTGTATGATTTCACAAAATGACCAGCGCATATATGAGAAAACAAAAGATCTGGCAACACTAGCGCAGCGTTAAGTTGGCTGCGTCTCGGCATTTCATGAATTGACAGACAAATTTATAGTCAACTTTCATGAAATGGTGTTTGTGATCGGTGAAATAATTGCAGTAACGAGTACCTCCGCAAGAGCGCAAAAAAGGGTACTCAATGTGAACAAGAGTTGAACTGGAGTTGACGCTTGGAGAAGGTTGGAGTTTTCCTGTGACAAGCACATCAAGTTCGTTTTCTGTATGGGTGTTTTTGGGTTTGGAAGAAAAATTTTATAAAATAACACAGACAAAAAATACTTGTCCTGTCCTGGTTCAACATAGAATTTACATCTTATTAAAAAACAATCGTAATCCATTGTTTTTCTTTTTATTTTTATGGTTTTTGTATACGTGGAATTGGCTCACTGGGCACGAACTCGATCAATGTTCACGTTTTAGCATTGTGACGCTCTGTGACAATGACTAAAAGTACTCATTTGTCTTGACACAGCGCTGTGACACACAATTTATGTGACGTCAATGTAAACACTCTTGACCTGTGAAATCCTTTTTCACAAATTGTCACAGACAATAGTGTCACAGTGTGACGCGGTGTAAACCCAGCATTATAGTGATCGTGCCAATTAGTGTATACTTTTTCTTAATACTTTTGTCTTTTCTTAATACTTCTGTCAGCCTCCAAGTTGATTTAAAGCAGGGGCAGGCACATTCCTATCTCGTTTGCATACGAAAAATCACAAAGCAGCGCTGCTCCAACACACATAGTATAAGCTGTACAAGCGACGTGCTTCCCTACGCCGCGACGCAGTCGTTGCTACTCAAATTGAGAGCAATTTTTGCGCAGCTCTCACACACATCAATGCAAAAATGCAAATTTATTTTTCGCCTGCCTCGGATTTAAAGAAAACTTTTAGTATGACCCTTAATTCCTCACATACTCTGGGCACACTGGACAACTTGTATGGAACAGCTATCAACAGCTGATCGATGAAGTCTAAAGCAAATCTAAATCACTTTCAGGAATACCACCATAAAGGACTGTCTTTAATTTACTCGGTCTCATCTATAGAGACAAATTCAAATTTGATATATAAATCGATTGGGTCGCGCACACTATCGATATCCGAATCTTGTCACTGCTAAATCGACCAACCCCCACCACTATCGCAGCGATAAAGTTAAAAAAAAAACCTGCGCGTCTAGGAATTCAATAAACATTTATATGTATTTTAATAAACATCAGTGCGTTATCAACAAGTGTAGAGAAGCAGAAATTGTTGTTCTGTCTGGCGAGATTGAAAACATTTAAACCGATGTGTTATCTGTATGCGCTCTATAAATAATTTTATGTGCATATGTAATGTAATGCAATGTCTCTCTCCATCCACCATATTCACCTGTTGTTGCGCAGCAACAAGCAGCCACCCTTAACACATACGATGGGCGAATACGGTGGCCGGAGGGCAAAAGCAACAGGAGGACCTGTCCACAACAATTCATAAAATCAATAGGGCTTAATTGCCGCCTGCATCTTGAATTTGAATTGCTAATGAACAGCTCAGGCAGCAGCTTACCTTTCGTTTTGTTTCAGTTCCGTCTTTTGTCTGGGTTTTTGGTTATGTTTGTTCACAATTCGCCGCTGGGCTCAAAATAGCACAAAAACACCATTGCAACTTAAGGGCTAACAACTGCACGCGTTCCGACAATATAACGAGCGTTTTTCTTTTTCTATTTGGTTTGCAAATTCGTATATAAACAATTGCGCATTTAAGTTTTTTGCACAACAAAAAATACTTCTCCAGCGAGAGCGAGACGAGTCAGCTATCGTTATCGAACTGAATGTTGCCAGACTTTCAAAATGGTCAAGCAGTGTGGCCAATTAGGCAACAGTGTTGGCATTTTAGCTGTTGACAGCTGGTGAACGTGATGAGTAAAATTATTACTACGTTTATGCTTATATGAAAAATCATGATTTTTGCCCATCGAAGTATGCTGTACTTATATATATTATTTATTAAGGAAATTATTTATTTATTTGTTTAAACCTCATTTATTTGGTACATCTTTAACTAGTCAGATCTTTAACTAGTGTGGACCATAAATGACAATGAATTATCTTTTTTAAATAAATTATTGTTAAAATCATGATTTTTTGCAAGCATAAACGTAGTATATGTGTGTATTTTGTGGTGCCTTATCATGATGCAATAAATACAAGGTAGTGCAAACACTTGCTCCATTACGCATGCGCGTAAATTTGTGAGTGTGACGTTATTTGACAGATGAGCGTAAGGTTGGGAGTTTGAACTGTAACTAAAACAATGTCAAAATACACAAAATTGTGAGTCAGTGACGTCACAGTGGACTTTTTTATGACGAGCAGCGCATTGCAATACCTTCTATTTATTGTCAGGCATGTTCTCAATTCCGCTACGTTTTGAAAAGTAAACCGAACGCAATTCCGTTTCGGTTTGTATTTGCTGTTCCCAATTCCGAATGATATTGCCAAACCGAAAAGTAAAACGTAAAAGTCAGCCTATCTCGCTTCCGCATGTTCCATTTTCAATCGTTTCGCTTGATCCTCCCGTGCCGATCTCGTTTGGACCGTGGTTTGCCAAAAGTAAAACGTAAGCAATATCCTTCGGAATTTCGTTCGGTTTACTTTTCAAAACGTAGCAGAGTTGAGAACATGCCTGTTAGTTGCCGATTTTTCTTTGTGTTTTTATGATGAAGGTTAACAAATTCGTACAACTGTCACGTGCGTGCTGGGGAAATGCCTATATGTTAAGTGACAAGAAAATTATTTTGATTTTTCTGTCTGATTTTTCTTCCACTTTGAAGCTGTTAAAAAATCTCGGTGCCGTTTAAAATGATCTGTGCAGTTAAAAAAGATCGGAGCTGTGAAATAGGATCGGCGCTGTTAAAAAAAGATCAAAAGCACAATTGTCATCATACAGAAATTCATAATTAGGTTAATTCTTAAAAAAACTTTATATTCTGCTAACAAACGTTTATTTTAGAAGCTTAGACAAATAGTTTTTACACTTTATTATGCCTGTTTTGCTTTCGCGCCAATGCTTGATTTCTTGAGAATTGTCAATGCGTTGTACGGTTACACTACTCGCTGTTCATGAAATCTAAATCAAATCAGTGCTCAAGAAAGGTCGCTCCGTCAACTTAATTATGTTTGCTTTCACAAAATCTGCATCAAATCGAAATCTCTCAGGAATACCACTAGTATATTTATATTTCTTAAGCATTTTTAAGGTCAAGTTGACAGCACTGATTAACTGCAGTGGCGTTGCCATCTGTTACCAATTGGCGCTCAATTTAAAATGCATTAAAAATTCGCAGTTTTTTAAACAAATTTTGTAAATTTATTTTTTACTAGTAAAAAACACACACTCCTATATAAATATGTATACATACATACATACATATGCATACGAATAATATAAATTCATGGCAATTTTATACAAACATTTTCTGCCCACACACACAACAATTCTCATTTCTCAAGGAAATTGACAAAATTACTAACAAAGCCGAATCATTTAGGTCTAAGTATTAAAAAAGAGATTAGTTATTGTCCAAGTAACACCATTGAATACACAAATTGGTACCTTAAATAGAGGGTGTGTGTGTGTAAAACAATTTACAGAAAGTTAGTTCTTTTGTTTATTGTTTTTTCTTCTTCTATACTTTCAGCTTAAAGCAGATATAATAAATCAATTACGGTTAATAACAAATTTAAGCGTTTATGTGTGTATCTTTTTCACAATTAACAACTAAAAATATCTAACAATTAGAGCATGATGTTGCTGCTGCACTTGCTCTTCAGCTTAGGAGTGCGTTTTTTGGTGTATTTGTGTTGAGGGGTGGAGGAATATGGGAAGGTAAATGCTACTCCTCGACCCGGCCACGCTTCAAGTGCGACAGCTCCCTAAGCCAGGCCTTGATCAGATCATATGTGGAGAAACTAATGCCAACGGCAATGGGTCCCTTGATCCAGTTCATACTCAGACCCTTGTAGAAGCCATTCTTGACGCCCTCCTCACTGTTCCAAATAGATTAAATTAGACTACAAGGTTGGTTTAGTTGCTTACAATGATTTAAAAGCATACCGATAGATCTTGGTGAGCGTCTCCAAAATGGTAGGAAAGCGCTCCTGTTGTGCTTTATTCACACGCATCGTTTGCATGCGTCGGCGCACAATATCCAGAGGATAGCTGGCCGTCTGACCGGCGGCACCAGCAGCAGCTCCGAATGCCAACGAGACTAGAGTATTTGGTTTATCGTTGCCAACCCTTTCTGTAAAGCAGCAAAGGATCGAGTTGTGTAGATTTCCGATTTATTAAGGTGCATCTCTTACCATGATACTCCCTTTTGAGCGTTTCGTAGGTGAAGAAGGAGGTGCCCGCATAGGGTATCACTCCCAACACTGTGGCCCAATAGCCACGATACAAAGTCCTCGGTCCCTCCTCCACCCATATCTTGGCAAAGACCTGACGCAGTGTGCGATAACCTGTATATCGATCTGTGACCGCCATGCGGGCACGCGCCAAATCCAATGGATACGTTAAAGATTGCGAGGTAATGCCTGCCAGTGATCCAGCCACAAAACGACGTCCCTTAGTGCTGTCAAATAAAAATGGTTCGAGTTCAACTTTTACTAATTTCTTCTTGGGATTGTTCAGGGTTTGAAAAAGGTTCAAAAGTTAATTTTCCGACAGCAATCAAACTTTGTTCATGCCATTTTACACACTCGTGTCTTTAAAACCCACCAATTGGGTCGTTTATGAGAGTTGCCTCAAATTAAGGCGGTCAAAACTGTTATCCAAAACAAATCCATAATATTTACATTTTATCAATGGGAAGGTTCGCTCCAATAGATCGCTGAGTGCTGCAAAGTGCAATTGTGGAGCGCTTTCTATGGCTTTATTCCCAGCTGAAACGGAGCTCTTTGGAGAGCTTTCTAGAGCTCTCTTCACAGCGGGAACGGAGCGCTATGATCGCTTTCTAGAGCTCTTTTCAAAATGGGAACGGAGCGCTTTCTAGAGCTCTTTTCACAGCGGGAACGGAGCTCTTTGGAGCGCTTTCAAGAGTTCTCTTCACAGCGGGAACGGAGCGCTATGAGCGCTTTCTAGAGCTCTTTTCACAACGGGAACGGAGCTCTTCGGAGCGCTTTCTAGAGCTCTCTTCACAGCGGGAACGGAGCGCTATGATCGCTTTCTAGAGCTCTCTCTTTACAGCGGGAACTCTTTTCAGAATGGGAACGGAGCGCTTTATAGAGCTCTTTTCACAGCGTGAACAATTCTTTGGAGCGCTTTCAAGAGTTCTCTTCACAGCGGGAACGGAGCGCTATGATCGCTTTCTAAAGCTCTCTCTTTACAGCGGGAACGTGCTTTCAAGAGTTCTCTTCACAGCGGAAAAGGAGCGCTATGAAGCGCTTTCTAAAGCTCTTTTCACAACGGGAACGGAACTCTCTGGAGCGTTTTCTAATTCTCTTTACACAGCGAGATCGAAGCGTTTTGAAGCCCATTTTTTCTCAGCGAGAAAGAAGCGCTAACGTTTAATGACATGCCTATGTTAAAAGTGGCTAAGTAGTGTCGGCTTATGTCGTGTTTTGTCGCTAAAAACAGACACGCATATACATGCACGAAATCTGATCATGGAACACGAACAGGTCGTGTTGAGTCGAGCGTATATGTGACACGAGCTCTTTGAAAAAGAAAAGAAAAACACGACACGTGCACAACTCTAATTTCGATTTACTCTCGATTATCATTTACAACTTCAGTTACTATCAGGGCTGTAAACCTTTATAAATATTCATAAAGTTCGGTCCTGAGCCAATTCCTGAGCTTGTCGAACTTAAGGTTGAGGTTTGAACCTTAGTTCATAGCTTGTAAGATCATTATAAAATTTTTCCAAAATTTTTGAACGAATTGGTAAACATATGCTGGGATATAAATTGACTTTTTCTCAGGCAATCGAACCGAAACCAGAACCGGAACCGTATACTAAAAAGAACTGATTAAAACTCAGAACAATAACCGGGCCCGGAACCGATATGTTTAGTTTCTTGTGCACTGTTATCCAAGAACCGATATTTCTGAAAACGAGAAGACCAAAAATAGGGGAAAGTTAACTTCGGCTCTGCCGAAGTCTTGCATACCCTTGCAGCTTCCATTACTTTTTGGACCTAAGTTTTCAATGGGAGCTATACTATATAGATGTCTGATTTCGACCAAACTTGGTGAAATCTTGGAAAAGCATAATGAACTGTTAATTACGAAATTTGGAGGCGATCCCTTTTAAAACAAAAAAGTTTTTCTCACTAGAACTTCTTTTTCGACCGATCATTCGTACTGCAGCCATATGCTACAATCATCCGCTTTTGATAAAACTTTGTAGAATTGTGTAAAAGTATATAAAATAAGTATATGCCAATGATAAGGACGTTTTCGTTAAAAACAAAAAAGTTTTTCTCACTAGAACTAGTTTTTCGACCGATCGATCCTATGGCAGCTATATGCTATAGTCTTCCGATTTCGACCAAACTTAGTGAAATCATGGGAAAGGATAGTAGACTAAAAAATACGTACTTTGGAGGCGTTTCCATTAAAAACAAAAAAGTTTTTTTCACTAAGACTAGTTTTTCGGCCGATCGTTCATATGACAGCTATATGCTCGAGTCATTCGATCCGGCCGGTTGCGACAAGTGTGCAGCTTATTTGTACTAAAAGACTTCGTGCAAAGTTTGGTCAAGATAGCTTTAAAACTGACGGAGGAAACCTCATAAACATGGCTAAATCACCTCAGCTCGTCCTGCTGATCAAGAATATATATACTTTATGTGGTCGGAGATGCTTCCTTTAATTCCTAAACATTGTACCAGTACAGCTTTGGTTCTGCAAAGCGGACTCTTAGTTTTTGGGATCCCTTAAGCAATTTGGATAGTGAAACAGAAAATCGCCAGACTATTCTCTAATTTCTAAGCGGAATTTCCTTGGACCCTATGAAGAATTTGGGTATGTATAGATATGTACGGGTATAATGAAGAATTTTCTTCTTCTTCTTATTTGGCCAACCGTTTGACGGTCTCGGCCGCTGCTATTAATGCCCGCCACTCGCCTCTGTCTTGAGCGAGCTGGCACCAGTTCAGTTTAAGCGCCTTTATGTCTTCCAGCACTTGTTTTTCCCAACTAAGTTTCGTTCGTCCTACAGCTCCTGCTTTCCCTAATTCGTTCGTCATCCGCCTGTACATTTTTTTTACTGGAGCTTCTTCATCCATCCGAGTAACATGTCCAAGCCAGCGCATCCGCTGTTGTTTTATGCGCTTGACTAGGTCAGTGTCCCCATAGAGCTCATACAGTTCGTGATTCATTCGGATGCGAAATTCGTCGCCAACGTTTAGAGGTCCATAAGTCCTCCGAAGGACTTTTCTCTCGAATACGCCAATCGCCGCCTCATCCGTTGATGACATTGTCCACGCTTCTGCGCCGCATAGCAGGACTGGGATGATAAGCGACTTGTATAGCGCAATTTTCGTTTTCCGAGAGAGGGCTCTGCTCTTGAACTCCTTACTAAGCCCGTAGTAACATCGGTTTGCAAGAGTTATTCTTCTTCGAATCTCCAGTCTGATGTTGTTGTCGCTGGTGATCATCGTTCCGAGGTAGACAAAGTCCTTTACAACGTTAAAGTTGTACTCTCCCATTGCAACAGATTGTCCAAGACGCGTAGGCTCACTGCGCGCTAAGACTAGGAACTTCGTCTTTTCCTCATTTACTGCTAAGCCCATGCGTTTTGACTTCTTCTCAATCTCTGAAAACGCCTTGCTTACCGCCCGTTCGTTTTGGTCGATAATGTCAATGTCAATTCATCAAGAATTTTAACCATTTATATTCAAGAGAAACTAATTGAGGACAGCAACTTAATCTGAAAGTGGAGACAAAGTCAATCCAAGACTTTAAGCCTGTTTGGAATCGAAACCCCCAGGTCCCTCTAATCGGAACCTAAACCTTCTAAAATGATGACCTACAGATCAGAAATTTTATGATAGAACCCGAAAAGGGTTTGCTTGGAGAAGGTTCGGTTCAGAAAAATGACTAAATTAACCTTTTTAGGATTTATTTAACATTTCTTGATATTCTGAATATATATTGGATCGGTCGGTGCATTCTCTACAAAAGATGCGCTTTGTAAATCATAACCAGACTCGGCATATTATGAATTTGTCAAGGAAAGAGGTACAAATTGAGATTCTAACCGCGATGATACCTACATCAAATTACAACCATCACGACCCTTTTGAATAGTTTAAGTCTACAATTCATTCCGTGCTACCGATAAAAGCTTGTGACCCTCCTCACTTTTCAGCACCGACAGGTTTGTATTTAGAGAGTAGAGACACGAATCCACAGAGCTGTCAATCCATTTGTCATCATTAATAAGCCATTAGTTACTGCACTTAAGTTATTCAACAAGTTATTTAAACGCGTTAAAAGAAATGGCGTGAACTAAATTCGGTGTTTGGAATTTTTTCCTGTTTTTCATCACTTACTCAGTGCCGTCCTTATCCACCATGAGGATGCGACGCCACTGTTCGTGAGCGGTGAACTGTATGGCCGCATATGGTATAATTCTTGCCATAGTTGCCGAATTCCCTCGCCACAGCGCCAGAACGCCCTCTTTGGCGTAGGTCTGTTCCAGATACTGCAGGGAGGCGCGAAATGAGAATGGAACATCCTTGCGAATCTGAAAATTGATCTTTGTGCGATCCAGCGGGGCAATAATGGTTTTTGCCAGAGCACCCGCCGCTGCTCCGGCTGTCAGACTAATTAGCACTTGGTCAATATTGTGGCGCACTGTGAAAATGGAGTTCATTATGTTCAAATTAAAAAAAAGAAATGTGCAAGTCCCTTACTCTCGGTGGCCTTGACGCTAGTGCGGTTATTGTTGGCGGGGGTTGTTGCTGATGTCACTTGGGTTGCCCTGGTATCATCCTCATCCTCTGTTGTGTCATTCTGGCCCGTTGAGGCGGCAACTGTGCTTGATAATTGACTACCCGTTGATGTAATGGTCATGGCAATGTTCGGCTTCTCCAAAAGACGGCTCATGGCAGACTCTATAAGGGATATAGATAGGGGAGGGCAATTCATTAGCATTTCGATTTAAGCCATATGAAGCACTACACATGTTTGGAAGTAAATATACATATTTGTATACATATGTATGTATATTGTATGCGTGTATTGATATTGATTTATCGAAAGCCCCATAAGAGCTTGGACTTATCATTAACGACTGATAAGAAGGGTTCATAGACGTAAATAAAAACAAAAACAAAACATAAAAATAAACTAATCATTGGAATATTGCTTCTGGAATGACGGCGTTTATAAGATTTCTAATCAAATCGAGGCATAGTCTATAAACTCACAGATAGGGTAAGACTATCTAAACTGCACAGAGACAAAAAATCAAGTATTTCGTAATGGAATTCTGAAATTCTGAACTCGATAGCCCACTGAGTTTCACATACAAATTTAAAGTACAATTCCAGTAGTTCGAAACAATAACCCTAAGGATTATAAAATGACGATATTAAAAAATGGAGACATGAGAACATTGTTGTGTAAACTTATAAAGTCATAAACTTCTTATACTTGCAGGCGGATCATGTTTATTTTCTTACCACCTTTGCAATTTGGAAAAAATGTCTTATCTCCCACAGTTTTGGTGATAGATGGATTTTACCTTCGAGACATATTTAGAAATCAGCACTATTTATCGATCGGCCAAAAGATTTATAAAGATTGGTTGAACCATTGTCCAGTTAAAGGCAAAAGAAAGTTTCTGCCGCAGCGCAGCTCCTGTTGATAATGCAGCTTCAAAATATATACTGAGCATCAGAGCTCGTAAATAACAATTGATCGTTTTTCACTTTGCCGTCTGCTCAATAACAAAACCGAAAAACCCATCCACGCTTGCTCTCGCTCTGAGCAGCACACTTCGTTTCTCTTTGTTTTTGTTTTCAGTTGACTGTTCTCGTTGAGCTGTTCTTGTTTCGTTCATTCAATAACAATTTACAGAGATCGGTCCGACTGAGCGCTCTCACATTAAGAGTCAGCAGATGAGCGAAAAAAAGAACTGTTCGCCTCAAAGGGTCTTTTTTTTCTGTATTTGGTTTATTTTGTCTGTGTGTGTGTGTGGCTTGTGGGAGTCACAAGCCCAAACAGACATCTCACTCTCACATACACACACACACAAACGCAGATGACTTTTATAATTTTCGCTCGCGTCGATTCGGTCAGCGAATAAACAAAGCAAAATGGAATCAAAACCATTGGTTGTTCGTTGAGCAAAAAGCGAAATGTTCAAGAGCCGATGATAACGGCTCATCTCTGACTTTTTGCTCAAAGGGTTCGTAAATAACTGTTATTTTTGGACAACGAAAAATGGTCAATTGTTATTTGCTAGCTCTGCTGAGCATACAATTTCGTTGGTACCGAGTATATTACAGTAGGGCTTGACCGAACAACAAATGAAATCAACAACAAATGATATGAACATATGGACACAAGCAGGTTAAGGTTTCCCCAGACATGACCATGATTCGTCTAGTACCACTAGACTCGTCAGTCAGGTTCTAACCGCTTAGTTAATTTGGTGAAGATAGCTTCAAAACTGACGGAGGAGATAGCATAGCAACAGACGGACAGGGATAAATCCACTCAGCTCGTCATGATGATCAATGCTGATCAAGAATATATACACTTTATGTGGTCGCAGATGCTTCTTTTAATGCGATACAAACATCTGTTTGTTCATACGGACAGACGGACGGACAGAAGGACAAGGCTAAATCGTCTCGGCTGTTGATGCTGACCAAGAATATATATACTTTATAGGGTCGGAGATGTTTCCTTCTGTCTGTTACATACTTTTGCACAAACTTAATATACTTTGTGTACCTTTGGTAGAGTATAAAAAATTTATTGGCAGCTTCAAGAAGTGACCATCCGATTTTCGCTGTTCTGACACATGTGCAGTGTGCAGCTAAAAGATATCTCTGTGCAAAATTTCAGCGCGATAGCTTCAAAACTGAGAGACTAGCTTGCCTAGAAAGAGACAGACGGACGGTCAAAGCTCAATCGACTCAGCTCGTCATGCTGATCATGAGATGATTCCTTCTATGAGTTCCAAACTTCTGGGCAAAATTATACTACACTTTTTAAGTGTATAAAAATAGGGGAGTTAACTTCGGCTCGGCCGAAGTTTTGTATACCCTTGCAACTTCCATTAAAGACAAAAAAGTTTTTCTAACTAAGACTACATTTTGGACCTTACTTTTTTATGGGATCTATACTATATAGATGTCTGATTTCTACCAAACTTGGTGAAATCATGGAAAAGCGTAATACACTGTGAATGACGAAATTTAAAGGCCATCTTATTTAAAACAAAAAAGTTTTTCTCACTAGAACTTCTTTTTCGACCATACTGTAGCTATATGCTATGGTCATCCGATTTTGATAAAAGTTTGTAGAAAAGTGTTAAAATATATAAATACAGAATATGCCAATAAAAAGGACGTTTTAATTAAAAACAAAAAAATTTTCCTCACTCGAACTAGTTTTTCGACCGATCGTTCCTATAGGAGCTATATGCTAAAGTCATCCGATTTCGACCAAACTTTGTAGAATTGGGTAAAAGTATATAAAATAAGTGTATGCCAATGATAAGAACGTTTTCAGTAAAAACAAAAAAGGTTTTCCCACTAGAACTAGTTTTTCGACCGGTCGTTCCTATGGCAGCTATATGCTATATTCATCCGATCCAGCCGGTTCCTACAAATGTGCAGCGTATATGTACCAAAAGACTTCGTGCAAAGTTTGGTGAGGATAGCTTTAAAACTGACGGAGGAGACAGCATAGAAACAGACAGACGGACGGACGGACAAGGCTAAATGAACTCAGCTCGTCTTGCTGATCAAGAATATATATACTTTTTGTGGTCGGAGATGCTTCCTTCAATGCGTTACAAACATCCGCACAATTTTATAATACCCTCTGCAAGGGTATAAAAATCGTTTAATTTGAGCCAATGTAACCCCTTAGCCCAGTACGGAGAAGCTGAGAACTTTCTCTGAGCCCATCTAATTAAATAGCTCAAAAAATGCGCTCAAAAAAAATCTCAGAGCACATTCTTAGAGCGAGTACGGAGATAACGCAAATGTGCTCTGAAAATAAGCATGGCCCTGCCAACTCGTTTTTTGCCAAACAGCTAAAAAATTTTCGCAGGGGGTCATAAAAATTAGGAAGACTTATGAGAATTACAAAAATTTAAGCAACAAAGACAAACAAATAATACAAAAATCGTGTGGAGGACCTCACGGAGGAGGAACAAGTGTCGCTGATCAAAATTGAATCTGGCCATTAAAAAGCATTTCGTTGCTTACCGGCGCAACGGCCCCATTGGTGGCGGAGAATCTTTTTCGGTTTGCTACTCCGGTGGATGTTATTGGGTGCCATTTTCCCAAAATTTTGGACCATCCATGTACACACCACCTGAGCCGCAACCTATTGGGTGCCATTTTCCCAAAATTCTGGACCACCCATGTGCACACCACCTGAGCCGCAACCTCCACAGCAATTATGGTGGGGCCTTTTCATAAGGTGTGTTGTGGCGGAATCGAAACCACGACCTATTGCACAGCGATCGCACAAACTAGCCGCTAAGCCACAACCAGGCACACTCGGCTAATTCTAATTCCATTAAAAAATCCATGGCATTGCCTATGTATGACCTATGAATTCCACTTAGTGACTTCATTTTCAATTTTCAATTCTGCCTCTTTGCTGTTGCTTGGTCACTCTACAGCAGCGATGCCCAGCCTTATGCTCTTTGGCTACGTTTTGTTTTTGTAATTGTACCGAAGATAGCAAGTCAATGAGCGTATACATGCAGAGCGCGAGGTATAGGAAACGACACACATGTGAACGATTTCGTTTGTGTGCGTCGCGTAGAACAAAAACCGGTTTTATTCTTTTCTTTGATTGGCGCAAGCAAACTGACCAACAACAATTTTGTGTGATTCTGTTGTTACCTTACCCAATTTCAATGTGCTTTTCTGTGTGATTAGTGGTGAGCGCTTTGCCCTATGCTTGTTTTGGGCATGCCTGCAGTACAGTCTCAGAGGCCGCTCTGAGAATCATGAATCAATTTTCGCTACGAGAAAATTCTCAGCGTCTCCGTACTGGGCTTAAATTTCTTTAAAATTAGACCCCTTTGTGATGTTCAAGCCTCGGGCCACAATAATTTTAATTTGATTTTCGTTTATTTTGTGCATCATCTCAGAGAGTGTTTTTATTTTCTTAAAAATATTTTTAAATTAAGTCCGATTAGCATTTTAAATCACTTTACCTGTTGAAATGAGTTTGTTTATAATTATTTAGTTACGTTTTAAGTGTTGTGCAAGACATCTGTGTTTAAAAGTTATGAAAAATGTGCGAAAAACGTGGAAAAACACGGCCGTCCGTTTAAACGTCTACAGTAAATTTTCGATTGAAATATTAAAACAAATGAAATGAAAAGACAAAGCTAACTACCTGAAATGCTTATTCCAACTGAAATTCCCATTAGTGTAAAAAAAACCTTATCTTACTGGCATCGAAATCAAAAAGGATTTCTGACTATCAATTCCATGAGAGATATAGTCATCTGATCGGTAGGCAACTCGCGGAGAAATGAAGACTATCAGTCTCGTTCTCAATTGTGATTTAAAGATGCAATCCAGTCGAAAAACCAGTTTGAAGGCACAACATTTTTGTTAAAATTGAAATGAGAACAAGGCTGTATGTGCAAAATTTATTGCAGCTAATTGAACCGTGATTTGGTTTTGGTTTAGATGTTCACTTTCAATAAATATCAGGTCTGTTCCCCTTTGCGAATATTCTTTTCAGTTTTAAGTAGTCCCTCAATAATTGCAAATTTGTTTCGTAATTAAACGAAACATTTTCAATATTTGGCATAAGTTCAAATACATAATACATTTAAACAAATGTCTACTATTTACCTAAGGCATTCAACTATTCTTGGGGAACTTGTACTTTGAAGTCTTAAAGGTCATTTTTTTATTATTAAAGACTACGATGATTTTGTTGTTTATTTAAACAGCAATTGATAAGATTTGCTGGGCAAGCATTTTGCTCATAGGAGACCTGTACTTTTGTTTTTGTTTGCCTATTCGATCGGTTTAAGAAAATTTCGAAAAACAAAAACAGAAACCGGTTCGTGTTTATTCAAGAAGCCACAAGCAATTATCACACTCATACATATGTATGTACGTATGGGTTCGAGAGTACAAACTTCTAGGTAACACACCTCCAAAATAATTATCATACGCAAACGTGAACAGCTAAATTTACAGGCAAACACATGTGCGTCCAAATGAGTTGGCGGTGGGCACGATTCCAAGCGGGGCAGCTGATTGCGTCTAAAATTAAACTCAATTTCATTGACAAACATCGCTAAAGCTGTATAGAACTCATTTTGCATGAGTGTTTTCGTTACTGACCTTGAACATGATTTAGACATGCTGCCACATGGACAGGTGGACTTAAGCATAACTAAAACCACGTCTGTTTTTTTTTTATCTCCCGCTTCTCCCTTTGATAAGATATTCACGCCAGCTTACCACCATGTGACTAGCTAAC
This sequence comes from Lordiphosa collinella, assembly GCA_018904265.1. NCBI lineage: Eukaryota > Metazoa > Arthropoda > Insecta > Diptera > Drosophilidae > Lordiphosa > Lordiphosa collinella. The sequence goes on along the minus strand of JAEIFV010000042.1, from coordinate 98,848 downwards.
AAGTTGACAAATTACTGTGCCCATTCAAAGGTAAACACTGAACGTGTCGCAAAAATAGATAGAGGGCACGGACAGAGATCCAGTGCTAGTGCATGGATAACACGGGGCAACAAAATTACCACTTTTGGGAGGTCCAGCCTTCTCAATGCAAAAATCTGTCATGTTCCCTGTAGTTCGGCTGCACCGGTGCGGCATTAACGAATCACCTAGCTCTTCGTAGTGAGTACTCGCCATCAGACCAACCACCAGCCAGGTATTTGCCTAAGGAATTTTGTATGGGAATGTCCAGAAAACGTACCGATCGGTACGACCAGTCGATAGTGTGGTGATGGGTGCACACTTTAGTACACGTACAAGACTAGCGCTGTGATGCATATCCTGTAGTTAACGACGCGACTGGCGCTCAGTGATGCATCAGGTCGTTAGGCCTGATAGTGCCTTGACACTAGCTGAACTACAGGGCTATTATTAAAGAATGGTCTATGTTAGATCACGTATGTCGGCTTTTAATAATTCCTATTCACTTTTCGTGTATGAATCTAGTTGTCCTGCCATAAATTTTAGTTTATTTTGGCGGGCTTAACAGGCTGAAGCTTTGTCTGATATAAATGCAAAAAAAACTGTGAAAATATAAGTCTTTGGGCTATATGCTTTACGCTCTGGATTGTACATGACGATTAAATTCAAAAAATTTGGCATAAAGTTATCTTCAAAAACCAATTTGGGCACTTTTAGGTTTGCTGATGCTTGATTTTTTATGGCTTCATTGATACGTGGGGACCAGAGACCTGCAACAAGCTTCTAATATTGTTCGATTACACTCGTGCGTTTACTTGGCTTGGTTGGGCTCGTCGCCTTGGTTCGACCCACTCGAAATGATCGCAAGCACATTGAGACAGAACGAGCAAGCTCTTTGCTTCGCACGTGTAATAATATGAACAAGCTTTTCATAACACGATTCAAAAGAAGCCATTTTCCAGCAATGGCCAAGCCTTTTCGACACTCTACTCGTGTTTACTCGCACTTGCAACAGAGTTTACTCGAACGTACTCTGCTGGTTGACGGCGAGCTTCGACAAGCCTATAATGCAATTGTAGTTGTGTTTCAAACAACAACATGCCACAAGAAGGAAAGAGAAAGCGTATGCAAAATACAAATGCATTAATATTCATGCTCTCTCTTTTGCTCTCAAAAATTTTTGTGTTTTGTGTGCTTGTGACGATTGTGCACAAGCGTTGATTGTAGCAGCTCGCAGCAGATCTTTGACATCGGCAACAAGTACTCTCGTAACTCGCGGCCGACGCTAAGAATAATCGCGAGTATTTGTAATGAGCAAACTTTACCCATGACGGCTCGCAGCAAAACTTTGGTTTTAGCAATAAGAGGCTTGCGTCGGCTAGCGACCGAAGCGCTGAGTCAACTTAAATATGAGTACGGGCAATACTCGAGTTTGACAAGCCTTGAGAGCTGAGTACAGTACAATTACTCGTGGCAGTTCTCTGTTGGGCACTAACAAAAGTTCGGTAAGTTGGTGATTTTTTAGTGGTTTTTTAAAAATCCAAAAATAGCAGATCCTTAGTAATTGTTTTACGGGACTAGGTTTAAAATATCAAAAAGAATCGGATAAAATAGAGACGAGAAAACGCAAAATAACGCAGATTAAATTCCACCACCAACGCAAACAGAAATTTGTCATGTGATTCTCTACGGTTTTCGGCGTCAATTAAAGTCAGTACAAATATTCTATGAATGCCAAATTGCATATGCTACGATTGGACCCTCTCTAAAAACTATTTCAAAGTAGTTCAAAAGATTCCAGACGGGACATTTTTCTGTAGAGGACGAGCGAGAACGGTCGACCAAAATCTTCGAGCGACGAGATAAACGTAGCCAGAGTTAAAGCTAAACTAGACGAAGAGACTCGATATACACAAGAAATGATTGCTAATGAACTGTGCTTAAATGCCATGGCCGTATCTCTAATATTGCATCATGATCTTCTGTACACAAAGAAGTCTGCGAGATGGGTTCATCGCATTTTAAATACTGCGCAAAAAAGAGACTCGAGTGCACTTTGTCCAATATTTCCTAGATAAATTCGATAATGGGCAGTCTGGCAACTTTAATAAAGTCGTTACTGGTGACGAAGCTTGGTTCTATAAGTACGATCCGGAAACCAAGCCGCAGTCCATTGTATGAAGCCCAACTGGAGCAAACCCACCCATAAAAGCTATGCAACAAAAGTCAGAAACAAAAGTGATGAAATCAGTTTACTTCAGCAGATCAAAAATTGTAGCTGCAATTCCTCTGGAAAAGGGTCAGACCAAAGCCAATATAATTTCGAAGATAAATAACGCCATACGATTTTATTGCACACGATGTCTTCGTTATGGCTCCAGGCTCTCTTGAAATTTTGTTCAAAAGCCAGAGAGAGAGAACGCTCTAGAGCAGTGGGAGGCAAAAAATACATTTCCATTTTTGCATTGGTGTGTGTGAGAGCAGCTCAAAAATTGCTCTCAATTTCAGTAGCAACGACTGCGTCGCGGCGTAGGAAAGCAAGCAACGCAGCGGCGCTTATACAGATTATAATATGTGTGTTTGAGCAGCGCTGCTTTGAGAATTTTCGTATGCACGCCAGATAGCAAGCTGCCGGCCCCTGCTCTAGAGCAGTGGCGGGCGCGAGCCAGACTCGCGAGTCTGGGAGTTATTCTGCCGGCGCTCTGCCGCGACACCGACTGTGTAAACGGACGTGTGGCGTCGGCAAGCGTCTTCGGTTTAACTCGTGCGCGGCGTTTTGTTCGCTTCGCGGAATTTCGACAACGAAGTGCAAACGAAAATCAAATCAGTTGCTGTTCAGCCGCCAACGAAGCAAGGTCTCGCTGCGCAATTTATTATATGCACTGACAAAAATGTTTTTGGAAGAGTGGGAAGATGAATTTTTGTTGTTATTTAGTATCTAATTATCAATTTGTTAAATCTGATGCTTGAAATTGCTTTCTATTTATGTAATTAGTTATTAAGTAACTTATTATTTCCTCATTGATATATTTTGCAAGACGCAAATCATTTTGTTAAGTTTGAAGTTTGCTTTTTTTTTGCGCAGTGCAAAGCATTAGTACGTCACGCACGAATCCAACTTCTTTTTTTCTTACGCACACAAATGCAAGTCTTACATGTCATTGTATTTGTGTGCCCGCCACTGCTCTAGAGCCAGCCGCTCTCTTGTACGCATACAGCGACAGACGACGACTGTATGTGTGCACACGTATTCTCATGCATTCCTTCTAGTTCTGTCGGGGACAATAGCGACAAATTCATCGACGCTCCGTCCTTGAGTAGGCGAAAGTCCCTTCGTCGACGGCAAAGTAATGCAGTAAGCGGTGACAAAGAGCAGCAGAAAGAACGGCTTGCGGTCTCAATGTTGTCGCTACGTCGTTGAATAGGCGACAGTCCCTTCGTCGACGGCAAAGTAATGCAGGCAGCGGCGACAGAGAGGAGCAGCAAGAACGGCTTACGGTCTCAGTGTTGTCGCTGCTTCGTTAATTAGGCGATTGACGACATTTCGTCAATAAAACGTCAAACTTTCTTATTCGTCGACGCATTGTCGATATTTATTACCCATTTATAAACCCTTTTTCGTCAACATTTCGTCCATATCTCCTCAACGAAACGTCAAACTTACTCTGTCGTCGCCTTTTCGACTACTTATTCGTCGACGCATCGCCGATGCAAGGTAGTCGAACGTCGACGGCATTTTTAAAGACATCGACGATACATCGACGCTCGGTTGAGTTGTAGCTTATTAAAGGGTTGTTAATCTGCCTGCATTTATTCGTTTTCTACAGCACAAGTACGCACACATGCGCACTTGCTTGTTTGTTGTGTTTACTCACACAAGTAAGCGACACAAGGCGATTTTCGTTGCCACCAAAAAATAGCTGCATATTGCAAAACCATTGTATGGCCGTTCGGCATCTTCGAGAATTATATTGGTCATTGGTCAGACCGTAACTGCTAAATGGTATACCGAAGACTGCTTGCTAAAAGTTTTCAAAAACCAGAGTTACACAGAGTTAATTAAGTTTGTGCAAAAGTGTCCGTCTGTCTGTCTGTCCGTATGAACAAACAGATCTCAGGGATGGTAAGAGATAGAGGTTTGACATATATGGAACTTATGTGTCATATTCTTGCAGGCAGGTCAAGTTTATTTTCAATTTTGGCCACGCCCCCTCCCGCCCCCGCAAATTGGAAAAAACGTCTTATCTCCCACAGTTTTATAGATAGGAGGTTCGAACCTTCTGGACATTTTTAGTATTCCAGATTCTTTATCGATCCTCTGAAGGAATTTAAAAGATCGGAAGAACGATATTCGAGTTAAAAGGAAAATTTTTTGGGGAGCACCGGTCGCAACTGTGATGGGCAGCACTTCACAGGTACAGAGTATGTTATAGTCGGGCTTGACCAACTATCTTTCTTGTTAGTGAATAATTTTGGGGAAATATTTTAATGCTTTAAGTAGCAATTACTTTTAATTCCGCTGTCTCTACAGCACACGTTTTGAAAACGACAATTCTTGTCGATTTGCGGAGTTCGGAACAGCAATCAACTCGATTTGTGGCAATTCCACTCGTTTTCGGAATCCGGAACAGGCCCGAGTATAACATTTATTTTTTCGGACCATGAAAGACACGTTTTATTGAAATATAAAGCGCCATATTTCATTGAAATCCATTGAATAATACAGAATTGACATAGTTTGAATGCTGCAGCTTTTGCCGTGCAATTTATGGGACGGGTTAGATGCGCTGCTGCAGCCGGCTAAATGAATGTAAACAAGTTCGTAAAGCCTTGCGTATATCAAATTGATATTTTTATTTTGCACTCAGTCAAGGCTGTTGATGTTGTTGTTTTTCCAGTGTTTGTCGTTTTAGAATCTAGCAAATTGAGCGTGGGTCTAAAAATAGAAACCACTCAAAGCGCTGGCTGGTAAAGAGGGGGGTAGGGAGATGTTGATAGTAGACAAGCCACAACAACAACGTCAAAGACTCTTTTGGACTTTGTACCCCGGCAGTGGTTTCGTTATGCAAATTAAAAATCTACAAAAATAAATGATACACATATGTAGTATATAAATACATGTATATGTATTTGCAAGCACTTTTAATGGAAAACTTTTATTTGTTGTTTACGAAATTGCGCGTCTGGTAAGAAAGGAAAATGTACGTGACTGGATTTTACACTGATTGGAATCCACAAAACAGCTGTTGCTTAAACTTCCATTCCTTTGTATTCCATCTTCCTCCCTCCCACTGTACAGGTGCCACACCTCCTTCTTTGTACGCCCCATATTTCAGCTCTCTTCTGTTTTGATTTCAGGCACAGTAGCTCATTTGTTCGTATGTATATGTTATTATATAATTAGACCAAATCTAGACAAGACAAAAACAACAATATAAAGTTATGCTGCAACGCACCTTTGTTGTTGTTTTTTGTTTGTTTTGTTAACACAGATTTTTCAGGCGTATTTATATCAGCTCTTCCACTGCAGCAACACAATACCGTTTGCACTGGCTGCAAATAAATATGCCACACACTTAGGTTTATATATTTTATTTACGTTTATTCGTAGTTGATTTCGTTATTTATTATATTAAACATTTTCCGCGCGACTGCTGTCTTGGAGCAGCTCCAAAATGCAGTGTGACCGCCTGCAGTAAGTAGAAAAATCCCAGGCCCAATTTTAGGGTGAACAGACATTGGGAAATTGAAAAAAGAAAAGCTAGAAGAAGCTAAAAATATAAAAAAAAGGGGCTAAAGAAATTTGCTAATACTCTATTCACACTGGCCGCAGGCTTCGAAAAAATGTCAAAGTCGAAGCAGCGAGAATTTTTACCATAGGAAATACATACATAGGCTGGGTGACTCAATAGTCGCAACATTCAAGATGCAGCTAACATTAGTAAATGGAAATGCTTACTAGATTGTTATCGCTTTCTAGTTATTTATTCCATAATTTGACAGTAAAGTAAAATTGGCTTGTCAAGATGACACAGCCCCAAGGGGCCAAAGCCGAAGGGGCCTCTCTCAATCTCTTGGCTTGTGCGCTTCTAATTTTAGCACAAGAGAAAGGGACCTACAATTTAACGCCGAATCCGAACGGCAGTTTTGAGAAGCTTTTCATGGCTAATTACTGCAATGCTGGCGCCAACAGCAAGAGGTGTGGCCGGGTGTAAAGTTTTATTCAAAGAAAAAAATTTTTCATTAGATGTTCCGAGGCGGGATCGAACCCACAACCTCATGCGCAGCGGTCGCGCACACTAACCGCTCAGCCACTAATTTGACAGTAAACAACTAATTTATTTTTGTGCGAGCAATAGGAGAGAAAATACTAGTTTTTAAAATGGAATGAATAAATGCAAATGGAGGGAGGACGAGGAGAAATTTTCGATTGACTTGTGGGTCGAAAAACAGTTCTACGTGGAACTGCCACGGACCGTTAGGCGGCTCTCCATCTCAGCGAGTGCACTTCAAGAAAGTCTTGTGTACCATGTATGTAGAAGAATGCTAGATTACGAAACTATAATATAATTTTTGAATCAGTAATTCAATCATCTCGAGTCCTTTTGGTTAACCACCTGCAAAAAGAAACCGAAAAGTCAGAAATATTGGACAAAATTGAACGATTTTTGGAGGTTAATAGATCGTTCCAGGACCAGTTCTTGGAATCAATAAAAGATGACAAAACCATTGAGCTTAAAAATTCATTAATTAAATTCAACTATTACAAAAATAATCAGCTAAGGCTTTTTTTTTATTATTTCTGCCGTTCTTCTGCGTTCTCCTGTAATCAAGCTCAAGTGGGCTGTTCCTTCTCGATAAGAGTGACAGCATCGGAAAAACCTTCAGGTGCTTCTTCTTCACATCCAATTATAAAGTTGGGTACGACGCATACACAATCCCAATATTTCTGAACCTTGCGTCGACGTGTCCAAACACGTTTTCCACAACACGCCTGCATTTGGAGAGCTGGTGGTTGAATTGCTTCTCCAGTTAGCTTGGAAAGACCTGGAAGTCTTTTTACTTCGGAAACTTGGTGGGTATGTCCACCTCCCAAAATTGGCGAAACCTTTCCTACAATGAGGTTATATACAATAAGATGTATTGCAGGAAGGTAAATGAAATGACATGAACTTACCATGGTCCACACAGATCTACCTCATAGTAGAGATTTTCATCAATGCAAGTTGGCTTGTGGTTTCCACAAGATATTCGTTCATGTCGTTTTCTACCAGCACACTGGTCCAAATGGCAAATATTTTGGCAGAAATTAAATTTTTTTTATTTGTAATGCAAAACACAGTTTTATTCCAATAGAGTATTATCTAGTGCAGTTTAAAATGATAAGTGGTACAATTGAAAATGATTTACTGCGAATTTACACAGAACTGGAAGTCAGCTATTCGTTTACCACAAGCTTTGACTTTGTTTGCCTTGCAAAATTGTATAGTTATATCATGGTGTGTATATTATTAGTGTTATCATGCATTTCATGTTCATGTATTTATGTGATGTGTCTTGTTTATATGTTTTTTTGTAAAGTGATGTTTTCAGCAATTCTAAGCACAAACTGGATGTGTTTAGTGGAATAAGAGTATGTTGGATTGACGAGGATTAACGTAACATTTAACACTATATTACTCTTCAATATGTATATAAGGCGGGGATATTAATCCTTTTTGCATCTTTTTGCACCTTTGCCAAAAAATTGCAGTTAGTATAGTGTTTTAAACTGAATCAAATTTGGTGAGTCGTCTAGGGAGCTAAAAACACGTAAAGAAACCAAATTTTAGTTCACCTTCTTAAAAATCAAAAAAAGTTTATGGAAGTCGGCCGGATCGGTTATATGGCGGCTATATAAAACAGGTCCGCAAATCGAACCAAATTTGGTAAGTCACCTTAGTCACTGAAAATATGCGTACAAATCAAATTTAAGGTCAATTGCTTTAAAAATCACAAAATTGATAAAAGTCGGCCTGATCGGTTATTCGGCAGCAATATTAAATAATGGTCTAAAACAGGCGAATCTTGGTGATATGTCTTGGGGACCCAAAATATGCGTACTAACTAAATTTGGGGCATATAGCTTAATAATTGGAGTTTCTGTCAAAATTTTTGGAATTTGGATCACAGTGAAGTGCTTGAATCACCTCCTTTTTGCTCCGTTTTGCTTACATTTTCTTTCTATTATTTTGAATTTTTTATTTATACAGAGCTGTCAGTTATTTTTGAAGCTGCGAGTTTGGTGTGAACGCATGCTGCAGGTTTTTGCAGCTTCGCCTTTGATGCGCCGAGTGTGAAAAGGGTATTAGAGTTAAAACTTAAAAAATTACTGTTTTGGGGCAAAAAACCAACATACACCTTAAAAAAATACTTTTCAATGGGTTAAGTCTAAAGAAGCACATAAAACGTGGTCTTCAAAACGCTAGAATTACCTAGATCTCGGAGACTAGAAGAGCTAGAGCCACCAAATTTTGGATTTAGACTCCTATTGTCCCTACGCAGATCAAGTTTATTTCAAATTTTGGCACGTAAACCATCGGGGAAAAATAATTTCAGAATATATGGGGCGGTTTATATTTAACTAAACAGTAAGCACATTTAGAAAAAGCCAGATTTGTAGCTAATAGCATTTTTTAAAAATTCAAAAATTGCTAGATCTAGCAACTAAATAGCTAAAGCGCCAACACTGGCCCCCTCTTATTTCCATTCTCACTAGAGCAGCCACCCCCTGTGTGTCCATGGCGGCGTTGCCACTTGTCGTTAATTGTTGTATATGGCGTCACAGAAGACGCACTGAAAACAAAAACAGCCAAGTGCAAAAGAAGAGGAAAAATCCATCAAAATTCATTTAAACTCAAACATGAATGTCGATTTGCGATCTTATTCGCGACATTGGCTAACCGAGTTCATAGAACAGTACCAAGAGGAGGAGTGTCTGTGGCAGCCCAAGCACAATGACTACAGCAATCATGCCTCGCGGAACAAGTCGTACGACCGACTGGTGGAGAAGCTCAAGGAGGTGGAACCGAATCCCGACAGAGCCATGGTAGTGAGGTAAGGCAGCACACTTAACATCAAGAGCACCAACTAAAATCTCACTCACTCTGTCCCGCCAGGAAAATCAACTCGCTCCGATCGGCTTTCAGGCGGGAGTTCCGGAAATCCAACAGCAAAAGTGACTATGAGACACGTTTATGGTATTACGACAAGCTGCTCTTTATTGCCGACCACAAGCCCAAACGGCATGTCAACGAGCTGGGCTCTAAGCCCAAGAGAGAACTGCAAATCAGCTTCGACGATGATGACTCCATGGAATTTGAGGAGGAATCGCATCATGCATCCACACAGAGTCAACAGCATCTCGACAGCATAGTGCCCACATCATCGGATGAAATAGACGAGGGTACGGGCAACAACAATGTGGTCGTCAGCAGCCAGGGTGCCACATTGAGCACGATTTCGGTGACGCCAGCGGACTGTGTGACGCTGGTCAAGAATGAAGAGCAACAGGCTCATGAAGCGGCGGCAGCGGCACAGGCACACCATCAATTGGTGGCACAGGCGGCTGCGGCTCAGTCAACCATAGCAGCGGCGGCAGCAGCGCAGGGACATGGGCATGGACATGCGGTTAAAGTGCTCGAGATAACTTCACTGGATTCCAATTCCCAGCGTGAGCTACAACAGGTGAGTGAGTGAGTGTGTGGACAGGGTTCGTAAAATATTATTCAATATAAAGTAGGCCTTTAAAAAATATACGGGCATGATCGGAAAACGAGTGAAATTGCCGCAAATCGAGTTGGTTGCAGTTCCGAATTCCGCAAATCGACAAGAATTGTCGTTTTTAAAACGTGCGCTGTAGAGTCAGCGGAATTAAAAGTAATTGCTATTTAAAGCAATAATTAAACTGTTAAAAGTTGAAGTAAAATTGAATAGAATTTTTTTATAAACATCTATAAAATATTGCATGAAAAACAAAATCGAGCGGCCGCGACCAAATCGAGCTGTTTTATGTTGCAGAGAAATATTAATCATCATATCGAGCCCTTACAGCAAAAATAACGTGAGCGCCAAAAAGCTATTTACATGAGAGAGTCTTGATCAGCACGACGAGCTGAGTTGATTTAGCCCTGTCCGTCTCACAGTGGTCCCAAATCCCAAAAAGTTGGCCAAATGTCGAAAAACGTATTTGATTAGGCTGAAAGTTTGTACTCGGGGGTTTTTGGGGTCGCTGATTACGAATTCAAAGTTACAATTCATAAAAACAAAATGGCGGAAAATGTCTCCCAAAAACGTTTTTGATTTGGCTGAAAGTCTGTACTCGGGGGTCTTCGGGGTCGCTGATTTCGAATTTAAAGTTAAAATTTGAAAAAACAAAATGGCGGATCCAATATGGCGGAGTTTTTTTTCAAAAATGTATTTGATTCGGGTAAAAGTCTGTAATCGGGGGTTTTCCATTCCAAACCATCGTGGCCAGACCCTAATGGGCCAGTCTCCCAGTCTGCCGTATAGAAGTGGCAACAACAACAATAGCACCAATCTGATTCTGTTCGGCAATACCAGTTTGGCACACCCAACATCCGCTTTTCTGGATCTTGTGGTGCCTCACAAAAATCATCACTGAGACTGAAGTCGCAGCTAGATGCAGCTAATTTTTGGATATGTTCTGAAGAGGTGTCAAAACAACAATTTCTATCTTGTTTGAGAGTGGGATCTGATGGGAGTTTTAACTTATTGCTTTTTCTAACACGACTTTTCAGAATGTGATTAAGAAAAAACCTCTACTTTTATTAATGACTCACTATTTCATGCATTGTTAATAATAGTTTTGAGCTATACATTCAAATTCTAAGTACTTTCTGGAATAGAATCCATTTTGTAGAATCCAAATCGGTTAACTTTTCGCGATGCGTGACGAGTAAACGATGACGAACGGAGCTCATACCTGAGCTCAACAATTAAAAGTCCCATTAAAATAATTCTTTTTTACTAGTTTTAGTGAGAAATTTTTTTTGTGTTTTGAATGGAATCAGCATTAGATTTAGTGTTTATAAATTTTCTATGCTTTTTCATGATTTCACTAAGTTTGTTCGAAGCTAGGTTTGAAAAATAGTTTAAGTAGTAGGCGTCCTGAAAATTTATACAACCTGCAAGGGCCGAAGTTAGCATCCCTCCGTTTTTGTTCAATGATATGAATAACAGTGATATTTTTCGAATCCTGGTGGAGAATTAGAGGAAAGGAAACTCACTTAATTGCTTTCTTTTAGGCTGTTAACTCCCTGGAACAACATCAGCAGCAATTGCATCTCCAGCAGGCCAACGGTCATCATGCCCAGACTGTGCCCACCATTCAAATCGCTCGGGAACACTACCAACCGATATTTAGTAGTGCCAGTACGGCCTATACCACATCCAATGCATCGCAGCGCCATGACGATGAATACGATGCCATTGGTGTGAATGTGGCCAGCAAGCTGCGCGCCATCAATCCCACCCAGCGAATCATTGCCGAGAAGCTCATCAGCGATGTGCTGTTCAATGCCCAGCTGGACAATCTAACAGTCAACTCGGCCCTGACGCAGTAGTGTAATTATTCTCCTCCTCAATCTCAGTTGCAATTAGGCTAAAAGAAAAAACTAAATTTATGTTTCAATATTTTCGTCATTTGCTCGTGTATAATAACATTCGTGTTTGTAGTTTTTAATTATGTCGTTTACAACTTAAAGATTGTATGCTATTTAAGATCAAAACTCCCTGAAAACACCCCGCCATTTGTTTATTTCGTCCGCGTGTCGGTCGGTTGTGGTTGCTGCTGCTCCGCCGTGACAGATCCTCCCGTCAGCTTACCCCAAACGTAGCGGGCAAACTAAAACAGTTTTGTCTTGAACTTTAACAGTACTTGGGAGTGCAGGAGCACGTGAATCACTTACCGTTACCGGCGGCAGTCCAATTTGTTCATCCTTTGTGACCAATTTCCGATTATTCTGCATATAATCCCAGCCCAGATGCACGCCAATCAGGCTGGGTATCATCACAATTGCAACCAGGTTTCTCGACACGAACGACGACTTTGGCATTTTTATATAATTTTCTATTATTTTTTTTTGGATTGACTCAAATTGACTGAAATAAACCGATGTATCCAAATAAATATTAAGTAAGATAATATGCCTATCGATGACCGATGGAAAAAAATCGATATTTTTACTTGCTGTGCTGTTAAGAGCCGAGACTGTTAACATTAACATTTACTCTTAATGTTAACATTGGTCCGCGTGAGCGTGAGTGGTCCGCGTGAGCATGAGTGGTCCGCGTGAGTGGTCCGCGTGAGCATGAGTGGTCCGCGTGAGTGGTCCGCGTGAGTCGTCCGCGGCTCGAGCAAAACAAAAAACCAAACGATAGTGCGACCGTCTGACCTGTGACAGAAAAATACCAAATTGTGCTCGGCACAAGTTGGCAGTTCTCGCTTGCTACCGGCCGTTAAAACATTTGAAATGACATAATGTGCCAAGATTAATACTTGAGTAGCAATAAAGAGCATTTTTATTGCTTGCTACAGGTGAAGGTAAAATGATGCTTGAACTCTCAACGGAAGTTAAAATTACTTAAGCATCTGCTGGCAATTCTTTGTGGGTAATTTTAATATGAGATTCTGTAGAATAGATATTAAGCGCCATTTTTTGTGTGATTAAGTTAATTCTTGTTAAGGTAATTGTCTAGAACAGGGACCTGTGCTCAAAAAATTCCAATCAAAAACTCCTTCGGTGGAACGCGAATTATGAAGAGCTCATCCTTGGTTTATTTTTAAATGAATTTTAAAATTTGCTGTTTTTGCACCAAAATTATATCAAATATACAATAAACGAAGTTTAAATACACTTGAAACTTTTGTGACCACTGACTTAATTTTGTGACCAATGACTTAATTTATAAGCTTAATGTCTTGTGTCATTGGAGTATTAAAAAAAAAAACTAAAACAAAAAAAATTTGTATGGCAGCTACAAGAAGTGAACATTCGATTTTCGCTGTTCCGGCATACATATGTGCAGTGTGTAGCTAAAAGATGACTCTGTGCAATATTTCAGCTTGATAGCTGCAAAACTAAGGGACTAGTTTGCGTAGAAACAGACAGATGACAGACGGTCGGACGGACAAAGCTGAATCGACTCAGCTCGTCATTCTGATCAGAATATATATACTTTATGTGGTCGGAGATGATTTCTTGTATGCGTTCCAAACTTATAACTTATAATACACTTTTCAAGTGTATAAAAATGACAAGGTTTGAACGACTTACCCCTCGAATGAAAGGTAACTGTTTAGTATTGGTCGCTTTGATCGACAAATTTAAAAAGAATGTCCTTCGATGGACCGCAAATTATGAAGACTTTTTATTTAGGTTAAACACAAGTGACTGTTACCGTCTAAATAATGTTTAAAATGTGGGGCAGACTGAGTGGTCGCAAAAATGGTTGATTCATTAAATTATTTTCGGTAACTAATGGTTTTTGTGGTAAACCCCCAAAAAGATTTAACAAACAGTGCAAACAGCAGTTATTCCCACACACAAACCAAAAGTGACGATAAACTGTAAGGTTTCAAAAACCGAAATATTTACTAAAGCTAGTGATGTTTTTCTTCTGCAATATTTAGCATTTATAAAGATATCAATAAGAGTCCTTCTCATTTTTGCTTCCCTGAATGCCCTGGTAGATGAGAATTTAAAGGAAGGACGCCGTTTGTCAGTATGTTCAAATATATAAAGAATTCCTGCCTTTCAAGTTCATCATGAACTAGCTGAAATGGTAGATTCTAAGGAAAAAGGAGTTGTATATTTCGTTGTCTTTTTCAGACGTCAAGAAAAAAAAAAGGATTTTTGACCGTTTGGTTAATAAAGTAGCGTTAAAACAAAAGGCAAAAAAATTTTTTATTTCGGGAATTAATTTACGATCCTCGAGAAGTAATTCTACCAAATTTGAAATTATATTGATTTTCGGTAAAAAAAATTAGTGACGTAGTTTGAATACGGGTTTCATTTGCACAAACGAACCCTAAACGTAAAAACTAAAGTTAAAACAAAGAACAAGCGGTTCCAGAAAGGGTGATAAATAGATAAAGGTTGACGTTCTCAAAATTTTTTAACTTAGAAACCTGGGAAAGCGTACATTCCCAAATCATGCAGTGGTATAATTTGCAAATTTCCGGTTTGGACCATTCACAGACATGAGACGAAGCTAGAATTGATGAATGACTTACTGTGAAAATCGTGAAGACGTCAGCGGTGCAAGGGACAAACATCAAACATACTTATTTTATATTATGTTGTTAGATGTATGTGTTCGTAAATCAAGTTATTTAAATGATTTTTACAAAATGCCAAAATTGCTTACAAAAAATTCTAGTTATTTGGCTTACCAATGTCAGGCCGAGCTCTATCCGGCTTGGCGTCAATTTCAAAAGAGAAAGGGACCTACAGCTTAACGCCGAATCCGAACGGAAGTTCGAGAAGCTTTTTCATGGCTAGCGCCAACAGCTAGTAAAGGTGACCGGGTGTGTAAGTTTTTCAAAGAAAAAACTTTTCATTAGATGTCACGAGGCGCAATCTGCTGAGCCACACCCGGCCATTCTTGATCAGCATGACGAGCTGAGTTGATTTACGTCCGCAAGTCCGTCCGTCTGATTTAGCCACTTCCGCAAGTCCGTCCGTCTGTTTCTATGCTATCTCCGTCAGTCTTAACGCTATCTAGACCAAACTTTGCACAAAGTCTTTTAGTACAAATACGCTGCACATTTGTCGGAATCAGCCGGATCGGATGACTATAGCATATAGCTGACATAGGAATGATCGGTCGAAAACTAGTTTTAGTGAAAAAAACTTTTTTGTTTTCTCTTTTCGTAGTTAACTATGCTTTTCCATGATTCCACCAAATTTGGCCAAAATCGTACATCTATATAGTATAACTGTCATAGAAAAGTAGTGTCTGAAAAGTAGTCTTAGTTAGAAAAACTTTTCTATTTATTTGTTTTATATGCTCTATATGCTACTATTCCACTAAGTTTGGTCAAAATCGGATGATTATAGCATATAGCTGCCATAGGAACGATGGGTCGAAATACTAGTTCTTGTGAGAAAACCATTTTTGGTTTTAAATTTAAACGTCCCTTACGTTGGCATATACATATATCTACTTTATATACTTTTACACAATTCTACAAAGTTTTGTCAAAATCGGATGACTATAGCATATAGCTGCAGTATGAATGATCTGTCGAAAAAGATGTTCTAGTGAGAAAAACTTATTTGTTTTTAATGGGATCGCCTCCCAATTTCGTAATTTTTAGTTTCTTATGATTTTCCAAGATTCCAATAAGTTTGGTCGAAATCGGTCATCTATATAGTATAGCTCCCATAGAAAAGTTAGGTCCGAAAAGAAGTCTTTTGTGTTTAATGGAGGCTGCAAGGGTATACAAAACTTCGGCCGAGTGGAAGTTAACTTTCCCCTATTTTTTATTATTTTCTAGCTAAAGATTCCATTTCATCTTCATCAGAAGATGAACATGGAAACGAATCATTAATGCTTTCGTTCATAAATTCCTTTTGACATATATATGCAATTCTGCAATGTGTTTCTTCGCAAGCTGTTTTTGCCTATTAGATTTCAAAACTGTTCAAATGTGGTTCTATTCATGTGAAGTATTGTGCCGAACTAAATTTTTATTTTATCTGAGTATAGGCCGTATAGGCCTTAAAGGTTTTTGGACCAAATAAACAGATTTAAGAATTGGGATTAATCAGAACTTTTGTTCGACAAATGTTGCTGGGAAGGAGCTGGGCTTTTTGTAATTTTACAGATGTCTTGTAAATTGGATGCAATAACTTAGACAAATTTTCAACCGATTAATGACTACGTACGAACATTTAAACATGAAAACAACAATTAAATAACTTGTATGTATACTTTATTAGTAGCTATAAAAATGTAAATGAAATTTTATTTAGACCGAACCCTTTTTTATTTTTTTTGCCTCCGGTTGAGGTTTGGGTTCGGCATGGAGTCTCCGACTCCGGAGCGGAGCATTAAATTCACGCTTGTTACGAGTTTTTAACCGCTAGCTTGGCCGATTCGCCCATAATGAAGCGTGGGCAGAGTTTTCAATGAAAATAAAAATGTCAAGAATAGATTTGGCAAGCAACAATATATTACAATATTATCTCTTATTTTGATATTTTTGACCCTTAGACTCCGAATTCAGATGGCACACTTATCATGTTAATTGTTTTGCGCTTAGCTAAGTTCTCAGCATTTAATAGCAACTCTTAACGAGCGGATTGATTATGGGGGAGAGAGAACAAGTGCCAGATTCGGTCTATGCACTTTGTACACGACAAACGCAATAGCAAACAATGGCAAACAGCAACTAAACAAGCCGCAGAACGTTATTGACGCCGACATCAATTGTAATCGCGTCATTTTTGGGTTTTCGGCAGCAGCGCAGTTGGAGCTCAGTGTCAGTTTCTATCGATGACGCTGGGCGAGCGGACGACACAGGAATAAAAAGAGCAGTAAACAGATTCCCGTAAACAACTAAATAATTTTATTTCAAAGTGAGTCTCACGTGGCCGTACATACCCCACCAAACTGCTTCTTATTGGGGTCCATTTTTTGTTTGTTTTTATTTTCATTTTGGTTTGGCGGGCCAGTGACGAGTTGGCTAAAATCGATAATCGGCTTTGGCAGCCTGCGCCTGGATGTACTGATTTTCAGGTAAGCGTTTTACCACTATTTCCGGCGATCCGAATCATTTGAATTTGACATTTCGGTTTGCGTATATTTCTGGTTGTGCATAAAGACGCAGATAAAGGCAATCCAGCCGACAATATTAACGACCAGAGCTAGCATCAAAGCATAGAAGACCACAATAATTACCTTCTCCTTCCGCGCTCGTTCCCTCCAGGGCACATGCACCGTTGAGTACGGCTTGGGAGGAAAGAGAGTAAGATAGAATAAGGAGACATTGGCAGCTGAGCGCTTAGTTGATGTAGATTTCGCATGTTTGGGTTGTTTCAGTTTCGCATAGAAGTAGCCAGTGGGAGTTGAAACACTCTAAACCAGCGATGTTCAAGATGAGCGAGGCCAAAAAGAGAGTGTATTGGTGTGCGATATCAAAGCGACACAGCCCAGCTTTGAACTGCCCTGTTCGACGTCTGGGCATCGAATGCAAGCAAAGAGAGCGCGGCTTACGCTCATATGCCCGACTTCGGCATGCGCTCAGCTCGTGTGCGTGTAAATAGCCGATTGCGCTCGGCCCCTGGGGGCTATGGAGGAACATCGCTGCTCTAAACATACGAAAGCTACATCAACAAAGCACTCAGTTGCTCGTTCACTAACCGGCATTTCCAACGCTGATAAGATGATATTGTGCTTGCCCATTGGAGTAAAGAAACTATCGTTTGACACTTGAGATTTTTCTATAATATCCACGAGAATACTTAAACCTAGAATTACATGGCAAGGCTCACTGTATAATCCCTCGATCCCTTAATTTGGCTATCTCTTCGGTATCATAGCCCAGAATTTCACTTAAGACCTTATCCGTGTGCTCACCCAGCATGGGTGGTGCAGTTCTGGCATCATTTCGTGCTTGACTATAGACTACAGGTGGACCCACCACCTTGACTGTACCATCCTCAGCGTGTGGTAAAGTCTTGATCAATCCAATGGCCTGAATATGCTCATCATTGAACACCTCACTTATGTTATTCACGGGACCCACTGGAAACGAAGCTCCCTCGAACCGTTTCATCCAGTTGTGGGAGGTATCTTCCGCCAGTATTTTCTCTAATAAATCCACCAACTCCTCGCGGTGCTTGACACGGTCCTGATTAGTCTTAAATTTGTCATCTGTGGCCAACTGTTCTATGCTTAGCAGTTTACATAGCTCCACAAACTGAGCATCGCTGCCCGCACCCAGGGTTAGGTAGCCATCTTTAGTCTTAAAGCTCTGATAAGGTACTATACTGGAATGTGCCGTTCCCCAACGTTGAGCCTCGCTGCCCGCATTCAAATAGTTGCTACCCACATTGATTAGCAGGGACACACAGGTGGACAACAGATCTACATCGATTTTCTGACCCTGCTGAGTGCTCTGTCGCTGGTACAGTGCTGCCAAAATGGCGCCATGAGCATATAGCCCGGTGGCTATGTCAGTAACAGCCACACCCACTTTACTGGGTGGTCCATCCCTCTGTCCCGTGATATGTAGCAGCCCACCGATGGAGGAAGCTATCACATCATACCCCGGTCGCTTGGCATAGGGGCCCACAGATCCATAGCCACTCAAAGTGCAGTAGATAAGCTTGGGATTGATATGCCTTAGTTGCTCATAGCCCAATTGGTAGCGTTCCAGTGTACCGGGCACATAGTTCTCTACCAAAACATCACTAATCTTGGCCAGCTGATGTATTAAATCTTGACCTCGCTTCAAGTCAATGCAGACACTTAGCTTATTACGATTCGGAGCTAGGAAGTAGGTGGCATCTTTGCTGTGCTCTAGAAAAGGTGGTCCCCATTTTCGGGCTTCATCACCAAAATGTGGTCGCTCCACTTTTATAACCTCCGCTCCCAGATCGGCCAATACCATGGTGCAATAGGGTCCGGCTATAATGCGTGTTAGATCCAATATACGTACGCCCTTCAGCGGATGACGTTTGGTCACCACATTATCTTCAATATGGTTCTCACTGGAGCCGGCGGCAGCTGCGAAATTTCTCAAGCTTTGACAAGCTCTGTAATTAGCCACGCCTCGATAGAGTCGTGGTGACAGCATGGTTAATGAGTACGCGGGAGCTCGAACTTATCTAGTTGCTATCTTTATATGTAAATACGAGTATGTATATAGATATGTATGTTTGTATAAGTCTGTCGTGATGCGTACCCAAGTTGATCAGCGAACAGTTTTATCGACACTGCTGGAGCTGGAGAGCTTCTTCAGACACTTTGCAATGGGACAGCTCATGATGGAACAATAGGGTGGGGCAAGGCGGGTTAGCGCTCTCTTGTTAACTAATAAATGTGGCGAAGACTTAAGTTTACAAATTTTTACGGTAGGCAAACCCGGTCCGAAATTGGAGCCAGAACAGAAGACTTTAGTTTTGTTTAACGTTTGGGCAACCTAGCTTTAAATTCATCGAAGGCTAAGTAATGCAATTTTATAATTAAGACAATAAAGGGATATCAAAAGTGGTCAAGAGTCCTATCCTGGACCGAACCCCTGAGATCCGGACCATAATCCGAACCTTATAGACTTATTAATTCCCTAACCTGAACCCGAATCGGAACTCATCTGCTTGGAAAAGAGTTCGGTTCAAAAAATGACTAAAGTCAACTTTTCAAGACCTTAAATAAACTTCTGTGCAGTATTTAGTTTAGAGGCGGTCTTAAATTCACATGTAAATTGGTTATTTAATAAGTTTGAAGAGGAAAATAAACCAAAAGTCAAGTCAAAAGTAGGATAGAAATGGTAGAGGCTCTTTTTCAATTTCAAAGTAAAAGGGAACTATAAGGGATAGTACTAGAAAACTTTGTCAAACGACTGTAGATTGAAGTATCGAATAGCTTGGTAAATTAGAAGCGTCCTTCTTAACAAAAAAAAAAATCCAAGATTTTTTACCAGTAAAACTCGTTACCCAAGATATCAAGAACCAAGGCTTGAACCAAAATCTTAGGTAAACACGGTCTTCAGTTCACCCCCACTACTCCGATTTTATATGATTTAAAGGATACATCAGTACTTGCTGGAATTCACCAAATAAAGGGGAAAGTTGATTAAACGATCTTAGAAGGCATGATCTAAGGCTAAAATAAAACAGACAGAAAGATTGACATGGCTAAATACACTCAGCTGTTGATGCTGATCAAGAAAATATATCTAATTTATAGGAGCAGAGATGCTTCCATATGCCTGATACATACAATTGCTCAAACTATTTTTACTCTACGAGAATCTGGTATTAATACACTAGGCAACAAGGTCCAGTATATTAAAGCGATGGTGATGATTATATATGACTTTCGTGTGCTGAACACGAATCCGTTTTCGTAAAGATTTTTGGTAATTGAAACTTAATGTGTCTTAAAATGCCAATTTTTACCCTTTTTATGCTCGTTTTATGGGGAACATTTATGTTGGTTTTGGCTCACTTTAATATTATTATAATACTATCCCATATTTTTTCTAAGCGTTGAATACATAATACATGTGTTCAAAATGCAAAAGATGTTGTTAAAAACTAGGTAGGTAGGTAGGTAATTTAATAACTTTAAAACGCATGCATTCAAAATGATATATCTTCGCTTTAAAAAGCTCAGAATTGCTTGGGATAGCTGTTATAAAGCAAAGAAGAAATGCTGTACGATAATTCCAAAAAAAGTTAAAACAATAGTATATGTTCTCCCTAAAAACCTATCTAAAATAAGCCTCGGATCTAGTACACTCAGAAAAAATCAAGAAGATCGTTCTTGATATCAAGAATATTTGATGTCGAAAGTACGGTAAGAACGAATATTCTTGGATCCAATAAGAAAAATACTGAAATCAAGAACGGTTTTTCGAGAAGAGTATTCTTGATTAGACTTCTTGATATTAAGAACAAAACCTTCTTGGTAGCAAGCAAAAAAGTCTCGTTTACAAGAATAGATCTTCTTGGTTGAAAGCATAAAAATCTCGGGGTGTCGATGGGTGGTCGGGGGTCGGGGTGGTGGTAGCACAATACCAACCACCTCACCCCTCTACTTTTTTTTGTACCCTTGCAGAGGGTATTATAACATTGTCCGGATGTTTGTAACGCATCGAAGGAAGCATCTCCGACCACATAAAGTATATATATTCTTGATCAGCATGACGAGCTGAGTTGATTTAGCCCTGTCCGTCTGTCCGTCTGTTTCTATGCTATCTCCTCCGTCACCAAATTTTGCACGAAGTCGTTTGGTATAAATACGCTGCACATTTGTCGGAACCGGCCGGATGGGATGACTATAACATATAGCTTCCATAGGAACAATCGGTCGAAAAACTAGTTTCAGTGAGAAAAACTTTTTTGTTTTCAATTGAAACGCCTTCAAACTTCGTATTTCTTAATTTACTATGCTTCTCCATGATTCCACCAAATTTGGTCGAAATCGGACATCTATATAGTAAAGCTGTCATAGAAAAGTATAGTCTGAAAAGTAGTCTTAGAAAAACTTTTTTGTTTTCCATGAAAATTGTCCTTAAAGATGGCATGTATTTGTTTTATTTGCTCCCACACGATTCTACAAAGTTTGGTTAAAATCGGATGACTATAATAGATCGAAAAAGAAGTTCTAGTGAAAAAACTTTTTTGTTTTAATTGGGATCGCCTACAAATTTTGTATTTAACAGTTTGTTATGCTTTTCCATGATTGCACTAAGTTTGATCGAAATCGGACATCTACGTAGTATAGCTCCAATAGAAAAGTAACGTCCGAAAAGTAGTGTTATTTAGAAAACTGCAAACTGCAAAGGTATGCAAAACTTCGGCCGAGCCGAAGTTAACTTTTCCCTATTTTTTTTTTTTACTTACCCTTACTGGGACTCGAACTCGGTACCTCGAAAGCCTGCACTCACTGAAGCCGCCGCTCTGCCAACGGCATCACACTTCGGATATCGACCGCAACATAAAATTCATTTTATAAATTGACAGTGCGAGTGCCAGCCAATACTGAGAGCGAGATAGAGAATTGTTTTCATTTGATGCTCGCGTTCTCCGTTTGTGTCTTTCCGCACTTCTCTGTTTTCTTGGACTCGAGAAGATTTCCTTCTTGCCGATTAGTTCTTCATTTCTCTAGGTGTACGACTCGTGCTCAATTTTGTTTAGCTTGGTTTTAACTCTCCATTTTTATACCCTAGCAAAGTGTATTTTAATTTTGACCAAAAGCTTTCAACGCATAGAAATATTCATTTCCGACTCCATAAACTATATATATTCTTGATCATGGTAACGAGCTGAGTTGATTTAGCCCTGTCCGTTTGTCTGTCTGACTGTTTCTACGCAAACTAGTCTCTCAGATTTGAAGCAATCTGTGAAGTTTTGCACAGAGTCTTCTTTTTACTACACGCTGCTAGTGTGTCGGAAACGACCGGATCGGATGACTATATCTAATAGCTCCCATAGGAACGATCGGTCGAAAAACTAGTTTTAGTGTGAAAAATGTTTTTGGGTTTCAACCAAACTTCGTATTTATTTGTTTTCAATGCTTTTGCATAACTCTACTTAGTTTGATGAAAATCGTACAAATATATGCTATAGCTCCCTACAAAAGATGGGTCCGGAAAAAGGCTTAGTAGGAAAAACTTTTGGTTTTTTTGGCATTTTTTTATTTTATATGCTTTCACCCAATACTACAAAGTTTTGTCAAAATCGTATGATTATAGCATATAGCTTTCATGGGACCGATCGGTCGGAAAATGGATCAAAGTAAAAAACACTTTTTTTTTAAATGTTGCCTTTTCACTTGAACTTCATTAATAATAAAAATTTGGTCGAAATCATTATATCAAGAAGAGCATTTGCAAGGGCGCAGCCAAAGCTAGTTTAATCTCCTCGTTTTTTCTGTGTATCTATCGATTTTAAGTTCTTGTCTTGACACTATGATGAAACAGACATTCTTGGTTTTGGTTTTTAAAACCAGAACTGCAAAACGAAAAAAAATTTTGCTTTACTCCGATTCGCTGGCTCTGAACAAATTTTAAAAATAGTTAAGGTGTTTAAAAATTTGAGGTTCTATCCAGGTCTTACCCAATTTAAATGAAAAACAAAGAAAAAATTAGTTTCGTAAATATTGTAAATAATACTTATGATATTTTCAGAATTGGAAAACCCGTCCGAAATGGACTTAAGTCGATGATGATTTGGAAGAAGGCTCTAGTGATATCATTTTTTGATGTATGATTTGAAATATGTGACGACTGTATTGAACAGATAACAAAAAATATGTCGCCTACTTCGATCTCACCCTCGCTCTGTTAGCAAATGCTCTCAGTCAACAACTCTTCAGCCTTGCCTCACCTTGTTATTGTTTCATGAAACAGCTGTTATTGGGTTCACTTACAGCCGTCTCTTTGGCTACGCTCTCTTTTGTAAGAGAAACGTTATCTGAAACCTTAAGAAGGTTAAAGTTCCATTCTCTTCACCTTGAAGAATTCCCAACTTAAGCCGCATCCCTTTCAACTTGTTTTCTCTGTGCTTGTGTTTTTCCCCACAAAATTGTATTCGTCCGTCCATTTCCGAGACAGAATTCTACATTACTTTTATTAGTGTGTCTACCTACGTATTATCATTCGTACGAGTAGATTGCCTGCTATAATTATATCACCTTGCTGACATTTGGGGTTGCGTGATCTCAAGCCGAGAATCTCTAGCAAAAGCCATTAAGACCTAAAGCGGGCAGTTATATCTATACTTATATGTTGTATATATTCGGATATTTGTCTAAATTAACGCGCTCCCTTCCATTGTATAATGATTCCCTAATGGCCATGCAATTAAAAAACAATTTTATTGTCATAGATAAGTTACTTATGCCTGAATGCTTACCATAAATGTCAGCCTGACTGAGCACTTCATGGTATGGTTTGCTATGTAACTATACATTAAAACCATTGATCTAACATTTAGAAATATATGTGACACAATCGGCAGATAATTGCATTTCGTAATCTATTCTATACATATTTAACCAACGCAAGTCATGTGACCAAAAATGCCTTTTCGAACAAATGGGAAAATCGTTCGCCTTAAAAGTAACTTCTTCGGGCACTTCGAAAAAACTCAAACCGAAATTTTGAATTGTACCAAAAATTTAAATACATTCACTGCTTCTGGCAACCGGTCCCCAAACCAACCCAATCTTGGAATTATATAGTATTAAGCTCTATATATTGTTTGCTATACGCACTATTATCATTCTCATTGTCATTTAGTTACAGTTCCCCCGGGATAGGCGCATTGCGTTCATTATTCTTTTATTATCCGTTTACAAATGAGGCAAGTCGCTGGTTATTTTTTTCCCAAGAATCTTTCAGACGTGCCGATTTTTACAATCAATATTTAGTTTCAATGAATGACGTTGCCCATTTGCTTAATTCCGCGATGATCTCAAGCTCAACTGCAATTTGCTAAGGGTCAACACTCATAACTTTAAGTGGTTTATGTCAAATCCAAGAACATTGATTCTACCGCCGCGTTCCCGCCCTTGTGTAATTACCAATTTGAGTCCTCCTCCTTTGTTTCCGGCTAAGTAAACCAGATTGTAAACAACCTGGCAGTGCCAATTCCCCGTATTATGAACAACAAAGCACAAAAACAAAAGGTTCAAAAGTTCGAAACATGTATTTAATAGCAGCTTAGCAGGAAAATAATATACACTCAGAAAAACTGACCTCCTACACTTAGGTACGAGCGTGATTGATTTCGCATTCGCAAAAATTTTGCGATTTGGAGAGCAAATTTCGGTCGAAAACCCGGTTTCAAACCGGACAACTTTTGCGAATGCAAAAATGGGAGTGCGGCTGATATTCTTGATCAGCGTCAACAGCCGTCTGCCCGTATGAACGCGTCGATCTCAGAGACCATACGGGTGCGTTCAGACACACTGGCAGGTTGCCATATTTAACTATATGTGCCAGTTATCTGTCAGGTATATTCAGACCAGTAAAATACATGAGAATATTGATTTCTCTGACCATAGGTGGTACCAGACAACTGACTTTTTGCCAAAAAGTCAAAAAATAAAGATACAGCACTGCAATTTTGCACTTATATTGGGCCGGACAAATGTAAATTTCAAATAAAATGATGACTCGATTCAACCACACCTTTACCTACCTGCCATATAAATCCGCCAACCTTCCATAAGAATTTTGTTTTTATAAAGAGTTTGGAATATAGTTTAAGACAATTATAATGGAAAGTTGAAGTTCGTGGATTCCGATTTTTCCAAATGATTCTTCAAAAATTATATGTCGACTGCAAAGGTATAAGTGAAGTGAAGAGAAAATTGGTCATTTACATTTTATTGCTGCTTGTAAAGGCATTCACCAGTTGAGTCATCAAATCCATAGCTCGCAAAAAGTTTGACAAAATCTAGAAAATTTCTGAAGTCAGGATCTTGCAGCATAATGGTCCTGTCGGCGTTATAGTTTAACCAATTTTGAAGTGATACCTCGGCAACGGATTGTTTGAACATAATCCCCAATGGTCTGCATAGTAATTTGGCCTGCAGAGTGCTTTGTGAATGCATTTTGTTGGAATGCAGTTATACTGTCATTTGGTAAGACAATTGTGCAGCAGAAAGTCTAAGTCTAAGTCTTCATCTTCAGTTAAATGAAACCGTTCTTAAGTCCCCGAGTGCAAAATAAACGACAAATCCTTATCCCTAGTTTTTTTTTAGAAGAGCGTAGGAATCGTTCTCTTCTGAGAAATCGGTTTCAACTTTCCTCTTTAGGCTCGATTTTCCACATGTCTAAAATGCCGACTAAGTTTATTTTTAGTGTCGTCTGAGCCATATATTTATTTATTATAATTGTTATATCCTTTAATATATATATTTCATGTTTCTTCTTTCAAATCCACCCATGAGTCCGTTGTATTTTAGAAGTCCTTTCTTGACAAAATGTGGAAAGGTAGACTTTTTCAATGCCCAGTCCAACAGAGCATTCCTGTTCTGCTTATTCTTCAAGCATTTCTATACGTCAAAAAACGACTTCGTCTGCAACTACTCAATTTATCATGAAATGGCGCAAATATGCGCAAAAACTCTTAAAACCACTTCATTGTGCACATGTTAAAGATTAATTTGAAATTTACAAATGCAGCGGATTGGACTGGATTCACTAGTTTTGCTCCACAAAACACAAACACTTTAAGGTTAGATCGTTCCAAAAAGACACCACAACAACAACACTAAAAACTACTACAAAATAAAAGCAATTTTACTGTTTTCTTTACAATCTGTTTCCAAATACCTTGAACTTCGATTTCCATGGTTGAGACAAGCCGTACAT
Source organism: Lordiphosa collinella (assembly GCA_018904265.1). Taxonomy (NCBI): domain Eukaryota; kingdom Metazoa; phylum Arthropoda; class Insecta; order Diptera; family Drosophilidae; genus Lordiphosa; species Lordiphosa collinella. The sequence continues at coordinate 72,708 of JAEIFV010000042.1, read as the reverse complement.
TAAAAATTGTGAAAGTGCCTTAGCTTTAAACACAACCAATCATTTGTAGCAAACACATCACGTGGCAGGCCTTAGGTGACTTTGCAAGGCCGCAGGGATAACCCAAAAATTTTTGTTTGGAAACTTTGATTCTGGCTGATGTATTTAGAATTAGAAAAAAAACCAAACACGTAAAAAAAATATTTTTTTTTTTGACTTTTGGCAAAAAAAAGAACTTTTCCGACCAATGTGCACTTGGAAATGTTTTCACGTGTTTGGCAGCAACTGGCTTATATAAATATGGCAGCCTGCCAGGGAGTGCCAGATTTCCGATGTGGAGGTGGCGACTTTGCACGAAGTTTTTGGTATCTGAATGTTTGATCGTGTTTTTTTGACACTTGCTGTGGTTTTGGTAGTGGTGTACGAAAAAGAATGTTGTTGTTGGGTCAATGTGGTGGTTTGATTGGTGAGGCTTATAGTCTGCAGACAACTGGGCTTAGGGGTTGGGTATCAGTTGTTTTTTTTGTGTTAGTGGTGTGAAAGAAGTTGTGTGGAGGTTGAGGATAGGCTAGTTGGGTCCGGGCAGAGGAAAAAAATTAGTTCCGTTACAATATGGCCTGTAAATAGATATTTTGAAAATTTAATAAGATCGGACAAAAGGCACCGAAGTTATAAACAAATCTTGGGTATACGAAATGTAAAAACAAAAAATCAAGAAATATTGTTTGTTTCTATTCATTTTTCATTTTTGTTTGTTCCAAAATATTATATACAAATGAAATTTCCCGTCTTATTCGATGAAACATCGGCACTGTGTTCACCAGACTGATACTGAGTCTGTACCTTATGCCATAATAAATTTCTGTTGTTTAAAGCTCTATCAATCAGCCTTTTTGATCAAACTCAATTTTTTTTCTGTCAAGGTGTGAGTGTGTGGGCGTATGCAAAAATTTTTTTTAGTTGCTACTGTACAAAAAACCAAAGTTAGGAATGCATATGTTTAGATAAAGGCTTTGCTGTAATGGAAAACCAAAAACAATGTGATTTTAGCCTTTCCATCCATAATCAAGGCAAATTTCGGAAATGTATATCACATTTCAGAGCAGAGGTAGTATTTATTTTTATTTTAATTGCAACTACGTCTACTAAACACAGTCTTACATTATAATACAACAAAATGGGACAAAAAGGAATAAATAAAGATTCAATAGAAAGCCTTCTGATCCGTTGGGGGTCATTTCATTGTCACAATCGGGGGTGTCCTGGAAATTTGTAGAGATTTTGGCTCCGGTAAGTTTGCAAATCGCTCGAAAAATCCGTCAGTGTCCCAGAACTTTGAGAGATTTTATTTTCTTATTTGAAAGTCTATTTAGAAGGTATTAGATTATGGTCTAACTACTAGATTTTTAATTTAACTAGGAGGATATGCAATAAGACAAGAATAATGTCGGCTACTAGATTTTAGGGAAGGAAACCCGTACGCATCAAATCTACTTTGCCTTGAGCAGTCGGTTTCAAATCTCTCAACTTTTGCCATCTAATCTAGTAGCCTAGCATTTTGAAGACACTGCACATATAAAAACACGTACTTTTATTTTGAATTGAAACCGTTTATACGAAAACATCTAGAGATTTCTGGGACACTCCCCATATTGATGTTTCTACATTGAGTTAGACTTGCCAGCCCTGAAAACATTTGTTTGTGTCTTTACTTAGTCGCGTAGGTTCGCGAAGTCGGTTTGGTTGGTTTGTGTATTGGCTTTGGTTGGTTTGCCAAAATCTCCTAACAAAGTACGAGAGGTTTGAAACCAACCGAAAGAGATTTCAAGGACACCGTGAATTGGTTTTGGTTTGGAATTTGGTTGGAAGAGATTTCTGGGACACCACCCAATGACCAGCAACGCCCCTGCTCGCAGCTTTGGCGATCAAAATGTACTTAAAGCTATGTAAGGGCCAGAGTGTAAAGAATTAAAGACCTAAAGCCCTAATCGACAATGTTACCACTGAGAAGAGAAAAGATCTTATTGTAATCCCTACACAGAATGCGTACTGGATAATTGCCCCAAGGGGATAAAGTTCCGTGTTTGTCTTGATGGGTCATTAAAAAACAAGAAAGAAAGTCGGTCAAGCCCGACTATAATATACTCTGTACCTGTGAAGTGATGCCCATCACCGTTGCGACCTGTGCTGCCCATAATTGTTTGTTTTCCTTATAACTCGACTATCGTTCATCCGATCGTTTCCATTCCTTTGGCGGATCGATAAATAATCCTAATTACTAAATATGTCCAAATGGTACGAACCTTCTATCTATAAAACTGTGAAAATAAACTTGATCTGCCTGCAAGTATAAGAAGTTTTTGTCCCATACATGTCAAACCTCTATCTCTTACCATATCTGGGATCTGTTTGTTCATACGGACGGACGGACATGGCTATATCGACTCGGCTGCTAATCCTGATCACGAATATATATATTTTATAGGGTCGGAGATGATCCCTTTATCCTGTTACATACTTTTGCACAAACTTAATATACTCTGTGTACCTCTGGTACAGAGTAAAAAAGTTGGCAAGCTTGGCAATGACCTGCCGCAGCTGGTCTTCCCATCCCAAAATCGGTCGTCCCTTCCTGCGGTTTCTCCATTCTGGTAACTTGTCCTATTCAGCGTAGACAAGACTAGTTTTAGCGTGGTTCTTCGATGCGAAATCACGCCAACTTTAGAGGTCCATAAACTTTTGAAAAACTTTTGACGAGGTGAAACAGAAAGCCAGGATACCTGGGGTGCCATGTTAAACGTTCCATTAGAAACTTCCAGCATAGAATTGTAATTTTCTGAAAACAAATAAAAGAAACTTAAGAATAGTCAAATATCACTTTTATGCTACTTTAAGCTTCAATACCAAAATGCCTGAAAATCATTTAGAATATTGAACCAATTTGTAGTCTTGAGTAACACAACGGGCTTACAAAATCCAAACTTCAAATAAGAATATAATGTTCAGCTTTGAAAATTTTAATATTTTTTGTACTTGACTTTCGCTTTTTTTTTTCTGAGTGTAGCGGTCCATTAAAAGAGCGCGCTGACGCAGTGTGCTCAACAGTACTTAGTATTACAATATGTACTTAGTGTCTTAGTCAGAATATGGGCCATTTCTTTTAGTTGGCAATGGGGGGGAATCACAAGTGTACTTTGTCAAGCGCAGATGACGAGCGGGGCTTAAGAGGACAGCTTAAGAGCGCGTAGAGTAAGAGCACCCAAGAGAGAGCCAGAGAGATTGAGAGCCAGTGAGCGAGCTCAAGTGAGAGCTTGGAAGTTATGACTGAAGCTAAAAGCGGCTTTAAATGGTTTGCAACAAGCCGCACTGACGTTTATTTGCTTAGCTCGTCTCGTTCGGTTCGGATCGGCTGTTATCTTCTCTCTGAAATTCGTAACGGGCCATTCCAATAGACAACAAAAATACTAAAGCCTAGCTTACACAACAACTGTAAACAGATGCGGGTAAAATGCGATAAGCGCAGAAACAAAGATCGAAAATAAAAGTGCAACAAAATGAAAGCCCGTGATGTGCAGGGCAAGCGTTTGCAGCGCCCAAATCAACATCCCCAGCAAGTGCATCCCCATAGAAATTTAATGCAAAACTAGTTTCGCGATGCAAGAAAGTAACGCAACTATTAGCCAACTGACCAAAAAGCATTGAGACCGCGAGTCGACTCCAAGTGAATTGTGCAAGAAACAACGACAACTACCAACCACAGTAGTCGCAGTTGACGTCGACGGCGACGTCTCTGCTGGCTTTGCAATTGCAGTCAGCTGCAATATTGCACAATCCTGCCAACCAGTTCGCTACCTCCACACCAAAACTCTTTAGGCTCTCTGTATCTGTGGGATACAGTGTACTTTGATCCAACATTTAACCGTCAAGCCGTCAAAATTGCTGTGCTACTCTGTTCCAGGATCCTGGGGTACATCATGCGCCGCTTCTTGCGTTCGGCGATGATTGTCTTCAGTTGGTTCGTGGTGCCCTACAGCCGTTACACCAACATCAAGGTGATACGGCGCAAGTTGCCGCCGATACGCAGCCATCTGCTGGAGATACCTGCCGTCGATCTGGCCAAGCTGATTCGCAACCGAAAGGTGAGTACCGCTCCAATAACGAACCATTTTTCAATTTAGGCCACTTGCGCAAATATAGGCAAGCGTAATCTTGCAAAATCAATGCACAACAAATGGTTGCCACATCCATTAGATACTCTGTGGCAAAGTTGAGGCAATCGAACAGGCGCACTGACAGTTCGGACCCTGCACGTCTGGTCGAAGTGTGAAACCTCTGCCACACTTACAGACACACACGAAAACAACAATGCAAAATTGTTATAAAACAAAGAGATTACATTTAATATTTTCATTGACCGCTTGAAAAGTTTCATAAAAGTTAAGTCACTCGCCTTTAACACTTCACAAAACACGAAGTTTAGATACTCTGAGCCAAAGCGCTTGAATTCTAGAACCAAGGTGCTGGTGTAAACTGGTTTACCCTTTCAAATTCGACAAACTTTGTTTTGAATAGAGTTACTTAAACTTAGCATTTATTTATATTATTAAATATGTGGGCAGGTATGGTACCGCGCGTAGTGTGTGTGCCTGCTGTTCAAGACATCTAATAAAAAAGTTTTGTTCTTTAAAAACTAACACACTCGGTCACCTTCACCAGTTGTTGGCGCCAGCTGTGAAGTAACTAGCCATGAAAAAGCCTCTAAAACTTTGCCGTTTGGATTCGGCGTTAAGCTGACGGTCCCTTTCTCTTTTGCGAAAATAAGAAGCATACAAGCCAAGAGTTTGAGAGAAGCTCGGCTTGGCCCGTTGGGGCTGTAAATTCAATTATAAAATAATTTCTCTAACTATATTTAAAGTTAGAACGATTGGTCATAAAATAGTTTTGCTGTGAATAAAGCTATCTTCCGGCCGTATCGGATGACTATATCATTTAGCTGAGCTATAATAGCTCCCATGGGAACGATCGGTCGAAAATCTAGTTTTAGTGGAAAAAAACCTTTTTTGTTTTCAATGGAACCGTCTCCAAACTTCTTATTAATTAGTTTTCTAAGCTTTTCCGTGATTCTAGTAAGTTTGGTCGAAATCGGACATATAGGATAGCTCCCATAGAAAACTAAGGTCTGAAAAGTAGTCTTAGTAATAAAAACTTTTTTTGTTTAATGGAAGCGTCCTTTTAATTGGCATATATTTATTTTATTTTGTTTCACTCAATTCTATAAAGTTTTATCAAAATCTGTGCTTAGCATTAGCTGCCTACGTGGTCAAAAACTAGTTAGAAATACTTTTTTTGTTTTAAATAATAGCGACTTTAAACTTGCCAGATATTTATATTCGCTGCTTCAGCACAATTTCACCGATTTCGATGAAAATCGGGTGAATATATAGAATAACTATCGTATATAAAACTGGTGTGGCGGCTCTGCTCAAACTAGCCACCAGCGACTGTCGATTACTAGTCACGAGCGACTATCGATTACCACACTATCACGAAGCTTATTCTTCTCTCATCTCCAGGAGTTTCAGTTGAGTAGTGTGTGTGAGACTTGCGGCAGCGGCCAACGCTCGGGCGCCGAAAAGAAACAACGTAACAGTTATTAATAATAATTAAGTGAATTAAGTACGATCTAATCTGCTACGGGTAAAAAGGCGCCATCACATTGTTCAATGGAAAATTAAATTGTTGTGTGAAAATCATTTAACACCTTTATTTATAGAATAGGCCCGAGTCGAATTTAATTTTCCGTTACTCGTAGAGTAAAAAGAGAATAATAAAGTCGTGCAAATGTATGTAACAGGCAAGAGGAAGCATCTCCGATCCCATTAAGTACCATATATACAATCTTGATCAGCATCAACAGCCGAGTCGATATAGCCGTGTCCATAGAATCCTTTTGTCCCTACGCAGATCAAGTTTATTTCAAATTTTGGCCACGCCCCCTCCCGCCCCACAATAAAAAATGTTTAAGTGCAAAAAATTTTAAAGTTATTTTTCATATATTACATGGATGCAAACCGATCGGAAATAAGGACTGGCTCGGTTCAGTGGTTTATACATTTTTTGAATCACCGGTTCGGTTTATTACATGGTTTTCGAAGCCAACTGAACCGCGGTGTTGGGTCGGTTCAGTGGTTCAGACTTTATTTATTATAAATTTAATGAAGACCAGTTTTGGACTTTTGAAGTTGCGTCAAACCAAAAATGTCAAAGACTTCTTTTTGTTCTAGGATCGTCGCTTATTCCACCGAATCTTAAGTCTAACACTCAGAAATGTCCTTAAATCTGTTCAGAAAGTATTTTTTTTGACTTTTGAAGCTGCTGAAGTTTGAAAAACTAAAAACCTTGGGTTCAATAGCATTATAAAGTATATGTTGTGGTTTTTAGAGGTATTACACACCGGGTTTTTGCTTGAACCAACTCTATTTGGTCTAGCTAATCCTTATAATATTAATAGTTTTCTCAAAGAAAGCTATTTCATACCGAAAAACATTTTTCAATGTTAAAGCGCACCTATAGGGTCTTTTCCCCGAACTTTTGCTTTAATATTTAAAATATAATGATTTCTAAAGTGAACATGTGACTTTTCGAAATTGAATTCTTAGAGAACAATTGAATAGTCGGATGCGCTGGCTACTTCCATAATGATAATACTTTAAAAGCTGCACTCCTGTCTAAAGCTGGATTAAGGCGAAGAAGATCGACAGACTTATGGGAATATTGTCCCGTAAAGGAAATGAGATACGCAAATAAATTGATTAGCAACTTTCAAAGAAGGAATGTTGTTTTTTTACAGGCATATTAAGATATTGGTGGACAATCGCTGGAGGTGTACGGGATCACATGTTTCATAGATCCGGCATCGATAAGGACTTATCATAACAATTTGATTAAAATTTCCAAAATTTTTTCGCCTTTAGACTCGTCAGTGAACTGAACCGAACCAAACCGTTTTTATTCGGTTTGGTTCAGCATTTTTGAAGGGATGCCGGTTCGGTTTATCAACTTTAATTAGCGGTTCGGTTCTGGTTTGGTTTGGTTCGGTTCAGAACCGGCTTGCATCCCTGATATATTTTGCAGTGTAGTGTATGTGTCCAATATATACAACCTGTGAAATTTTCATAAAGATCTGATAATAAATGACAGAGTTATAAAAGTTATAAAATACGTTGCATACTTTTTGGCGTTGCATAAGCTGTTTGCTTACATATTGTTAAAATGTTCGCTTTAATGCTAATGCTTTGTTAACTAACATAAGGGAAGGCTATACAAGACTAATTCCCCTGAGTAACGGGTATTCGAAGACGGGCTGGACCGACTTTAACTTATTCTCTCGTTCTAAGTCCTGTCGATTCAGGATCCAACATTTTGAGACTATCCAATAAATTTTTTATGTTCGCTACTTAGTAAATTGCCCCAAGAACCCACAAATATAGTTATTCGGAATTGATAACTGTTGATGCCAGGTTTGCAAGCCAGTTTTCAATCGAACCGGTATATTAACGGAACATCGACTCATTATGTAATCTGAAGCGAAAAATGTACTTTGCTCCGGACTACGAATCCAAACTATTGCCTTTCATAAAGATCCAATTGGAGTGAATATTATTGTAACCTTTTTTGGGATATTACTGTATTCTTTTTGAACTTTCGAAAACAAGCTAAAAATCATGGAAAAACGAATCATTTCACGCTCAGTTTGAGGCAAAGGCTATCTTCTCATCTCTATATTTCTAAAAAAAAATGAATTTATATACGAAAATAAGTAGGTATGTACTTGATTGAGGTACAAAATTCATATTTTTTCAATCCCAAAAAACTAACTTTTCAACCGTTTTGGGATATTTTAAGTGCTTTTCGGACTATTTTAAAATCTTAATGATCATAAAATTAGTTCGTTTTAGTTTTAAGTCAATCCCGATCACGATCAGACCGACCCCATCAAGTCGATCAAATTCCATCGTCAAACGCAGTAAATTCTTGAAAAAAAAAAAAAAAATAGATAGAGTAATAATACAAAATGTTTTTGGCTTAAGCCTTTGAAATTCTTAAGTTCTTCCCAACTTGTTCCAGAAACTAAGTTTCTATATTGAAACAAATAAGGATGTGCATTATAGACCTTGAACTTACCGAAGACCAAGAAGGTATAGGCTTAGCCCAGAAGTATACCATCACTCCATATCCATAGCGTTAGAACCTATAGGGAAATTAAAGAACAAATTTGAGCTAAAATAATTATCATTTCCTAGTCCATACTTCTTAGCTTTAATCTAAGAAATTTTGCACTTTTAAAGATCTAGAGGTTTTCTAGAGTACGAAAACTTCTTGATTCAAGAATGTTTGTTCCATTTTAAAAAAAATATAAATGGTCGTCTTTGGACTAAAGAATGTTTTGTACTTAATTTTATTACTTCTAAGAAAAATATATACTCCACCAGCCTCCTTTGTGGTGTTGTGTGACTCTGTTTAAAGTTTAATATATATACTTAAAATGTTAATAACATACAAACCGGTATTATTTCTATCCCATTCTTTATTTTTCTGGGTGGATATGCTAGATAATCTTTCAATTCACTCTGTTACTTATGTATATTTTACTTGTCATGTATGTTATAGAGAATAAGCTGCCTAACCTAGCTGATATGCCCTATCCCATAGTGCAGGCAAAATGAAATGAAAATCAATTTGGGTTTTTTTTTACTTCTCGGCCACTTAAAAGCAATTGGCTCAAACTTAAGTTATGAAAACAAGACATTGAAGATTAAAAAAAATGTTGTGTGTGTGTGTTAGTCATCCTAAATCTACAATTAACAAAACACTTTTGTTATAATACCAGACAGAAATTTGCAAACACTGTTTATTGTGTGTACCAGTTATACGTAACCATGCGGCCTAGAGATCTGACCGCCTGGCTGAGCTTTATCCATATCCCCATATCAATAACATCTGGTGCCTTCAATTACATGACGAATGTACATATCTGCTGTGAAATACATGCGTACTCAGTTTTGAGGTTTTAGTTTCTTGCAAGATTTTTGCGTTCATTGGTCCACATCATGTGAGGTCATAACTTGGCAGACCCTATCGTGTCTCCATGTCTAGTATGTCTTGTGCACTTGGGTTTTTATAGTTAATGTTTTACTTTATGCACGTTCGTTTGAAGTACCACACAATATTTTTATAATTTTTTTAATGCGTTGACTTTTGTATGTATGTTTGTATGTGTGTTAACAATTATTATTTTAATTTTTATACATTTTGTTGTTTTGCTTTTTAATTGCTAGCAGTTTCATTGTCATAGGTTAACCATTGCCTCAGTTTTGTTTGTGTTTGGACAAAATTGTTTTGTAATTGAAATCATTGTGACGTACTATCCAGCCAGTTGATCGAATTTTAAGTGAGCTGATGAAATATTTTAAGATCTGTTCTTTATGCATTTATCTTAATTAACAGAGTTTGCAAATCTTATATGAAGATTTATAGGCTAAGCAAAGGCGTGGCAGACAGTACATAGATGTATATACATACGTGTACAAGTACATACTGAGACTCCTAAACCGGCACTGGTGTTTCGAGGGCAGTTTGATGAGTCAATGGGCTCTGTTCCGAACTCCGAGACGATTTGCTTGTTTCTTGTTTGTATTCCGAATATTTTGCATATTCGTTTAAATTATTAACTATGTAAGTGACAAGCAATTCTGTGGTTACTATATTCCGTCTTTATTTTCTCTCTAATTGAATTCACTTGGGATTGAGCTATCGGATACAGCTGCTCAAGCAATTCCAAAATTTTGTTATACATGATCTTGTAACCGTAGGTATATTTGTCACCTTTTATAGAATATAGAACTTCCGAGACTTTTGGCACCAATGCGCTTTAGTGCTCTCTTTGTTGGCAATTCTTACTTTCTACAAAATGTCTCCATTAAAATCCACAAGAATACTAGTTTCGTATTATATGCATTGTTATCGATAGCTTAAGAATCAATGAATTTTAATTTTTTATTGCCGATGTACAACGTGCCTTATCCGGTTCATTTTGAATCATTTTCACATTAATTTTTAAGCACAATTTTTAAAGAAAGTTAAAAAACTCCAAGAGACTTCATCCAATTAATCATCCAATTTAAAATTGTGAATAAAATGTAGATTAAATACTTTTTGAAGTGGAATATCTGAAAGACGGACATTATTCATTTATATTTTTTAATTTACCAAAACTACTTAACAAATAAATAAAATGTGGAAAATATTTATCCCAAGTTTATTTGATAAAATTGGTTTTCCTTTATGTTAATTTTTAAAGCTTGCGTTTTTCTTTCATCATTTAAAAGAATTTTAATCACATAAGATTTTGTAAATAAGGGAACAGCTTCCCTATATTTTAAAAGAGTTCAGTGCGTTGTTACTTTGTTTCTTCACGTATTCCCAACAGTTAATATTGAAGCCATACAAAAGCCAGTTTTTATACCCTTGCAGAGGGTATTATAAAATTGTCCGGATGTTTGTAACGCATAGAAGGAAGCATCTCCGACCACATAAAGTATATATATTCTGATCAGCATGATCAAGAGCTGAGTTGATTTAGCCTTGTCCGTGTCTGTTTCTATGTTATCTCCTCGTCAGTTTTAAAGCTATCTTCAAACTTTGCCGAAGTCGGGGTACAATAGGCTGCAAATTTGCGGAACCGGCCGGATCGGTGTTCTTAGCTGCCATAGGAACGATCGGTTGAAAAACTAGACTTAAAGAGAAAAACTTTTTTGTTTTTAATGGGAACGCCTCCAAAGTACGTATTTCTTAGTTTACTATCCTTTTCCATGATTTAGCTAAGATTGGTCGAAATCGGATGACTATAGCCTATAGCTACCATAGGAACGATCGGTCGAAAAACTAGTTCTGTGAGAATTTTTTTTAATGAAAACGTCCTTATTATTTTTATAATTACAAATTTAAAAGTTTAACGTGCTCGGGCGTGGTTAATTTTTTTTTAAGAAAGCGTTTTGGCATACTTTATTTTATATATTTAACTTGTAAAGTTTTATCAATGTTTCTATATCTTGGTGGTCGGAGTCTACAATTCTTAGTTTTTTCCCTATTTTTTTAACGTTTTTCGTTACGTAGAGTAAAAAGGGTATACTAAAGTCGTGCAAATGTATGTAAAATGCAGAAGGAAGCAGCCCAGTCGATTTAGCCATGTCCGTCTTTCTGTATGAACACCTAGATCTCGGAGACTAGAAGAGCTAGAGCGACCAAATTTAGTATGTAGACTCCTATTGTCTTTACGCAGATCAAGTTTATTTCAAATTTTGCCCACGCCCCCTCCCACCCCTAAATAAAAATGTTGAATAACTTCTACAATTTTGAAGATATCAATCTCATATTTTGCAGTGTAGTGTATTTGGCCAATATCTGCAATCTCTGAAAGAGAGTTTCATAAAGATCGAATAATAAATGGCAAAGTAATACAAGTTATAAACAATGTTGCATACTTTTTGGCGCCGCCTGCGCTGTTTGCTTACATAATGTGGGAATGTTTTCATGAATGTTAATGCTTTGTTAACTAACATAAGGGAAGGCTATACAACATTAATTTCCCTGAGTTACGGGTTTATCGAAGTCGGGCAGGACCGAATTTAACTTACGCTCTCGTTTTGTAATTTACTTGTGAACCTTTCTAATGGTTTATTTATTCGTTTATTCGTCTTGAGTTCAAAAAGCTGTTTTTCACCACTATAAAAAAACAAGAAATTTTATTCCATTATCACATCCTCTTTTGGGCTAAGTCCTTAAGGGAATTAAATAAAATACTTTTTAACCTTTGAAATTGATGGTCCAGAGTAGGGTTGCCAGATATTTATAAATGTCTATATCAAGATTTCTCTCATTATTAAAAAAGTATAATTTCGATATATCGAACTATATATAGTCCCAAAATTCGATTTTATCGTTGTTTTAGCCATATCTTTAGAATAAACAGTTCTATTAAGTGTCATTTAAAACATTTGGCATTAACATTAAGGCATTTAAGGAATTTGACCTGTTTTTTTTAAAATCGCCATTTGAAAATTAAAAATCTATTATTCACTTTTTTTTGTAGTCCAGTGTACAAGTAAAAACAGTAAAATGCTTTTTTTAGCGACGATCGAGGTTCACACGATAGCGCCGTTAATTCTGCGTTGTTTGGCGCTTATTTCATTCAGAAAAAATTTAGTTATCTTGCAGACATATATGAAAAACGTGGTTTCCAGAAAAACGAGCTTAAAGTTTGCAGTTGCTAGGAAATTTGGGTCACTTTGGGTCACTAAAAGGGGTATATCTCCTAAACAATTCGAATATTGAAAAGTTCTTTTGGGAAAGTATTTTTATACCCCTTAATCGTAGAGTAAAAAGGGTATACTAAAGCATCTCCGATATCATAAAGTATATATATTCTTGATCAGCATCAACATCCGTCTGTCCGTCCGTCTGTCTGCATGAACGCCTAAATCTGAGAGACTACAAGAGCTAGAGCAACCAAATTTGAAATGTAGTCTAGTATTGTCTGCACGCTGATCAAGTTTGTTTCAAATTTTGGACACGCCCCCTCCCGCCCCCGCAATAAAAAACGTTGTGTTTATTCCTACAAATTTTTAGTATATGGAGCTCGTATTTTGCACAACAATGTATGTGCCAAATATCTATAATCTTGTAAATTTTCATAAAGATCGGTTAATAAATAACAGAGTTATAAAGGTTATAAAAACGCTGCATACTTTTGAGAGTCGTATGCGATGTTTGCTATCATAATGGTGATATGTTTACATTGATGTTACAGCTCTGTTAATTAACATAAATTAAGGCTATTAAACATTAATTCCCCTGAGTAACGGATATATCGAAGTCGGGTAGGGCTGACTTCAACTTATGCTCTCGTTTAATATCGAAAGCTGTGTGTTCACTTGTCCAATATCTCATAAAAGTTTTCAATTTGCGATATCAGACAAGTGTAATAGTCTATCTGAGAAACATAAAAATATATGAAAAGCATTTATATATTTATTTCTTAGGCCCGTTTTTTCATGTTCCTGTTTTCGCAAATCTAGATGGATTTTAAGCATTTGCATAGCTCACGCTCAAAGTGAACAGTGCAAATTCACAAAATCCACCTAGTTTTTCAAAAACAGAAACATGAGAAAACGGCCCTTAAATGAGTTTTTTGACAGCCAACTCATAGTAAACTGAGATATTTTTTACCCATATCATCTGAGATCTCGACTAGTGAAAATACAACTTAAGCTAAAGAAATATGAAAAACCACCTCCTTAATGCTTTGTCGAAACTCACGAGGTTGTCAAACACAAACTAAATGAAGCAGACTGCCAAAAATATGACCAAAATCTATTAACAGATGATAGTTAACAGCACTTAAACTTATTATTAAGCGGCCCTCGTGATTTTGAGTTTTTGTTTGTACTTGAATCGCATGTTTCGTATATTCATCTTATGGCACGTTCGTCATATCATACACTAAGTACACGGCTGTGGGCCAAAAAAAAAAAATTATAAAAACTGTGTCGCGATTTCTTGATGTTTTCGCCTCAATATCTTCTCCACTTTAGATGGCAACGAAAATGCTGGCTTTTCGGTGGATGATTTCGTCGTCCCGCATCTTCCATCTTCCATCTGTTGTCTGTGTGTTGCATGTTGTTGTTTATGTTGTTACACACAAAGCCAAAAACTCTACCTTATAAATTTATGATACTCTGTGTTCGAGTTGCTGCCTCTGATTTATTATTGCACTGGAAGTCATTGAAAAAGTCAAGTAGCCTTAATTTTAATGATACATACATACATACATATATGAACGTACTTTGTGTAATTTGTATGTAGATATGCATGTGCATCAGTTCTGTGTTGTATTTAAGAGAAGTCAACCAATTTGTGTCTTAATTTAACATCAATTTGTTGATTATATTGACATCAGGTAGCCGATCACTTCAGATTTTATTGGATAACAATAGTCAATCTGTGCAGCTCATATGAGAAAACTTGTACTGACGACAAGTTTAATGGCCGATGTGAGCTCTCATATAAGTTTCTTACAGCCAACTCACATAAAAATTCAGACAAGAGTATTAACAGCTAAAGTAAGACGGTTTTATTGTACATTTTTCGAGTGTGGAGTGGATTTTCCTAATTTATTTTGCTGATTTTCTATTTCTAGACTTGTAGGTAAATCTTGCAGAATAGTAAAAACGCATGTCAATTTTTCTTTTAAAGTAAAAGTGAATTTGGACTTTCTTTGATCCTTTGAAAAGAATTTGACTAAAGCGAAAATCATTTGTAAAATAATAATCTGAATGAAACTTCGTCTCTATTTTTCCAGCTCTATTTCATTACAAATAGAAAATAGATCTTAACTTTTAGTCTGTGCATTGATGACTATATGTTGATAAAGACGAGACTAGACTATATTCTTAACCAATTTCCTGGGAATTTAACCGAATCCTATTTCGCTCGGTTTATGGTTCTATTAAGGTTTTAGTTCATTTCAATATTCTGTCCCATATTGGTACTTTGAATTTTATTTCGAAGGCTGAGTTTACACTGTTACTTAAAGTATACCCTATAAATTTGTTAAGGAAAATCTTGATGAATCCAATAAAACTTGAAAAATCTCAGAGCTGAAACTACACCGCTAAGATGTTTTAATCCTCTAAGTTTTTTCGGTCTACCGGTTCACAAAGAGGTCATTTCGGTCCGATATAGGTTCTGATTCTGAGTTTTCATAGATTCTTTTTGGAGTACGTTCTCGGTTCCGACTACAGTAAGTTTTCTGGGTAGTACCCAGTGTGACCTAACATTACTCAACATAATTCTCCATAAAATTTCAATAACGAACCAATTCAAGTGATCTTATAAACTATAAAACACATGCGTGGCCCTTTGAACCCGGGGGTCTGCCTTTGGTTATCTTTTTGCTTGCATAAATTCATAGATTACTCATAGTATACATACATTATGACTATTTTGCTGCTTCGTCTCCCTGCATGTGAACGTCTTGACTGCAAGCTCTTTTGTTTATTGATTTTAATTTATAATAAATTGTTTTTGTTGTAGCGGCACTCAATGTTCAATAAGCAATTTATTGTGTTATGCCTGGAATGTAATAATGTTAGTTTAAACAATACAACGGATAAATAACTTTGGATCGTTAATTTGGAGAATTGTTGTTTTAGTTGTGTTTTGTCAAATCGAAACTAATTGTTCATATCTTGACTTCATTTTATAAGGGGGCATGAAATAACGCCAGGTGAAATAAAGTCCCCGGGCGTTATTTCACCCCTAAAAGTGAAATAAAGCCCGCGGGCCTTATTTCACCCATAAAAGGGGGCATGAAATAGCGCCAGGTGAAATAAAGCCCGCGGGCCTTATTTCACTTCGAAAAGTGAAATAAGGCCCGCGGGCATTATTTCACTTTCAAAAATGAAATAAAACCCACGGGCTTTATTTCACTTTTTTGAGTGGCGTTATTTCACTTTTGAAAGTGAAATAACGCCCGCGGACGGTATTTCCCGTTCATTGGTGGCATTATTTCTCATTTGTAGTCACAAGGAATATATTAATGAACTGAACGAGAGCGTAAGACGGACGGACAGGGCGATATCTCCTTTTTAAAAGTGAAATAAAGCCAAGCGGGAGTTATTTCACTTTTGTCATTAAGAAGAAAATGATCAGTAAACAGGTTTTTTTTAAGCAAAAGGAAAAAAAAAGTAAAACAAGAGCGAAACAGTTGCATTTGTCTAGGTGACAGATGACTAAACATCCTTATATCGAATATCTTCCATCATTTTATAAAGCCCGGCGCTTTCGAAAGCTGGTTTTAAATCTCTAACTAGAATTCCTTTTACAATTTTCTCCGTTCTTTGTTATTTTTTTGAGGGAAAGAAAAAACATTTATATCCTTCAATTAAGTTTGCCACACTAAGGTCATCTGGACACTTTGACTATCAACACTTTCAGGATCGAATTAAAGTGAGTGAACTTAAAAAGTTGTTTATGACATACTATTAGTAGTATGGCCATTAAGGTTTACTTCCATAAATTTTAAAAGACCTATATAATCTAAATGGTTCCATGTCTATTGATCACAATAATGGATCTTATACCTAGAAACGTTGCTATGCGGCTTACTGTTCAAAGTAGCGCCGCAGGCAAATTTTTTTTTTTAAATCGCGCGATTTTTAAAAAAAAAATTTGTCTATTCAACTCAATACCAATTTAAGAAAAAACGGTATTGCAGACTTTCGTTCACAAGAATTCATGATTTCGTTACGCTTATGACGGATTTTTTTCTCTGTAATATGAAGATCAGTGGGAGGTCGATGCATCTTAAGAAATCAGCGGATCTTGATTTATTAGTTACTTTTTTATGACAGTCAAATTCTATGAGTTTTTAGAAAAAAAGGAATATATCACCCGTGGGCGTTATTTCACACCCGCGGGCGTTATTTCACTCCTAAAAGTGAAATAAAGCCCGCGGGCTTTAAATCACTTTTAGGGGTGAAATAACGCCCGGGGACTTTATTTCACCTGGCGTTATTTCATGCCCCCTTATAAAATGAAGTCAAGATATGAACAATTAGTTTCGATTTGACAAAACACAACTAAAACAACAATTCTCAAAATATAAGTAATAATAAAACGAGAAAGAAAAGCTACCTTCGTCTGTGCCAAAGTTTAAACACACTTGAAACTTTTGTGACCACTAAATTACTTTTGTGACCAATGACTTAATTTATAAGCTTAATGTCTTGTGTCATTGGAATATTAAACTAAAAAAAATTTGTATGGCAGCTACAAGTAGTGAGCGTCCGGTTCCGACATATGTGCAGTGTGCAGCTAATAGATGACTCAGTGCAAAATTTCAGCTCGATAGCTTCCAATTTCCAATTTCAAATTGAATTTCCAATTTGCGCAAATAAACCGAAAATAGAGAAAAAATTTTAAACCGATCTTACAAGTTTCAGCCGAGGTTCGAAGATTTGGGAACAGGACCTTAGACTTTACGAGTTGTTCGAACCACTAGAACGAACCGCTTTCTTTAGAACTTAAAGACTTGGTTTTAAACGAGACGGACACCCTTTAAAAGTGTCTTGGTTAACTCAAACTCAAATATGACAGAGTGAGACAGTCAAAGAGGAAATTTGAGAAAGCTACAACAAAACAAGGGCACTGCAAAGGCACATGGAACGTGAAATTGAAGAACTACCCGTGTTCATTTTCAGCCTTGACCTATAGAGACCAAATTTTAAAGAAAAGTTTCCAAATCACAAACTAACTAAACTGTATTCTTTTTTCTTGCAGATTAAAAGCGAAGAAGTGGTTGAGGCCTACATCGAAAGGTGTCGACAGGTGAGACTACCCTAGAATCCATTTTCAGCAAAAATAAAATGTGATTTCCCCATTTACTTTTTCCCGTAGGTGAATCCCCTAATCAATGCAATTGTTCAGGATCGTTTTGAAGAAGCCCTGCAGGAGGCTCGCGAAATCGATAATGTCATTGCCATGGGCATCAACAGTGTGGAATCGATGGAGGAGCTCACTCCATTGCTGGGCATACCGGTGACAGTCAAGGAGAGCATTGCAGTCAAAGGTCTGACCAATCAGGCGGGTCGTGTATTCAAGACACCACAGATAGCCAAGTCAGATGCTCCAGTGGTGGAGCAGATCAAACGCTGCGGTGGTATCATAATGCTGGTGTCCAACACACCAGAATTATGTCTGCTGTGGGAGACCTACAACAATGTGACGGGACAGACCAAGAATCCCTATGATCTGAAACGTACGCCGGGGGGTTCTTCGGGTGGGGAGGCGGCACTGCTGGCCAGTGGAGCCTCACTACTGGGTCTTACCTCGGATATAGGTGGGTCGTCACGTCTGCCGGCTATGTTTAGCGGCATATGGGGACACAAACCCACTCCCTATGCCGTCTCTTTTCGGGGACACCACCCCACATCCGATTACCCCAAGTGGGGCGATTTCTTTACCATAGCTCCAATGACCCGCTATGCCAAGGATTTGCCCCTGTTGCTCAAATGCATGAGCGATCCTACTGGGCCCAAGCTTACGCTGGACAAAGAGATCAGTGCGCACGGCATACGCTTCTTTTTTATGGATAACGACGGACCGTCGGGCATGATGCGACCGCTGAGCCGGGACCTGCATGCGGCCATTAATCGGGTGGCCACCGATTTTAATGCCAAGCGCGTGAATATACGGAAAATGAAGTGGTCCCTGGACATCTCGCTGTCGGCCATGCTGACCATGAAGAACATCGAGACCATTTACCACAAAACGGAGGAGGGTGAGGAACCAAAGACGGTGTGCAAGGAAACGGTGAAATATTTCTTTGGCTGCTCGGACAGCATTTTGCCCTCGGTGATCTTTGGCCATCTGCAGAACTTCATGAAGATCATACCGAATTCACGGCACAAGCATTTGGCCAGCATCATTGAGGCGCTTAAGACTGAATTTAAGGAGATGCTGGGCAATGACGGCGTCTTCCTCTATCCGACATTTCCAAATACTGCCCATCAGCATTATCAGATCTATCACAAGCTGCTGGAGCCCATGTATATGGCAATTTTCAATACGCTGGGCCTGCCAGTGACCAATTGTATGATCGGTTTGGATCATCGGAACTTACCCATGGGTATACAAGTGGTCGCCAATCCGGGACAGGATCATCTCTGTCTGGCTGTGGCACGTGAAATGGAGCGGCGCTATGGCGGCTGGGTAAGACCACCCTCGGAGGATAGCCACAGCAGCAGCAGCAGTAGTAGTAGTAGCAGCAGCAGCAGCAGCAGTAGCGGAAGCAGTAAGCAGCGTGGCTAGTCTTCCAGGATACGGCTTTAATCCTTTCCGTGATTGTTTTGTACTTTGTTATTCGTTTAGTGAATTGGGTAATTGTTTTGCGCCGTTGACTGTCTCTCAAAATAGTCGTAAGTTAGTTTTCTTTGAAGGACCGCAAACTATGAAGATCGATGGTTTTTTATACCCATCACCACTATTGAGTGAAAGTTCTAGATGGGTTCCACCAACAGAGCACAAGATCACTGAAGAGTGTATAGGTATTAAAACCCGGAAATCAGACAAAATCGAATTTGGGTTACCGAAAATTACTATATGTAATCGTAAAAAGTTATATTTTCTAAAAAGAAAACATATAAAACTTCGCCAATGGAACATTTAACTAACATTCTCCTAGTGTTTGCACCAAATTCTTACACTTTCTCACTAAATACATTCAAACACTTATACATTATCGGTAAGCCCAAATGGACACTGCCAAGTACTGTTAAATCCCAATATCACACTAGCATAAGCGGCCAAAAAAGGGTAACAGAAGGCTAGTTACTAAAGGATACTTTACCAATAAAAAAAGATAGAAAAGTTAAATGTACTTTACTTTGAGGAAAAATACGGTAAATGTCCGTCAATTGAACCAGAATCAAGGGTCAAAAACATATTGGAAAAGCAAAACTTTTACCTACAAATCACGATTCGATTCGTTTTCGAATCTACGCTCTCAGAACAAAGACGATCAAATGATTCAAAGCGGTATCGCTGCAATGTTTCGGCTCTAATGCGGTCTTTTCAGTTCGAAGAGTATCGTTTCTCTCGGGCGGTTTCTAAAAAATACGAATTTTGACTCAAGTTCTTTCTTTTTATCGGTTCATTTTAGCTTCGAACGCAAAGTACAAAACATTTACCGAAAAAAACTAATTAAAAGACGAATCGATTCGGTTTGTTTTTGGATCGCGCAGGTCTTTTCTGCCGACGCTCTCATAGCCAAGACTTTTCAACGATCCGGAATTCGATCATCGGTAACAAACGGTATTGTCGGCTAAAAGAATATCTATTCGTGCAGACCAGTTTTTAATAAAGGCAAAATATCGATTCTGGTACTTGTTATACATTTAATCTGTGAATTTCGGAGAATTCGGATTGTGTTTTGATACCCTGTTTAAATAAAAGCAGTTTTCGTCTGCCATGAACTTATTTATTTAATACCTCAAAACTTTGTTTGGTTTGTATGGCTTCAAATATAGCGCAAGCTCTACATTTATGATTTAGGTGAAGTTTCTAGAACTTAAGAGATAAATCTTATATAATGTAACTTTTTGTTTCCAAGCGAGAAATATTTTTTTTTTAAACCGGCCAATATTATCTTTTTTTTATCACCCCTTCATAAATTCGAAGTGATTCACAGTTAAGTGTGGTTCAGAAACAGGCTCCAAGCTAGCCGCTTTTAACATTTTTGGGGTTACGCTTTTAAATGTATGAACCTGTACCCGAATCGTACTTTCTCTGTTAGAAAAATGTTTCGGTTTTAAAAAAAGGAATTATCAGCCTAGTTTCAGTTTAGTTGACCAGATTTGGTCCCAAATTGGAACAGTTTTTGCGAAAGCGAAAATGGGAGCATGGCTGTAAATATCTTTTTAAAGAACTTATCAGATCAGAACTTATCGAAAGTGGAATTGATTTCTTTTTTCTCCACACCAAACCAACCAAATTTATCGGTTTACAAAGTGTTTCTTGTTGGTGGGTGGAATGAAATGTAATTGCCAAAATACGCACTCGTACAGTGGATACATGTACATTAAATGAGATTTTCTTTAATCAGTGATCAACTTAGAAATTGTTAGTTAACTTTGATTTGAATTTAAAATCTTAAATTGATTTAAAAATAATTTTTGTATTACAAGTGTCAAGAATTTGGCAGTTTCGGTACGGATCTGGTTTGCACAAACTAATAAGTAAACAATTTCATTCGCAATATAGTAACGAAACATCAAACCGTTACGAAATGGCGCTTTTCTTTTCAAAAAGTAGTGGACTTAAGAAGATGCCTAATAAATTTATAGTTGGAGATATAGGAAATACATCCAATATGCTGCTCCTTTTTACATCCATACCAAGGAATACTTTTCCATATTTCATAGGTTCATTTCACTTACTTAACTAAAACCACCCGGCCACTTGAGTGGCTCAGCGGCTAGTGTGCGCGACCGCTGTGCAAGAGGACGTGGGTTCGGTCCCGCCTCGGAACATCTAATGAAAAGTTTTTTTCTTTGAATAAAACTTTACACCCGGTCACGCCTCTCTGCTGTTGGCGCTAATTAGCCATGAAAAGCTTCTCAAGCTGCCGTTCGGACTCGGCGTTAAACTGTAGGTCCCTTTCTCTTGTGCGAAAATTAGAAGCGCACAACCCAAGATATTGAGAGAAGCTCGGCTTTGGCTCTTTGGGGCTGTGTCAACGTGACAAGCCTTGGGGCTGTGTCAACTATACAAGTCATTTTACTTTTTAACTGAAAGGTTAAACTTTTCTTTAAGTCCCCCCATTGTTCTCTTAGTTTTCGTACGCATAATCTGTGACTCCGATTGATGAAATGATTCACAATAAAATGTGCTTTAAAAACAATTCACTAATGAATCCTGTACATTTTGGATTGGTTTCGCATCCTTTTAAGCAAACGTTTTAAATTTTTGACCTTCAAAACCTAATCCCGAACCGGAATACCACTGTTTTGAAAATGCTTTTGTTCTATAATAAATAAATTCTATTAGAACTAGACTAGAAATTAGAATTATACCGAAAAATGAAAATGTGTTCTGCCGAAAAGCAGAAAAAAAACCCCGAAAAGCCTTCGAACTCCCTCATTTCCGAATTTTATGTTTAAATATTTACCGATCTGTCGAAATTCGCCGGAAAATATTGACAAAAAGTTCTCTATTTCAAAAATCTAAGATGAACTATAGAGCGAAAGAAAACGTTGGGTTAAGCACCGTTACGCAAACCGTACCTAAGACTATAGCAATGTACAAACCGAACATTTTGCAGACTATAAGGTGTAGCCATGCTTGTTAAGACAGCCTTACGCTTTCTAGCAATCTAAAGAATTGTGGTCGCTGCTAAATTTATGTCGTACAATCAAAAAATCGTGATCTTAAATGAAAATCGAAGTCAAAACAGCGAGTCACGGCTTAGAGAAGAAAAACCCCTTTTGTACTCAGTGTCGAAAAAAGTGTGGGCATTTATTATGCAATCGTAAGATGCGTGAGTTCCAAAAGCCGCATATAGAATTCCAAATGCTTGATGTAACACATAAAAATGTCAAACGCGGTCCTTCAAAGAAAAAAAAACCCGAATTTTTTTTAACAGGCACTCAACGAGCTATACAATTACCAAGAATTTTTTTTTGTATAAACAAGAAAACATCATGTAGTTTAAAGTTTATTTTTTGACACTTTCCTCAAACCTCATCTACATTATTAAAAAAAAGAGTGAACAAATTTTCCAAAAGAAATTGCCGTCTTCTCTCTCGTATTATATGCATATAAACTAAACGCACATACATACATATGTAAATATTCGACTAGACTCTAAGTGTTAGGTTTTATGCAAAAGAATCATTAAGAAAAAAATATCTAAGCTATTCCGAACAAACGACAAATTGTTGAATAAAATTGACCAAAACAACTAAAATAAATCCACAATTTGATCTAAAGAACTTTTTAGGTGGCGCAAGATGTGAAAAGAAGTTGGCCTCTAGCCCAAGAGTTGGGAGGGGGAAATCATAAACTTTAATAATGAGCCGCAAGGGAAAACAGAAACAACAAAGTAAACGGTTCCACTTGGCTAACATCCACCAGAAGTACATAAAGAGCCAAATGTTTATCTCGTTGCCTGCATCGTGCGCATGCGCAGCCGTTTGCCTGCCTCTGAAGTCTAATGCATTTTCCCCCAGTTGTCATTTGTATGTTGCCGAAAATTTATACAGATTTTTATTGGCCAAGTAGATTTCGGGTTTTAGTTGCTGTTGTTGTCTATTGCGAAAAGTTTCTTCTTGGTGGTGGCTTGTTTAGTTTTTTTTTTTTTTTTTTGGAGTAGCTCAAGGTTTTGCCAATATGGTTTGCGCAATTCCGCTGTACGATTATATATACGTGTTATTTGGTCAAAAAATCAGAGGTAAGTTAAAATTCTTGTTTAAGAATGTGGCGGCCATTTAAGTTTCTTTATTGTATTGAGTTTTGACCATGCCAGCTAAAAGAGATTGTTGTCTAACAATTATTAGGGTAAAATGATATTTGTTTTTCGAGGAAAAGGAAAATTTTTATTTTGAGCCCTGTTTTTGGGCTACCTGTTGAGCCAAGTGATTTTCACTCACACTCACTCTCGCTGTCTTGCTCTCCCTCTCTCTCTCTCTCTTGTACTGGAATGAAATGAACACCTGCTGTCGGTTGGAGCGAAGAAACAGTTTCAAAATTCAGATTCAGCCAAGCGTGGACAAGAGAATTCGAAAAAGAAACCCGGCTGGGTTGGGCAAATGAATTGAGCATTAAGCGCAGGTGCGGATTGCAAACGAAAAGGGTACCTAAAATTCATACAGTATCTAAAGTTTTGGCATATTCGTTAAAAAGAAAATTTAGGCAGCTTCAGGTGCCATTTTTTAAAGGTTTACAAGAAATTAAATTACACATAAACAATAAGTCATATTAACAAGCGGTTTTATTTATTCGTTAGGTAATCGGTTAAATTAAAATTAAAATTTGTTGTTGTTTTTGCTGCGGTTGTTGTGGTATTTCCGTTCAAATTTCGTTTGAGAATGGATTATGAGTAAGGTGAAGGCTTGAGTGTTGTGTCCAAATTGGCGCAAATTTATCAAAGATACAACGCTTCAAGCGACAGGCCTCAAGGCCTCAAGTTTCATACTAGTATGAGTATAAAAAACTTTAAAGCGTTTTTCCCGCAACTCACGTTTTCAAATTCGGTGCCCCTCATAACTTCAAAACTACTGCACCGTTCTTTTTGAAAATTTGAACACAATTTCTGTACATAATTTACGAAATTTGTTAATAAATTTTATTTTACAATAGCAAATTAGCCGATTTTTTTCACTAAAATTCGAGTTTTTTACTTCAAAACATTGACATTATAAATATGACATGTATGGGTCAAAAACTTCTAATACATGCAGGCAACATCATATCTCCCACAGTTTTATAGATAGAATGTTCGTTCCTTCTAGACATATTTAGTAATCAGGATTATTTATCGATCCGCCAAAGGAATGGTAAAGATCGGATGAACCGGTCGCAACGGTGATGGGCAGCACTTCACAGGTACAGCGTATGTTATAGTCGGGCTTGACCGACTTTCTTTTTTGTTTATTATTTCTTCGTGAAAATCTTATACAACATTCTTTAAAGGTCATACTTTAATGTGCTATTGGTTTTAATAAAGAGATTTTAATAGTGTCGTCACAAAAAATTCACAAAAAAGTGCCTTCAGGCTAAAACATCAGTTTTCAACTCCACAGCTGACAAGCAAGACGCTGTGACCTTTCTCTGAAGACGGATTCCGAAGGAATCCGATATATCGGAGAAAACCAAAATCACAAAATAGTGGCGTTTTGTTTGTTTTTACATTTAATCACACTAGAAAAAACACGACCTGGAGCCGGCTAAAACCCAAAACTTGTTTTAAAATTAATAAGGTCATCAAACCCAACAACAATAGAAAAAACATATATTGTACATCTTTTTTCAAGTTTTTTATTGTTTTTTTTTCGGAAACAAATATTGAATGGCTAAGAAATTGGAAAACAAATATTTTCGATATACGAGAATTCGACCTACCATCACAAAAAAAGTCTAAAAAAAAACCATCAGGCCTGTTCCCGTTTCCGATTTCGATAAGATGATGCGGAATCGAAATTGGTAGCTGTTCCCGTTTCCAAAAACGATCAAGTTACTCGGTTTCAAAAGTTTTGCCTAAGAGTCAGTGGAATGAAAAGTAAATGACAATTTTCTTGGCAACGGTGATTCTTTTCATCTTGCAAATATTTTTATGGTAACATGACTAATATTGTAGAGATTTTTAAGTATTCATTGATATATTGTGCGTTCAATTTTATTTAAAATCATTTTTTTTATGCTTTTACCTCGGCAATTGCTTGTAAGTGAAAGAAATATTGATCGAAATGAAACCGAGCTGTTCGCAATTCAGCATCAGCGCATGCGCAGTGCTGATCGAAATTGTAAAGGCTGTCATTATGGCTGAATTAAAATTCGAAAACGATTCGAGCATTCATTCGAAAAGACAATCGATTTCAATTTCACTCGGAAATGGGAACACTGAAATGAAAACGATTCGGAATGGCGATAGTTTTACTTTTTAATTCCACTCGGAAACGGGAACAGGCCTGTATATTATTTTTTGACTTGAAATTTTTAGGGGATGTTTTTAACATTTTAACATAATTTAATCCAACAAAAAAACTGGAAAAAAATTTGGCTGAAGGTATAAATTAAATTACTTAATCGCTCAAAATATTCTTAATGGAGCTAATGGGCGCATTCAGCAGGTAAATCCGATTTCCGATTACTGATTTACGATTTGCGATTGCTTATTATTCTATGCTGAATAACACTGATTGATAAGTTTAAAAATACATTACAACTATGATAAATTTAGGTAACACTTTTAAGGGCTTTTAACGCTGTAAGTTTGTCAGTTCATTTCCAGTTATGGGGTAAACAGTTGGCCGTACGATCGGTTAATGGTCTCACCAATCATACCTTTTGAATGATTCCAACTCAGCAATCATGATAGTCAAATTTATAAATCGCAATCGGCAATCACTGTATTCAGCAGTAAAAATCGGTAATCATAAATCAGTAATCGGAAATCGGATTTATCTGCTGAATACGCCCAATGTATTCGGAATGGGAATGATCGGAAAAACTAGTTGATGGCTAGTTGAAGTAAGAACAACTTTTTGATTTCAATGGTAACGGTCTTCAAAAAGCGGTATGAAAATTAGTTTAGTAAGAAAAATTAATTGTTTTTCTTTAAACTTTGCAATTATTTGTTATTTATGCTTCTACAAAGTTGTATAAAATAATACCATGAGACTGACTGGTCCAAAAATTTATTATATCAATGTACCCAAAACTGGCGCCATAAAGCATTTTTCAAAGCGAAAATAAAAATGTTGTTAGAAAATTAATAAGATGCTCGATAAGATAAAATACTAGCCTTTACCCGTAGCTTCGCTCACATTTGTGTAAGTAATATTTTCCAAAATTCGTAAGAGACTTATTTCAAATTTTTGAATGTGTAGATTTGATATCGAGTTTGCAGCTAATGGAGCAAACACTTTCACGCAGGTAGGTTGGTGGTGTTTTACTGTTCCCAATTCCGATAACGAGTGGAATTGTCGCAAATCGAGTTGATTTCTGTTCTGAATACTGCAAACCGACAAGATGCGTCGTATCCAAAAGTTGTGCTTAATAGTTGGCGGTATTAAAGGTAATTAATATTAAAAATTTTTTAAAAACAATTTAAGGTTTTTTTTTAACATTTTGCAATAATGCATTTTGTAATTATAAACCGTTGAATCTAGTTGTTGAACCAGAATCTAGCTCCATATTATCCGTTCACCAAATTTTCGGTTCATAACTTAAATAATTTTTAATAATTTATTATAAAAAAACAATTTTAAATCGGTCCAATCGAAGTTTGCCTACGTAAAACTTGGAAAATAGTTCAAATGCTGTTTAACATTTTAATATTGACTTCTAGGTATAATAAAAACTTATATTTTTATTTAAAGCTAAGCTCCCCGTTGATGTTTTGTTCCGCTCCTGAAGAAGGCCTCATAAAACTAACCCATTATCAATTGTTGCCTTGATGCCAAATTTCTCGAACCCAGCGATTAGTTGCGGAGAGCCCGAGAGCCAACGGAGAGCATGCTGACCAGTGCGACGGAAATTCCAGTTCAGCCATCGTCAGCATTCCAATTTCTGTATCAAGCGCTAGCCATGCTCTGTGGTCTGCTAGGCCACCACATTCATTTGGAAACTGATTCGAGCAGCGTGCGGTTGTGTCTCCGTCCCAACCCAGTCTAAACAGCTAGGAATAACTTTCAATTAGTTAAAATTCAGACTGTACATACTTTGAAAACCTTTTTATTCTGCGCATTTGAGGTGACAAATTTACTGCATATTTGTTTACCGTGATCTACGCAGATAGATTAAAACTGTTTCGATTACCGTGTTGGATCAACTAAATATACAAGTGTGATTTTAACCCCGTAAGACTCAGACATGTGTTTGCTTTAGTTTCAAGATTGGGTGTTGCCACGTGCATGCCTTCTTGAAAAGACAAAAAAGGTTGAGATGGAGACATAAACGCGCGGCTTAAATGAGAATTCCAAATAATTTAAAATGTCTTTGATGTACATAAATTTAGTACATTAAAGTAAAATATGCACAAGTAAATAACTCATATTTTTAATTTTTTTTTCCATTTGCCATTATTTATACATAAGCTCATGGGTAAACTACACAGCCGAAATATAAAGTCCTCTATTTTGTATTCCTCGTCTAAATTTTTAGGCCATATTAAAATTAAACCTGGAGTATTGTGACGAAATCAAAGTTTCGGATTGCTGGATAATGACACTTAAGGTTTTGGTTTGAACCTTAAGAAGAAAGAGACAAAAATAATTGAACAATGCCCCACCCATCTTAGCAGATAGCAACTGGCTGAGCCAGTAAGACTGAATAAAAGTTATGGGTGACAAGCCAGGTAACATCGCTAGAACTAACCACAGCAAGGAAAGTTTTCACAAGTTTTTAGTAACTTCACTTTCTAATAAATTTAAAATTTCACTGAAACGAACGCTTGTCACTAGAAAAAAAATATTTTTCAAGGTTTAAGATACCCAAGAACCAGAACCAAACGGGTCTTAGAGTTTCTGTTCGCACACTGGATAAAAAAATTTTCAAATTAATCATAAAGACCATCGATATACAACAATTCCCAGTCAGTATTTGCGTAAATTTCTGGCAATATTGCTCTTAATTTTGTCGTAGAAGTGCGATTTTTATTTTGGTAATTATTTAATTTAAGGGGGTCGCATATCGTTTTGCCTTGGACAAAATTCTGTAACTTTTGAACCGCTTAATATTTTAAACTAATTTCTTTTCTGAGAATTGTTCAAGGTTTCAGATAAATAAGAGTTTACTTAAATTGAGTGAGCAGTACCGGAGATCAAGAGCGGTTTTTCAAAACAAGAACTTAATCGGTCAAGGTTAAGGGCATTTCTTATTCAATTTAAATTTTCCACACCTTGTGTTACCTTTATTGCACCTGAAACTCATGAAAATTAATGTACGGTGCCACATTTCTGTCAAAATTATTTATACTCAATATTTTTCCATAGAAAAATTCGCATTTATTGTAAATATTTTTGAGAATCATTATATTTCTTTGAGTATACTAAGTTTAAGCTTAGATTTCAAAATGTTTCCATTCTTTTAGTAAGTTTCAAGTCAATCGGGTATCAATTAGATAAAGCTCTCTTCTCCTTCAAAATAAAATTTTTTTCATACATTGTATAGCAAAATTTGAATTTTTTAAATATTAGAGGTTTTAACATAATTTTTTTAGTGGTTTCCATATTTCCACCAAGTTCCAAGACAATCGGACTTTGGATAAGGCTCCCACATAAAATCAATATTGTTTCAGTGAGAGAGCGCATGTAAATTGCTCCGCACGGATGTCCAAAAAAACCTTGACTTTTATTCACAAAAATCTCTTTTTCTCGAGTTGGGTGTCATTCGGTGTCTGCTAATGATATGTTCCTAAAAGGGGA
The DNA here is from genome assembly GCA_018904265.1 of Lordiphosa collinella. NCBI lineage: Eukaryota > Metazoa > Arthropoda > Insecta > Diptera > Drosophilidae > Lordiphosa > Lordiphosa collinella. The sequence goes on along the minus strand of JAEIFV010000042.1, from coordinate 43,966 downwards.
CACTTTAGACTGTAAAATGAAGCAATCAAATCTTTGAAGACTTTTGAAGACAACTTTTGATAGCCTCCGAAAGTCTTAAAACAGGTGTAAAATAGGCAGCTGCGTCAAAAGCAATTGTTCACAAACCACGTATTGGTTTTTCAAGTCTAATATATTTCTGAAAAGAGAAATAATAGACCTATTTAACAAAATTTTAAGAACTTAAAAATGTTCACTACATCCGAAGGTATGATAAGCCAAAGTACACTAATAGTCCAAAACAGTTGCATTTTTCGGTTTGTGAAAAATTTACCAAGTTTACGTGGCTGTAGCATTTTTGTCCGTCAATATATCTAAGCCATTTTTTGGCTACCTTAATTTGTGCGCTCAAACTGTCGATTTAGCCAAAAAAATTAAACTGTTTAACAAAATTGAAATTAGGGTTTTGTCTAAGGCGGGGCACATCTGGACCAGTGTGCGTCGGTTAGACCAAAGACAACAAATTGTATTTTGATATTGGTCTGTTTTATGAACCTCGAAACGCTATAGCAGCTAAATTCTAGGAGTAAGTCGCCAGAAATTGCTATTTTTATTTATTTACTTGACAAAAAGCACATTCAAAAATTTGGTGCAAAAATAGCAAATTTCAAAATTCATTTAAAAAGAAACCATGGAAGTCCTCAGCGAATTTTTTGCATGATAATTCTTCATAGTTCGCAGTCCATCGTTGGATTTTTTGTGGAATTTTTTGAGCACAGGTCCCTGTTCTAGACAATTACCAAACTTTCGATTCGTTTTGACTTTTTAAAAAAGTTCGGAGTTCGGAACAGGCATAAATAGCTCATTTAAAATCACCATTTACCGTTGCAGCGTTGCCACTCCTTTTTCGACTAGAAATGTGCTCACTTAAAATCACTTTCGCTTACCTCTGCCTTTTTATTTATCTATATGCCTGAAATAATTTTTTACAGATATATATATATATATTTTGAATTTTAGTAAAACAGAAAGAATTGTTTTTATTTTTTTTTTTGCTTATCAAATCACGAAGAATATGAACTTATTGGCTGGCCAGCGCTATGACTGAGTCACGAGTACATCAACAATTGCCCATCTCTAAGTTACGACTCATTCATTGCAAAACTGCAGAATTATAAGAATTTACTGGGAACGCAATAGAATTATTATTATTATTGCAAATGTTGTGCGAGCAGGAGAAAGCAAGTTAATGTCCAAATGAAAAGCAATTAACCGTGTTCAACGTTTACTGGTATAGACCAAAAGAGTGGGGTGCTTACATATAAAGAGGAAAATCTTTTTGCTTCGCTCTCCGTTTTTTGTTGTTTTTTTTTTTGTTTGTTACATTCGCTGGGCCGAGAAGTGAGGCAGAGTTGGGGGTGGACTCTGTCAAAGTGAATTATTTCCACAATTAGCTTAGGACGGGAATTCCAAGCGACACATTTCGATCATGTCAAGTAGTTGGGCAACAATAACGATAATATTATACGCTGTGCTACAAACAGGTATGCAACTGCAACTTTAATCAATAATTGAGCTCAACTACAACTGCAAATAATATTGTTTATCTTTTTTTTTTTTAAGTTGCTGGTTCCAGTGTACGGATAGCTGCCCCAGATCAGGCGCTGATTGGTACATATTGATTGGTGCGTAAATATAAGCGCCACACTGTTTGAGGATTGCCAACCCGCCGACAAATCAACCTACAAGTTCATCTGGAAAGATGGCATGGGGCATGAAAAGGTATAAAAAATAACTCTAAACTTCATGTAGGTATTGTCGCAGCTTAGTCATTCGAGGCATACGCACCATTTGAAAATGTCTATTTTAGTATAGGGAAAATACGTTGTTAATGCGCAAATACTTAACACAAATTTCTAACTATGTATAGCGTTTCTTGGCTGTTGATGCTGTTGATACCTCAAAAATGCCAACTTAAGTTCGATTGGTATGTCAACTATATTTTATGCCAGCTAAGCCCGCTGCGACTTCCTTTGTAAGGAATGATAATTTTAGTTAAAACGCAGATAAAATGTACATTGTATGGTATTGATTTGCTTAGCTTAAAAGCTGATTGAACAATGTGTTTTGTGGTGCATCTATTTAGTGAGAGAGATTGAGCTTACACACCTGATCATAACACTGGTTGTATTTCATTTTATTTAGTCTAAAATGTGCTATCAATAAACCACTTAAATAAAATTAATGTATAAAAGATAAATGAAAGAAAGATTATTAGACACCTCTCGACATAAGTGTTAATCCATATCCCGTACCGTACCAGGGAACTCAACCAAATTTACCAGGTCGAATTGAAATTTCAGAATTACAAATTGTCTCCATTCCACGTACAGCCCGTGAAAGTAGTTTGTTTTGGATAAAGCAGGAATCCTGTGGCCGCCTTTCTCTACTGTAACAGCAGATTGTCCTTAAACCCTGTTCCCTCTGTACCAGAGGTACACAAAGTATAATAGGTTTGTGCAAAAGAATGTAACAAAAACAAAAAAAAAAACAAATAAAAAAATATTATACTTATTAATATTCTCTTTGGCCGCCAAAAACTGAAAAAAGCACGAAAGCATAATAATAAATTTTGTGAGCAAATAATAAGGTAAGGTAAGAATTAATTGCTACCAAACCGTAGGCAGTGCCACCAAGTTGATTTGGTAATTAATTTTTAATTCGTATCTTTTACTTTTCAGCCATTCAAACCATTCAGCTCAAACAAGCCAGCAGCGCCTGCGTCGGACAACAACAACAGAGCGTTTCAAACCTCCACCACCAAAGCCTACTGCCAGCACCAGCACCACCAAAAACTGCTAAGATGACTTCCAATGACAATGCCAGCAACATTATGAAGGTCGACGCCGCCCAGTCCAACAATGAGGCTCAGCAGGCGGGTGAGTCTCCCCCATGCAAAGTACCGTAACTTGTTCAATAATTTGTTTTATGCTTGTCTTTCTTGAAACTTTGTGAGTGCCTTCGGAAATATGTCAGTATTAAACCCCCTTGGCTCAATATATATTTTCATGCATAATACTAGACTGCGGAAGAAGCCACTAAAGAAAATTTTGTAACCATACAAAATACCAAGATGATTTGATCAGGTCCATATACTTAGGAGTAAATAATAATCCTTTGATATGAAAATAGTTATATTATAGGGTAAAATTGATATTGGAATTGATATTTCTGCAGATTAAGGCCGATTTGATCTATTTATGTATATTAGACTCCATTTGGCTAATTACCGTTTGGTTTTACTCCCTGGCAAAATCATTTTCACTGCTTATTGCCATTGAGTCTTGCTTTACTGCCTGCAAATTAAACTAAACCGTTCATCCGATTCAAACTTATCAAACTTTGAGATATGGTAGACCGCTTGCCCGGGAAGGTTTGTAAGTTGGAAAAATGGCCGAGTAATGGTCCAAAAACCGCGAAATTAGCAAAATTATGCTGTCCATCCGATTGTAATGAAATTTTCGGGATTGTTTAGACGCTTGCCCTGAAAGGTTTCTAGATCCTAAAAGGATATTAAAGTCATATCCAGTCCAAATCCTAAAAGGATATTAAAGTCATGTCCAGTCCAAATGGATACGCAAAATCATCCAATGGATATTTTTAAATATCCTTTTTTTCTCTGTGTAGTTGTTGGGTATTTCAGGATAAACAAGGAAGGAAGTCGGTCAAGCCCGACTATATAATACTCTGAACAAACGAACATCAATTTTGATGCTGCAGTGGTAAACAGCGCTGCTAATGCGCTGCTGCAGCACACTCTCTTTTGGTCATATCTCGAGAACCGTTGATCCGATCTTTATGATTCCTTTGGGAAATCGATAAATAATTTTGATTAGAATATATCGAGCCCTAACCGCGACAATAACGTAAGCGCCAAAAAGCAAATTTTTCAGGAGAGAGTTTTTTTACTTTTTCTTGAAACATGCATGGTGGAGCTTGTTAAAACATTAACTGTAGTCTGTAGTCTATTAGATCTCATATAAATAATAGATACATTTTGAAGTTGCTATTGTTCCAATTTCGTTTTTTTATGGCGCATACGTTATTTTCGCTGTCACTCTTGGTGAAGGCTGAAATTGAAATGTGGCGCATACGTTTTGTGAAGTCATATTGTTTTACTTTTGGAAAATATATTTGTTTCATTTACTTATTATATTATTTTCTAATTCTTATATTAAAGCGTTTAACAATGAGAAAACAGGTCAATTTTAGTAGAATATTTTACGTGAACATTCTTAATATTCTTCATTCTTCATCCTATACATTTGCGGAAAGTCGAAGGCTGAGGTATTCATTACGAAATTGGTTGGGAATACTGTTCTTATCGCAAAGAGCTTTTAAATCATTAAATTTTTTGGAAGTGATTTCTAGCTCTAAAAAATATAAAGATTGCGGTATAAGGGAATAGCTAAAACTAATTTTTATAGTTTTTTTTGGCTGGTTCGAAATAGCCGTACTTAAGTTTTCAGCCATCTTTATCGAAATTGGCAAAGCGGAGCAAGTTCAAATTCAATTTGTTCCTTTTTGGTAAAGTTAATTTAGAAAATAATTTCCAATTTAAAAAATCTGAATATTTTAGTTCTATGCATTCATAGCTGAAAGGGTTGGTTCTCGAACTTCGAGTAATCGTAAGCCACTCGCTAGGTGCCCATACTGTTCGACTTCGAGTAACTGATTCTATCGTACTATGAATAGAATCGACAGGCATCATGGTATGACCTGGTAACAAATACGAAATTTGTATACATTTAATATATGTGGACAATGACATAAATTACGCAATCATGATCAACTTGGCTTTGTTACGATTCTGTCCTGCACAACTATCACACTATAAACTCAAATTTTTTACAGTTTTACTTTTATCTAGAATAAGAAGGTATTTATAGATGGCAGTGCAAATCTCATTACATCCACGTTTGCCATCTTTTTCTCCCCACAGAAAACAATATCCATTTCTGGTCTCATTTTCGTAAATACTCAAATTGTAATATGCGTATGTTCTCGCATAAAATTATGTAATGTTCTTAGATCGAAGCTTGCACAAAGAAACAAATTATTTTCTTTTCCCTTTTTCGGCTCGCTTAAAAAAATATTTTTAATTTTGTCTTTGTCTCTTAAATGTGACTCTAACTCTTCAGGTTTGAAGCCTTCGCTGCTCAAATTTTTTCCTTGATCACATTTCCTATACCTATCTTTTTTGGCTTTCATATGCCAAATGCCAATGTGAAAATCATTTTTAAAAATTTTCCGAAATATTCTTAATGACAATGAAGAGTTTGAGAGTTCCTTTTCTTGCAAGTATTTAAGATAACACTTATACAATGTTCAAATATTGAAAAACTCCTTTGGCAAAAAGAAAAAAAAATGTAAGACCAAATCAATGATATGCAAGAGAACGCTCTAATTGCGGGGGCGGGAGGGGGCGTGGCCAAAATTGAAAATAAACTTGATCTGCCTGCAGATAGAAGAAGCATATGTCCCATACATGTCAAACCTCTATCTCTTATCATCTCTGAGATCTGTGCGTTCATACGGACAGACAGACGGACATGGCTATATCGACTCGGCTGTTGATGCTGATCAAGATTATATATACTTTATGGGGTCGGAGATGCTTCCTTATGGCTGTTACATACTTTTGCACAAACTTATTATACTCTATGTACCTTTGGTACAGAGTATAACAAATCATCGGGAAGCATCAGAAAGCCTACAAAAGATTTCTAACCAAATGTGTTATACAGTCATGCTCCTAATTTCGCATTCACAACAGTTTTGCGATTTGAATCCGGTTTTTCGAACAAATTTACTCTTCAAATCGCAACACTTTTTTAAAGGAGAAAGTAGGAGCATATCTGATAGATCCTCTTTAGCTCTGCTAAAGAGAAAAGGAGAATCATAAAGCTGTGGGTAACTGTCTATTATATGTCCTTCGTCACCAAAAATTCGGGAATTATTTTTCTTCGATGGACTTCGATTTATAATGAATTTACGTGAAGAAATAAAATGGTTTCTTTTTAAATGAATTTTTAAATTGGCTGGTTTGCACCAAAAATATACATTTGCTTTTCTTCGAATGTCAAATAAAAAATACAAAATAGCAATTGTTGAGCATCTTACTCCTAGAATTTAACTGCAATAGCATCTCCAGGTTCATAGATCAGACCAATAACAAAATAATACTTGATGTATTTGGTCTTATTGAAGTGGATGAGGTTTTTTTTTTACCCTTGCAGAGGGTATTATAAAATTGTCCGGATGTTTGTAACGCATAGAAGTAAGCGTCTCCGACCACATAAAGTATATATATTCTTTATCAGCATGACGAGCTGAGTTGATTTAACTTTGCACGAAGTCTCGGTTGACTATAGCATATAGCTGCCAAAGGAACGATCGGTCGAAAAACTAGTTCTAATGAGAAAAACTTTTTTGGATTTAATGAAAACGTCCTTATCATTGGCATACACTTATTTTATATACTTTTACACAATTCTACAAAGTTTGGTCGAAATCGGATGACTATAGCATATAGCTGCCATAGGAAAGATCGGTCGAAAAACTAGGTCGAGTCAGGAAAACTTTTTTGGGTAATTGTTTAGTAGAGCTACCCCTCACCAAAAATTCTGAAAAAAATATCCTCGATGGACCGCGAATTTACAAGAACTATGACGTCTTCAGATCGCGGGGGACTCCCGCGGTTCAATGGTAAAAATTATTTGAAAGTAGCATTTTTTTGTATAAAAAACAGATTGTTTTTTGCCTTAACTGTCATTATTTCTTAAAAATAATTTATATTTATTTGTATAGATGTGCTATTTACCGACTTTTTCTTCGTTTCCTAGTATGAAAATGGCGCTATACATTGAATGAAAGTGAAAGTGAAATAACACCCGCGGGCTTTATTTCACTATTAGGAGTGAAATAACGCCCTGGGGCGATATAACACATGGCGTTATTTCATGCCCCCTCTTTTAAAGCCCACTGGCAACGTTTCAACGTTTCTAGGTATAAGCTCAATTATTGTGATCAATAGACATGGAAACATTTAGATTATAAAGGTCTTTTAACATTAATAGAAGTAAACCTTAATGGCCATACTACTAATAGTATGTCCTAAACAATTTTTTAAAATTTATATCCTTCAATTAAGTTTGCCACACTAAGGTCATCTGGTCACTTTGACTATCAACACTTTCAGGATCGAATTAAAGTGAGTGAACTTAAAAAATTGTTTAGGACATACTATTAGTAGTATGGCCATTAAGGTTTACTTCTATAAATTTTAAAAAACCTATATAATCTAAATGGTTCCATGTCTATTGATCACAATAATGGATCTTATACCTAGAAACGTTGCTATGCGGCTTACTGTTCAAAGTAGCGCCGCAGGGAAATTTTTTTTTTAAAAATCGCGCGATTTATAAAAAAAAATTTTGCCAATTCAAAAAACTCGCACTTTATTTTTTGCTTCTTCTTATGAGCTTCTTTCTGGACGGTCATTATCTTCCTACACCGGAAACGTCCATTCGCTGCCGTGCACTTTGAACCGCATTTTGGATACGTTTTTGACTTTAAAGTGCAGCCGTGATCTTCCACAAATTGCATTATCTCCCCATCCGACTTAGCGAAAAACTTCATTAGCGTATTTACGCAACTTGGGCAACTCATTTTTCGTCGATGTGTTTGGTGGTCAGAGTTTACAACGAATATTTTGCTTACCAGAAACAATTTTTTCAATTTATAAATGACAGTTAAGGCAAAAAACAATCTGTTTTTTATACAAAAAAATGCAACTTTCAAACAATTTTTACCATTGAACCGCGGGAGTCCCCCGCGATCTGAAGACGTCATAGTTCTTGTAAATTCGCGGTCCATCGAGGATATTTTTTTCAGAATTTTTGGTGAGGGGTAGATCTACTAAACAATTACCCTTTTTTGTTTTTAATGAAAACGTCTTTTTTATTGGCATATTCTTATTTTATATAATTTAACACATTTCTACAAAGTTTTATCATAATCGGATGACTATAGCATATAGCTGCACTATGAATGATCTGTCAAAAAAGAAGTTCTAGTGAGAAAAACTTCTTGTGTTAAATAAGATCGCCTCCAAATTTCGTAATCTCCATGATTTCACCAAGTTTGGTCGAAATTAGACATCTATAAAGTATAGCTCGCCTAGAAAAGTAAGGTCCGAAAAGAAGTCGTATTTAGAAAACAAACTGCAAGGGTATACAAAAGTTCTGCCGAGCCGAAGTTAACTTTCCCCTATTTTTTGATTTGAAATTATTTAGCACTTGAAGTCAAAATGTTAATATTGACCCTTCATATCCTGCAGTTTTTATATTTATTTATTTAAAAAGAATATAGATGATACTCTTTATTGCTTTTCGACACCCGCCGTAAACAACATTTTTTTTTTAAATCGCGCGAAGGCGAAAACAGAATTTCCGTTTCTGAGTTTTGTAATATGGCGAGCGTTACCCTTTTCTATCAGAATATGGTAAGGCATGTATGTAAAATGGCTTGACACAGCCCCAAAGGTCCAAAGCCGAGCTTCTCTCGATCTCTTGGCTTGTGCGCTTCTAATTTTCGCACAAGAGAAAGGGACCTATAGTTTAACGCTGAATCTGAACGGCAGTTTGAACAGCTTTTGCATGGCTAATTACTACAAAGCTGGCGCCAACAGCAGAGAGGGGTGACCGGGTGTAAAGTTTATTCAAAGAAAAACTTTTCATTAGATGTTCCGAGGCGGCATCAAACCCACGACCTCTTGCTCAGCGGTCGCGCACACTAGCCGGCCATATCCGACTAAAAGAACTATTCGTATACATTTATTAATGATCCTTATATAAATGATTGTTTTTGGGATAATAATAATAAAAGTCTATCTTAAGGCTTTTCCACTAACGATCTATCCAAAAAAATTATTCTAAAATTCTTTAAAATCCATATAAAATATGGTTTTAAAGCCCGCTAAAATTTAAAGGGCATGCAAACTTCTTTGTTCGGTGTTGGCTGATCGACGGTCTGCCACGGCTGACCATTTTTTGGCAGGAGTAGGTAAAATTGCAAGAGCAAACCTCTTAATGTAATTAATGTACTCAGACAAGCTAAATCGATTTAGCTGGGGTCGAGTCTATATGAAACAAGTAAGGGAGCTGCAGTCGAGTGCCCCGACTACAAAATACCCTGTTCCCTTGATTTCATGTGTTTTTTCCTTACATACACACACTCACACATACACACACTCCAACATACACACAAACGCATGGCATGGGGCCGCGCGCAGTAACTGACAATGCAAGAACCCCTCTTTCACCCACAAGCAAAATTGATTCGTTTATAACTTCGGTGTTTATTGTCCGATCTTAGTGATCTTTTCAGAATAGATAGATATTGGGCCTTACTTGATATATGTAAAGTTTGGAAGGTCTATCTAAAAAATTGTGCTCCGACAGTTTTTTGCGCTTAAAGGGGGGAGGGGACGGAATTTTCCAAATCTGAAACAAACTCGTTTTGAATCGGGTTTACACCTATCTACATGCAAAAATTTGTGGCTATAGCTCTTATAGTCTCTGAGAAACACGCGTTCATACTGACTGACAGACAGGGCTAAGTGGACTCGGCTGTTGATGCTGATCAAGAATATATATACTTTATAGGGTCGCAAATGCTTCCTTCTACCTGTTACATGCTTTTGCACAACTTCATGATCCCCCTTTACCCATTTTCAATGGGAACAGGGTATAAAAAGGTAGCTAAACGCTTGCTAAAACTTTCAGCTGGCCTCTTAGCTTGAGCCGTTCTCAGACAAGCTAAGTGCCTTAGCTCATACCCAGCTAAACACGCGTGGCGCCGCAACCTTGACTGGATAAAAGCTGATAACTTTAGCTAGGCCGAACAAAAAACATGGCTTGCAGTTATTTAGCAAGTTAACCGTAAAATTATGTATTTTTAGCAAAGTCTAGATTTAGTTTGTCTGAGTACATAGCTAAAAACTAAAAGGTGCGATTTTTGTTTGTTTTTTCGGCGATGATGGTGGTTCACGCTAATTCTGCGTCGTTTGGCGCTTATTTCATAAAAATCCGACCAGAAAAAATTGAGTTATCGTGAGAACATGTTTGAAAAACATGGAAAAACTGTATTCTTGTTTTAGATTTGTTCTAGCTGTCCTCTTCAAGAAAAACATCGATAGAGACAGCATGATATTATTTTGGTATTGCAGGGTGCGTAACTTGCAAGTACAGCTCTCAATAAAAAAAATTTAAAAGGCATTTAAAACAAAGTTATTGTGCGATGGTTGGGATTCATATTATAAATAAAGGTATTAACTATATTTATACAACAAAAATAATATGTACTTCCTGCTGTGTTTTGTGTAAATCGGTGTTAAGTAAGTTATTGTGGACGTTCTGTAATTGACTTTGCTGTGTTCCGTTTGAATATTCGTTATGACCGCCATCTCACAACTCAATAAATCTTTTTGAATATTCTTTATTCACATTTTAAGATTATGAGTTGTTTAATTCAAGTCCCGATAAGTGCCCAGGCTCTTGTTATATACAAAAAGGTAACCTAGCCTTAACTTTAAAAAAGCACATGTATTTTGCGAGTATCGACTGACGCCGCCGAAAAAATGCAAGTGCGAGAAAACTTTTTAACTATCCTGATAAACTGCCAATATAACAGGCCTTGATAAAGGCTTGATTATCAGGTGCTCAACAATTTTGCAAGCCATGTCATCAGGCTTCAAAATCAATCTTGGAAAATTCGGAGACTATGCTTTAGAAACTGCAAAACATCTGATATATAAATATCCCTGGTGCTACCTTCCTCCTTTGGTTCTTCTCAGGCCCGTATTTCTTCACACCGTGCGGTCCGGCCGCTATTAATGCCCGCCACTCGCCTCTGTCTTGTGCGAGCTGGCACCAGTTGGTCAGTTCAAGCGCCTTAATGTCTTTCAGCACCTGTTTTTCCCAACTAAGTTTCGGTTGTCCTACACCTCCTGCTTTCCCTAATTCGTTCGCCTTCCGCCTGTACACTTTTTTACTGGAGCTTCTTCATCCATACGAGTAATATGTCCAAGCCAGCGCAGCCGCTGTTGTTTTATGCGCTTGACTAGATAAGTGTCCCCACAGAGCTCATACCGTTCGTTGTTCATACGGGTGCGAAACTCATCGCCAACTTTTACAGGTCCATAAATCCTCCGAAGAACTTTTCTCTCGAACACGCAGATCGCCTCCTCATCCACTGTTGTTAATGTCCATGCTTCAGCGCCGTATTGCAGGACTGGGATAATAAGCGACTTGTGTAGCGCGATTTTCGTTTTTCGAGAGAGGGCTCTGCTCGTGAGCTCCTTACTAAGCCCGTGGTATCATCGGTTTGCAAGAGTTATTCTTCTTCGGATCTATAGACTGTTGTTGTTGTCGCTGGTAATCATCGTTCCGAGGTAGACAAAGCCCTTTACAACGTAAAAGTTGTACTCTTCCATTGCAACAGATTGTCCAAGACGCGTAGGCTCACAGCGCTCTGAGACTAGGAACTTCGACTTTTCCTCATTTACCGCTAAGCCCACGTGTTTTGACTGCTTCTCAATCTCTGAAAACGCCTTGCTTACCGCCCGTTCGTATTTGCCGATAATGTCAATGTCATCGGCATATGCAAGTAGCATTACATCTTTATAAAAGACTAGCAAATAACCCGGCTTGCTTCGCTACGCCGCCGTCAGTTAAGAAATTTTAACCGATAAGGGTATCAGTTTTTCATTTCCGACTTGGGGGTGGATTTCACGAATTGGAAAATACTTGACCGTATCTTACATACATCGGCTCAAAGCAGAGATTAACTCTTATGCCCCGCCCGCGGCTAAAAATAAAGTCTCTCCTGACATTTCCGATCATGGTGGTGGACTTCTAAAATTTAAAGCTTACAAACCCAATTTGATAAAGATCGGCCCAAAAATAAGGATTGGCCTTAAACACACATTTTGGGACGTTTTCCACCAATTTTCCAACCATTCCTCAAAGTTGCTTTGCAAACGGATGAACGCTATAATTTTTCAAATTTCGCGGTTTGTGCACCATTTTACGCCCAACTTAGAAACCTTCCCGGGCAAGCGTCCACCATTCCACTAAGTTTCACTGAAATCAAAAATTTGCCAAATATCGCGGTTTGTCCGCCATTTTCCGCCCGTTTCTTCTACTTAGAAATATCCAATCCCCAAAGTTTTACCGAGATTAAGAATTTTGCAAATATTGCGGTTCTTGGACCATTCTCCACCTCCATGTCCACCTACAGGTCCACATCCAGGGCCACCTCCAGGGCCACCTCCAGGGCCACCTCCATGGCCGCGTCCAGGTCCAGGTCCCGCACACAACCAAGTACAATGAAAAACGGCAGCCCGTGATGAACTGAATATTTTTATATTTTTCCCAGTCAGGTCATGGCCACCTTTCATCCAATATCTTCAACCCACTCAACCCTTACCCACCAATTTCCGCCAAGAGGGGTAGATTTTCCAGAAGACTGGTATGCAGTCAATTTTGAATTTTCATATAGATCTTTGAGAATGAATTTGAGCCCGATCAGATGATAAACAAAAAATTAGCATACAACAGTTTTCCGCCCATTTCCCGACTTTTTGGGGTAGACTTTCCAAAAGTTGATCATATTTTTTATGAGTAACTTTGAAAATGTGTTTGGAGCTAGTCGCTGGAAACTAAAATTCAACCCATAAGACCTTTACCACCCAATTTCCATCAAGGGGGGTGAATTTTCCGGAAAACTAGTATGCAGTCATAGTTATATTTTCATATAGATCTCTGAAATTACATTTGAGCCTGATCGGGTGACAATCAAAAAAGTTGCATACAACAGTTTTCTTTAAATTTTCCACATTTCCCGACAGAATTTTCCAAAACCGTTTCTTAGTACTCACTTAGTTACACGATAAGGTGGCACCCTGCCTAAAACCTCTTCTGGTATCGAAAGGCTCGGAGAGGTTCTTTCCTATTTTGACAGAACTTCGTGTGCTTCTTAACGTCATCATGCAAAGTCGAACGTACTTTGCTGGTATACCAAAAGTAGACAGGGCTTCAAAGAACTTTGACTTTATCGGCGAGTCGAAAGCGGCTTTATAATCAACAAAAAGATGGTAGATGTGGATAATCGCTCTGTTGCTAGGGGTTACCACGGGGAGGTGTGAGTCGACTTGAGACGCAGTAAGCCAGGATCGCGGGTTTACCATGTTAAACCGGTCAGCAGCGTTACCTCACTACATACGCCCCCATAACCACAGGAGAGATCCTGCCTTCCAAAGAGCCCTTCTTCGGTTCATAAGGTATTATTACAAGGTCCTGATATCATACAAAATTGCTAAGTGTCGATTGAAGAGCTTTCTGAAGAAGCTGCAGAAGCAAAAAAAAAAAGATTTATAATTGTTTAGGCTAAAGAATACGCGCCAAATTTTAAGAATCCTGATGAGTACATTTTTATTTAACAGATTGCTTTTAAGCTCTGATCCTTTCATTGCGGGTCAAAGAAAACTTCCATGTAAGCCAAAGTCGATGTGTATTTAATAAAGGTGCCGTATTCCTTAGTGACAAGGGGCCTTATTTTTCTCACCTCTCTCTCTGAAAGTCAAAGCACTCGACGTTTGTTAATGTTATTGTCGTCTCACGACGACGTTTGCACTCAGACTGTCAAAATAAGGCCCTTTGAATGAGGGCAGCAGAATACGACACCTTTAATAAATACACCTTGGAACAATCTATATAAAATATCTATTTTTTTCTTTTTATACTCTGTACCAGAGACACACGCATAATTCAACGCAATCACATTTTAGAAGGCCCAAAATCATATTTTGTTTATGCTAACAATTTGATATTTTATTATCAATATCACCGCCTACTACTGCATTTCAATGTCGTAGTACCGCATACTACCGCATTTCAATATCGTAAATACCGCATTAGTACCGCGTTGTTTATATATTTAGTTTTCCGAAACGAGTTGTCAATGTGTGTACGTAGCTCAGTGGGTATGTGTACGAATCAATGAACGATATTGACACATTTATTTTGAGTTCAAAACCAGGTGAATTTTTTTATTTTTTATGTTGCGAAAAGTGAAAAAGTTTAATTTTTTAAAGCCTGAAGTCAGGGAGTTCTGGAATTATTAATAGTATCCTTGTTTTTATATAAAAATTCATAATAGCCGAAAAGAAACCAATCGATGTACAATTGCAGCTGGTGGTAGCAGTATTACTGAAAAGGAGCGCACTATTTCCTCGGTCCATTTGAAAAACAGAAGTCTTTCTGCGCCTAAAAGCTTCGAGATACCAGCGACGTCAACTCTCAAAATAAAAATAATTAAGAAAATTGAAATTTGGGTACAGAATTGGAGTTTGTGCCATAGGGTTTCGTTTTTTTATATCCGCCAGCAGGAAATATGCAATAAGAATACTAATGGCCGTTTTCTCATGATCCTGTTTTTCAAATCTAAATGGATTTTGTGAATTTGCACTGCTCATTTTGAGCATGAGCTATGCAAACGCGTAAAATCCACCACAGGAACATGAGAAAACCGGCCTTAGATAGCATAAGGGAATTTTGCATTGCTGGCATATGTAACATGGAGATTGATGAATCAGGCCCCATATCGACGATGGATTCTTCTGATCGTTTTTCGGTAAATTCTTCATCTCCACAAAATAAGCCAAATCCTCTGCACAAAGATAGCTTTTTTTTCTCAGATCTGCTTCAAGAGACTTCAATGACAACATCAGAAACTTCTCGAGAAGAAATTAATCGCTATGCGGGAGACATCGTCAAAATGACGGAGGACTTTGACGTGGTCGCTTGGTGGAGACAAAATGAGGAAAATTATCCAAACTTTTAAAAATTGGCTTTTCAAGTGCACGCAATACCTCGCTACCAGAAATATTTTTTTTTAGTAAGACTCAATTTTTAAGGACCTAATCGTTACAGGTAGCTTTCTGTAAAAACAAGGGTCAGTGAAAATATTTTGCTCGATAACTTTAAAACTGAGCGACAAGATTGCATAGAAAGAGAAGGGCGAACGTGCAGCTCAATCGCCTAAGATCGACTAATAAAATTGAAATATTCGGCCCTAAACAGCATCCAAAAGGGCCAAAGCCGAGCTCCGAAAACCTCTTGGCCGCCAAATCCAAACGGCAAAGTTTGGGAAAGTTTTTACTGGCTAGTTACTTTACTGCTGGCGCCAATTGATGGCGAAGGTAACCCGGCTGTGTAAAAGATTTTAAAGAAAAATCTTTTTTTATATTCCGAGGCGTGATCGATCACCCTTGGACCTCTTGCGCACCGTAAAAAGACCTTCATTGCCTCAAAAAAAAAATTTGTGCGGATTTGAACCCAAACATTTGTACACATAATTTGTTTTTTGTTTCGTAGACATACCCAAATTGACAACCGCAATGCGGTACTAATGCGGTGTTTACGATATTCAAATGCGGTAGTATGCTGTGGTACGATACTGAAATGCGATCTTTGCGGTATATGCGGTGTTTAGCGGTGTAAGTATTTTTTTACATATACCGCAATTTCGATAAGTATACTTAAAATAAAAAATACAGCACCGCATGCCGTTCTCTGCTCTGTACCAAAGGTACACAGAGTATAATAAGTTTGTGCAAAAGTATGTAACAGCCAGAAGGAAGCATCTCCGACCCTATAAAGTATATATATTCTTGATCAGAATCAACAGCCGAGTCGATATAGCCATATCCGTCCGTCTGTCTGTCTGTCCGACTGTCCCTATACTGTCCCCGCCCCCGCAATATCGAAAAAACGTCATATCTCCCACAGTTGTATAGATAGAAGGTTCGAACCTTCTGGACATATTTAGTATTCGGGATTCTTTATCGATCCGCTGAAGAAACTTTAAAGATCGGATAAACGATATTCGAGTTATAAGAAAAACAAACAATTATGAGCAGCACCGGTCGCAACGGTGATGGGCAGCACTTCACAGGTACAGAGTATGTTATAGTCGGGCTTGAACGACTATCTTTCTTGTTTTACATATAATTGTTGAATTTGTACTTTATTATTAAAGCGAGTACATATGAACTATGAAGAAATCATAAATAATTTTGTGGTTGTTGTCGTTAAATTAATGTTACGTTTTTGCCGTTTGTCGAATAAATCAAAATTATTTGTACAACAAGAACTCGATTTTAGACTAATTGTTCCTATGGCAGCTATGTAATATAGTATCCCGATTTTCACTAAGCTCGCCCTGGTTGTGTTCCAGAAACCTCTAGAGATTTTCGTATAAACGATTGGATTTTGAACTAAACTGTCAGGACTTTATATGTACAGTGTCAAGAATAATGTCGCCTACTAGATTATAGGAAAGGAAAACTGTACGTTTGAAATGGTGAAATGGTGAGCAGTCAGTTTCAAGTCTCTCAACTTTAGTCATCTAATCTAGTAGCCTGGCATTTTGAAGACGCTTCACATGTAAAGGCAAGCAGTTGCAGTTCGAAATGAAACAGTTTATACGAAAATCTCCAGAGATTTTTGGAACACCGCCGATAAAGTTGTTTTTAATGAAGAATTATACGGTTGCGTTGCAATATAATAGAAAACAAAAAAAATTTGACAGCTGTATGATATGGTGGTCCGATCCGGCTGATTTTTATACATCATCTTACTAAAAATTTATAAATATTTAGTGTTAAGTTTCAAGCCTCTTCCTCAACTAGAAGTATTTTTGGCCGCCCTCCCCATACAACAGGAACCAGTATATGCAATGGCAAATTTGCTTAGACTTGAAAGTCGTAGCTCTGCTTCTAGGACTACAATTAGGATACACGAAGTATTGTAGCTTTATTTGCGAAAGGGACAGTCGTGACAGAAAGGAACATTATAAAAACGAGAAAGAAAGTCGGTCAAGCCCGACTATAAATCTATAAAACTGTGGGAGATAAGACGTTTTTTCCAAGTTGAGGCGGCCGGAGCGGGCGTGGCAAAAATTGAAAAAAACTTGATATCCTGCAAGTGTAAGAAGCATAAGTCCCTGATAAGTCAATCATCTATCTCTTTCCATCTCTGAGATCTCTTTGTTCATACGGACAGACGGACAGACAGACAGACAGATAGACGGACGGACAGACGGAGATGGCTAAATTCTTCTCGCAAAGAAGATATAACTACTGATTAATGTTGTATCAAGTAACCTTTGTATATTCCGCAAATGCTGATGTAGCATTCCATGAATGTTGTTATTGTATATTTCAATAAACATTTAGTGACGCCAATGTTATATCAAGTAGCCTTTTTAAAACTCCTATAAAAATTTTTGGTGACGATCTAGATGCGCTCCCATAAATTTAATTCTTGATTTTCGGGCTTAACACGCTGTTACTTTGCTAGTGTTCCTTACAAAAATGCAAAAAAATTCCATAATTAGTTCATATGTTGATCTTTATGATCAGGTGGTTTATATAAATTTCCGACAAAACCAATGGCTTGTAGCAGGTGTTTTAGTTTGACGAAATTGCAATAGATCAATTAAAATTTGACTTTGATGTAAATTTCGACACCATTGGCACCGCGTTTTTAATTTTTATTAGCTGCATTGATATGTTGACTATCCAAGAGGCTTCATAAAATCACAAATTAATGCTTGGTATGGCCTACAAAAATTGTAAAACGGTCAAAAGTCGGTAAAAAGGTTTTCCGCAAATATATCTGAAACGGAAACTAAGTTATGACTTTGACCTTCCAACTCGTATTCAGGACGGGTTTGTCTACAGGAATTAGTTAAAGATCCTCGGGATACTAACAAAAGGTCTCAATTTGTAAACTGTATAATCAAACACAGCAATCAAATCTAATGGCTGTCTAGAGACAATATTGTTTCTACCGAAAACTATTCTGCCGGCTGCTCTCTCGCTAGGAACAATTTATTATGCAGCGAATTCAACAGCTCTATCTCGTTCCCACCCATTTCTATTCCTATAAGAGCAAAATAGCTGCTTGAAACTGTCGGTAGATCACTAGTTATATTTATCACGAGCCATCTAGCGATAGTCTATCGCAGCCAATGAATGACTGCCCTTTTTGTAAAAAATACTTTAAAATTAAAGCCTAATCATATTTTTCAACAAATTTTTTAATAGGATTGAAGCTGTGGAGAGGAGTTTGTTAATGGAGGAAGTGAAGAGGCTTCGGCGGGAGAATGAAGAACTGAAGCTAAAATCTATTTGGAATGGTAAGGAAATGAAATTAATCTTTACTTGTCCTTTTTACCCTTAATATTAATTGATAATTTTATTTTATTTGTGTTGCAGAAAAATTCAGTGAAGATGTAGTGAATATGTTCACAAAGATTAAGGCTGAAGTCGCAGAGGAGATGAAGGGCCGTGTGGCGGAGGCTAAGCCTGAAGAGGTTAAAGAACCTCTTCAGGTGAAGCAACAGGAGGGGATGAAGGGCCGTGTGGCGGAGGCTAAGCCTGAAGAGGAGGACAAGAAATGCCCCGACTTCCTCAATTGTCTTCCATTTAAGACAATTGACGAAATAAAGAATGCGGACAATTTGATAACACTATACTCCCGAGAAAGCCTGGTAAGAGCCTCTATTTTCCCTTAATTTTTGCCTACAAAAAGTCTAAATAATTTTCTTTGTTTCATTTTAGGTGACTTACATTCAAAATAAGATGGGCAGCTTGAAGTTCAGCGAAAGCATGAAAGTGTTTTTTAGCCAGGAAATTTTGCTAAATATAAATTGGAACGGCCGGCAAAAAAAATTTCCCCTTAAATCTCTAAAATTTTTTAATGAGATTCTTTTTGGTAAGCAAAGCAAGTTTTAATAAATCAGCCATTTTTTAATATCCTGCTTTTCTTAGATGCCGTGCGCTTAAGCAGAGAGGAGTTCGAGGCGGAGCTTTGCAAGGGCTTACGCGCTGAAAAGCAAAAAATTTATAAAATTAACTTCCTTCAAAAAAGGGCCCCTTTGTAATATTAAGAAACAATATTCAACATAAATGTTTCAGTCGTTTGACATTTAAAGTAAAATTAAAATCGATTTTCGCATTTCGCATTATTTTACAGAAAGTACCTACTTTTGAAATCTCATACCATTCTGGGAACTCATAAAGTGTTTCTTTAGATCGTATGGGTGGCAAAAGGCCAAAGAGCAGTGAGAACATTGGAAAGATATGCCTCTTCAGAGAGTATTTTTGGAGGAAGGATTTCGAGCACTGAGGGCAGTTGAAGGGTTGCTGGCCGGTATGAGCATTGAGCATTCTGGGAATTAGTGCGGTCGCTCGCCAGTATATGAAAGTTGGTGTCGCTCCAGACTCCAGACAGAGGGAAAACTCGAAGTGTTTCTGTCTCTCGCGAGTATGAGTACGTAGGTGTTGATTTAGATTGCGTCTTGTGTAAAAGGTCTTCGAGCATTGTGAACATTGGATGGGCCGCTCACCAGTATAAGTAGGCAGGTTTGCCTTTAGAGAGCTCCTCAGGTCATAAGACTGTGGGACTGGGTACATTTAAAAGGGCGTTCGCCAGTATGCGTGGGCAGGTGCTCCTCCTATAGCACTTTACGGCAAAGGTCTTCGAGCAGTAGAGACATTCGAAGGGTCGCTCGCCAGTACGCGTGTGTTGGAGTCGCTCCAGGATGTGCTTAGTGGTAAAGGTCTTTGGGCAGAGCCGCTCTCTGCTCACTTTTCCAATGTTTGTGAGGGTCTTTTCTTCTGTGGTCTGCACGTTTAAGCGCTTCAGACTCTGCTCCAATCGCCGCTTGAAATTCAAAGCAATTTTGGCCGCTGCCAAGCAAGAGGGACATATGTGTTCAGGTAGATCCAGAGCGAGCTTCATCGCTCGACCAGTCATCTCCTCTATCATAATGGTTCATTCCACAGACATAATCTCTGTTAATTGCAAATGGAATGCTTCCAAAGAGCTGAAATCAGAGGTCGCAACGACCGGTCAAGAGGGACGGAAGCAACCATTAACTACGCTCTCTGATAGTGTTCGGTTGGGTGAGGAGAGAAATACATTTGTTTTGATTTTTTCGGTCTTGGTCTTTTACCAACCTATTTGCAGAGACCGCTTGCTAAAAAGGTCTTTTTGAATGTATGCTATCAGTGTGTGCTTCTTAGGCTACCGATATCAACGCACGTTTGTAGGTATGTGACAAGCTATGTGTGCTCTTTCATTCTCTCTCGCAATGTTACGCTCTGCTCCACTTGACTTTGTTCACACTGTTAGTTTCACAGCAACCTTTTTTAATTTCATTTTGGTCTCTCGGTCTTCAAACAACTCACACTTTGGGACCGCTTGACTGAAATGGGCCTGTTAATGGGTTGATGTCAGACCGACCAGCCTGAGTGAACAACAACAGCCGCTTAACAGCGAGCGCGAAAGCAGCACACAATCGGTTAAGGGAGGACCAAGCCCTTTTTTCGGTTGCGGTCGTGAGCAGAGCAGACCGAAAATATGGGTTGACAGTTATTTACGTGCTATGGTTAAAATAGAAAAATTTAATATATTTCGAGATCAGTGTGACCGTATGTGGCAAGAATAAAAATACTGTTTCGAGCTAGGCGCTAATCGAATGCAAATATGAAAGACAACTGAATTTTATATGTAAGTACGTATGAATGAACATTGTACAATGTAAAGATCGACAATTTGTACCTATATCTCGGCATGTACAACTGACGTCCGAGCCACTGGTTTTAGTACATACATGCACATGTACATATGTATGTATATAAAAAATCCGGAAATTATTTTCAAAGATACACGCAAATTTGTAAAGACGCTCCATGTACATTTTTCCGGACACCAGCCGCTGAGCCACACCCGGGCACAAACATATTTTAGATTCTTGCCAATGAACATACATATGTATGTTTGTAAAACAAATCAGTCAATTTACGAACATATGTACGTTAAGCGCCTTTTAGGAGCTGCGTGATTTTCGTGCAAGTCACTTTACAGAAGGGTGCTTGAATTTTAAGCCTTCTATGAAAGGTGGCTAGAAAATCTTACATCGTGTAAAGGACATCTTATGATTCATTCTTTGCGTTACAAACATCTGACCAAAATTATAATGAGCTCTGCAAAAGTGAAAAAAAAGAACCGAAACAGTACCGGTACCACGTTTCGGTTTCGATCCGGTTCGATCGGTTTCAATAATAACGGAAAACGGTATTCGGTTCTCAAGAAAAAATTTGTATCGGTTCCGGTATTAATCCCTGATTGAATCTCTAACTGAACGTGGATGATTACACTAGTTTACAGCATTTTTCATCCTCTTTAATTTGATGTCATTCCTTATGTAAAATCACGCGCTGAATCCGAATAGAGTTAAAAAAATTTTAACTAGAACAGATTTCGAGATAGTCCCAAATTATCGTTTTTTACATTTTTGAAAAAGATCTTCTCACTTAATTACAAATATCTCAATTATGAAAAAACCTATGAATAAGTTATATACCACATTAAAGCTAATAAAATTATCTTTTAATCATTCGTACGTTGTTTTATTGTCAAACTTGAAGTGTGAATGCAATTTGCAAAGATATCGAACATTTCGTTTCATTTTTATCGAAAATTTAAAAAACCCGTTAATTACACCGTTATTTAAACCAACAAAAAAAATTTTTTATTTTCTTTCTCTTTTGGATGATGTAAACTAATATATAACAAATTAAAAAACAGGGGAAAGTTAACTTCGGCTCGGCCAAAGTTTTGTGTACCCTTGCAGTTTGTTTTTCTAAATAAGACTACTTTTCGGTCCTTTCTTTTCCATGCGAGCTATATCCATGCGAGCTATATACGATATATAAGTCCGATTTCGACCAAACTTAGTGCAATCATGGAAAAGCATAAGAAACTGTTAATTACGAAATTTGGTGGCGATCCCAATTAAAACAAAAAAGTTTTTCTTACTAGAACTTCCTTTTCGACCGATCATTCATACTGCAGCTATATGCTATAGTCATCCGATTTCGACCAAACTTTGTAAAATTGTGTAAAGTTATTTAACATAAATACTTGCCAACGTAAGGAACGCTTCCATTAAAAACAAAAAAGTTTTTCTCACAAGAACTAGTTTTTCAACCGATCGTTCCTATGGCAGCTATATGCTATAGTCATCCGATTTTGACCAAACTTTGTAGAATCGTGTGGAAGCATATAGAACAACGACATGTCAATTTTGAGTCCATTTTCATTGAAAACAAAAAAGTTTTTCTAACTAAGACTACTTTTCAGATAATACTTTTCTATGACAGCTATACTATATAGATGTGCGATTTCCACCAAATTTGGTGGAATCATGGAGAAGCATAGTAAACTAAAAAATACGAAGTTTGGAGGCGTTTCAATTGAAAACAAAAAAGTTTTTCTCACTAAAACTTGTTTTTCGACCGATCGTTCCTATGACAGCTATATGCTGTAGTCATCCGATGCAAATGTGCAGCGTATTTGTACCAAAAGACTTCGCGCAAAGTTTGGTGAGGATAGCTTTAAAACTGACGGTGGAGATAGCATAGAAACAGACGGACAGGGCTAAATCGACTCAGCTCGCCATGCTGATCAAGAATATATATACTTTAAGTGGTCGGAGATGCTTTCTTCTATGCGTTACAAACATCCGGACAATTTTATAAAACCCTCTGCAAAGGTATAAAAAGTGTTCATGTATCGAAATCTGTTGGAAATTGTAGAAGTTATTAGCATTTTTTTAAGAAATGAGCAATTTCAGTTTTACTGTTCAAATGGTATTAAAAATATCTATGGTCCGTTTTGCTCCGCTATTTGTGAGTACACTTTTTGAATATGTTAGGGAGCTTTTAGAGATCAGCACAGACTCTAGTTGTTCTGTTGTATAATGATTTTGGTCCGACTCATAGGTAATGAAGTGACCGAAATAATAACTAATCAATGAGGATAAGACGAAATACCTAAAATCTACGCTTGGACAATCTGTTGCAATGGGAGACTACAGCTTCAAGGTTGTTAAGGAATTTGTCTTCCTCGGAACGACGATAACCAGCGACAACAACACCAGTCTGGAAATCCGAAGAAGAATTACTCTTGCAAACCGATGTTACTACGGGCTCAATAAGGAGTTAAAGAGCAGAGCCCTCTCTCGGAAAACGAAAATTGCGCTATACAAGTCGCTTATCATCCTAGTCCTGCTATACGGCGCAGAAGCATGGACAATGTCATCAAAGGATGAGGCGGCAATTGGCGTTTTGTTCGATATCTTTGTAAATAACATCCACACTACTAGTTTGACAATAAAATAACGTACGAATGATTGAATGATAATCGTATAAGCTTTAATATGGTATATAAAACTTATTCATAAGTTGTTGCACAATTGAGATATTTGTAATTAAGTGAGATCTTTTTCATAAATGCGAAAAACGATCATTTGGGATTATCTCGAAATCGGTTCCTTCTTAAAAATGTTTAACTCTAGATTCGGATTCAGCTCGTGATTTTACATAAGGAATGACATAAATTTGTCGAGGATGAAAAAATCATTTATTATTTGTAAGCTTGTGTTATGGATGCACTTGAAATTTCTAGTGATTTTCACATAACGCTTGTATTTCGAACTTAAACTAATTGCATTTTTATGTGAAGTAGCAGAAAAACGATTGGCTACTACATAAAATGACGAAAGCTAAGCAAATTTAAAAAAATATCTTCAAAGTCACGTAGATTTAGGTAGTAGATCCTAAATCTCTTAATATTCACCATCTGATCTAGCAACCGAAGTTATACTTGTTATTTTCATATAAAAGTAAAGAGTTTAAGCTTGAAAAAAAAACGTTTATACGAAAATCACATTTCCGTGTCATCCCCGAAAATGACAAAAAGTAAAGTATGATAACAAGATTATACGGAAGGTAACCATTTGAAAGAAATGTACTTGGCTTTGAACGGACGGTATAGATGATGACATTCACATTTATACCCTGGCTATGAAGATATCCACGTCCAGCATACAAGTCGAAATCTGACTGCAGTCATTCAAAAAGATCTCCAATCCTACGTTATTTCACTAGTTCAGGTAAATACTATTACTATTGAATATTAAAATTTGATAAAGCCAGTGGTTGAGTGCGTTATGCGATGGCACTCAACGTTAAAAAATATTGCCCTAACTATACTAGCTGTTTCAGCTACTCAGGTATGAGTTGAACAAGCATTTTCTGCACCTAAGTTTGTTCCTTCTTTTTTTTCAAAGATTTTTATTTTATTCATTTGATGGAAATTTAGCATCTTAGTTATTAAGTCTTTTGGCCAATTTGAAAATTTACATAGCTTTTTTTATCAAACTTAGCGGCTAAAATCTAATTGTTCATCATTGATGAGCCGTTAGCCAGCGGCAACCAGGCGTCTATTAGTAGTGCGGTATATAGAATGCCGCAATGAAGCACTTTTCACGTATACAAGTCGTCATTCTATGCTCTTGTACCGATTGGCCAGCATGGTTGAGATGGCGATCATCATGTTGGATATATTGTCGACCACTGTATCCATCTTTCTCTGCAGGGCGGTGAAGTCGGCATTGTTCTTCGCTGGAGCTGTTTGGCTCCGTTGCTCCACGAGCAGTCTAATCAGTTGGTCCAGTTTTTGGACGATTTCGTCTCTCGCCAGTTGCTTAACGATTTGATTCTCATATAGCTATTGGATGGAGTTGTCTTTGTCTGTGCTGCTGACTTGACAGTCCTTTCTTAAGGGCTGCAGCATAGCTGTTGGCTTGCTGGTGGCCTCTTGGATGTTGTTGTTGTTATTGTAACGGCTTGTTCCACGTTTCCGTGGATTGACAGTCCTTGACCAGGGTGTTGATTCCTAGGTCGGCTCTCATTTAAGAGCCAGTTATGATAAACAGCTCCTGGAAGAATTAATGCTTATTAATTTAAACTAAGCACAGTTTGGATCAAATATTTTGGATGAAATCTTATCATTGTGGTATGGGAAGAAAATTTTAAGTTGCAAATCGCTACCAAGTTTTGATTAGACTTGTTAAGTCCGCTATTTGTTGTTCCCTTTAGAGTCATCAAACCCGCTTTCCTTTCATTAAGTCTCCAGGTGTATTTAAAAATATAGTTATGATCTCAAGGTACTTCAATTTGGATTTTCTCAGATTGTAGGATGTTTAAAAACAATTTTAATTTTTTTTTGCTTAAGTGTAGTGGTTTAAAATTTAAACTTTAGATATAAATATGAAATATTGGAATGAGTAGATCAGAACTAAAGAACGAAGTACAGAAATAAATAGAGCGGTAAGAAAAAACTGTCGGTTTCAACCCCCTCGGTTGTTACTGCACCCACTTATTTCACAAACGCTTCCCCACAATAAATCTTTTAATGTGTGTTATTTTTTTTACAGAATCCAAATCGTTTATATCCTGGCCTTAGCAAAGTATTTACTCAAGTGACTAATGTGGTTCAACACAACTCCACATCGAGATTGACTGGCTCTCTAAGTGTGGGTCTGTTGTTAGGAGACTTGAACACCCGAGACTTCTTCACCTACAATGGCTCTTCACATTCGAAATGTTCAAAAAGTCACATATCACTTCAGAAATCATTATATTTCAAATATTGTTCAAATATTGAATTAAAAGTTAGGGGAAAAGACGCTATAGGTGAGCTTTAATATTTTAAAAAGTTTTTCAGTATAAAATATATAAAGGATTAGCTAGACCAAATAGAGTTGGTTTAAACAAAAACCGGGGGTGTACTACCTCTTAAAACCAGAACTAGTACTTTATAATGTGTTCGATCCAACTTTATTTTTTATCAAATAGTATGTCCCGCCTAGGTTTAAAGTTTTTCAAACTTCTGCAGCTTCAAAAGTCCAAAACAATTACTTTCTGAACAGATTTAAGGATATTTTAGAATGTTAGACTTCACAATGTTAGACTTCACAAAGGATAGGGTTTGGTGGAATCAAGGGTAATCTTAGAACAAATAGAAGTTTTGAACTTGCCGCAACTTCAAAAGTCTAAAAAATGACTTTCCGAGAAGATTTCAGGGTAAATTGCGACGTTATACTCAAGAAAAGGCTTTAAGAGTGGACATATGGTGAAATTAAGGGTGATCCAACAAAATAATGGAGCTTCTAACACGTTATCGGACTGCTTTTCCTTCGAAACTTCGGAAAAATATCTTTTCGCGCAGACTTTAGAGCAAACTGGGACTTTATACTTAAGAAATGGCTTAGGACTTGAGACTTGGCCAAATTAAAAACGATCCTTGAACAGAAATCAGTTTTTGACAACTTTTGGACTGCCTTACCATCGAAAGTCTGAAAAGAAAAAGATTTTCAAACAGAGGTTTATGTTCTTTTAAATATAATTATGAAAATATTTGGTCGTTAAACTTAAGGATGGGCTTTAAGGGCTTGGATTTTAAAAGTTTTTCGGCATCCAAGAACATAAAGTGCGTTGCGAATTCCTTTCCGCGCAGATTTTAGGGAAGATCTAGGTTATTTGCAAAAACAGAAACTGGCCTACATTAAATTTATAATAAAGACTGAACCACTGAACCGAACCGAAACCGCGGTTCAGTTGGCTTCAAAAGCCATGTCATAAACCGAACCGGTGGTGCAAAAACTATGTGAACCACTGAACCGAACCAGTCCTTATTTTCAATCGGTTTGCATCCCTGATTATGGGTAGAGATTCCATAAGTAATTCTGAATAAGTTTTTTATTGAACTTTCCTGCCAATTGTAGGAGTCAGTAGCCCAAAGCCGATCAGATAACGGAATTTTTTTTTACTTACCCCCATTTTTCGACCGATTGGTCCTACGACAGCCATAAAACCTTATTTTTACCAAATTTTGCAAGTATCTTTAAAAGCATATAACATTCATAATGACCGAGTTTAGCGTTAGCATTAAGAACAAAAAATTCTTCTCACTAAGACACATTTTCCAACCGATCGTTCGTATGGCAGCTACATGCTATGTTTATCCGATTTTGACAAAACTTTGTAGAACTAGGTGAAAAAGCATATAAAATAAATCAAAACAAAAAAGTTTTTCTTACAAAGACTATTTTTCAGACCTATCGTTTGCATGGAAGAGTGAGTATAAATGCAAGTGTCTTAAATTTTTAACTTTAGACTTTTGCCCATGTAGAAACAGACCATGACGGTAGAAACAGACGAGGAAAAAGCTCAGTCGACTCGGCTCGTCGCCCTGATCAAGAACATATAGTTTATGCGGTTGGAAATGAATATTTTTATGCATTGGGAAAAATTATAACACCCTTTGCAAGGGTATAAAATAAAGAAATTAGTAAAACTAGGAATAAACGAAAAGTTTTCCCATGGCTCATGACTAGCAAAATATCTCTGGATTTTCATATTAATTTAAAAAATCATTTATACTGCTTTAATCTGTTTTTCAATATCGGATATGGTCTGAGAACAAAGGAATTTCTTAATAATTAAGTATCCTTTACCAAGAAAAATTCACTCAACTTCCCACCCTCTTTTTCAAACTAATTTCCAATTCAGTTCAACTTTAATACACAATGCTGAAACTATTTACATAGTTCAGTGTCTGACTATATTGAATTGTTGAAGAAATATTAGGAACAAACCTAAATTGTACTTAAATGGAGTCGAGCATTTCAGCTCGATTAACGCTTAACATTAACAATTTCCAAATGGATGAAAGCGACTCAATAACAGAATATCGAAATGAAGAAATGAATATGTGATAGAGGCATTAGGACAAAGGTAAGTAGTGGGCACTACTTCTCTTTGACAGCCGAAGCCTTGCGTGGCTTGGGCTCTGGTGGTTCAATGAGGTTGCCATGACGGACCACATCGATGTGGCCAAGTCGTATCATTTTTTCCTCCCAAACAGATATCGCTTTTCTGCAAAATTAAATGGGGTGACATAAAAAAAAAGAAAAGTTCAACTGCCGACCTGGCACTTACTTGTAGAGTTCAATCTCCTTGCGTGACTCCTGCAAATAAACAGCCTTTTCGTCGTCAGAGAGACGCGACCACTTAGCCGTTGTCTTCTGATGCCATTCCCGATAGGTTTGTTTCGGGCTTTGTGGTGTGTTAGTGCGTTCGCTGGCCACGAAACGAAGGAAGGCCGAAGCCGGCTTCTTGGGGCGACCCAGCTCTTTGACACGCTTGCGCAACTGTCGACGTTCTTTGGCATCCACTATGTCCTGTTTGAGTTGCTTAATTTCGGCACGTTGCTCATCCGTGACCGTCGCATCGTATTTGGTACGCTGCTCAACAAAGACCTCCTGATCTTTTTTGTACTCGGCCTGCAGGCGCTCCTTTAGCTTGGGATCCACATCTACCCAACTTTTGGACAATTGACGCACCACCTCCACGGTGGTGATACTTGGATTGTCAGCCACCAGCTTGGGGCGCATTTCACGCATGAAACGAAAGTAAGGCGTCAGTGGCTTCTTCGGACGAGGCGGCAGTCCCACCTGCTCCTCCAGAGTCTTAGACTGTAAGACAGGACTGTTGCTGATGCTGGCAGCGGCTAATGGCCTGTTGGTGCCACAGGTTGTGGGTGTGAGATTTTGGTTGTTGAGTTGAAGTGGGAGAGCAGTGGAAGTATCATGATTTTTGGCTACAACTTGCCTGACTTTGTTGATTAGCGAGCCAATGAGTGATCCACGCGCGAGCAGGGTGTATGTGTAGATCATTTTGTAAGCGGTTAAAAACTAAACTTATTGTTTTTTAGAACAGTTTTAGTTTTAGAATTAACTTGTTGAACTTATCATGAAATTATTATGTTTTACGTAAAAAATGCGGCATACCTTGTTTTATTGCCACCTAGTTGAAATATGTGGGATTTAGTTGCCACCCTGTTGAAATAGAGTTGAGCCAAACTTAGGGCACACTGTGACTTTGGGGTTAGCCATGTTACCTTGTTCGACATGTAAGAGCAATATCAAGCTGGATTTTCATGTAGACACATTAATACCTATTAAATAATGCAAACAACTTGAAATTAACCGTATAACCGTTGTGTGTAGGAGATTCTCTCCTATCCGTTTTTCTAGAAAAAATATCGGACTATGCACTGCGGGCCAAAAATCTCATACACCAGGCTAGCTAGGAAGCTACAATTTTTAACAAGATGTTCTTAAAATATTGAACATATTACGCATAATTTAAAAAGAAAAAAAAAATTTTAATATTGATAGTCCAAATCAAAGTTGGAAATGTTTACCCTTTTTAGATTTTAGTTTAAACAAGAAAGAAATTCGGTCAAGCCCGACTGTAATATGCTCTGTACCAACGATATTCGATCTTTTCCAATCCCTTGGGGTCGGGTCGGGTCGATAAATAATCCTGATTACTAAAGATGTCCAGAGGGTACAAACCTTCCATCTATAAAACTGTGCAAGATATGTTTTTGGCAAAAATAAACTTGATCTGCCTGCAAGTATGCGACTTTTTGTAATCATCTCTGAGATCCGATTGTGACAGGCAGGGACAGACAGAAGGAAAGACGGGCATGACTATATTAACTCGGCTGTTGATGCTGATCCAGAATATATATTTATTAGGGTCGCAGATGCTTCCTGATGATATGTCAAATGGTTTTGGAGATATTAACCTAAACAGTTACTGACTTTGACAGCCCACCACGTCTATGATTTTCACTCAGCGCTGTTTCTATCTATATATTTTTTTCATTTGGCAACTTTGATTTTCGAGTGCCCTTTGCAATTCACTCGCGACATGGCTTATTATTTTATTTGAGTATTGTACAATAGCTGGAGGTATGCGCTTTTGCGCGGTTTTGCTTTGTTTTTTCAGAAAATCGAGCTTAAATCTTAAATAACAAATAAGAAAAATATTTCTTAAATAAATTGCAAGGCGTCAGAGCTCTAACTTCAAGGGCTACAGCGTAATTTTAAGTTCAAGATGTGATGGAAAACTGGCTGGAACTTCAAAAAAAATAAAAAATGGTCAGATAAGTATATTAAACTAGTATGTTTAATATATAGATTAGACTTGAAATATTACCAATTTATTATTATTAAATTTAGTTAGCATAGGAAGAACATTTAAGAGCATCTGTTCATATAAATCTTCTAATTTTTATACACAGTCACAGATACCTAACTTGTGACTGAAGGGGGGCGTCATTTGCGTTCACTGTAGTTCGGCGTTGCCACCTTGGCAACTATTTGGGAATGCCGCAAATCAGCTGATTAAGTGCTTAACCTAAAAATTTCGCATTGTATTTTTATTTTCATCGAATTTATAAATAAACATCCTTAAATCACAATGACCAACAATGAATCGGTAGCTGAACCCGCCACTTCTAGTCGTGCCAGCTCTAGCAAGCAGCCACCTAACCTGGAGATCACTGAGAAAGTTCGAGTTTTATGCCTGCATGGATATCGTCAGGACGGAGATGCCTTCAAAAACAAGCTCGGATCATTCCGCAAATTTGCCTCAAAATATGCCGAATTTGTGTTTATCACAGCGCCACATGTGGCTGCATCCTTGGAGGCCAGTGCCGAGCCCGTGGCAGAGCAACGGAGCTGGTGGGCGAACAAAGATGATGGAACTTTCAAGGGAACGAACAAAGGCGGACCGGCGTATGGGTTTCAGGAAAGTTTGCGCCTTGTGGAGGAAGTTTGGAAGACGCAAGGACCATTCCAGGGACTCTTGGGTTTCTCACAAGGTGCCTGCTTTGTGGGTTTAATCTGCGGTCTGGCCAAAAAGAAATGTAAGTGGAATGTGTGGGCTGATTGTGGTAAATTAATAATAGTAAAAACTCTTGTTCAGTGACCTCCATACGTCCCGAGTTTGCGGTGCTTTCTTCGGGTTTTGTGTCCGGCAGTTTGGTCCACATGAGCGCCTATGAGGAGCGGATCAGCATACCCACTTTGCATATATATGGCCTGACCGATGAAATCATTCCCAAAGAAATGAGTCAAACGCTGGCGTCTCATTTTAAAACCGTCGAGATTTTGGAGCACAATGGCGGACACTATTTCCCAGCCACGGCCCAGCAGAAGCAAACCTACATCAACTTCTTTCAGGATCGTCTGCAGGAGTATTTGGAGCACTTAGAGCTGCAGCAGAGCAGCAATGCCTCATTTATCGAAAGTGGCGAGGATGAGGACGATGCCAACGATGCTGAAGTTGCTGCAGTGATGGACGATAGTGATTAGTAGTTAGTTTTCTTGAATCTTCGGGTTTCGTTTCGTTTTTTGTTTAATAATAATTAAATCCTTATTATTACAAAAAATAATAATCTGATTATAAATTATAATAAAATTAGTTTCCAATATTTTAAATATTCATCGATTTCTCACTGTTTACTAGCTGATTTATGGGGGCGGGGGCAGGGTCAGAGAATCCAAAATGGGTTGCGTTTTTATGATTTATGTGTATTTTTTTCAACAAATTCGTATAAATTTCATAATAAAGAAAGAAACAAAACAAATTGAGGATAAATGTATAAGCCGAAAAATTAGAAGTTCCCATTCCAAAGTACAAATTTTGTATTAGAATCATAATAATTAATTGTTCCTTGCTATAATATTAACAACGAAAAAAATGCATATTTAGCTATTGTTACTGCTGTTGTTGCGGTTGTTGATGTTGTTGTGTGACCAGGCAATTTAGAAATAGTTGTAGAATTCGAAAGATATTCCTTTGCATCGAGAGTTGACTGTTGAGAGTTGTTATTATTATTATTGTTAATTGGAACAAGCGAGCGACCGTAAAAATTGAACTCGACAATTCTCTTATGGAGTTTTGTAGTTTGTCTCGCGCCTGCAAAGTCAGTTTGCTATTAATTTTGTAGATCTCCTTCATCCATTTCTATGCGACTTGTTCCTGTCCATTTGAGGCCTCTTGGTTTTTCATAACTTCAGGTAAATCGGGTGGTGCCGAATATGGTGTCATATCCAGTGTCTCAAAGTCGCCCATTTCATTTCTGGAATAAAAAAAGGAAAAAAATCGATCTAAAAGTTTTCAAATAAGACGGCCGAATTTTACCAGTTTTTTTTTTAAATCGTGCATAGAAAACGCGTAAAGATTTTGAATTCTGTTTTTTTTTTAATTTGGTAGGGCGATTTATGGAGAAAAATAGAATGCAAATACATATTTCAGGTAAATTATCATAGTAGGCCAGCTTTCATGTGATCTTTTTGCGATTCTGTGCTCACCACAAGCTTATTATACCCTTGCAGAGGGTATTATAAAATTGTCCGGATGTTTGTAACGCATAGAAGGAAGCATCTCCGACCACATAAAGTATATATATTCTTGATCAGCACGACGAGCTGAGTTGATTTAGCCCTGTCCGTCCGTTTCTATGCTATCTCCTCCGTCAGTTTTAAAGCTATCCTCACCAAACTTTGCACGAAGTCCTTTGGTATAAATACGCTGCACATTTGTCGGAACCGGCCGGATCGGATAACTATAGCATATAGCTGCCATAGGAACGATCGGTTGAAAAACTAGTCTTAGTGAGAAAAACTTTTTTGTTTTTAATGGAAACGCCTCCAAAGTACGTATTTCTTAGTTTACTATCCCTTCCCATGATTTCACTAAGTTTGGTCGAAATCGTATGACTATAGCATACAGCTGCCATAGGAACGATCGGTCGAAAAACTAGTTCTAGTGAGAAAAACATTTTTGTTTCTTAGTTTGGTCGAAATCGGACATCTATGTAGTTTAGCTGACATAGAAAAGTAGAGCCTGAAAAGTAGTCTTAGTTCGAAAAACTTTTTTGTTTCCAATGGAAATGTCCTCAAAATTGGCTTGTTCCTTGTTTTATATGCTCCCATACAATTCTACAAAGTTTGGTCAAAATCGGATGACTATAGCATAAAGTTGCCATAGGATGTTCCTAGCATATTCTTAAAGGTACATATGTAGTCTATATGCATATTCAATATTTTTTGATTGCGTGGGCCCAATTTTACAAATTGTTCTTTTTGTTACTTTGAGGTTAAGTTTTTCGGATTCTCGGCCATATAGAGCAATTTAAAGGCCAGATTCAGATTCAGCAGGCGAAAATCCATTATAAGCAATAGAATATATGCTCTCAAAATGCAAATGCAGAAAAGCAGCACAGTGCATTTTCAGTGATGAGGATAATCTTTTTGAAAAAGTGCTTCAGTGAGGAAGCCATATTAAAAAGCTGTTTGGTATGATATAGCATTCTATGACACAATGTTTTAAGGATTATCTGGACCAAATAGAGTTACACATCTTCTAAATAAATATATCTGGCACATAAGCTAACAAATAATAGAGTAAATTGTAAGTTTATCTGAGACATAGCACATATATGGAAGAAGAGAAATCAGAGCTTAAAAATAGAAAACTAATAATTTATATTATTGACCCAACTTTATGTAACATCAAATGGTATCGGACTTCCAAAGGTTTAAGAATATTTCTAAATGTTTGAATTAAGAACGGGACTTAAGGGCTAAGATCCGGTTGAATTAAGGGCGATCCTCGAACAGACAACATTTCGGACTGGCCGCACAGTCCGAAAATAAAACTTTCCGAGTAGATTTAAGGGTGAGTCGCGACGATCAACTCAAGAAAGGGCTTTAAGAGTTGAAATTAAAGGCGATCTAAGAAAAAGAAAAAATTTGTGGCTGGGTGGCTCAGCGGCTAGTGTGCGGGACCGCTGAGCATGAGGTCGTGGGTTCGATCCCGCCTCGGAACATCTAATGAAAAGTTTTTTCTTTGAATAAACTTTACACCCGGCCACACCTCTTTGCTGTTGGCGCCAGCAAGGCAGTAATTAGCCATGAAAAGCTTCTCAAACTGCCTTTCGGATTCGGCGTTAAACTGTAGGTCCCTTTCTCTTGTGCTAAAATTAGAAGCGCACAAGCCAAGAGATCGATAGAGGCTCGGCTTTGGCCCTTTGGGGCTGTGTTATCTTGACAAGCAAATTTTACCTTTTTAAGAACAAAAATTATTTAAAAATCATTTTGCGGACTTCCTTATCTTGGAAAGTTTGGAAAAATACCTTTCCGCGCAGATTTACAAGCAAGTCAGGACTTTATAATTAAGAAGTCTCGGCGAACTTAAGGACGATCCCTGAATAGAAATGCGATTTTGCCAACTTTTCGGATTGCCTTCTCTTTGAAATTATGAAATAAAATAACTTTTCCCCAACAGATTTAAGAGAACTGTTCAAAAAGTTTTTTGGCCGTCAAAATGGGGGGGTCCAAAAAAAAGGAATAGTGCTGGCGGCCACGATTTCTCGACTCCAGGTCGTTTGGAATAAAGAGTAAAAACGGGGCTATAATCAGTATAGATGTCATTCTGGTCTGAACTTCGAAAAATTTTTTTTAAAATTTTTTTGACAAAATGGCGGCCATCGGAAAATAAAAATCGATTTTGGGCCTTTTTTGGTAGTTTAGTGTAAAAAAAAATAGAACAAAATTTGTATGATTATGATTGAGGTTCAGAACAAAATGGTGACAATTCTGCGTCGATTGCACTTAGTTTCATCAAAATCGGTTCAGGGTAACTGGAGATATCATGGCCGCCAGTTCGGAAAATGTGGTTTCGAGATAAATCCGTTTAAAGTTTGCAGTTGTTAAGCAAATTGGGTAACCTTGGGTCATTAAAATGGCTATATCTTCTAAAGTATTTCGAATTTCAAAAAATCTTTTTACGGCAATATTCTCAAATATCCAGGCTATATAAAAATGGAAAAAAAAGTCTAAAAAAAATTTGCATATGGAGAATCCCCCCCTAACGGAAGAATGATCCTCTTACTTGACTAGTTTGAAATTATGAACCAAGACTCAAATTAAAACCTTGGGATTAACACTAAGAAATAGATCCGCGAACCGCACCCAAAGGATGCCAAGTGCTTTACAGCTTGGTTTTGGGAGCTGACATAACTGGGAAATGCCTAGATCTGATCCTTTATCTTTCATAAAAGCATTGAAAACCACAAGTAGTTTAATTAAAGCTAAAAAGTCCACGAATGCGGATAGAATGTAATCCGATGTAATCTGATTTAACCCATTAATCAAGTTCAGACCGGTGGGGCGATAACATGGATCGCCGGCACCGGTGCTTATCAGCACTCTTTAGTCTCTCACCTAAATGTCAATCCCAATTGTGCTGGAGCCTGTGCCTTTGCCGTTGACACTGTAACGCCATAATCCTGCAGCGTGCTCTCGTCCTCCATGACGTCGTTGTCCTGATTGTATAACCGCTGATCGATGGGTTGCACTTTAAGAATGCCTGTAACATAAAGAGTAATAAAAATTACTTAATAACCGTATCAAAAAATGCGCCTAAAAATAGGAGCAACACACACACACATCTGTACACGCCAGCAAGAACCACTCACACACACAACAACAACAACAACAACGACTCACCTTCAATCATGCGCTTCAGTTCAGCAACTGTGGTGTTCTCCTTGGCATCCGTGAAGATGGTTGTCTTCTGCCTTCGGATCATAAGAAACACATCCTGGAAAGTAGGAAATCGAAATTAAACGTTTCAGTATTCCGGTCAAAGTTCGCTTGACAACGGCGCGTCTTTTATATAGTTTTGTTGGTGTTATGCTTATTCACGCCCGCACGTCCGCCAGTTCATGTACGCGTGTGTATGTGTGTGTTATGTGTAAAAATGACGCGCCGTCATCTGCCGTTAAGGTCGTTCCTTGTTCTCATCCGGCTTGAGGAGAGAGCGCTCACCATGTTTGCAGAGTTTGTTTTTGTTGGCTGCCTTTTTTTTGTTTACTACTGCGAGCGCTTGAAGGTTACTACAACGCTGTTGTTGTTGTTGCTGCTGCTGCTGGCGTGGGCGGGCGTTGCTTGTGCTTCCTTTGGCGGCGGCGGTAGATTTCGATCGGCTCGGCGTTAGCGTTAGTGTTTTTTTTTTGTCTTACACCACCATTCGCAGACCGTTGCTGGTGTTTGGTGGCTGAGTGATAATGGAAATAAGGCAAAGGTGAGGTTTGTTTTTGGCGTGCAACAGCTTTCCTCCTTGTTGCACCCTGCACTTGAAGGTCTTCGTAATATTTTTTTTACGATTTTTTAGGTCGGTCTTCCTTGCTGCTTTCTCAACTCAACCATTCATTTTTGCGGCGGTGCCAGACTATTAAAATTAGAGCAGGGCTGGTCGACATAACATTTTTAAATTGAAACAAAATGTTACTTATTGTGTTTATGAGACCTAATAAAGCAAGGGTTTGTTGAAAAATTATAAATATCTTGTGGTTTATTTTAATATTATTAGAAATATTCATTTTTTTTAGCGTTGCAGCCCTGGCTTCCAAAATGTACTAAATATAGCCTTAAGTCAAACGGTCACTTCTGGTATTTCTCTCTTGCTTTCCACATTTGCCACGAAATGGTTTTGCTAGACAATTCGAACGTAATAATCATTATAATAACAATAATAATTATGATACTAACTTTATTCGTTTCAACATTTAGTTCATACTGCGGCTGGAGAAGATAGCCAATGCAGCCAAGAAGGACTCTTCGTTTACCCTCACATTCAAACGATGTGAGTAGCTCGTGACATTTGGACCTGGGCCGAATTCTCTTAATTGCATGTTTATTTCCAGATGATGGACATGATAAACCCGTGCCCAGGGCAGGCAGGCCACCACTTCCCAAGCCAGATACTTACATGTGTCTAATGCGCGCCCAGTCCAAGTCCCAAAAGGTGGGTGCATACTTCACATAGAAGTTCCCCTCTAACAGGGTGAACTGAAAACAGGGAACTTCGTTTGGCAGACAATATGTCGTTTGCCATCTCTGCTCCTTAAAAAAACTTAGTTTACTAATTCATTATCAGAATGTCCGAGGCCTTCTCAGCAAGATTTTTATAGACTCTATAGGGACACAGTGCAGTGTTTGAGGCCAGTCTTACATTTTTACGTTATTTACAGACGACCGCCCCAGTCGGCGTGGTGGTGGCGCTTTGTTGCTGTTTGTTCTAACCTTCCTTCTCAACTGCTTCACTATCAAGACTCTTCTAACATTGGATTTTTATGTTTTAAAGTTTCTTTTCCTGGTTGTAGCTTACTGGTGAGCTGCTCTTATATACCTCCCCGTTCTGACACGGATATTTACTTACAGCAACCATCAGTTATCCGCAAAATTTCTTCGTCAGACAATGATAACGATCTGCTTATAGTATTAGATGATTCTAATCTTCCCGCTCTTTCTTGGTTAGCTCGAGATGATTTTAATGCTTTAGTTTCGTACACCCAAAATTACTTCGTAGAGATCTTCATCACCCTTGAACTTCAAACTTGAACTTTCTATTAATGGTTGAGGTCTTTATCCGAATGTCACTGGTACTTCTCGTCGAAAGCGCCTCAAGAAAAAGTCGAAACGCTTGCAATAGCCATATTCATACAATCTTAACTAAAACTTGCCCATTTGATTGCTGGGTAATCATCTTGGACCATTACAATTTGGTTGATCTACCTCAGGTTGTTAACCTGACTTTTTTGATCAAAGAGCTCTGGACCGCATTATCAGGATCTGGGGGTATATATTTAAGACCTTATCTCTGTCATATCCAACAAAGATAAGAGTTTGCTGGGTTTCATTAAAGGTGGGTCAAAGCAGTTGGATGATCCATTCACCACCAAGCTTCTTTATGTGTCCATTGTTGGTCCATCGCTAGAGTATTGCTCGAACATTTGGTCACCTCAATATAGTTACTATCAGGATTTACTGGAGTCTGTTAAAAATCAGATTCTTCTATTTGCTTATCAATTGCTTGCTTGAAATAAAAATATAATTGCTTTCCTCCCCCTCTTCTTCAACAGATTTCCACAGTTGTGCGGCAACAGGATGTACCCACCATGATGGCAATGTACTCACAATTCATGAAGAGCAAAATGGATGGTCTGAAGCGTGTAAAGAAAGTCAAAAGTAAGGCCAAGGCGGCCAAGGGTTAATTGGATATGCAGAGGGGTAAATTTAGTATACAATTTTTATTAAATGGAAGCTTTTTCTAAAACAGTTCAGATTGCTGCGGCCTTGCATATAAATCCCTTTGCACGCACAAATCAAGCAGCCATTTGGGTAAATTATTCTCCTGCCTCAGTCCATAGAGGTGCTTTGGTCTAATCAACTGTACCAGAGCATACAAGTTCTCCATATCCGTTTCTGGCAAAGCCTCGCCAGAGCCAAAGTGCAGGTCATCTATGTACATTACATCAATACCTCGATTAAGGCCACTATGAAAGGCTGGACAAGCCTTTGGTATGAAGTCCAAATATACAGGCACATCGTCGGCAATTACAGCTCTAGCCTGGTCACCTGAAATTTTGGAATAATTGTTAAAGGCCGGTCAACATCAGCCTAATGCGCCGGCGCACCCACTTTCCAGGTAAAACAGTGTGGGCTTTTTACCATTTCCAGCTCCCGGTGGCAACGGTGTGGGTATGAGTGTCACTAAAATCTTGGTCTTGTCATAGTCAATTTCGGTGTGTTCGTTTGGTCTTAATAAATAGAAGTTACAATCTTTGGGGTACATTTCTGGAAAGGTATTTTGCAAGGATGCAATATCCGTCTCGGAACCAATGACTGAGCCAAACCAATCGGCGGGCATTGTATGTGGCTTCAAGGCGGCCGACGTTAGCAGCAGGGGTCCATTATGCTAAGGAGGGAGGAATCATAAATAAATAAAATAAAAATTTTACAAGACACGTTACCTGCTCGCACACTGCGTATGTTTTGTTGGGAGCGAGTATTAAAGGTTTGCCAATATCATTTAAAAACATTTTTATAAGCGGCACAACAATCAGCATTTGCCGACTAGAGATGATGGAAGTCCATGTGAGAGAGGTGGCAACGTTGGTCATAAATCTCATCCCTAGATAAAGAGAAGCTGATTGTGTTTACACTGTTAACGCCGCAAGCTGTGACCCATGTGTTTACTCTGGACCTTAACGAAATTAAACTTAGCATTTTTATACCCTTGAAAAGTGTATTATAATTTTGCCCAGAAGTTTGGAACGCATAGAATGAATCATCTCCGACCACATAAAGTATCTATATATATAAAACTGTTCAGGCTGACTAACACACTGGTGATAACCGTACAGCCCAAACGATAAGAGATAGGAATATACATTTTTTACAGTAGTTTTAGAAGTAGTTAAGAAGCGGTTTTAGAAAATTCAGACGCGAAATGAGAAAAATTCGTAGAAAACTTTTGTATGGGCTGAAGTTTTTTTTTTAACACTCAGTAGCCCGTTCATGAATATCACTTGACAGAAAATTTTTAAAAATTTGTTGAATTTATTGCATTTTTGAATTTGTTGAGTTAATCGTTGGGCGTATTCAGCAGATAAATCCGATTTTCGATTACTGATTTATGAATGCCGATTTTGAGCGGTGAATACAGTGATTGCCGATTGCGACTGATAAATTTGGTAATCATGATTGGTGAGACAATTTATCGACTGTACCGCCAACTGTTAACGCCAAAATTGAGAATGAACTACCGAACTTACAGCGTTTAAAGTCCTCAAAAGTTGTTATAATGTATTTTTGACAAAATGTAATAAGGCAGAGAATAAACTAAACTAAGTATTCTGTGTCATTCAACAGAGAATCATCAGAAATTGTAAGTCGTAAATCAGTAATCGAAAATCGGATTTATCTGCTGAATACGCCCACTGTACTTGCCTGTTTGGCAACAGGGAACAAAGAAAGTGCTGACCAGAGCGAGTGGCAAATGTCGATTCTAAGGGAGGAAGCTGAAGTAAGAGGAGAACAAAGAGCAGAAGGAAGAGAATAAGGAGAGGAAGAATTAACAAGTAATTATACCGCTCTTCCGATTGCAATGAAACTTTGGGAATTCCTAAGACGCTTGCTCGGGAAGGTTTCTAAGTTGAAGAAATGGGAGGGAAATGGTCCATGGAGGTGCCCATGGAGGTACCCATGTTGGTGGCCATGTTGGTGGCCATGTAGGTGGCCATGGAGGTAGCCATGTTGGTGGCCATGTTGGTGGCCATGTTGGTGGCCATGGAAGTAGCCATGGAGGTGGCCTTGGAGATGACCATGGAGGTAGCCATGCAGATGGCCATGGAGATGTCCATGGAGGTAGCCATGGAGGTGGACCTGGAGGTGAAAAATGGTCAAAAAAACGCCATATTTGCAAAATTCTTAATTTCAGTGAAACTTTGGGGATTGGCTGGACGCTTGCCCTGGAAGATATCTATGTAGAAGAAGTGGGCGGAAAATGGTCCAAAAAAACGGGATATTTGCAAAATTTTGTATATCAGTGAAACTTAGTGGAATGGTGGACGCTTGCCCGGGAAGTTTTCTAAGTTGAAAAAATGGTCGGGAAAGGCTTCAAAAACCGCAATATTTGCAAAATTCTTAATTTCGATGAATCATTGTGGAATGGTGGACGCTTGCACAGTTTTTTTTTAACTGTGGGCGGGGCATAAGAGTTAATGTCTGCTTTGAGCCGATGTTTGTAAGATAAAGTCAAATATTTTCCAATTTGTGAAAGACGGAAAAGAAAAACTGAAACCGATATCGGTAAAAATAGCTTAACTGACGACGGAGTAGCGAAGCAAGCCGGGTTATTTGCTAGTATATATATATATCCTTGATCATCATAAAGAGCTGAGTCGATTGAGACTTGTCTGTCCGTCTGTTTCTACGAAACTAGTCCCTCAGTTTTGAAGCTATCGAGCTGAAACTTAGCACAGATTTATCTTTTAGCTGCACACTGAACATATGTCGGAACCGCGGAAATAGGATGGTCACTTCTTGTAGTTGCCAAACATTTTTGGGTTTTTTATTTAATAATGACACAAGACATAAAGCTTTTAAGTCATTGGTCACAAAATTAAGTCAGTGGTCTCAAAACTTTGAAATGTATTTAAACCTCGGCACAGACGAAGTCAGCTTTGCTTTCTCGTTATTTTGATTCTGTGTACCAGAGGTAGACAGAGTATAATACGTTTGTGCCTCGTCTGTTGATGCTAATCAAGAATGTATAATTTTTTTTTCTTATAACTCTTCTACCGTTTATCCGATCTTTCCCAATCCTTTGGCAGATCGCTAAATAAGCCTGATTACCAAATTTGTCCAGAGGGTACGAACCATCTATCTATAGAAGTGTGGGAGAAATAACGTTTTTTCCAATTTCTGGGGGCGGGAGGGGGCGTGGCCAAAATTGAAAATAAACTTTATCTGCCTGCAAGTATAAGAAGTTTATGTCCCATTCATGTCAAACCTCTATCTCTTACCATCTCTGAGATCTGTGCGTTGATACAAAATAAACGTTGTGATTTTGAAGAATAATTAAGATGTTTATAAAAATTAGGTTATTCATCATGCAAAGAATTACATATTTTTAAGGTCTTGTTTGCTGGTGTTGCGCAACACCATTCTAGTTGTTGCGTTTCGACTTTCAACCGTGACTGCCATAACACCATCGCGATTTTTTCAATAGTTCGACGTGAAATACTAGTCAGTAGTTGGTCATAGGGCATGCTTGCAGTGAATGGCGGCTGCAATCGTTATCCAAGTTTATCATGTCAACGTAATTAGTGCAGTTAAAATTAATAGTACTTTCTGTAAGCTCTTAATTTTGTTAGATCGTCAAGCTTTTCACGATAATATAAAATTTTCTTTAAAGCCCTCTCGCGCACTTCCTTTATGTCGTCAAAGAGCATTGTAAAAAGCACATTTTCTTAGTTGAAAGACTTTTTTCCTGTTCTGACGACAAGGCAATGGGCATATTCGCATGAACGCACAGATCTCAGAGGTGGTGAGTGTACTTCGCACACCTTAACACAATCTTTGGGAGGTACAGATCTTTGGGAGGTATAGTCGGTCCTGATCAATTTTTTATAAAGTTTATATTTTATAGGGTCGGCGATGATTAAAAAAAACAAAAAAGAAAGTCGGTCAAGCTTGGCTTGGCACTTTATTATAAATATTATATTAATTTTGTTATTTGGCAGATGTCGTGGTTTCGATCCCGCCTCGGAACATCTAATGAAAAGTTTTTTTCTTTGAATAAACTTTCACACCCGGTCACCCCTCACTGCTGTTGGCGCCAGCTTTGTAGTAATTAGCCATGCAAAAGCTTCTGCAACTTTCGTTCGGATTCGGCGTTAAAATGAAGGTCTCTGTCTCTTGTGCGAAAATTAGAAGCGCACAAGCCAAGAGATTTAGAGGAGCTCGGCTTTGGCCCTTTGGGGCTGTGTCACGCCATTTTGCACATAAATTTTGTTATTTAATGAAAATTTGGGAAGGGAGTTCAAATTGTTATGACAGTGTTCAAAATGTTATTGCTTTTGTGTTAAAAATGTAAGGTGCTCAAAATGTTAAATAACATGTTCTGTATTCTGTTAATAATGTTTGTGTTTAAAACGCATAATATTTTGAACTGTTTAAAATGCCTAGTGTTTTTTATCAGTGTTCGTAACTCTGACCAAAAAATTATAAAGAACACTGTTTAAAGCATGTTTAAACACACTTGTCATTTATATTTACTATATATAAATAACAATGTTTGTTTTTTAGAACAATGTATTTTAAGTGTGTGTTATTTACGAACACTGGTAGCTTTTCTGCCTGCCACGTTTAGCTTTTTCATTTCTACATGCGGCGTGTAGCTTTTCTAAACGACACGTTAAGCTTTCCCATTTCTAAATGCGACATGTAGCTTTTCAAAACGCCACGCATAGCACATAAAAAAAAAAAAAAAAGATCATACTTTCAACTATACTATTTACACAAAGGAATGTGGGGGAGGAGGGTAGCGTGGGGAGGAATGGGACGAAGAGGCACAAAGCGGGCAGGGTCTCTTCCTTCCGAAAAAACTACAATTTAATTTTTTTTTGGTTGCGACGGCCCTGGAGCTCGCAACCTTCACCTAACCCCATTAAATTAATTATTATTAAAATTTTGTAATTTAATTAAGTTTAACTCTATAAATAATGATTTAAAAGACGCGCGCTCATTCAAAGCCAAAAAGCCGGCGCGCGCCACAGCCCCAGTTATCGATAAGTCGCACGGAGCGCACCATTTTAGTTTAAGTCCAAGTGCCAATAAAAATTTGAAATACGCGCGCTCATTCAAACTGCGCGCCACAAACAGCTGAGACAGGCAGCCATTACTACCGACTACCAATAGCTGACGACAGGCTTATCGATGATTATCATCGACTGCG
This sequence comes from Lordiphosa collinella, assembly GCA_018904265.1. NCBI lineage: Eukaryota > Metazoa > Arthropoda > Insecta > Diptera > Drosophilidae > Lordiphosa > Lordiphosa collinella. The sequence goes on along the minus strand of JAEIFV010000042.1, from coordinate 732 downwards.
CAGTCCACGCCGACAGCGGCCAGCGGGCTATAAAAGCAGAGCCTGAGCGCACAAGCACTTCACTCGACCAGCAACAGTCGAGTCAACACCTTGGAGCAAGGTAGCCGCACTCGCTGTCTCCCCCTCTTTGCTCGCCGCGGCAAAACAGTCGAGAGCGAAGCATCTTTGCCTCCCCGACCAAGGGATCTTGTGCGATTTACGTATCGGCTCCGGACGTGCGATTTCCCAATCGGCGGCAGATGAGCCTCAGGTTTTGCGATTTTCGAATCGGCTTCCTGACCAAAACATCAGATCGGACGCACTGCGTCCGTCAGTGAAACAGGGGTTACCCTTACCCGGTCCAACGAGATTGATGCACTGCATGCGGTAGGGTAAAGCCACAGCGCACGCGGGCACGCGCCTTCCAACCAAGCAAGACTTGGAACGGCTGCCGGTCACTAGGTTGGCTCCCACGGCAAGGATCCAGATCGGCCCCCGGCCCGATCCTCCCAAGAACGGCACTGCATCCGGCACAGAAACCCAAGGCAAGCAAGCGATACAGCCCGAAAGTGAAGGGCAAAATTTTTTTAAATTATTTTTTCTTGTCTGGGTGTTAAAGACATCTCCTTAAAACTCGAAGTCAAAAAAAAATATGGTTTTTTTTGTAGAGGGTAGGTCGGTATCGTCGTATTTCGAAAAAATATGTTGTCAATATTTTTTACAAATCAACTGTTGTCTCCGAAAAAATCATTA